>OX419758.1:45918697-46625986 GCA_948567375.1 Lunularia cruciata
AAGGGTTCCTCTGACACGGTGATCATATGTAGAAAATCCTGCCCAAAGCGCCAGGTGATGAATTGTGTGAAACAATGCTTTGGTAATATCTGGACATGAAAGTCCTAATGGTTTGTCGGAAGTGGATTTGGTGGTCCATAAATTCCATCCATCCCATTCCTGCTTTGATACCAATGTAAAAGACCAACACTGAGGAGAGAAATAGGAGAATGGAAACTCACATTAGGACACTTGAATGAGGGAAAACTCCAAATGCCTAGCATGAGCTTTGGCTTTGGTATTTATAGGTAGCATACAAGGCCCTTGAGAAGCTTCTCAAGAAGCTTCCTCAAGCCGCTTTCTTAGAGTGCAAGCCAAGTTAACTAGGAAGCTTCTCAAGAAGCTTCCTTCTAGAAGCCGTCTACTTGGCGTGCAAGCTAAGCTAGTTGGAAGCTTCTAGAAGCTTCCTTCTAGAAGCTACTTACTTAAGGTGCAAGCTAAGCTAACCGGGAAGCTTCCCAAGAAGCTTCCTAGATACTTCTGGAATATTCTAGGCTAATTTGTCTTATGTGCCACTTCGTGAGCCCAACTAACTTTGTTGCTAAACTCCATATTGTTACACTTAGGAAATCTTGCATAGCCTCAACTTACACTCTTAGAGACACTCCATGTTCCCAAGATGAGTCTAAACACTAAAACATGATTTTGGTTATTAAACACTCCTCATGCATGAGATCTCAACTCTCCACAATGTCATTAAATTCTCTTAATTGGTATCTCATAGTCCTTTGAAAGGTTTTTCATGTGATCAGAATTGTGGGGTATTCTTTTTTGCAAAATTTCAGATCTTTTCAGTAAACCATTTGGCCTATGCACCTTTATATTCAACACCTCTCCACAATGTCACTAAATTCTCTCAATTGGTACTTCATAGTACTTTGAATTTTTTTTGACATGATCAAAACCTTGGGGTATTCTCTTTTGCAAAATTTCAAATCTTTTCATTAAGCCATTTGGCCTAAGCACCTTTACATTCAACACACATATTCAGATTTGGCTTGAAAACCAACTCTTCACTTTAAAAACTCATAATATCTTGCACATAATGATCTCTCTCTAATTCTTGGGCCAAAAGGTAGGATACTATGCACTCAATTTTGCTTGGAAAGTTTCAAAAAAATTCAACCAAAAATGAAGAAATGACAAACTCTATATATAATTCCAGAGATTGTGGAGTTGCAAGAACAATTTACCCTACCACCTTCCAAAAATTCTAGCTCAATGCATGTAGCAAATACTTCAATAATTTCAGTATCTCATCTGGAAGATAATCCAAGCTATCTACTATGAAAATTTCAAATCCAGATCTCAAACTTGAGATTTTGCCTAAAATCACCATAATCCCCAAAATTTGCAATCCACCTCACACAATCTTTCCAAATTTTGTCATGTGTACAAGAGGTACAATATCACCTCAAAGATATCATAATGAACTACAAGGTACAAAAATAGGTCTTGGGTTTCTAACATAAGTTAAGCTTTTTCATCTTCTAAAGTTCTCTCAAAGTGAGCTCTCATAGCCTCCTTTTGTCTAATATAGAATTGTGTATTGAACACGTCTTCTAGAGAGGTCTTGGCAATGGAACCAAAAATGTGAGCCGACTTGTCTCTCACTCAAGATTAACCTCTAATGGCTATTATGGTAGTGCACTATGGACTAAGAAGGCAAGCAACCCTAACTCCATCATACTCCTCCAAGGCTAACACTTTAAGACTCAAACCACCGGTCACTTTAGAAGTCAATGAGAGAGAGATAGTTGTAAATGAAAAGATGATGAGTATTTCCTCACCCTTAGTTTATATACTTGTGAAATAATTAGACACCAAAGTTACTAATTATTGGAGTAACTCATGAACCTAATAAGTCAAATAAAGTAACAAGTCTTAAAGAATATCCATACTCATGTGAATATTCTCCTAAGAAAATGGTGTTATCTTGACCCAACCACTAAGTTAAGGATTCTTTCACATAGTCTATCGTTGGACTATAAAAGAATCTAAAGCAAAAAGGTTTGTGGGTCCAAGAGTTCTCATTCTTTTCTCAAACCCAAACACCTAAGAATAACACCAAGTCAATACACTAGAATCCAAAATAGTGATGCTCTATGAGCCAGCCTATCTCTCACTCAAGATGAACCTTTGATGGCTATTATGGTAACACACCATGGACTAAGAAGGCAAAGAACCCTAACTCCATCATACTCCTCCAAGGCTAACATTCCAAGACTCAAATCATTGCTCATTAGAGAACTCAATGAGAGAGAGATAGGTTGCAAATGAAAGGATGTTGAGTACCTCATCACCCCTAGTTTACTTGAGTGAATAATTATGCACCAAAGTTAATATTTACTGGAGTAATTCAAGTTACAAGGCTAAAAGTCAAATAAAGTCAAAAAGCTAAAAGAATATCTATACTCATGGGAATATCCTCTTAAGCATATGGTATTAATTTGACCCAACCACTAAGTCAAGAATTTTTTCACATGGGGTATCCTTGGACTATAGAAGAATCCAAAACAAAGAAGCTCGTGGGTCCAAGAGTTCTCAACTCTTTCCTCAAAATCAAACACCTAAGAATAATACCAAGTCTATACATTACAATCCAAAATAGTGGTGCTCATCTTTTCTATTTCCTCTAAAGTAAGGTCCACTCTATCTTAACAATGACTCACTTTAGCTAATCATGACTTATGTAGAACCATCCTTTATTTGTATATAAATAATTTTTCTCAAGTACAAAAATACCAAACTAAATATCACAATAGCACATACATGCACAAATAGGTGTTACAACTCATCTTTTGTAGTTCCCCTAAAATTAGGTACTCTTTATCTTAGTTATGACTAATTTTAGCTAATCATGATTAACATAGAATTATCTTCTATCTCTACATAAATGATATCTCTCAAGGACTTATAATATCAAACTAAATATCACAATAGCACATACATGTAAAAATGGGTATTATAGTCTATTATGTATAACATCATTCTCAATGTTATTAATCCAATTTCCACCTTTAGATAATATATCTAGCTTTTTGTATTACAAACCTCCTCCCTTTTAAGACATAATGTCATTGTTGTGAAGCTGTTGTTCAAAAGATTGCACTAACATTGGTGCATGGGTCAAGTTGGCTTCTAGCTCCCATATTGCCTCATACAATGGATATCCTTTCCAATGCACAAGATATTCTACACATGGATAACATGTACCATGGATGCATTTTTGGAGAATGCATTTGACTTCATATTCCTTTGTGCTATCAATGAGTGTTAGACAAGGTCTAACTTCTTATATGGAAGGAAAATGAGGTGGTTTGGATGCATATTTTCATAGTAAAAAAGACATGGAACATTGGATGGATCTTCAAAAATGGTGGTAGCTCAAGGTGATAGGCCATTATGCCAATTCAATGAAGGATAGGAAAAAGCCCAATAAAATGAAGTTTGAGCTTACAAAGACCAACTAACATGATGTTATTTGTAGACAACCAGACTTGATCACCAACATTGAACTCAATGTGCCGGCAATATAGATTTGCATACTATTTCTTACAAATTTTGAGCAATTTTCAACCTATGCTTCACATTCTCCATACCTTGTTAAATTCTAGAAATAGAAGTGTTGACAATGTCAACCTTGGCAGCCATTGGGTGGATCTTCATCAAGCTTAAAAGTGTGAAAGGATGCTCTCTATACATGAGGAAGAATGATGTGATTTGTGTGGATGCATTTATGTTGGATTGTTGTAGGCAAATTCCACCAGTGGAAGTAAGATGTCCCACCTCTCTTGCTCATCTAAGGTGAAGCCCCAAAGCATATCCTCAATAGTGCAATTATCCTGCTCTATTTGTCCAATGGTTTTTAGATGGTTAGTTGTGGAATCTTCAAAACCAAACTACCCATGTCATGGGTAGTTTGGTTTTAAAGATGCCAAAGAGTGTTCTTTAAAACAAACTTGTGAATTGAGTGCCTCTATTGGTGATGAGCACTCAAAATATGCCATAGTGAGAAAAGACTACAAGTAAGTACAATTGAGCTAATTATGGAGCAATCATATCCTTGGTGGTAGGATGCATATGAATCATTTTGTTGAGTTGGTTGACAAAGACTACTATGGAGTCAAACCTTGAGGTGGTCTTTGGCAATTCACAAACCATATCCATGCTTACTTGTTCCTAACATTGTGTAGAAGTATGGAAGGGTTGAAGGAGTCCTATGCAAGCTTGATTAGCTTATTTTGTTGATAGAGTAGGCAACTTTGAACATAATTCATCACATTGTTGCTCATCTTGGGCCAATAGTAATGACATTTGATTGCATCTAAGGTCTTGTACACTCCAATGTGACTTGCAATGGTAGAATCATGACATTCAGTTAGGATGTTGGTTCTTATGTTTGTGGCATCCGGGATCCATAACTTACCATCACAAAAGGTGAGTCTTTGGGTACTAGTTACATCTTTGGATGAGCTTCTATAATATGTGGGGCAATTTTGGTAATAGCAAGAATCCTTGATTAGAATTTTGGGTTCATCTTGACCTCTATCACCAATCTTTTTACCATAGACATCTAAGTGAATGCATATATAAGTTGCTTCTTGCCTTTCACATATTTGATCGTCATGTTGGACCATTGCCTGCCTACCAAATCTATCAATGAGAAAGATCTTTTTGTGTCTCAAATTAGACTAGAGGTTTGTGGTTTATCTCCACTACAAATGCAAAGATAATGCCTCTAATGCTTGGTTGCAAAGACTATGGCCAACTCTTCTTATTTGATGGTGTGATAATTACATTTTAGCAGAACAACTTTCAAGAGAAATACGCAATAGGATGCCATTTGTCATGCCACTCTTGTTGTAGGATTGCCCCTTTTGCTATGCTTGATGCATATGTAGCCAACTTGATAAGGCCATACCATTTCAAGATTGGTGCACTTAGTAATGCATTTTTCAATTCTTGAAAGATTAATTCTTGTGTGGTTCCCACATCCATTTGTTTCCCTTGCCAAGTAGTGACCTAGAGGTTGTATGACCTTGGAGAAGTCCTTGATAAATTGATGGTAAAACCCCATCAATCCCAAGAAATTCTTGAGTTGAGTTTGATATTTAGAAGCATCCCATTTTTGAATAACCTCTATTTTATCTATTTACACTTGGATACCTTTTTCACTTACTTTATGCCCCAAGAAGTCTACTTTAGACTTGCCAAACTTGCACTTTGAGATTTTGGCATACAATTGATTTTGTCACAAAAATTGAAGATTTCTCATAGATGTAACGTGTGCTTTATCATTGTCCTATTGTGGACTAAGATGTCATCTAGGAAAATGATATCAAATTTTCCCAAGTATGGACAAAGTATATCATTCATCAAACTCATGAAGTGGTTGGTGTGTTGGTGAGTCCAAGTGGCATCACCAGGTACTTAAAGTGACCATACCTTGTTTGAAATGTAGTTTTATATACATCTTCCTTTTCAATCTTGATTTGGTTGTATTTGTTATATAGATCAAGTTTACAAAAGTGTTATACCCCATTGACTTGATCAAAAATTCATCCATGCAAGGTAATGGATATTTTTTCTTCACCCTTTGTTGATTTAGGCCCCACTAGTCAATGGACATGCATATTGTACCATCCTTGTTTTTCACAAACAAGATAAGAGCACTATATCGTGATATGTTGGGTTGGATAAACCCTTTCTACAACATCTCAATTTGAGCCTTATATTTTTCCAACTCATGAGGTGAAAGTTGATATGGGGCCTTACAAGGAGTTGTCTTCCTTGGAAATATCTCACTTTATAATCTACTCTCCTTTTTGGAGGTAATCTTGAATGTAAATCATCAAGAAAGACAACTTGAAACTCATTGCCCACATCTTTCAAATTTTTACAAATTTTCCTTTGATTTGTGCACTCTAAACTTTCTCATTAGACCCATGAAACATCTATCTTACCAATAGTTATTATCTCTATAACATAAAGAGACAATTCTTGCCTTTATGATCTCTTTTTAACTCCAATGATGTTCCATTGGCTAGTTCTCTATAATGCCATTAGCTAGAAATATTATCTAGAGTTAAAATTTGGTTTGGTAACATTTGGAAGGATGTTATATATGATGTACTAAGTAGATAAGATAGATGTGTCACCAAAAGAGCACTTCCACCAATATGGCAAGAGTCAAAAATACCTTCAAAACTTCAAAGTCAATCTTGGAGACTAGACGGATGAATTAGGGCTCAAAAATTAAATAAAAATTCCTCTACTTTGGGAAAAAAGGCTTGCATTCTTCCTTCCACTATTCATCTTGTTGACAGATTTCCAATAGTACTTCACCCATGTGATGTTGAGCTTCCTACAAGAAAATTCCTTAAAGATTCCCTTTGGTAGGGTAGGACATGAACAAACATGTCATCCATCTATGCAACTAATCAAAAGGTGTAGCTTCCTGAAATCTAATCAATCCATGTATCTGATCCAAGGGTGGAACTTCCTTTGAGGAAATCCTCTTTGCTATATAATAAAGACAAGGTGTTCCTTTGGGGCATCAGAATATTGAGTGTGAAGCTTTGTGTTTCTTCTCTTGTGTTTCTCTTGAGGGTTCTCCTATCCTTGGAATATTACAATGGTATAAGAGCTTTGGTTTCAATCCAAGAGAGTGGATCACCCCTCTTGGAGGAACATGAGCTATTGAGATGGAGTAATTTCAAGGGGAGAAATTGGAGTGCAATCAATAGATTAAGAGTGTTTAAGAAAGAGAATGAGATGGAAGCTCTTGGTGGACAATTTCTTGCACCCTATTTTCTATTCTTGAATCCATTCCACTTCAAGATTAAATATATGTAGCATGAGCAAGTCAGAGTATATATTGTTTACCATTTTGGAGTAGAGTTCATGGATATAGTGATGAATTCACCAAACCCGATGATTCTACAAATGGTGATATATGATAAAAGAGTAAGATTTGACAATCTACATTATATTATGATGCAATGGATCTGAATATACCCGATTGTCTCCCTTTCAACACTCAAATAGAAATCCATTATGTGGTTAGACCAAACATGATGTTTAGCAATTTTGTAGTCCACAATTTTGGTGAGAAATGTTATCAATGAGTGACCGCCTCTGAAGTCCCAATGGTAATCCTCATAGTCCATGCTCCCTCTTGAGTGATAATACTAACTCTCTATTGAAGTAAGAAGTAGTGATTTAGCATTTGCTATGTGTAAGAATCATGGATCCATAGTTGCAAGTTTTGATGCAAGGATTGCAAAGGATTTTGAAGAAGTTTCAAGAGATCAAAATGAACATGGAGGCATTTTAAAGTCAAGTACTTACCTTCAAGAATGACCAGGAAATGCAAGAAGGAAAACTGTCCCAGAACCCAATACCAACAGCCAAAGTACTTGGAAAGTCACTCATGCCAATGACACCAACCCCGATCAACAATGAAGCCACATTATTACTACAAATGAAAAAGACATGCAACATCAAGCCTTACAAAGGACAATGTTCCATGGGAGTAATGGAAATAGGATTTCAAGATTCATTTAAGATTGAGGAGCATGACCACTCCAAGGAGAATGGAGAAGGGTCAAAGAAAGGAAAGATGGAGTCCCACAAGGAGAAGTGACTTGAGCAAAACAACTTTGTTGCTACAATTGCATTTGAGTTGGGCACATAGCCATCAATTGTTGTGCTCATCTCCCTAGAGGCCCTCTCTCCATACATGCAATCTTTGAACAACATGGAGAGAAGATTTGAAGAGGAGGATACAAAAATCACATGAGAAAATGAATATTGCCAATAAATGTACCTCACATCCTTACTTGCTCAATGGAGAAGAGAAAAAGCTAAGGGAGAAAGAAGACAATTGTGAAGGTTGAAAAAGATAAAAATCACAATTGATTATTGTGAATGGAATCTTAGAAGGCAATCAGGTCAGAGTATTGATAGAATATGAATGTAATGTTCCAAGGACAAGAGACCTCCCCCCCCCCCCCCCCCAAAAGGAAAACTCACAAGAAGAAACACAAAGCTTCACACTCAAAGCTCCAATGCCACAAAGGAGCACCTTGTCTTTATCATATAGCAAAGAGTATTCTCTCAAAGGAAGCTCCACCCTTGGATCAAATATATGGATTGGTGGCATGTCAACAAGCTCTACCCTTAAATTAGTTATATGCATGGGTGATATATCAGGTTTGGTCCTATCTGGTGGTCCAACAAGATTTTGACTAAAAGGAATCTTTAGGGAATCTTCCTATATGAATCTCAAAATCACATGGGTGAGGTAATGTTGGAAAGTTCTTGACAAGAAAAACATGGAGGAATGGAAGGCCAGCCTTTCTGTTTCTTAAGGGACAATTGTGCACATTTTTTGAGGCCTAATTCATTTGTTTAGGCCTCCAAAATTGGCTTTGAAGTTTTTAGTATATTTTTGGCTATCAATAGAAGTACTCTTTTGGTGATACCTCTATCTAATCTCCTTTTTCCATCATATGTAACATCCTTCCAAATATTACCAAGCTAATTTTCATGTCTAGATAATATGTCTAGCTATTGGTATTACAATGGAACAACAAAGAATTTCTTGTCTTACTCTATTGCAATTAGGTTAGGGATGTATCTAGAGAAGGATGAGAATGAAGAAGTAAAGTTACCTAATGGTCAAATAGAGAGGATTGAGTTGTTACCTAAAAAGTTAGCACTCTCTATAAGAGAGTATCAAGAAGAGATTAAGTGGAGAGTGATAAGATTAGCTCGTTACAATGTAATCTTAGGCATACCATGGATGGAGTACTAGAACCCCACGGTTGATTGGAAAAAGAAAGTAGTGAGAACTCACCAATGGAATATCAATGAGGTTAAAGAGAATTCACAAGCAAGAATTTTCTCTCTGTGTTATAGGGACAATAACTATCTATAAGATAGATAGATGTTTCATGAGCCTTATAAGAGAAGTCCAAAGTGCACAACTCAATGGAAAAATTCATGAGAAATTGAAAACTATGGTCAATGAGTTTCAACATGTCTTCCTAAATGACCTACCTTTAGGATTATCACCAAAAAGGTAGGTCAAAAAATCAAGATACTTCTTGGGAACACACCTCCTTGTAAGACTCCATATCAACTACCTCATGGGTTGGAGGAGTGTAAGGCTCAAATCAAAGATATGCTACATAGAGGGTTTATCCAACCTAGCTTATCACCAAATGGGGCTCTTGTCTTGTTAGTGAAGAAGAAGGATGATACAATGCACATGTGCAATGAATAGCAGGGCCTAAATCAAGAAATGGTGAAGAACAAATGTCCCTTTTCTCGTATAGATGACCTATTTGATCAACTCAACAGGGTAAAACACTTCAACAAACTTGATCTGCAGAGTGGCTATAACCAAATCAAGATTGTGGAGGAAGATGTACTCAAAATAGCCTTTCAAACAAGGTATGGTCAATTTGAGTACTTGGGGATGCCATTTGGCCTCACCACCGCACCAGTCACTTTCATGAGTTTGATGAATGATGTATTTTGTCCATACTTGGATAAAAAAATTTATCACTTTCCTAGACAACATCTTAGTAGGATGATGATGGAGCACAAGCAACATTGGCAAGAAGTCCTCCAGATTTTGCGACAAATCAATTATATGCCAAAACCTTGAAGTATGAGTTTGGCAAGTCTGAAATAGACTATGTGGGATATAGAGTAAGTGCAAAAGGTATCCAAGTGTTAATAGATAAAATAAAGGTCATTCAAAAATTAGGTGGTCTCAAAGATTAGACTCAACTTAAGTGTTTCTTGGGATTGATGGTGTTTTATTGTCAATTTTTCAAGGACTTTTCCAAGGTCACATAACCTCTACGGGCATTACTTGGCAAGTAGATAAAATGGATTTGAGGACCATACAAGAATTGGCAAAGGAATTTCAAGGAATTGAAAGATGCATACTATATGCACCAATCTTGAAATGGTATGATCCAAAACATCCAATCAAGTTGGCTATAGATGCATCAAGCATAGTACTAGGAGCAATCCTACAACAAAAATGGCACAACGGATGACACCCAATTGTATATTTCTCTCAAAAGGTGTTTTTGGCAAAATGTAACTATTACACCACTAAACAAGAAGAGTTGGCCATTGTGCTTGAAACCAAGTATTGGAAGCACTATATTGGCAAGGAGGCATTTGTAGTGGAGATATACTACAAACCTCTAGTTTACCTCAAGATATAAAAAGATCTATCTCATCAAAAAATTTGGTGGGCAGAGTGGAGATAAAAGTTCAACATGGCAATCACATATATGGAAAGAAAGAAGCAACTTGTAGATGCATTCACTCAAATACCTATGGCAAACAATCTGGTGGTAGAGGTCAAGATAAACCCTAAATTTTGGCCAAGGATTCTTGCTGCTACAAAAACTCATACACAGATTATAGGAGCTTGTTCATCCAAAGGCATCACCAATACCCAAGGACTCACTTTTTATGATTGCAAGTTATGGATCCTAGATGCCACAGACATAAGGACCACCATCATAGTTGAATGCCATGATTTTGCCATTGTGGATCATGTTGGAGTAGAGCAGACCTTTGATGCAATCAAATGCCATTATTATTGGCCCAAGATGAGAAAAAATGTGATAGAATATGTTCAAAGTTGCCTACTTTGTCAACAAAATAAAGCTTCTAATTAAGCTCTCATATGACTCCTTCAACCCCTCCCTATTCCTACACAACATTGGGAATAGGTAAGCATGGATTTGGTTTGTGAATTGCCCAAGACTACCTCAAGGTTTGACTCCATTCTAGTCTTTGTCAACTGACTCAACAAAATAATCATGTGCATCCTACCACCAAGGACATGACTTCCACAATTAGCTCAATTATATTTAGATCAAGTCTTTTCTCACCATGGCTTATCTTGAGTGCTCATAATAAATATAGGCACTCAATTCACTAGTTTGTTTTAGAGAACACTCTTTGGCATCTTCAAAACCAGATTGGCAATGTCTACAATTTACCATCCATAGACTAATGGACAATAGAGCAGACTAATTGCACTATTGAGGACATGTTCCAAGGCTTCATTTTAGATAAGCAAGAGAGGTGGGACACCTTTGCTAGTAGAATTTGCCTACAATAATTTAGTGGATGCATCTACATAGTTCACACTATTTTTCCTCATGTATAGAGAACATCCTTTCACACCTTTGAGCTTGATGAATATCTGCTTGGTGGCTACCAAGGTTGATGATGTCAACACTTTTGCTTCTAGAATCCAAACCAAGCACAAGTTGTAGATTGCACAAAATTGATAAGAATAATATGCAAATGCCCATTGCTAGCACATGGAGTTCAATGTTGGGGATGAAGTCTAGCTATCTACAACCAACCTCATGTTAGTTGGTCCTCATAAGCTTAGACCTTGTTTTATTGGGTCTTTTCTCATCCTTTGGCAAATTGGCACAATGGCTTGTCACCTCAAGCTATCACCACACATGAAGATCCATCCAATGTTCCATGTTTTCTTACTATGCATATATGCATCCAAATTGCCCCACTTTCCTTCTATACAAGAAGTAAGACCTTGTCCAATACTCATTGATTGCACGGAGGAATATAAAATTGAACATATTCTCCAGAAAAAACATCCTGATACCCACCATCCGCATGTAGAATATCTTGTACATTCAAAAAGGTACCCAATTTATGAGGCAACATGAGAGCCAATAGCCAACTTGACCCATGCACCGGTCATAGGGCAATCTTTTTAGCAACAACTTCACAATGAGGACATTGCATCTTAAAAGGAGGGAGTTTGTAACACCATTAGCTAGACATATTATCTAGAGATGAAATTTGTCTTGGTAACATTTGGGAGGATGTTATATATAATTTACTAAATAGATTAAGTAGAGGTGTCACCAAAAGAGTACTCCCACTAAGAGTGCAAGAGTTGAAAACACCTTGAAAACTTTAGAGCCAATTTTAGAGGCCCAAATAGATGAATTAGCCTTCAAAATAGTTAGATTCTCCCCCCCCCCCCTTCCCATTCAAACAAGATGCTTGCTTTATCCTCTCCACTATTTGTCTCATCAAGAGCTTTCCAATGAAACCTCACCCTTGTGATTTTGAGCTTCTTACAAGAAGATCTATAAAGATTCCCTTTGGTCAAACATGTTTGACCAACCATATAGATCCACAACCGACATGTCACCTATCCATGGAACTAATCTAAGGGTGGAGCTTGCTAATGTACTACAATCCATGTATATGATCCAAGGGTGGAATTTCCTTTGAGTGAATCCTCTTTGCTATATAATATAGACAAGGTGATCCTTTGAGGCATTAGAGCATTGAGTGTGAAGCTTTGTGTTTCTTCTTTTGTGTTTCTCTTAAGGGTTCTCCTTTCCTTGGAATATAACATTACTTTTGATTTCCAATCGATCATGGGGTTGTAATGCTCTATCTACAACATGCTTAAGCTCACATTGTAATGGGCTTATCGTATCACTTGCCACTCAATTTCTTCCTCATACTCTCCTATAGAGAGTGTTATGTTTTTAGTTAATGAATCAATCCTCTCTGCTTGACCATTAGGTAACACTACTTTATCATTATCATCCTTCTTTAGTTCCATCTCCAACGTTATTGCAATAAAGAAAGACAAGAAATTCTTTATTGCTCTAGGGTCTATTAATATTCTTATCTGATTGCCTTTTAGGAATCCATTTACAACAATCAGTTGGCCATATATCTTCCTCAACCTTTGCACACTTGTCCTCTTCCTCCTCCCACTTTTACTCTTCTCCTTTGAGCAAATAAGGCCATGACGTATATTTATTGGTGATCTTTGTTTTTTTATGTGAATTCAACACACTCCTCTTCAATTCATCTCTCCATGTTATTCAAAGGTCATTTGTATGGAGACCAAGAGCCTCTAGGAAGACAAGCACAACAATTGATAGCTATGTACCCAACTTGGCCTTAATTGTAACAACATTGTTGTTGTGCTTGGAGCCCCTTCTCCTTGTGGGACTCCATCTCTCCTTCCTTTGACTCATCCCTGTTCTTGTTGGACCAATTGTGCTCCTTAGTCTTGGAATCAAATGTTGCCCAATTCCATAAGAATTGGTCCACTAAAATAGGGTATCTCCACCCAATAATGTTACATCAAGGCTACCTCTTCACCTCCTACAAGCATTGCTATTCTCTAAGCGTAGGTAATGGCTTCAAAAATAGTGTGAGGATTTTGTACCATTATCTCTTGGTGAATTCACTCTTTTAACCCCATTTGAAATGGTCAAGAGCTTTTGTTGGACTCATATCAATCATCATGACTTGTAGATCAAAAAATACCTCTACATACTCTTGTATGTTGTTCTTTTGCTTCAGACCCAAAGTCAAGTTCTAGCCGTCTGATTGGAAATTCTTCAATAGGTATTCTTGCATTGCCATCCAAGTGATCTCTCTTCCTTTTGCCAACAATGATTATTCCTAAGCATCATACCATGTGAGGTCTTTATCAGTCAAGTATTCACATGCAAACATACCTATGGAATGATCAGTGATCTCAATTGTGAACTATCAAAAATATAGATTCATTCTTGAAATCTAGTTTACCATTACTCTTCATGGAACCTTGTCCTTTGTAAAGCTTGATGTTGCACATCTTCTTCATCCGTAGTAACAATGTGGCTTCATTGTTGACTAGGGTTGGTACTAACAGTATGAGTGACTCTCTAGGTACTTTAGCCATTGGTGTTAGGTTTTAGGATGGTTCCCCTTCTTGCATTACTTGATTGTTCTTGTAGGTATGTACTTGATGTTACAATGCCTCCATTTTCATCTTGATCTCTCCAAACTTGTTCAACATCCCCTCCATTCCTTGCGTCAGATCCTATAACTATGGTTCCATGAATTGTGCAGACGGTAAACACTCAACCGCTATTTCTTACTTCAAAAGAGAGTTAATATGATCACTTGAAAGCACAAACTATTGGGACTACCCTTAGGACCTTAGTGCTATCACTTGTTGATAATATTCCTCACCAAAATTGTAGACTATGAAATCCCTAAACATCACTTTTGGTCTAACCACATAATGAATTTCTATTTTTGTGTTGAAATGGAGAGGATATGGTATATTCAAATCCATTGCATCATAATAGAATGTAGATTGTCAAATACCACTCTCTATTGTATATCACCATATGTAGAATCATCAAGTTTGCTGAATTTATCATTATGTCCATGCATCTTACTCCAAAATGATAAACAAGATATATCCTCACTTGCTCACATTGGATGTACATAATCTTGATGCTGAATGAATTCAAAAATGGAAAGCTTGGTACAAGAAATTGTACTCCAAGTGCTTCCATCCCATCCTCTCTCTAAAACACCCCTATTCTATCAATTGTACTGCGTTTTCTCCTCTCAAAATTACTCAATCTCAATAGCCTATGTTCCTCCACGAGAGATGATCCACTCTCTTGGATTAAAACAACTGCTATGATACCATTGTAATTTGAGGGGAGAAATTGAGAGCTAATCATCAATCAAGGCACTCAATTCACTAGTTTGTCTTGGAGAACACTCTTTGGCGTCTTCAAAACCAAATTGGTCATGTCCATGGCATACCATCCACAAACCAATGGAAAAATAGAACTGGCTAATTGCACTATTGAGGACATGCTCTGTGGCTTCACCTTGGGGGAGCAAGGAAGGTGGGACACCTTACTTCAATTGGTAGAATTTTCCTATAACAATTCAATAAATTCATTGACACAAGTCATACCATTCTTCTTCATGGATAGTGAGTACACTTTCACATCATCAAGCTTGGTAAAGATTGTCCAAGTGGCTACAAAGGTTAAAGTTATCAACACTTTTGTTTCTAGAATCCAATAGGGTGTGGAAAATACCAAGCATAGGTTACAATTTGCCCAAAATTGATAGAAATAATATGTAGATGCACTTCATAGGCACACAAAATTTCAGCGTTGGGGATCAAGTTTGGTTGTCCACAACCAACCTCATGTTAGTTGGCCCTCATAAGCTCAGACCTCATTTTATTAGGCCTTTTCCCATCCTTCATTGAATTGGTGAAATTGCCTATCAACTCAAGTTACCGCCACACATGAAGATCAAACCAATGTTTCATGTTTCCTTACTTCATAGATATGGACCTTGACCGCCCCACTGTTCTTCCATAAAAGAAGTAAGACATTGTCCAACACTCATTGATTGCACGGAGGAATATGAAGTTGAATGCATTCTCCAAAACTACATATATGGTACTCGCCATCCGCATGTGAAATATCTTGTACATTGGCAAGGGTACCCATTGTATGAGGTAACATGGGAGCCAACAACCAACTTGACCCATGCACCAATGTTAGTGCAATCTTTTGAGCAATAGCTTCGAAACTAGGACGTTTTGTCTTAAAAGGAGGGAGGTTGTACTACCATTAGCTATACATATTATCTATAGTTGTAAACTGGCTTGGTAAAATCCTCCCATATATACTAAGATGTTACATATGATTGACTAAGTAGATCAAATAGAGTTGTCACCAAAAGAGTACTTCTACTAATAGAGCAAGAGTTGAAAACACCTTGAAAACTTCAAAGCCAATTTTGGAGGTCTAAATGGATGATTTAGACCTCAAAAATGGCAACATACTCTTACTGTTGAAAGTAACGATTTGCTTTCTCCACCCCTTAATACTACAATTTTGATATAATAGACATAGTAAAATAGGTAATTTTTATCCATGTTACTTCAAAGTCTTATTATTCAAAATTCAACAAAGTGCTAAAAGTAATATTTAATTTATAAAGGAAAAGAAAGTATAATAATATAACATTTTCATATCCTTATGCAATTATTTGATAGGATTTATACCTTTTGGTTAGATTGAAAAGTATAAAAAAAATTTACTTTAGATATCACAAAATTTAACTTTAGTTTTGAGGAATTTGAGGAATCTACTTCTTTCTTTTGAGTATCTTAAATACATCTTCTTTCTCAAAATACCTCAAATCATTAAGAAAGTAAAATCCGGCTCCATATAAGATTGAGATGAATAATATCAAAAAAATCCACCAAGGATTATAGCTTGTTTTCTTGAACAAGTTATATTATATTGTCGTTTGGATTAGCAATAACTCATCACTTGTTGAAAGACTTCATTAGCTAGAACTATATAGATATATCACTTATCTACTGCTAGTATTATGGATTTTAGAAAGTTTAATTCTAATAGTTACATTTGAGTATATTAATACTATATTCCTATATTAAAAAAATTTATTTGTAAATCCTTTTTGTGTTTGTATTTAGTTTCATCTTTTCTTTCCTTATAGAGTGATGAGAAAGTCTTCAAAAGTTTGCAATCTTTATATGCTTCCATCCTTCCGGAAACGTTGGCACACGGTTGGCCTTATTAATTAATGAAATTAACTACGGTTACTTGATGCCTGTTATCTCTTATACTCCAATACAGTTTGTTTACCGAGTAGCTCAAATATTGTATAATCTTTATGATGAGAGTTATGCTAACTCAAGTATTATTTAGTATCTTTATGAAAATTGTGTTGTGTTTTCAAGGATAGAAGCAAATTTTCATGAGTCATTGATGTGTTATAGTTCCAGTTACTTACTCCAATGAAATGATTATGATTAAAACAATAATAATTCTGAACTTAGATGTCGAACAATTGCTTTCAGCTACCCCAGAGTGAGAGATGACTAAAGAAAATCCTAACCTTACATTGCTTCACTGTAGTAGATATCAAGTTTATTCTGAGATTGAATAATTCTTCAATTCAATTTGCCAAGTTTGGGTTGTTTTGTTGACACTCAGAACCTTAAAATTTGTTTAAATCAATCAAACTTAAGAAAAATATAGAACATTGAATTTGTTTGCTTTCACTAAACGATGACACGAGGACCAGATCAACATGGTTTCATTTTCCTCTCGTCTTGAGTTTGGTAGCCAGAGTCATTCCCTAGTAGCTATCAAGGAACTAGTTCGCTGAAAACTAATAAGTGCTATTACGTGTTTACGAATAATCGTGTCGCTTTGACCCTGAGTGCAGAAATAGTGGTCAATCATCATCTTTTGAGGTGCTATCGTATTATGTGGCACATAGGGCCCTAGAAAATTGGTTATTGCAAGGACCGGCGTGCTGATTCTATATTTCAAACTTGAGACAATGATTTTCTTGAACTGCTGCTAATGCATTGCAGGGCCTTGCATAATTCAATCAAACAAGCTACGTTGGACTTCGTGGACCTTTACGCTTGGTGATATGCTAGAAGAATCTTTAACGAACTAATTCTGCTCCAAGTCAACTCCTGTGTGTAAAGAGAGGTTCATTGATGCCAAACATGGACACTAATTTGTGGTAGGAAGCACTGGGTTATGGCCGTTCATTTAGGGAGATGTAGGAAGTCAACTCTCGTGTGCAAAGGGAGGTTTTCTGAAGCGAAGCATGGCCTCTAATTTGTGGTAGGAAGCAATACGTTATTGTCTTTCATACAAGGATATGTAGGAAAATTTATACTCAACGTCAAAACTCGCCCGTCTCATTACTTTTGGTCGAGTAAGAACAATCGATATTTCTCGCACTCCTGTCAAAAGTTCACTTATTAGTTGAAACTGCAAATCGCGTTCTCCGAGGGTGATGTAAAAGGAATTACACAAAACTCTTGTAGCCTATGAATGGCATCGAAAGTAAAGCTTAATCTTGGAAGGTTGGGGCAGGTTGAGGCAAAGTGAGGTGCGGTGTTTACTGTACTTAGATTCTTCAGGGAGGAGTCAATGAGTGCAGTCTTGGTGCATTCCCGCTCCATAAGTCTTAGAACCTCTGCTCTTTGCGAATCCACTTCTTGTATTTCGTTGTCAATTGACTCGTTGTCAGCAGCGACCTAATTATCAGTTCTTATTCATTTAGTAATCTTCTTGGCTTTTTTTTTACCAGATAGGAGGTGGGCTTGGCTGTATCATTTTAGGCAGCTGACAAGCCAAACCTTCCTCAATTCTTCCAACTTTCTAACTTTCAAAGTCGTTTCCAAGACCGCGTAGCAGACATGTACATCTTTTCTCCATTTTAGAGAGCGTTGACCTAGAAGAAGATTGTGGAGTTCAGACACGGCACCCATTTTAGTCTCTCTCGGGCTTTAGCCTGCTTTTGTTGCAGTTTCGAACGGTGCATATCGATCATATTTAATTTGGTTTCCAGCGTCTGCGAAAAGGGCACAAGTACATCAGAACATAGACTTCCTGCTACATACTAGATAACTCAATCCCTTTCTGTATTACTTACCCGAGACACTACAGCAAATATCTCAAGCTGGCCAGCATCATGCAGAAATACCAACTCTTCGTACAGAAATGTTGTCATCATCAGCACTAGTTTCCGCTTGCATGACAAACATGGTGTCACTATGGTGAACTGAAAATGGAGACCCGATCACAGAAGGCGCATAGTTCATGGGATTGTATTTACCTTTCCTCTGGCAGCGGCTTCAGCAAGCTCATCTTGTAGTATATGAGACCGGGTCTCGGCAGCCGACAATCTGTCCAGGAAAAAGCTTCTTTCGTGGCCAAGCAGGACATGTCCGCCAACCGTCTTACTTGTTCTCTCATCTTGGAGATTCACGAAATTGTCAATCAACCTCTGCAACGATAGGTTTACAGCTGTAGACACAATCTTCTGCCGGCAATAAGGGCAGAACTTCTTACGCTGGTTTTGAACGTGCACTGATAAGCACTGTACAAAGGTTGCCAAGTTCAGTAGATTGCAAGTACAAGCCTTTAGTAGATTCCTTACATGTGCAATTGCAGCAATAGGACAAAGCGAGGACTGTCATCACAACATGTACTGATGAACACAAACAGAACCTTCCAGTTTCTAGTGACTTGAAAGTACAAACTACTTCACAGGGCTATTCTTTGCGAGGTGCTGGGGGACCAGCAATTACAGGAATAAAACAAGTTAGAACGAACTGACCAGCTTCCAACATCCATTGATAAACGCTGCAGGAGTTTGACGACTTTTCGTAGCTGTCAATTACAAACGATTTCTTTACAAGTTCTTTCTTTGTTATTTTCTCGATTTGTGAGTGTCATCCTTGCGCATGGGCTATGCTAATCTTCTCTGTATTGTTCCATTTTATCGGATGATTCCCCGAAAGTGCACCAGCAATTGCAGGATTAAGACAAAGTAAAAACAAATCGACTGCTTATTAAAACCCCTCAGGATTTGATCTCTTGCATTAAGTTCCAAATGCCCACAGTTTCTTTCCAAATTCCTCTTTGGAATTCCGCGGGACCAGAAATTGCAGGCATTAGACGAAGCAAGAACAAGCGGACGATAAACTCGAAGAGGCACACGTAGACAACAGGTTAACGGGGCGAGTTCGAAAAATAGTGGTCAGGTATGAAAGTTTCTTCGGAACAGTTCATCTCTCAAGCAGACAGTGTAGTTGCAGTGCATGAGAGTCAAAGGTTGTGCCGAAGTGTACGAATTGGTTGAAATGACAAATGTGTCAACAAGTCAAACTGTCTATGCCTTCAGTTAGCTTCTCATAAAGCAAAGGTCCGCCAAGAACCCCATGAGTGTAAAACAGACCAAACAATTTTTCGGACAAGACAGGAATTCCTTATGGACCCTAAGCAGACACCGTATACACCATGTGCAAAACAAACATCAACCTTCTCGTGACGTAGCATTTACATTAGTCCCCGTAGCTATGTAGATGTATCTTTCTACTTCCATGGCAAAGTTATAAAACACAGTACAAACAGAAGATGACCTTGGCACAAAATGAATGACCACACGGAGAAAGAACTACTGGCGGATAGTCAGGCGATCTCATCAGCTCAAAGCAGATAGGGCAGGTGTTGCTCTCTATTTCTGCGGCCAACTCGCTGCGCTGACAACAGCACAATTCATCCTCAGCAGAATCCTGAAAGGTTGTGAACTAGTGGGGCATTTGCCACACATGCAAGCAACTGCGAAGGATACCTCTTAAAAAGAAATGCATCTGCACTTTGCTATTCTCGCGTGATAACTATGCTGAATCTTTGGGACGTTCAATATACCCTATCAGAAGTCCTCGCTCCCCCTCACTTGTACTCCAATTAACAACTTCTGAATAGACAGAACAAAATACAGAACATCAATGACAGCTCTCCTAACATTTGCAGCTAATATTGACCGCCGCATGTACTCGAAATGTAATAATCCTCTTCCAGGCCTCGTGCTAGCCCATAATTACGGAGTGCAGAAGAGTGTTGATCAAAACCTAGCGAGTGACCCACGCAGTGGAACTGCCGTAAGCCTCGCCATCGGAACGGTTTCAAAAAGAATACAGACAATTGAGCCTCAAGCAGTGGCGATTGAGTTGGGAAGAGGAGACGAAGACTGTACCGGCCAAGTGGGAAATAGACGACAACTTCGACTGCCGAAAGTATTGAACAAGTTGTTCAATAGGTCGTCTAACCTTCAACGAGAAAAACGCGACCCCGTAGGATAACAAGAAGGACACCATCAAGCCCGTACAAGGATAACACACAAGGATAAAATAAAAGAGGGAAAATTGGGCTAAGCCCCAATAGTACCTTTAAGTAGAATATACATTTGCAGTTATTTAAGTTAAGAAATTGAATGTAGGTTACGTTGTTGTCTTTTCTTCACTTCGAACCCCACAGGTCTCCGATTTCATCACAAGCTTCCCTTAATCTGCTCATCGCCGGAGTAAAAGATACACTGGCAATACCGTGCTGCTGAGCCAGATCTTCCCTCGAACAGAACTGAAGTATCCTATCCGTTTTGCGATTCAGTACATTAGCTAAACATTATAATCCTATTTAATTCTGCTTCTGGGTTGCATCATTATTGTGCTATTAATCCTAACTCTTAGGCATTACAGGAACTTGCCTTCCCTTCTTATACAATGTACCATAACCTCTCTAAAAGCAGAAGCCGCGAGAATCTTTATGGTAATGCTACTGTTGCACACTCCCTAATGTAGACAAAGGAGCATCTTGATATTGATGCCCGACCATGAGAGGCATCTTTGGTAAAGAGAACCCGTATGCTAATTGCGACCAAAGCAAGTGGGACCTTCACGTACCTGGATCAAAGGAATATGACATTAGGAGCTCCTGATTGTATGCAGTGCACGAGATTTACTACAGGAGATCCGTAGTGAAGGGAGCCCGGAACAAGTGGAACGGTGTGACTCCGTCAATAAGTCCTATATGGGACAGTGCTACGCTCTACTAATCAAGCGGAAATGTATTTGACAGCTCCACTTTTGAAGGGAAAAATAGTAGTTTCTCCTCAATCCGAACGTATTACTAGCCGACTATTGAGCAAGTGGATGTCATTTGACGTGAGAATCTATAAACAAAATCCAAGAATCAGGCAGTAGAAAACAAAAAACGCATATGCGTAACGCGACAGCTCCGAGCGCTTTTGGCTAAGAAAGAAACTATTGGCGCCGGTTTCCTCCTCTTCCGAGGTGAAAGAAATGGTGTTCAACAATTCTGATGTTGGCCCTGTTGGTACGCGAATATCCAAGAAGGAAGTACAGGAATGGCCTTGCTTGCGGAACGATACACTTTGCAGGTCCTTCGGCGGAATCGAATCCTGGAACTTGAGGCATCTCTACTTCCTTGGAAGAAACGGACAAGCAGGTTGAGAGAATCCTAATTGGAGGAAGTTTACGACAACAAAAACTGACTTTCGTCTCCATATTTCATTCTTCCCAATCCTTTGCAAATGAGTTGGGGCTTAGCCCCATTTTACTTTCTCATCTCTCCCTTGTACGGCTTGATGGGGGTCTTCCCGTCCTTCATTTTTTCTACGCGGTCGTCCTTCTCTCTCTATCCTTTGCAAATGAGTGACATCTCCGAGACCTGTGGTAAACTTTTCACCTTCATTGGTTACTCACCGGCTGGTACCTCACTAACTTAGTAAGTTGCAAGTATTTAAACGTATGGTATTCTTTTTCACTTTTGGGCACATTTTTCGGCACGACCGTTATCATTCGTAGCGGAAAGAGTCCTTGGCAGACAAAGTGTCTTAGTTGTTCCCAGATAAGTTCTTGGCATTACCTGCTGTCTTCACGCTTCGCCATGTCCTCAATCCAGTAACAAAGAAAGGACATCTCTCACTTTAGAATGTGAAGTTCAGGACGACAAGCAAACTTCCACGAAGATTTGAAAACCTGGTGGCAAATAATATACTCTTTTAATCGTTTCATGTCACATTCCCGCTAAACTCAACACGTAATCAGGCTTCCACTCGAGTCTCGGAGGACTCCCCCGCAGAAGCTCTGTTAAGATCGCCTATGGTGTTGTTACTTGGGGTAGGCAAAGGAATTCAGTTTTGCAAGTTAAAGGAGAGCCTGATGCCACAACCGTACTTTACACGACCTGTGACACCTAATTACAACTTACAGGAAATTTGGTCGGCACAGACGTCCGACGAACTGGTTTGCCGGCAATACGGGATAGATCCGTTTCGTGTACAGTAACTAGAGAAGACACGTCCTGTACGTTGTAAGAAGTTCGTCCAGTCTTGTGGCGCGGAAAGAATATCAAAGCTACAGATGGAAGTTTAATGAGGAAGAAAAAGGAACGTAGGTAGAACATGAATTTGTACGCGCCATAAGCTCAACAGTAAACGTACAAATAAGCAGCAATCACGTTCAGTTGGCTAGAAGTGTCCAGGACACTCTTGTCAGTTCGCACTGACACGAAGAACTCTTGGGTACCCTTTTACCATGTCATCGAGCCACCTCATGCGATGCTCGTTGCTCAACAAGCATGGTAACGATAAAGACAACAGTTCACTCCACTAGGTGGGGCTGCCTTCTTGTAGCTCTTTGCTTTGACCTCGTTGCTTTGTCTACACTACACCATTTTCAGATCGTGGAAATTGATTTTTGTGCAACGCTACAAAAACAAATTGATGTTTGCAAAGGAAGAGTTGTTGATTGAGTTGTTGTGGGACCGGAGTTAGGCCACTTTTTTTCTCTCTGTGACGTTTGATGATACAGAGGGCCATACTCAAAAGAGAAAGGTATGAGAGAAGAAACCAGAAAGAGCCCAATTTAATTCCAAAGAACAAAATTGTCAATTTCATACAGGAGGCTTGAGAGAAATGGAAGTCAAAGGAACACAGCAAAGAACTCAAGAGAGAGCTTTGGAGTTGTTTTTTGAAGTAGCTGCTATCATCATGGCCAGTAGAGTTGGTTAGACTAGTTTCTTTCTTTTCTATCTTGAAAGTTTGTTCTTCTCGAAGAGTCGGGTTCAAAGACGACATTTCCTAGGTAACTTGCGACGCTCTTAATTACAAGTTCGAATATGATACATTGAGCTGAAGCGACCGCGTGTAATAACAAGAAGGATAGGAAGACCCATCCTTCAAAGAAACGACATAGGGATAAAATGGTGGCTAAGCCTCAATAGCATCTGGAAGAGGAATTTGCCTTACAACATCTACGATATTTAAGCTATGCAAGTTGTGCATTGAGATTGAAGTAAGTGGTGACCCTCGTCGTATAAGAATGCCCCCATATACTACTTTCACGCGTAAAGACCGGGAGGCTTTACCATGGCAATCATTCGAACATATGAAAAATGCAAACGGGAACCTGAAAAGTCATTTGGTAGGCTACGCTTTACCTCAAAACCTGAAGAAGATTAGTTTGCAAATCCGATGAGTTTCAGCGACTGTCTTCAAGTCGACAGCACTGAAGAGCATGGCATTCAGAAGCGCAACTTATCTTATTGTGTTTTAAGTTTCAGAATAGCAGTCCAAGCAATGGTGTGATCAAGAGGTTCTCAAGGAGGACTAATAACAATACTTTAAACTCAACCAGACCTTGAGAAAGGGCTTCCGCGTAGAAAACATGAGGGATGGGAAGACTCCATCAAGCCGTACAAGGGTGAGACAAAATAGATAAAATAGGGCTAAGCCTAGTAGAGTAGAGGTGAGAAATTTGCACAATTGCACCTAAGATATTCGAGCTATGTAAATCGTACAATCTATAAACAATTATAGCATTAGAGGAGATATCATATAGTGTGATTATTCTCTTATGGATTGCACCAACCATTGTTCTTTGTAAAAAAATAGACATATATTGTCTAAAACATGCTGTAAAGTATGAGAGTGATACCCTAGGTCTAACATGATAAGCTCCTTGTGCATTCCCTGATAAATGTGTAGAACCGTTACACCGTTAAATGTAAATCGAACACTAGACCATCAATTTAAACTCAGCCGGACCCAAGTTACTGAACCCGACCCAAGTTACCGTTTGTCTACTCAACCACATACCGTCTCTCTACACAACCAGATGCAAGTTTATCAGAATATTCAAATGGAATATTGCTGCTGAAGTGACGCCTTTCACTTCGATGACGTAGATTCTGTTGTTGTGCAGAGAATATTATTCTATAGAACATAGTTTCCAATATCACATCGCGCCAGGACTTTCAATCAACGGAAAGATCATGTGCTTAGTTCAACCATGTAGAATTAACTTTCTGTTTATTAATGGTATGGTAAAAGTTTCATTCTCAGTTGATTGTCAAGAGTAGACAAGAAGTCAAATTAGATTAGTTTGGAGATAATTTGCAATTCGTAGACAGACGAATTGGCACAATTTTGGTAAAACATCTGTGAACGTCCGATATATTTCACTACAATACAGTAGTAATATACTTATGTGAGGCGGGAGATGATGAATCGGCGCGTGCCAGCGTGTTATGCTATATGAGGCAAGACTGCCGGAATGCGACCAAGATGTTGAATGATTTGATCACAGTACTTCGACGACCAGTATCCGTAGACAATTTAGATTAAGAAGAGTGACAGGAGAGTTTTAGGGATACTACATAACATTAGTCTAATTAATGACAACATAGCAAGATACATGCAAATCCGATCAAGGTTAGGAAATGATCGAAAATAAAACCTGTGGTAAGCCGCAGAAACTTGCAAATGCGGTCAGGATAAAGCAATAATACCCAACAAGATAATTAGACTAATGGCTCCCAATTCTATCAAAAACCGAAGAAACGAGAGTTGGTTTGTAGTATAGAGATGGGTCAGTTAGTTTCGGAATGCTTTCAAGACTCGGGAAAATATAGTGGATCGCAAAATTATTCATGGGAGATTTATATTACATAAGGTTATTCTCTAGTCCAGAATAAGAGACGAGAACCTTACCTACATCATCAAGATTAAATGATAAAAGTGTTAAAAAAACGAGGAATCAAAATGCAGAACAACATTCTGTCAAGAATGTGAATTCAACTGAATCTTTGGTTAAAGTTGAGGTCCGGTTTAGTCCAGATAGGATGTGCACTATTATGGACATCCACTTCTTCTTTTCTCTTCTTTTTTCGTGAAGTGGAGAACTTCTTTCAATGACAATCCAGTTATAACGAGAGGTGATTCAAAATGAATCCACTTGGATCGTGATCTGATCTCGCGTTCATTTTATTTGGGACGAGCATAGCAGTCCCTCTTGTTGTAGAAAGGTAGTGCACAAAGAAATGCTTATTCTTGAGGGTTTCTGCCCACTCTTGCCTTAAAAAAAATTTTATTGATCAAATCTAAGGAAATTTATTTAAGATTTGTGATCCTTTTAACTACAGTATGTTTTCTTGTAGGATATTTGATAAAGTTCTGGCGTTACGTTCAGAGCAAGGGATGTAAGTTGGTGTAACTACTTTGGGTTCAAAATTCACGTTTACGGAACCTGTATAATTCCTATGTTTTACAGACTTACCGTAAATTTACATGAGGCCCGTGAAAAACTTCTATGGGTGCCCGGCCATGGGTACGTGAATTTTACGGAAATGTCCTTAGTCTTATAAAATTCTATGAGTTATGAAAAACGTGACCTGCCATGTTTTACGGGGTTAAGCGTAACTAATAAAAATAATGAAAGAAAAGTCTGCCTGAAGTTTTTGCCTATAATAAGCTGTTCCAACAGGCAAAATTTCATTGGTGTCCAAAAAAAAGTTATAGAATTTTCTGGGTACCCAAAAGAATTCCATAAAATCTGAATATCAAACCCTCCACTTTACTGAACCATTGTAAACCGGTAGTCTTTTGGCAGGTTAGCAACAAGTTATTTTTATTCCAAACCAAAGTGTGGGGCCTGATCCAAATCTACGTAATGATCAGAATTGAGATATTTTGACCTCCAGTCTGCAGTTTGCAGTTTGAGTCTGCAGTTTCAGGACCTAATATTCGACGAACAGAATGATAGGGACCTTCATCATCTTGGACTTAAAAAGCATTAATCAATGTCCCACAATCTAAAGTGATGGGACAGACACTTCAGATATCTGCTGTACTATAAAGAAGTTGACAAATCTCGTGCTTCCCTTTCGCATGGAAATGATAATATGTTGTACACTCAACCAACCAGCAAGTCCAGTGAAATTGTCGACCTTCCCTCTTAAGGTTTCTCGTTACCCGTATCTAATGGTCAAAAGTTGAGCACTCAGGTATTCCAAAATGCGGAATATAATATCCATAAAAATAGAAATTTTGTGGATTTTAAGTAACTGAAAATGGGATTTTAAATGACTGAGAAATGGAGTTCAAAACGGAATACATTTTACATTCAAATTACACTAGATCAATGAAATAATCATGTAATTTTGGATGGTTTTTGCTAGTAAACAAATGGTAATGAAAGTAGAACTCACTCAGCATCATTGATGAGAGGAACATGACCACACAAGGAGTGGAAGAGCTCCTTTGTCTACCTGATCTACAAACCATTTGTACTCAAGGTTCTTGTCAAGAATATTCTCAAGTAGTGTAAGATGAACTTTATCAAACTAAACTTTGGTTTGTCAATCAAAGAGATTTATTCTTCCATTGTTAGTCTTTGTTTCTTGAGCTTAGTGATAATCATAGGTAACAACTCAAATTTCCAAGTTGACTACAACTCTTCATTAAAAAGTTTGATTTCCATAAGTTACTTACCCTGAACTATGTCAATGGATTTATCTTTGAGTTGTGAGACAAACTCATTCAAGGTGCTAAAAATCCTTCTTCTTTTTATGTAACAATGGCATTGATCCATGTTCCCCAATGGGTGATGACAAGCCAAGCAAGAGGTTTGTATTTGACAATATCCTTGAATTGATCTTGTTACTAAGATGATTTTGAGATATTCTTCATGGATCCAACTAATTGATTGACAAGAGACAACACCATTCACCTTTTTTCACAAATGGTTATGCATGGTGTGAGCTAAGCAAGTGACATGATGCATAGTTAGGAATCTTTTATTCTTTAGATCCTCTCTAACTATCTTCATATATGGTGCACTATCCAAGACACATAGTAATTTTCTTCAACTCTACCACCAAAAAGCTCATGTATAGTGTCTTGGACGAGTTGTATGATCAAAGTAGAATCACATTAACAGTTTACACAAGTCACAAACCAAATGAGAGGATTTTGATAAACACTCTATGAGGGAAAAAATGAGTGTTGCAATGACTTTGATGTCCAAGAAAGCACTTGCATCATCAATGATAATTCCAATTTTATATGTGCAAATGATTGTCATGGTGTGGTCTTTGATAGCCAAGTAGATGTGGTCAACATATGTGTAATAGTTGGTCCTTGAAATGTTTTTTTTCTTTATCCACTAGTCCATGAATTCCTTAAATATTAAATCCTTAAGTATCTTGAGTGGACCATTGAGTTGGATTAAATTGGTGATGAGATTTAGGTAGAATGGTTCAATATTTTCCTCTTGTTGAAAATAAACAATTTCTCAAGTCTAGATTCACTTGATGCATTGAAAACCATGTGGGGATGAAGCTCTATTTCCAAATTTTGAGTCATCTTTTTGAGACCATGTTATATAGCCACCTCATCCTTGGTGATTTTCTTGGACAGTTTTGACATATTAAATATGAAAAAGTCTTTGAATTTAGAATTCTTTGATTCCTTGACAAGAAGATTGTAGAGTGATGATCTAAATTTGGGCACTTTTTGCATGTTCACATTTTCTACAACTATTGACAAGAATAGACATGGGAAACTCAAGAAACATTTTCACTACTTCTACAACTATTAAAGGAATACGTATTGGAAACTCAAACTATAATCAAGGAAACAAAAAAGTGAATCTTGAGCTCTTGCTTGAGGCAAAGGCACTGATGGATGAGGTGGATCATCGAGTTACAGATGCAATGCTAACATTTGGTAAAGAATTGCAAAACATGCCATCCAAGTTATCAAAAATTGAGGTCCTTGTGTCAATGAATTGCAAACTCATGAATTCATTCATGCTTATAAAAGAGAACCTCAACCAAAAGAACAAGAACCTGAGAACAAAAGAATGAAAAGAATGAGAGAACAAAAGAATGAAAAGAACCTGAACCAAATGAGAACAAAAGAATGAAAAGAACCTCAACCAAGCAAATTTGGATACAAAATTTTCAAACATAAAGGTGCATTGTGATTGGGAAGGGAATCTACAAGCTCTTCAACTAGACTATAACATAGTAAAGGGGGATGTAGAAGCATTTTGATGTCAAAAATTGAAGTGGAAGAAGAAGCTGGACAATGATGATTCTATCTCTCTTTGGATTATGCGAATTTTTTTTGTTCCACTCCATCCAAGTGTGGATCACTAAAATTGCTATTCATGACAACAACTTGAGTTATAATGATTATGAAGATCAATGAGTGAAGGGTTACAAACTTACAAGAAATTGAGGGTTTTAAGACATCACATATCAAATATATCTTTAGCATATTGAATATACTATTAATATAACAATTAAAGAGGATTATTCTATTTCAATGTGTAAAATTTTAAAAATGATTAAAAAGCAATATTTTGATGTGGAAAGTGGAATTCCACACTTTGGAATACCTTAGACTGAGCACTAACATAAATGTGGTTGACATGACCGTCCAACTTTAGGTACTATTCTTTAGGGTTGAACAATAGTCACATTCTCAATCAACCCAAACTTTACTACAATGGAGAATTTTTGTGTGTAAGTGAGAGGAACCCAACCCCAACAAGGAGAAGGATCTATATAGATAAAAATAAAAAAATAAAAAAATTTCTCATATAGGGACATTTTGAGATAATTTTCTCCTAATCATGATAGATTCAATGGTAGCAAAATCTTCTGGAGACTCTATGTTAGACTTGTAAGGAAACTATGTAAGTTGAAATGTTGTATAATAGCTTTGCATATAAAGTATAAGTACAAAATGGAGAGTAGAGTAACTTCAAAGGTGAATTATAAATTTGAACAACCTCTAACATATTTTAAAGAAAAAGCCTTCATTTTCTATCTTTTCATCATAAACTTTCCATAATTGATCCAAATATAACTTAACAACAAGACCCAAGGTTCTAGTTTGCTCTCTATATTATTTGTGTTTGGGAATTATTCTTTTCATTCAAGTCCATAATTTCCAAATGTAGGTGTATAAGTTAAAGTAATGTGGAAATTTGTACTTCTTATGAGATATTTTCTAATCTTGGTATAAATAATTTTCTGTTGAGCAAGATATAACACTATCCTTGTAACTTTTGATGTAAAATCTATTGAAATTATTGGAGCAAGAAATATCTTATTACATCTCTTAGGGTGTTAAAGGATAAAATCATCCTTACACTTGCAACTTTCATTTTTGTGATTTCTTGGTATTTTAACATGCTTTTGTCCAATTGTTAAATATTCACATATTTTTATAACTATTAATTTAGTCCTCACAAGTGGTAAAATTTGGCATGAATTATACTCACTTATCTAATCAACAAATAAAAACTGGCTTTTGATCACTAGAATATCTAAAACCAATAAATTATAAAAGTATGGAATTGATATTTCCATACCCATTTGTCCAATTGTCAAATAATCATATGTCTTCTATAACCATTAATTTAGTCCTTATGAGTTATAAAATTTGGCATGAATCATACTTCCTTATTTCATTTACAAATAAAAAGTTGAGTTCCAACCCCTAGAATATTTAAAATTAATAAACTGTAAAGATATAGAATTGATATTTTATACCCATTTTTTTACATTTCCACACCCCCACTTGCAAAGTGGTCTTTATTACCATCATATATGAGTCCGTTATGCGCCTTTGGGACAATTCCCATGAGTTCTTATTGGACCCTTGATCATAGATTCACTTTCCCAATGTAAGTGCCACCGAACTACTAATGGTCAACCTATCTTCATCATTTAGGTGAGGTCAATGTCATCACTCGGATATATATAGTAAATATTTTCTTAAGTCCACATTTTGATTTGGTGAAAAAATGTGGATATAATTGGGATGCAAACTGAAGAAAATTAGATGCATTTGTCATATAAACCCTAACACTATTTCTAAACGCTAAACCCTAAACCTAGTACATGTAGATGTGTTTACAAAACATGCTGACCTTTGTTATGCATAATGAGCTCCCAATATATGATTAAGTGGTAAGGCAAAGGATCACATTTGAATGATCAATAATGAATGGAAATAGTAGCTTTATTAGAGCAACCTAATCCCCCATCTATGCAAAGCATTGCTTACCAATTTGGGATTGATGAAAGGACAATCTGAAAACTGAAATTGACAAAAGATGTTGTTTATCAAGGAGCCCAAAGTATCAATCAAGCAACTCATGAGACTACTTTACTAGTGTCACAAGAAATATTTTCTAAATTCAAAGATAAATTATTTTAATAGATTGATGTTGTGCATTGAATGAGTCTTGTATTACCATTGATGCTCATTTGTCATAAAGTGAAATAGATTGGTCAAGCTCTAGGAATTCCACATGAAATTTCAAAGTGTCTTGGGGTTGGTTTGCTTGATTCCACCACTAACGTGGTTTTCACTCCATCAATTTGTTTGGAGGAGGTGAAGTTGATAAAAAAGACCCTTAAATTCTAAAGGCACTATGAGAGTTAGGCTAGATTATCAACCAATATGATCCATCATGTATCTACAATAAGGATGAAATGGGGTGTTCTACTATCTTATTCCACAATACATGGTGTTGTTGCACACCAAAGACCTTTCTATAGTAAGAGGGAGAAAGAAGTCCAAAGATAAAGTAACTCTTGTTGTTTGTTGTAATGACATAGGGACGGAGCATGTTCCAACTACAATGATCAGAAAAGCAAAAGAGGAAACTTGTACCTTTGGAAATATTTGGCCAATACCTTATTTTTAGCAAAAGAATGTTTTGATTGATGTTACAATATTCAATAAGTGGTTTGACGTATTTGAGTTATACATTCAAAAGCATACTAGACACAAAGTACTAGTGATTCTTGATATTGTACTTGGTGCATTCCTTAGCACTTAAAAATAATAGTATTCAAGTGGTCTTTTTTTGTCCAAATGTCACCTTGTGGAAGCAACCAATAGATGCAATTGATGCAACTAAAAAGTGCTACAAGTATTTGTTAAGCAAGGAAATCCTTGCATCTCATTACAATCCCTAAACCTTGAAAGATAACTTGGCATTAGAGGGTTCAAGAATGAAACAAGGAGCTATGAGAGTTGCTTATGGTAGGCCACCACATCTAGTTGATGATGCTAATTTGATGAAGATTGCTTGAAGTGAAATAACCATGGAAAGTTTGAAGAACTTTTTCAAAGAAGTTGATATGGTCTCAACTTTGCAAGATAATGGGGTGAATATCTTTGAAAGTGATCATATCATTGATGAGATTGCAAATTTGTTGCACAACTGTAATATCCTTAATGACCTTAGCAACTCCTCAATTTGCAATGAGGTAAAACCATGTCTGAATGATGACAATGATGACTTGGGGCTAGTTGAAGATACTCTCAATGATAATTCTGATGGAAGTGCATATAATAAAAAATTGACCAAAGCAAATAGGGCTAAAACTGATCAGCGGTAGGTTATCTTGTACCTGTTGCAAAATGCTATCAACCTTGAAGTTGATACAAGTGAGCTTCACAATTCACGGTTCATGTCACCATATCATATCAATTAGGCCAAGTAAGCATTGTTTACTCCAAGACATATTCTCTAGAGTGATAGTTTGCTATTTCCTGCTAACAATTCAAAAATAACCATCAAATGCATTTCTATGATTTTACAATATGCAATAACATAATTGAAAAAAAATGAATTAATCTGGGAAAATTCAATAAAAAATGCAACCTTAATTGAGATGCAGACTTAAGCAAATGGTTATTGTATGGGAGCGTGGAAATGTCAAAAGCATAGTATGGAAATATTAGCTCCCATAAAATTCTATGAGTAATAGTGTAATATTACAAACTAAGTATCAAGCTGCCACTTATTGGCAAATAGGCCCAATAATATACCCCAAAGGAAAAGAAAAAAATGGAGTATAGGTACACCATAAAGTGCAAAAAAAGGGAAAGGTCCATGACTCTACAAAAAAGGTGCAAATAAATAGGCATAGAGATATAAAGTCCTATGCCTAGCATAAAAGGCTAAGGAGAGAAATAGGAGAATGAAAGATTAGAATGGAAAGTCACATTCAAACTCTTGATTAAGTAAAACTCTGAATGCTTAGCATGCACTTTGGCCTTGATGTTCATAAGACATTTAGGTACAAGGTTCTCAAGAAGCTTCCAAGGAAAGTTATTTCCCAAAGCCCCTTTCTTGGAGTGCAAGCTAAGCTAAGCTAATTGTTTACTTGTCATGTAAGCTAAGCTAGTCATCAACTTGACATACAAGGTACTTAATCCTTGGAAGCTTCCTAGAAGCATCTCATTTGAAGCTTCCTAGATGCTTCTAGAAATTTTTTAGCATTTTTAGGTTATGATATTTCTATTTCTATTTTGCTATATGTAGTATAACAATATAGAGTTAATGATGAAGTTAGTTAGGGCCAACAAAGTAGAAAATAGGCCAAATTAGTCTAAAATATTATAGAAGTATCTAGGAAGCTTCCTAGCTAGCTTAACTTGCACTCCAAGTAGGAAATTTCTAGAAGGAAGTTTCTAGAAGCTTCCAACTAGCTTAGCTTGCACACCAAGTAGGCAACTTCTAAAAAAAAAGTTTCTTGAGAAACGTCCTGGTTAACTGGGCTTGCACTCCAAGAAAGTGGCTCAAGAAAGCTTCTTGAGAAGCTTCTCAAGAGTCTTGTATGCCCCCTATAAAACCAAAGCCAAATCTCAGACTAGGCATTTGGAGTTTCCCACACTCAAAGTGTCCTAATGTGATCTTCTGTTCTCTTATTGCTCTCCTTGGTCTCTGTCTTTTACATTGGTATCAAAGTAGGAATGGGATCAATGGACTTTATAGACCACCAAATCCATTTCCACCAAACCATTAGGATTTTCGTGTTTGGGTACTACCCAAGCATCATTTCACACAATTCATCACGTCATGCTTTGGGTAAGATTTTCTAAATATAATCACCTTGTCCGAGGAACCTCTAGTACTTCCGGTTGTAACTTACGGAGAATGATGGATATGTTGTATCTATGTGTTAATAAATTAGATAGATTGAGAATGGTGTGATAGAGTAGTAACCATGGCAAAAATTCCCAAGGTTATCATTGCTATGTAGTAACAAATCAAGCATTTTACCCAATTGTTAGATGAACAAGATCATTGATGACAAGAGCACATAAAGAGAGTACCAGTTCAAGAAGGAGAAGACTAAATCCGATTTCAAAAACCCAAGGTTTTTGAAAGCAAGAATCTTTTGTGTGCAATGGAGAATTTTGTGTTTGACTACAAATATTATTTCAAGGCTACCAATCTTCAAGATGAACAAAAAAAATGCTCTTGGCTTCTTGTTAATTGGATGGAGTAACAAAGCTATGGTGGCAATTCCTAGTGGAACAAGCTGAACGATAAATTGTTACACCAATCTTGATATGGCAGAATTCAAGAGTGCAATAATTGGTTGATTCTAGGCTATAAATATCACACAAGATGTACAAGATAGGTTGGTAGAGTTAAAATAGATTGGCTTTGGAAGAAGTTACATCACGTAATTCTAGAACATCATGCAAATTCTAGATATAATGGAAGGTGAAACTTTGGATCAATTTATGAGGGGCTTGAAGTCACAAACCAAATTAGAGGTAATTATATGAGAGCCACATCACTTGGAGGAAGCCATGCAATTGGCATAACGCTTTGATTCCTTGGTTGCAACAACTTGGTCTTGACCTTGACCTCCATAGAACCTACCAATACACTAAACAAGGGTGGAGGAGCTAGCATCAATGGAGATTGATGTCATTCAACAAAGACCACTTGGCACTATAGATAAAGAAAAACTACAATAGAATGGTGGTTATTTCTTGTCGCCAAATTAAACATTGCGTTGTTGAATGTCCACTCAAGAATGGATGACCTTGAAAAGTTGCCTAGATAGATTTTTTAGAGCATAATGATAAAAAATGAGGAATCCCAATAGGAGATTTAAAGCTGTATGTTAGGAACTTGATTAGTTCCAATGGGATCAAAGGCTTGACCTATGCAAGTTTGCTTCACTTGCAAGGTATGATATCTGATTGTGGTTGAAGGATTTTGGTTGGTTTGGGAAGTTTATAAAATTGCTTGTCCATGCAATTAGCAAAGTAATTATGTTTTCCTATCAAGCCAAAAATTAGAAATAGATTGATGATGGCAAATGGTAGAAAGGGTTCTACATTTTGTACCTTGCATCCTGTTACCTTCAAAATTGAGAAAGAGGATTTGGAGTGTATGAGGTTTGTAGTGGCACCTCTACACTATGTTGTCATTCTAGGTCTATATTGGCTTGAACATCATAAGTTCTATTTGATTGGAATGGATAATAAATTCAAGTACAACACCAAGGTAGGAATTTTTGATTAGGTTGTTTGGCATCTGAGTAAGACATCTAAAAATAGTCAATCCTTGGATGGGAAGTTTGTCAGGAAGGTAGCTATAGAGAAAGCCTTGAAGAGATATGAGTCCCAAGATGAGAAGTTTGTCAAGAAAGCAACCATGGAGCAAGCTTTGAAGGCAGATGAGTCCCTAGATGGGAAGTTTGTTAGTGAAGCAACCATAGAGCAAGCTTTGGAGGAGGATAAGTCTACTTTTGATGTGTGGATCAAGCCAATGGTATCTGATGAGAGTCAAGAACCTCATCAAAAAATGGTTGATCAAATAGTTTGGGAGTTTGCGGATGTGTTTGTGGATGATCTGCCAAAGGGATTACCTTCCTATTATGGTATGCTCTTCAAGATTGAGTTATTGCCAAGGAGTATTCCAATGAGTAGACCAGTCTATTGTCTCTCACCAAAGGAGTTGGAGGAGTTACAAATAACACCTATGGAGTTGTTGGAGAATGATTTCATATGACATAGTATATCTCCTTGGGAAGCACCAATACTATTCATTCCAAAGAAGGATGGAGGACTTTGTTTTTATATTGACTACCATTGGCTCAATAAAAAAATAATGAAGAATGCATATCCCTTGCCTTGAATTGATGACTTGCTTGATCAATTGAGTGGAGCATGGTACTTCTCCAAGTTGTATCTTCCCAATGGCTATTGGCAAATCTCCATTGATAGGGAGGATGTGCAAAAGATCACCTTTTGCACAAGGTATGGAAATTTTGAGTGGAGAGTTCTACATTTTGGGCTCACTAATGCTCCAATAGTCTTCATGGATCAGATGCATTGGATGTTGGATAGAGTATTAGATGAATATGTGGTGGTGTTCTTGGATGATATCTTAATCTATAGTAAGATAGAGGTAGAACACGTGAATCATATGTGAGAAGTCCTAAGACAACTATGATAGTGGAAATTTTACTACAAAAAGTCAAAGTGTGATTTTTGGCAAAAAGAAGTTACCTTCTTGGGTCACAAGATCTCATTAAAGGGGATCAAGATGGAAGAAGATAAAATCAAGGCCAATATTTATTGGCATACTCTAAAGGATGCTATAGAAGTATGGGTATTTAATGGATTGGCCAGTTTTTATTGGCAATTTATCCACTATTATGCTCATGTGGCTGCACCATTGACTGATCTCTTGGAGAAGAACTCAAGCTTTTAGTGGACCACCAAGCACAAAGAGGCATTCTAAAAGTTGAAACATATGGTATCTTCAACACCCATTCTTCAACCATATGATCCTCAACTACCTTGCGTGGTTGACTTTGATACTTCTAACTTTGCAATTGGAACCGTGTTATAGCAAGAATTTCCAGATGGATTGCATCCCATTGCCTTTGTGTCTTGCCAACTAAATATGGCTAAAAGAAATTACTCTATTTGAGATTAGGAACAACTCACAATGGTATATACCACCAAAGGTATGGAGACATTATCTCTTGGTAAAATAAGTGATCTTGTGAACTGATCACAAACCATTGTTGCAAACATTACACTTGGAACACATGAAGAGTTGATATCATCAATAGGGGGAACAATTGCAATTTTTTGACATCAAATTTGAGTACAAACCTGGTTGATTTCATGTCATCCTTGATGTCATATCACAATGTCCTGATTTGAAGTCTCTTTTTCTCATCACAATGGCAGTTACTATGGTATTAGTTGACTCCAAAGTCCAAATCAAGTTTAAGATAACTCTACAACAAGATCCTTTTTTTCAAATGGTACAAGGTCATCTTGTTGCATGCGACAAGGAGTACGACACCTTCTCCTACAAGGCAGGCCTTCTATTCTATGAGAATTGGATTTATGTTCCAACCAAGAGTGATCTCCGACTTGTGCGCTTTCAAGAAACCCATGATTTACCAATTGTTGGTCACATGGGTGTGGATAAGACCTTGGGTACTCTCCAATGCCAATGGTGGTGGCCCAACATAACACAAGATGTTTGAGAGTTGCCAATGCATCAAGGCTAGTAACCAAAAACCGATTGGACTCCTCTAACCACTACCCATTCTATCTAGTTGATGGGAACATGTGAGCTTGAATCTCATCATATCCTTGCCCAAGACAAAGCAAGGTCACACATGATTGTGGTGTTTATGAATAAGCTTAGTAAGAAAATCTATGTAGCACCAACCGTTGATATCATGGATGCTCCAACATTGGCACAGATCTACTTGGACACTCTCTTCAAGCATCATGAGATGCCCTGCATATTCATCTCCAATTGTGATCCTCAATTTATTGCATACTCATCTCCAACTTTGATCCTCAATTTATTGGGAAACTTTGGCAAGAACTCTTCTAGATACTCAACACCAAGCTTGCTTTGTCCACAACCTATCATAATCAAACTGATGGACAAACTGAACATGAAAATCCCACCTTGGAGGATATGCTTCATGCCTTTGTCAACATCCACTATACCAATTACGATGAATGTTTTGTAATTGTGGAGTTCGCATATAATAATTCCAAATAGACAAGCATTGGATTCTCTCCTTTCTTCCTCAATTTTAACCAAGATCCACTTGTTCTATATGCCCTTCTTGGTTTTTTTCCATTTCATTTCCCTCATACTTCCACCTTCTTGACCACCATATCCCAATCCCTCCAACAAGCCAAATCTCATCTCCTTGTTGTTCAATGCAAACCACCATTGTTGTGATCTCACCTTTCAAGTTGGTGATAATGTCATGCTCTCCTCTAGTAACCTACCCCTCCCACTTGATACCAAGTTTGTAAACTTGCCCCTAATTGGATAGGACCCTTTGATGTCACCCAAATCATCTCTCATGTTGCTTATCAACTTGCCTTGCCTTGTCATATGCACATCCATTCTATCTTTCATGTTTTGAAGTTAAAATCTTTTGTTCCTAACCCATCTTTTTTTCCCTCTCACATCCAACCTCCTCCTCCTCCTCCTCCTGTCCTTATCAATGATCATGAGGAGTATGAAATTGATCATATCCTTGCATGTCATTACATCCAACGGGACCACCGCCAACATATGGAGTACAAGGTCCTTTGGAAAGTGTATCCCCTTCATGATGTCACATAGGAACCTCTTTCTCATCTCCAAAATGCACAAATGGCCATCCAAGAGTTTGAAGCTTCATTGGTGATGAGGACGTCACCAACTAGTAGTGGAAGAATATGTAACAATATGGAGTTTAGCAATGAAGTTAGTTAGCACTAATACAGTAGCAAAAAGGCCAAATTAACCTAGAATATTCCAAAAGTATCTAGGAAGCTTCTTGGGTAGCTTAGTTTGCACCATGAGTAGATAGCTTCTAAAAGCTTCCAACTAGCTTAGCTTGCACGCCAAGTAGACAACTTCAAGAAGGAAGCTTCTTGAGAAGTTTCCCGATTAACTTGACTTGCACTCCAAGAAAGTAGCTCAAAAAGCATCTTGAGAAGCTTCTCAAGAGCCTTGTATACTCCCTATAAATACCAAAGACAAAGCTCATGTTATGCATTTGGAATTTTCCACGTTCAAGTGTCCTAATGTGATCGTCCTTTCTCCCATTTCCCTCCTCAGTCTTGGTCTTTTATAGTTGAGCTATATCACAAGACCATAATCCATGTGATTAGTTGTATGCATGTACATATATTATTCATACAACAATATGAGTAATCTTTGTACATGCATACAACTAGTCATGTGGATTATGGTCTTGTTCTCTTTGAGTGCTCTTATGTATATAAGTGATGGAGAGTTGACAAATAGGTGTGTTTTTAGTTTTAGGAGTCTTTAGTGGGAAGAGTAAATGGAGAGTGAGAGTTGTAATAAAGCGTTGGAGAATGCACTTGAGTAGGAGGTGTCTTGCACTCCCAATTTTCCACTCCAAAACCCTTTTTCATCATAAAGCTCAAGCTTTAGATTCAACACCGTGATCAACTTTGGGGTTGGATGGTAGCAAAATTTGGGATTGCATTCATAAATTTGATGATGGAAAGCCTGGATCCAATCATTCTTCTTATGCTTACTTAGTAGGTCTGGAACTTGATATTTTATGTACCACTATAGAAAGAGAAAGGCTAAATCTCATTCAAGGTCATGAAGGAGGAGGTGTGGGGTCCATTTGTCAAAAAGAAGAGGCTAAGTGACAAAATTACAAAAGATTGTGTCAAAAAGAGAAGTCTAGAGGTTTTTGAGGATTGATGGAGTTTGAAAGGGCATTTGGGAGGGGAGGACCATGTTTGGAGAGAGGAACTAATAAGTTATAATGTGAAGAAGAAAACCAAGAGATTTGATCAAATTCTATGTGGTTTATGCTCAATTAAAGCAAGGAGAATCAAATTCATACCATGGTGTACAAACTATAGAGTTTTGGTAGTTTTATTATATATTTTCATGATCATGGTATAATTAGAGAGCATGCAAAAGTTTTGGTAATGCTAAGCATAAGAAAATTCCATGTTTGAGTCAATCTCAAATCAAATCTGATCAATTAAAGTTGCTGCTTTGGAATCTAGGTGCTGGGGAAGAAGATTATGATCAGGTTGGGGATTTTTTTCATTGCCAAAGTTTTGGTTTAAATCAGCTCATGAAATTTTCCAATAAATTTGGTGGTTAGGTATTACATTTTGTAAAATGGTTTCATGTGAATTCCTTACATATAGAATTTAGGGTCTTGAGTCAAGTATACTTGGGTATATAGATCACAAGTTAGCTCAACTTGGGAATTGATCCATATATAGGGATTGGAATTGGATTAATGCTTAAAACTTTACCAAGATTTAGATATGATCATACCTAACTATTGTTGTAAATTTAGGCTATTTAGGGTATAATTACTAAGAATTGAGGCAAGAAAATTTGCTGAAAATATTATTGTAAGCTCAATGGAGTATTTCAACCCTTTGCAAAAATTTGAATGCCAATTTTTCAAATTGTGACCATGATTGAAGATTTTAGATTTTTAGAATATTTGTGTGGATAATTTGTACTTTGGGCCAAAACTCAAGAGAAGAGTTGCAAAAAATCAAGAGCAACCTCTTAATTAGGGATTTTGAAATTAGGGGTGAAGTTACAAAATTTGACCAAGTTTGAGTTCTTGTCAAAGGAGTTGTATTAACTAGATTAAGATTTGGTTTATATTATGAGAAAGCTTATTTCACAAGCTTTTCATTGAGTTCCAAAACATCCAAATTCAAGGTGTAAAGAATAAGTTAGTTCCATCTAAGTCTCATAGAGATTTCCTTGTCAAAAGGCATAGAAGTTCCATACAAGGAACAAAAATTGGATGTAACTTGGAGTACGAATTGGAATAAGCTTGAGGACAAAGCAAGGAGACTCTGAAGCTCATGTCCACCAAATAGCATGAATAGTTGTTGCTAAATTCATATGTTTGGATCCTCTACTTTCTTACATGCTTGTTTGTACACCCAGTTGGCTTATATTGGTGTGCATTATGCTTAGGTTCTTTCCTTTTAGGTGTGCTATTTAGTTCTCCTTGGTGATGTTGAAAGTGATGACCAGCAAACCAAGAGTGTATGTTATGATGATATGTTAGGTTGCCCATCACCTCCCTACTTGGTAGAAGGAAACCTAGAAATATGATTAGAAGGTTCTAGTGATTGTGCAAAATATCAAGCCAGAACTGTTAATGTTTGGTCTACATAAGACCTCTAATTATAAACTCCATAGCTAGGCACTTGACATATGCTTAGAGAGAGAAAGTCAAAATATGACAATATATGCAAACTCTTGAACTTTCTAATCAACCAATAGCTTTTGATACACATTGCAAAAATAAGAATATTTTTCTCCAAAACTTGCTCTAAAACTACTATATTGATAAACTTACCATCTTTGGACTGACTATTTTTAGGTGTCTTACTCAAAAGTGCTAGACAACCTAACTGGTAATTATTACTTTGGTGTTATGCTTGAATTTATCATCAGGCCCAATCAAATTGAACCTTATGACATGCAAGCCAAGGTAGATCTAGAATGATATCATAGTGTAGTGAACTCTTATGAATCTCATATACTCTAAATAATCCCTTGAAATCTTGAATAAAATAGGATGTGAAGCATGGAATACATAACTTTTTTTACTATCTACCATTATGAATTTACTATCCAATATTTGGCTTGATAGAAAAAGGTAATTCTTTTTCTAATTGCATGGATTTGCAATTATTAAAAATCCCAAAACTAATCAAAATCCTACAACCATGATTACACACCACACCTTGCAAGTGGATGAAACTTGCATGGGTCAAGCTTTCAATCCCATTGGAGCTAGTCAAGTTCCTAATAAGTGATTAAATCTCACCTATTGGGATTCTTCTTTTTCTTGATCATTGTGCTCCACAAACTCCATTTGGGCAATTGGTTGAGGTTGTCTATTATGGAATGGACATTCAACAATGAGATGTCTAGTTTGGTGATAATAGAAGCAACCTCCATTTATTGCAATTGCTCTTGATCTATAGTGCCAAGTGGTCTTTGTTGCATAACATCAATCTGATTGGTGTTGGTTCATCCACTCATGTAGGGTGGGTTTGCAAGTTTATGGAGATCTAGGTCAAGATCAGTTTGTGGTAACCAAGGAGTCAATGTGGTAAACCGTCTATATGGCTTCTTTTAGATGCTTGGGTTGTTCATGGTTACTTTTACTTTGGTGCATGATTTTAAACCTCTCACAAACTAATCTAAAGTTTCACCTTCTTGCATGTCCTTAATCATGGTGTTTTGGAATTGAGAAATATAACTTCTTACCAGACCAATCTACCTCAATTTGCCAATCAGTCTTGTGTAGCTTGTGCAACATTCATTACTTGGAATTGCCCAATGATTGCACTCTTGAAGTCTTCTCATGTTGAAATTGGAGCAACAAACTAATATTGAGTTTGTTGCACCTAAAATTGCCACCATAGTTTTGTTGTTCCATCTAGTTGACTTGAAGCTAAGAGGATTTGTCTCTAATTATATAGGAGATTTGTAGCTTCAAATTAAAATTCACAATCAAACACAAAATTCTTTATTGCATCTAATAAATTTTTACTTTCAAATACTTTTGGTTTTAGAGAATCAACCTTTTTCTTCTCTTTCTCAAATTGGTACTCTCTCCAAGTGGTTTTATCCTTGACTATCACAATTTCTTTCTTCCAACAATAGAATTTTTTAATTTTTTTATTGCATAGCAATAATAACTTTAGCATTGCCGCCATGATTACTACTCTACCAATTATCTACTTGTAATTATCTAGGTTAATATGTAGATGCAATAGTCTATTGCTCTTTGTAAGTTACAATCAAAAGGATCAATGGTTCATTATACAAGGTCATTCCATTCAAAAAGTCTTAGCCAAAATGAGAGATAATGAACTGCTAGAAATGATGCTTTGGTTGCACATAGATATAGAAATCCCAAGGAGCTGGGAAAATTGATTTGGTGGTGCACAAATTCAATCTATCCCATTCATACTCTAATACTAATATAAAAGACCAAAGAGAGACAAAGGAGAAAAGAAGATCAGAATTGAATGTCACGTTGAAACTCTCACTTGAGTGAACTTCAAATGTCTAGCATGAGCCTTTGGTCTTGGTAGGTATAGGCCACTTAGGTACAAGGTTCTCAAGAAGCTTCCAAGGAAATTTCTTTCTCAAAGCCCTCTTTCTTAGAATAAAAGCTAGCTAGTTGTTTACTTATCATATACTAAGCTAACCTAACCATCAACTTGGCATACAAGTTACTCAATCCATGGAAGGTTCTTAGAAGCTTCTCACTCAAAGCTTCCTAGATGTTTATAGAACATTCTTAGCATTCTAAGGTTATGCTAGTTTTGCCTCTTTTTTGCTATATGTGGTTGACTCTACTAACTCTTTGCTTCCTCCATATTATTACACACAACTTGCATAAAGAATATAGCATTGTGTTGAGTAACCTACACTAGAAATATGTAAAATGAGCAATATAAGAACCTATAATTGCACTTTGTGATAGAGATCCTCCAAAGGTATGTTTGGCAAATATGAGGAGAGGATCTTTGATAGAAAGGGAGTGCCTAATATTGATGCTCATTGGTGAAGACTCCAAGCATGTGATTTCTGAAAGGAAATGCAAATCTGCAATATAGGAAACAAGCACAATCATTGCACAATAGGAAGAAACATCTATAGAGAGTTTAATGGGGACCCAAGAAAACCTCAACTAGGGTTTTGCCTCTAGACTCCCTGCTAAGGAGTGAAGCTTCCAAGCTCCTACCCCAGATCCCATCTACAAAGCCTATTAGAGGATCATGAACTAAAGATTCCAATCAAACTCCATACTCATCAGTTTTTGTCTAGTGGCGGAGTCTTTTGCCAAAAATAAGAAGTAAGCATAGCAAGTGAGAAAACCAAGGCATCTCTCCTCTATTGTAAGCACCATGAAACCTCTCAAAGGAGGTGCATAGTGGTTCTCCTTCCCCATGATAGTGATGATTTCTACAACTCCTACCTAGATGCTAGCTTGTACTAATGACTCTAAAAAAAGTGGGTTTTCCATCACCACATTATATAATGTTGGGCATCCTTGAAGGTGAAAATATATGTCCACACCCTCTAGTGAGGTGGACCTAGTAGGACCATCCATTTCTCAATCTTAACCTATGAGCAAGTTGATCATATGATCTAGGCCACCACATCTCTAATGGCATTGTAGACTCTAGTATCCTTTCTTCTTATAGTACATCATAAGATATGGATGCCCTTAAAGTAAAATGTAGAACCATATAACCATTGGTCCAATAGACCCAAGAATGTTGGATGTGGTAGACCTTTCCATAGCCATCAGGCCATGGTAGACTCCTCTGATGTGAACAAAAAGTCCTCAATCAAAGTGGAAGCATGAAGCCAAGCTTTGGTGCACTTCCCACCACAAGAGAAGATCTTAACTCTATTAGGTAAAGGTGCATTAATGAGGATACTAAAAAGGATGTAAGTGTGCATATGCTTATTGAGTTCCGGCCAAATCTTCCTAGAGTCTAAGAATACAAAGTACATAAAGAGAAGGAGTGTTGTATGTGCAAGTCATGGCACTAAATCATTAGCAAATTGTATATATGTCTAGGAAGCATGTGCGCTTGAGTAGATTGTTGAGATACATGGCAATAAAAATGAGCAACCCTTGTGTAAGAACCTATCTACCAAAAACAGATAGCCATTAGTGCACATGCTTCTAGGTATACTATCAGTGCAATAGCCCCTTATGATGAGATACTACATCCTCTCCATGGCTATGGGAAGAGCTATCTGCAATGACCACTAGTCTTCTAATAACTATAGGAGCATACAAGGTCCTAATAGTTTGGAGAATGTATCATGCATGGTACTATCAAAAGAACATAGATGTGGTAGGAGTACCTCTATTAGAGGATATGTATGTGCCAAATAGGAAGCTCAAGACATAATGTCTCAAAAGGAAAGAGTAGGCCACTTGTGTGTTCTCCAACCAAGAGAATAAATGAGTATGGGCAAAAGCATGAATCAAAGTATCTGAGATAATTGAGCTTCAAAAATCCTCATCTCCAAGAGGGGAGCACAAACCTCTTATTAGGAACTGGAATCCTGATAGGAAGTTGGAGGGAGTGAGGACTATATGTGGGCTTTAGACCTTATATTTACAAGTTTGAACTTATAAATCCAAGATCTCAAGACTAAGTATGAAACCCTACATTGCATGGAATACATCTTCCAAAGGGCCCAAGATGTGATATCTATCATTTGATAAAGATATAAAAGAACATATAAAATTTCTAAACCTAAAAATAAAACTTGACTAAAACTTCACACAAAGTTGTATAGTGAGTTGTGGTAAATAATGGCACTCCCAAAGGGTCTCCTTGGCATATACCCTATCCAAATGCTAACTAAATGAACTCTAGTGTGGTATTATGGTGACTATATAACTATAGTTTCTCAATGCCATAGAAAGTATGCACAAAAGGAAGCAAGGAGAGGATTTGATCCCCTGCCACACAAAGGGCTTGAAACAAAGTTGGACAAGAAATGTTATTGAAAGCATTTGAGACACCCACTTGGATGACTACCCAATTAGGGTGGAGGTCCAATGAAGCTCCAATTGTAACTATCTCACAACCTCCTTGTATGGCTATTGCATATTGATGAGGAGATAGGAAAAATGAAAAGGAGTGGCAAAGTGGAAGACAAATGGCGTGGGAGACTAAATGTAAGAAGCATCTCCTATAGCTATGGGGCAAATACTTGATGTCTTTTTTAATAGAGCAAGGAGACAAGAAGCACCAAAAAAACAAGTCGTGTCTCAAGGATCAATCTTGAGGCAATATGTTTGCAAAAAGTAAAGAGAAGGAAGAAGCTTGAGTATGGCATATTGAGGGAGAGACAATCTTCTAAATGCTCAAAAAATAGTCATGAAGGACCACTTGCTAAGAAACATGGAGAGTGGAGTAAAGCATGTGCAAAGAAGGACATCGTACGTTGTAACTCCTCATTTGAGCGATAGTCATGGACAAAAGAAGGAAGGTCATATATGGATAATGGATGGGAATCTTATAAGATTGATACAGTGTTGGTAGCAAAGGGTGTTGGTCTAAAGGGTGATAGTGCCTAGATTGCTCACCAATAATCCCCTACTTGGCCTAACATCAAGGAATGATGGAAATAATAATTCTTTAGAAGTGAAGCATGAGTATGTGTGGACTCTATGATCCATTTGGCTATTGCTTGGGCTTGGACTAAACCCTAAGCTCTTGTAAAATAGGCAATATCCTTACAAGAACTGATGAATCCGAGAGGTGGTCTTGTGGTATCTAGATACATCCCCTTGAGCAAGAAGAAGCAAAGTTCACTAAGGGAAGAGAGCTAGTAAGGTCCAAGTAGACACATCTCTTTGTAATCTTCCAAGGATAGGTGATCTTAAGAGAAACACAAGAAAAAACACAAAGCTTTGCACTAAATCTTTGATACCCCAAGGATCAATACTACTCTACCTGGTCTTATATAGCAGAGTGTACTCTCCTAAAGGAAGCTCCACCCTTAGATCAAATACATGGATTGGTGACATGTCAACAAGTTCTACCTTTAAATTAGTTGTATGTATGGGTGACATGTTGGTTCTGATCCTATCTGGTTGGTCAAACCATCTTTGACCAAAGAGAATCTTCTTGTAAGAATCTCCAAATTGCATAGGTGAGTTACCATTGGAAAGCTCTTGATGGGACAAACCTTGGGTTGGGAGGCGGAGGGAAGGAGGGAAAGCCAACCTTTTCTATGTTGAAGGGAAGAGGGAGGGGATCTGTACATTTTCAAGGTCTAATTCATTCATTTAGGTTTCCAAAATTTGCTCTAGGCTATTTTCAGCTCCTACAAAAAGTAGTCCTATTTGGTAAAAACAGTGCTATTCCTCTTATTAGTAAAAGTAATATTTTGGTGAGAAGAGGACTATTCCTTTTATTAGTAAAAGTAATATTTTGGTGAGAAGAGGACTATTCCTTTTATTAGTAAAAGTCTCTTTTGGTGACACCTCTATTTGATCTACCTAGCCTATATGTAATACCAATAGCTAGATATATTATCTAGAGGTGAAAATTGACTTGGTAATATCTAGAAAGATGTTAGGAATGATGGGCTAGGTAGATTAGATAGAGGTGTCGTAGAAAGAGCACTTTTACTAATAAAACATGAGTCAAAAATAGCTTCAAAATGTATTACCAATAGTTAGACATATGATCTACAAGTGAAAATTGGATTGGTAACATTTGGGAGGATGTTATAGATAATGGACTAAGTAGATCAGATAAAGGTATCACCAATTGAGTCATCTATTAATAGAGAAATAACTGAGAATAGCCTAAAAACTGTAGAGTCAATTTTGGAGGCCTAAATTGATGAATTATGCCTAAAAAATGTACAGTTTCTCCTTAAGAATTTGTCTCATTGAGAGCTTTCTAACGATACCTCACCCATGCAATTTGGAGATTCTTATAAGAAGATTTCCTGAAGGTTGCCTTTGGATAAAGATTGTTTGAGCAATAGGATCAGAACATGTCACCCATGCATGCAACTAATCTAAGGGTAGAGCTCATTAACATGTCACAAATCCATGTATCTATTCCAAGGGTGTAGATTCCTTTAGGGGAGTCCCTTTGCTATATAATACAATCTAGGTGCTCCTTTGGGGCATCTATAATCTTCCAAGGATAGGATATCTTAAGAGAAACACAAAAGAAGAAATACACAATTTCACACTCAACCTCTGATGCCCCCAAAAGAGCACCTTGATTGTATTATATAGCAAAGGGGACTTCTCTGAAGGAAGCTCCACCCTTGGATCAAATATGTAACATGGATTGGTGACATGTCAGCAATCTCTACCCTTAGATTACTTGCATGCATGGGTGACATGTTGGTTCTGATCCTATTTGGTTGGTCAAACACTCTTTGACCAAAGGGAATCTTTAGAAAATCTTCTTGTAGGAATATCCAAATTGCATGGGTGAGGTACCGTTGGAAAGTTCTCAATGAGATAAACTTGGGGGAGGAAAGCCAACCTTAATTACATGGGGAGAGGGACATCTGCACATTTTTTAAGGCCTAATTCATCTATTTATGCCTCCAAAATTGGCTCTAAAGTTTCAAGCTATTTTCAACTCTTACCCTATTATTAGAAGAAGTCCTCTTTTGGAGATATTTCTATCTGATCTACCTAGCACATTATGTATAACATCCTTCCAGATGTTACCAAGCCAATTTTTACCTTTGGATGATATGTCTAGCTTTTGGTATTACAAATTCAAGCTATTTTTGGTTCTTGCCTTATTAGTAGAAGCAATCTTTTGGTTATACCTCTATTTGATCTACCTAGCCTATCAAACATAACATCCTTCCAGTTGTTACCAAGCCAATTTTCACTTCTAGTTAATATATCTAACTATTGGTATTACAACATTGAGGATTGAGTGTGAAGCTTGTGTTTCTTCTCTTGTGTTTCCTTTAAGATCTCTTATCCTTGAAAGTATACACCATCATACATAACATCCTTCCAAATGTTACCAAGTCAATTTTCACCCCTAGGTAATATGTCTAGCTTTTGGTATTACAAATTTAGGCTATTTTGGCTCCTACTCTATTACTAGAAGTACTCTTTTAGTGACATCTCTAACTAATCTATCTAGCTCATCACACATAACATCCTTCTAGATGTTACCAAGCCAATTTTCACCTCTAGATGATATGTCTAGTTATTGGTATTACACTCTCCTTGTCATCTACTAAGATTGCGCATAGGAGTATGGAAAGCAAGGAGCCCACTTGATAGTGGAGGAGCATAGGGATCCTAGTGTACATGTGAGGACAAGGTAAGCTTGGTAGGAAGGTCTGAAGGGGATACAAAGAGTGGAGACAGGAGTAGGAGTCTGAAGGTACTTATAGTGAGAGGGATGGAGTACAAAGAAGATATGAGGGATAGGCAAAGAAGTGACATCTACTCTCATCCATATGCATCTAGCTTGCCCTTGATGTTGTGCCAAACCAACCACACATGGATATCATGACAATACTATATAGGGCATTGGTGAGGCAAGATGTAAGGGAGTGCTAAGGGTACATGAGAAGGGATGTTGGTCGGTGATGGTGGGGGGTCTAGAAGGATGGGGAAATTGACTATTTACTTGTACCAAAGAACAAAGTGGAGGTATCATGACAGAGTCTACTAACTCCTAGGAGATACAATCCAATATTTAATCAAAAAAATAAATAAATATCCAAAACAAGGATTAATAATTTGGTGAAAAAAGATGAACACCCACAAGAACAAAACTACTAAAGAAAAATCACAAACAAAAAAACAGATGTGAAGAGAGCCTATTTGCTATTGAGGAAGATCCGCAATTCTACAAGCTCTATCACATAAGGTACACAAACCTTCTGGTACAAGGTCCCTCTGGTACAAGAACTCTTCAGTACAACAACCCTATATGTGGTGAAATACTCAATTTTCTCTAATTGCCATTTTGACAAGTAAATCGTTAATTGTGCAAAGGAAAGAAACTCACATGCTCGATTGCTGACACCAATGTTCTCACGCTCAATTATCACTTCTCTAGCTGTCTCGAAGCACCCATAATTGTCACCGTCATTCAGATCTGTGTTTGGTTTCTCCCAAGCATTTAGGGAGTTTAAACTAATCTAGATTTTTGTGAACGCTTAGAAAATAAGAAAGTAGATTAGACTAATCACAATAAACTCTAATTACACTGAGTAATTTTCTGATGCTCAATCTCTGGAGCAATTCACACGCTGTTGCTCAGTCCACATGCTCACGGATGGAACTACAAGTCGTTTCTGAAAGTGCTATTGTTGGAAACAAAGTTTGCTGAATTACCTTCGAAGAATTCAGAAATTTCTTGGGATGCTCACTAATCAGTCAACGCAGTCTAGGATAGAAGAGGTCCAGTTCTAATTTTTGCTCTCTCGTCGTGCGTCGTAACTCTCCCCTGTCGACAACTCTCCTTATCTCGTTTGCATGGAAAGCTCAACTCCTGTACATAAGAAAGATATGTTGTGGAAGACTACAAACTGCTGGACCATGGCTGTTTCCTTTTCCTTCTAGACGCAGAAAAGTTTTGGGATTGACAGGTCCGTGCTATCTCAAAGAAGAATGCGGGGACTCAACAGGGCGTTTCAAGAATCGCTTTTCAGCTCCCGTTAATTACTTTACCGGGAACTCACGGGAGTTGTCGTCAAATGTTACGGGTGGGAGAAGAGAATCCATTTATCTTACGCGGATGAACTCCCGTTGCCTCCTGAAATGTTACGGGAGATTGAAAACGTGACCCGAGAGCTTTTACAGGTTACGGGAGGCCCAGGGAACTTAGTTGTCGTAAATACTACCCGAGATAGTGACCCGAAAGGAAACCAACTGAAACCCTAAATAAATATACCTTTTTTGTTCACAGGACCCTTCAAATAATTTTACGGGAATGTCTAATGCCCGTTCTGCCCAATCTTGAAACGCCCTAATGATCAATGATCTTCTTCTAAGGTGATCCTCTTCCTACTCTTTGCATGATATAAAATAAGCCGAGCATTTCGATATGATACACTTGTCGAAGGATACCGAGTGCCATGTTTAGATTTTAATCAAGCTGAGTATACTCATTCAAGAACCAGTTCGTTGCAGTGGACGACTTTCAATCCTGATGATGAAAGTGTGCCTGGATTTTAAAATGTTTATACCTGGCCTGCAACTTGGGGATCGACTTGACTACGGTCTCCTATGAAGATTCTGAGCTTGGTTAATCAACTTTCTTTTTGGATCACCATAACATGAAAGTCAGTCCAAGTGGGGACCTCGTGCATACCTGCGGTCCCTCTAAAGAGTCTTTTCCATCAGAACTTTCCACCCCAAGGTATCCTCCTCTCACAAGTGGTGAACTAATAATTAGTCTTTGAATCAAAGAGGAGACCACGAGAAGCGAACAATAGCCAATAGAAATTGATTGCCACGAAGGAAATGGACCAAGATAATAAATCCTACCTAAACATGGGCTACTCTTCCTGGTCTTCAAAAGAAAAATGGAGATTCATCTTTGGCATTCATGCAAATTAATCCTCAAACTTGACAAATTGTAGAGGGTTTTTTTTTAACAATTTTATACTCACACTCATGTTCAAGACTATTTAACTATTTAACAAACGAATAACGATAGATTATAGTGGTTTGATTGCCGCAAAACAAGGTTAACCTCCTCAATGTGGGAAGACATTCGTATTCCAAGTATCTATTTGAACAAACAGTGAACGAGAAAGAGTGTTCCTAGTTTGTTTGGATAGTTTGTTTCTCACAAGCCTAAGAGTAACACTTCTGCAACTTCGTGTTAAACTATTATGATTGCAGCTCTACGAAACTGAGGATTTCTGCGCGAGAAGAAAAGCAAAAAGCAAAAGGTTTTTGCGAGAAGAAAAGGGAAAAGAAGATAGTTTTCTAATTGCAGAAAAAATGAAACCTCTTTTCGGGAGCAAAAAAGAATAAGGAAGGAGAAAGTTATCGTTAAGTAAGACACTATCCGGCGGTCGTCATTTGCTCAAAACTAATTTCATGACCCGGAGTAGCATTACAAGTCTAGAATGTAAAGATCGAACGGAATGAAGTTTCACACAAAGTTCATCTCCGCGAGTAGCTTGAAATCTTAGCATACTTAGTTCTAGTTCTAGATCTAGTTCTTAGCACACTGTGAGCTTTTTATAGCAATGACCTAGAACGTTTCACCACTGTCCGCTCGTTCAACAGTCTTAAGATTCTGGCCTCTCTAATACTGCCATTGAAGTGTTTGAGTTAAGTCACGTATAGTACTGAGAACATACAAGAATCATTGAAAGTTATTATTGTTGTTGTCCCTCACAACTGTTTGAGAATCGAGGAAACGCCATTACTTTTCTCTGCGGCGATAAGGATAGGACGTGATTAGCGGACGAGAAATTCATTAGCAGATGCAGAGTTTCAGGCGTCAAGGAGTTGGGAATGCGCACGTGCGCGCAATAAGTTAATTTGTTCAAACCACAGTGTTGAGTGAGATTCTTGTTCATAAAATAGCGTCTAGCTGACCCAGTCCTGGATGAGAAAAGACGGCTGGGCGGGCTGCCAACGGCCAGTATCAGTTTCTGCAGTACAGAGAGCTATACGGTGCTCGGTTTCTGCCAAGCAGTACAATAACTAGAAGAGGAGGATGGACGGGAAACAGGTCGTCGACGAAAATGACCTCGACCTCGCTATTGAAAGTCACGGTCGTCGCCAACAGCTACCGACTCTGCAAATTGAACTCGAGAAAGAAACGGTCAGTTTTAGTTCGGGATGGCCTATTCATAGGTCGGGAACATCCTTTCCATCCGCTGGCCACTTCGAAAGATTCACCGTACTTTCTGGAGTTGTTGATTCGAAATAAGGCTAGGAATAAAGAATATAATATTCTAGGAACAACTTCAATTCCCGACAGTTTGTCCCAGGCTTTCGAACGCGCACCTGGAGGTGGGGAAGTAAATGCAAGGGATCAAAGAAGAAGAACGAAATAAGGATGGTGAGGTGGCAGGGGCGGCATCCTTCTTGGCAGGAAGGAGAATGGCATGAGAGAAGGCGAAGGATGAGGGAGGGATGAGGCATATGTAAAAGACCAGACGGGCCGTTGTCCGCCGAAAGATTTTCAAAACATCGGGACAAAAGCTAAGGAGAAAAATGAAAAACTAGAGCACTGCTGGGATCCTTCGACGGGAGAAATTCAATCTCCCCGGACGCGCGCCGGGGAAGAATCAAAGGAGCGGACAGAGTGCTGTAGTTGTAAGGAGAGAGATGCGCGTGCTGTCTGGGTGCTGGTGCATATGATGTTATGAATTTGAGTTGTGCAGCTGAATTGTGTGTGAGTGAAGCATCCAGTTCCGGAGCTTCACTGGATCCGGGTTCCGGGTCTTGCTGAGATGGAACAAAGTAGAATTTGGGGGAGGAGGAAGGAGCAATTGGTCAAAAGATAGGATTGTAACGTGAAAGGAGTTGATTTGCTGGTATTGGGAAGGGATGAAACAGGGGTGACATGAATTTGGAAGCTACAGGGCTTGTAGGGGAATAAGGACTGGTGCACGCACATCGTTGACGACACGGGAAGTAATGAATAGGAGACAATGCTGGAGGTCCCTGATTTTCTGGCTCAACAGCGTTCCTATGTGCACTATGGTCCGCTCACACCAATTCCGTTGGAGCCTTCTAAGGCGTTTCCAGGGAATCACGTACCTTTTTACTCTGATGTGAGTCCGCAAATTCGAGTGCGGGCCAGGTTTCCCTTAGTCAATCAGTAATGGAGAGTTCTGGTAGAGGTCATGGCTTCCTCTCGAGCAGAATCACGCCAGACTAGTGTGAATTTGAGGCTAGTGATTTGCTTCGATGAACGTTTAGGTGCTGAGCAAAGTCGAAGACGGTACATAACAAGATCAGTTGGCGTTTCAAGTTACCAGGTTGAATGGTAGATGTGGTAGGTGGCCGATCGCGGATGATGAAGGGCTTGACCAGCTGGATACCGGTGAAGCATGTGATGCACAACGAGTCCATAGTGAGCATCGCAATTTGAATTGATCTTTGACTAGAAAGAGCAGATGAAAATCCTGAACTTCTTCTCTTTTGATCAACGAAACTGTTCCGGATTAGAGGAAGCAGCGTAACACAATCTGGAGAGACTACTTGAGGTAAGAGGTCCCGCAATTGCAGGTATAAGTCGCCTGGTGCAAAGATGGTATCTTGTCGAACTCCTGTGCGAACAAGAAGATGGTACGGCGGTTGAGCTGAGGGTGCGAAATACTCTAGCTAATCTTGTACAAGGTGGACGCAAACACTGGAAGAGAGAGAACAGAGCAACTTGTTCCGGAAATACGTCAAAAATGAAAAGGACCGGGCAGTTTTTCATGGGAGTAAAAGCTGATTTGAGCATGACATAAATGGTCCTGTATAGAGAGTTCATCAGGATGGATGGGAGTTTCCCAGGAGCAAAAGAGGAGGAAGAAGCTAAGCTGGCAAAGGAGCTACCTCCTCCACGCCTCAGGGTTACTCGATTAGTCATCATGGTAACATATATTGGCATTGCTCTTTTATCAAGAAGACGTTGAAATTCACGATGTAGAATCCTCCACCGAACATGGTTTTTCTCTCACTTTATGCAGTGCCTCCTGTCTGAACTGGATTGTGTGCTAAAATTCTTCAGGCAATGCTGGTTATGTTGGTGGGGCTTCTGACTGTGAGTACTTGGTATTTCGCTTATAGCTCTCCCAGGTATGTAAGAGCATTGAAATCCAATCCTTTCATGATTTCCGTAGTTTCTTGTTTATTCTAAAACTACTTTAGCACATATGGTGTTCCAGTAAGTGGGTATGGTGAACTTGGTTGTTTACTGGAATACCATTTCACAATATGGTGTATTAGTAACTACAGTTCACCTGTCAGGTTTCTGTACAATTGAATGAAGATGGTCAGATTCAAGTCATCTGTTGCAAGGATCTTACAAGAGGAGAGTGGAACCCCGTTGGAACTTGTTGGAATATATATATGCAATGCGACAGTTATCTCAGTCACGGTCACGGTCTGCTCACTAGGGTCCCAACTTCCAGCTTTGCACAGCTGCTTAATTGTCAATTCTTGGAACAACTTGGATTGCAGACTGGCTGTGGTTCGCCTCACCGAATCATTGCGGAAAGAAATTCTAGATAGTACGGTTAAATTTCTAGATGAAGTTCTTCGGTGGAATGCATATGGGGCAAAAGCATTGGCTGGGATGTTGCAGAAGGACCTTGTTGGAGACGGTTCAAGCTTGGATTCTTTTGCCAAGGTGCTTTGTGACATTGATCTTTCTGCTTATCGGTTGAAATGGCTGAGAATGATTCCCCACATCTTGTTAACCAGTACTCCGTTCTAGACCATATCCGTGCATCTTGGATTACAAGTCCGAGAAGTTGATAGACATCCCTTATCGCTTAACATCAGAATAGTCGCTTGTTTCTGGATTTATATGCTCTTGATTCAGATATTCGAGATCATAATACACTCAACCTACCAAGAATTGGTCTTCTGTGGAGTTTGCAGATTCGGGCAGCATCTTTCTCCCTCTTCAAAGCAATTCCACTTATCACATCAATTGGTGCAACATCTGTCAACGGCTTGTCTGGTCTTTACGTGCGAGGCGGCTTGAAACAATCGGAAAGAATCTCTGGAAACAGTCCACCAATCTACATATACTCGAAGAGCACTGAAAAACGTCCCACCTTTTACATCGAAGCTGTAAATATGACCACAGGAGATGCTGTTGGAGACCCTATTCAGTACAACTTCCAAGAGCATCTGAAAAGCAGAGAGTGGTTCTCGACTGCTTTGGCTGTACCAATTGGAGAAGCTTCTTGGCATCTATCTATCAGCCAAATCAGTAAGCAAACAACATGATGGTTCTGTACATGTCCAATGCATAAGTTCGAGAGGACATGACTCCTTAGGAACTTCTTAGAATGATCTACGTTTGGAGCTGTAGTTACAATTTTCGTAATAGATTTTCAGTATACGAGACCTTCTAACGTGGTAAATAATTGCAGGTGGGAGACCTTACATTCAGTGTGCCATTCCCGTCCTTTGTCCAAATGCACAGCAGACGACAGTTGTGCACTGCTCTCATAGTGCCAATGCAATAACCAAATATCTGACAAACAACCTGGACCTAAAAGGTAAATATCTTGAGTCATGTCCTCTCCAACCTCTCTCCTACCAAAATTTGGAATTTTTTTTCGTTAATCAGCCATTTCTCAGTAACCAGCTGGTGACTCGGGTTCTATCTTCCTTGGGTTGACTGATACTAACTAATTCATGCTCAATCTCTCACAGGTGGAAACGTGTTTGTTTTAAATGACCTGGGGGAAGTTCTATTTACTTCTGAAGGAGATGATTGTCTATATAACACCAGCCAGTCAAGTGGTTGCAAGTACCAGTCTGACGTTGCCGGAGCTTTGAAATTTATGGAATCCCAAATTCCACTGGCACAGTTGATTCAAGAGGAGATTCATTATACTGATATGCTCCTCGGTGGTCGTCGCTACTTTCTTGATAGCTGGCCTCACTCTTTTCAAGGGGTGAAACTTGCAGTGGTTATATTGATGCCTCGTCACAGCTTCTGGGGACCAATGGACTATCATGCACGCATTGCATGGATAGCTATACCATTACTTGCTTTGGGAGTCAGCTTCGTGGGCTGCTTTTTGATATTCTTGCTCATGGAGCAGGTTGCAGCGGACATGAAGCTTAGAGCTGAGCTTCAAAGACAACTTGAAGCCAAGCGAAGGGCAGAAGCAAGTCGGGATGCAAAAACTGCTTTCTTATCTCACATGAGGTTGGTATCGGTAAGCCCTTCCACCTGTTATACGCCAAATGGCGTAGTTAGGTATGTCTATATCTACTGGAAGTTGCAGTTAGTACAGTCGCAGGTAGTCCTAAATATGTATATTTCCTAAATCGTTAGAAAGCGGTAGCGAAGTAGCATTGAGCTTTGCATTTATTTCACGTCTCTGAAGCATGCAGCGCATTTTCTTGGATTGTAATATGCTATTTGATGCCTTGTACTGGTTCACCGTTTCTTACAGCCATGAATTGAGGACACCTATGGCCTGTATAATTGGACTACTGGACATATTAATGGGAGAGCTGAAGATGTCCGAACATCAGAGTAGTGTGCGACAGGTGCATCGATGCGCTACTTCACTCGTCTCACTTCTTAATTCAGCCCTTGATATCGCTAAGGTAACTTATGAGGATCTCAAAGAATGCCAACCCAGCTGCTGTTTACGGCCACAAGTAGCAAGCTGGACAGACGACAATGGCAAAATTAAGTTCAAAGCCAGTCCTTATCTCGATTCATCAGTATGGAACGATTGCCACCTGCTCGTTTGAGCGATTGTATGGGTTCCAAGAGTACACGCGCTGTGATAAAAGGAACCTAATACTGTTACTGCTGGTGAGGAAGTGTTTGTCTCAATAAATATATAACGCATTAGGAAAACTCTCCTTGCAGGTTGAGGCTGGCAAATTGGTGCTGGAGATTGCAGAGTTTGACTTGGAAGCGGAACTCACTTCTCTAATTGAAGTCTTCTCAGTTCAATGCGATGTTAAAGGGCTTCATCTCTCACTTCAACTTTCAGGTGACTGCCACATTTCAACCTTAGTTCACTTTCGATGCGATTTCATTATCACAAGGACCGTGACATTGTACTCCTTACGCTGTTAGTTATAGGATATATGTGGAATGGTATGTGGAAGTCGTTCGAAGAACGGGGAATCCACACCCAAGGACGATAGACCAGACAGGAATCGCGGACATTTAGTATCATCACAAAATTTATCCCGAGAAGTAACGATAATTTACATAAATAGCTGTTATTAGTCATATAGAAAGTTCTGACTGAAAGTTTGCGTGGCGACCGATTTTTGAGACACTTACGTTGAGTAAATGAGTGACTCAAACTTGCGAATTCATGCTCAATTCATGATACTCATTAGGTGCTCCTACAACTTGCAGATGAGATTCCAAAGCTAGTAAATGGTGATCCTGCACGAGTCTTGCAAATTTTTACAAATTTGATAGGGAACAGCATTAAATTTACCTCAAGAGGCCGCATTCTCGTGCGTGGCTGGGTAGATAACACGGAAGCAGCAGACTATGTCACAACTACAAGCAGAAATGGCAGGAATCAAGTAGTTCTGAGGTTTGAAGTCGATGACTCTGGGCCCGGCATTGAGAAAGGTAAACTTCTCCGTTTGTGAAATACGTTCTGACAGAATATCACAACGAAAAGAATAAGTAAAAGTAGTCAACTCTCGAACTTCAAGGTCAGGCATTGGGTCCCAAAGAGTTTAACAACTTGCTGATGATGTGCAGCTCTTCGTGAACGAGTTTTCGAAAATTTTGTGCAAGGCGCTATCAGCACACCGCGCACGTAAGTGACCTTCATCAATCTTAGTAGTCCACTGTACTTCTGGAGTACCCTACTTGGAAATGCTCGTGGTACTTCGAGCTATTAACAGTCCAATCGACTACAATAACTCACCTACTTACCTGTCGTTTCTGATGTTCTGTATGCAGCCACGGAGGAACTGGACTTGGGCTAGGCATTGTAAGGTCACTGGTTCACCTAATGGGTGGAACCATCAAGATAGGTGATAAGACTAGTGATGGTACTCTGTTTCAGTTCTCACTGTGCTTTGAGCTTCCGCCTGGTCGAAGCAGCTTTCGACATGAGGTAATGAAACGGCGGGAAATTATTTTGGCAATGCCAGACAAAGATTGTAGCTCGATTGTCGCAGAATGGATGGAAGATCGGAGACTTACAGTTCATCAAGTGAATTCTTTGGGGGACATATTTCTTCAACTCGAAGATCTGGGCAAAGGTTCTTTTGGAACAAAGCTCAACAAGAAGACTTCTTTTCATAAGGAAGATCTAGACAGTGAGTCTAATAAGTCTCAAATTTCACTCGGGCGCGCCAGTGGGCTCGGGAGGAGAACAAGGTCCGACACTAGGCTCAAGAAACCTGTGTTGATTATAGATGTGGATGCCGTACCTCACTACATAAACGAAAGTGAGTACCTGCAGGCTTTTGAGAAGCTGGGCCTGATTCTTAGAATCCCTAGTGCACAATCCCCTGATATACCTGATAATGATACACCTAAGATACACGTTTGTAAATCAGCTCACTTCTACGCTGTAATTTGGGTTGTTGCCTCCAATACTTGCGATCAGTTGAAGAATGCTTTAGCTTTATTAAGTAGATCCACCAGTAGATCCATCCTGGTTAGAAGACCACTCCATCCAACACGTTTGCGGGAACTATTCACTGAGCTGGAGGCCAGAGAGCAGAATTTTCAGGAAAAAGACAGATCTACACAAAGGCAACTGACTTCAGCCTCTCATGTAAATATAGCAAAGCAGTTTCTTGTAGAACCTTGCAATGGTGATGATTCTCCTGGCATTGTAAATGGTATCCAAGGATATACGCTTGAAGCGAAAGAGTGTTCCGGAAATGAGGAAATTCAGTCGATGGAGAAGAAGTTAGACGAGAATGCTCCAGTTGTTCCAAATAGAACGAAGGACGATGTTCCTCAACCAGTGAGACATATCCCACTCGTCAGATCGAACTCGGATGACTCTCGGAGTTATCTTATGCAGTCAGAAATGTTATTGGCATCTAAGCCCCTTCAGAACTTGAATGTCCTCGTAGCAGAGGATCATGTTCTGTTGCGGATGCTTGCCACAACTCTGCTTCAGAAGCTTGGGGCCACTCCTCTCGTCGCCTGCAACGGCCAAGAGGCAGTGAATCTGGTGATATCTCGCTTTGAAAGTGGACTTACTCCGTTCCACTGCATTCTCATGGATTGTCAGGTATTATAATTATTTCCTCAACAGGGACTCTCGGGTTTTACTGGTTCTTTATTCCTCTTTGGTTGACTAAGCTTGAGAGACATCGACTAGCTTTTTTTTTGGGATTCTGCATACATTCCCCGCACTGAAGTATTCTGCAACTCTCACACTTACTGCTGGACAGTTAACTCAGTTGCTGGTGTCTCACAGATGCCAGTCATGAATGGGTACGATGCATGTAATGCTATTCGGGAGTTCGAACGAGGAAAGGATCAGCGTACGTGTGTAATTGCATTGACAGCAAACGCTATGGCAAGTGACGAGAAGCGCTGTTTCCTGGTTGGTATGGATGCCTTTCTTACGAAACCCATTGAGCAAGATCGGCTGGTCCAAGTAATTTTATCAAGTTTGACAACTCCTGATGCAAAGAGTCTTGGAACTAGTGCAACGGACAAGATGACAGTGAAGTAGGTGTATTGGACTAGGCTCTTTCAAAGTCTCCAATTTTGCAATGTAATAATGTAATGTACTGTCTACTGAGTGTATTGTAGTTCGAGGTGGACGCATTATTAATGGATCCTCCTTTTATGTTGGAGAATCTGTTTTGCAACAGTCGTCGCTCAATTTGAGGAGTCCCCGTACTCCTGGATCCAGTTCAATATGTACAGCGGTCAATTTATATCCCAATAAACCTCAGAGGAAACGGACAGTTCCTCCCCCACGGCTTCCAAAGTTCGATTGTGTGTGATATCTCTGCTGGTTCTTGGAGATCTACTGGGATGGGTGGATTAGTTCAGTTTAGGGTTTACCCGCGGATGTTACGGGACCTCATTATCAGCTTCCAATTAATCTGTTGTAGACACATGTGTTACAGTCGACGGTCTCCATTTTGCTGTTTCTTCCGGCGGTAGCTCTCTCATCCGGAGTAAGTAGACAAAGTCCCTGACGACATGATTCAATGACTGGGGTTTGATGAAGTAGCTAGGACGCAGAGGTAGCTCGATGCTCTATACTCGGTTTTTATTGATTGTTCCTGGAGTTAGGATGGCACCGGCAGATAGTCTACACTCCATCATCTACTTTCGTAACCATGAGATATTATTTAGTTTTCCAATATTTGGTGCAGACACTTGCTGCTCATGTTACAGTTCGCAAGTTTTAGGCTGCTCCACGATTCATTCCGTTCTATGTTACTTTGTCCACCGCAATGCTATCTAAGAGTCCGGAGCAATAGGCAAGTAGAGTAATCTCAACTAGCGAGAGAGAGAAAAAGGCCGCAATGTTATCAAAGAGTCCGGAGCAATAGGCAAGTAGAGTAATCTCAACTAGCGAGAGAGAGAAAAAGGCGACCAAGCTAAAGGCGACCAAGCTGCACGCAGAGAGACAAAAGAGGTAAAATGGATCTAGGCCCCGATAGTATCCATATAATAAATGTGCTCTACTGCACTGAAGAGGTAAAATGGATCTAGGCCCCAATAGTATCGATATAATAAATGTGCTCTACTGCACTGAAGATATCCGAGCTATGCAAGCTGTAAGGTCTGCAAACTACAGGAGCATTTGAAGAAACATCACCTAGAGTGATTGCTCTGCTATGGATTGCACCCATCAATGCTCTCGATAAAGCAATGGATACACGCTATCTAAAGTATGCTACAAAGTACGAGAGCGAGAATGGTCCCCTTGACATCTAATATGATAAGCTCTTGTGCATTCCCTGACAAATATGTCTAACTTCGTGTCCATTGTTCCATACATTCCAAGGCTGAAGGAACAAAGAGATGACCTCGTTCCACACCCCTATACTTGGGGACCTCACATGATGTTGTTCCACTCGCTGCCCATCCATGAGGATGAGTAATCACTCCCTCCAAAATTGCATCACGTGTAGGGTATGTAACCACAACATCTGCCACTGTCACCTGATCATCTCGAATCAAGTATAAATATACTCTGACACATGTCATCTGCAAAGAATATGAATGCTCCCTCCAAGCAAGGTATACACTCTCTCGTGCCATAGCAAACACTATATCCTTAATGGCATCATGGGTAGCTATCCTCTATCATCCAAAAGGACATTGTGTCATATGAACCACTACTGCATCTAGTATAGAACCACACTCACAAGTGAGTAACAAAGATGAAAACGGGTGGACCAAACCTAGGCAAAACCTCATCATTGTAGAGAAGGGGCAGGTGTAAGTTGAAATGCCCTAATGCACGATTGAGCTAGGATCCATGAGCCTACACCCTTGCCAGAGCAAGAGCAAAGACGTGCTCTATTGGCCAAAGAATGGACGAGTCAACTAAGAGAGAATGTAGCATATGCTTACATTGTCGCTCCATCAAGAAAGACTACAAACCTTTTGGTCCCATTTGATGATAATGAAGCAAAGGATGGAAGGTCCTTCCTTGCCCATGGGGATAGACTATCGCTTGTTTGCCGCAATAACACCTAGAGAGATAAGGATCCCTTAGCCACATTTGTCTCCAAAACTATCCTATCAGTAACCACAAAACGGGGAGGAAAGTAGGGGTGCCAAGAGAGCCTAATTACAAAAAAAATGGTATAGGTGTCATCTCCTTCATAAATAATAGGCCTACCCCTCTGCACGAGATCGGTAGAGATGTTTGTATACATGCCGATCCCTCGTCACACACTCAAATATCTCGGGTCCAATGATATCACCAAAGACTCCCATAATCCTCTTATCAAAAGCTCTCAGACGGGATAGGAAGGTCAAGGAAGGATGAATTATGTAGAGAAGGTAAATTGGTCAATATTAGAGGAGAGTATACCAAATGCCACATGTGGATCTCCTAGTAGAGAAGGTTATCCACATTGAGTATATCTACAAGGGCATTGTCTAAGAAGCATGTGACAAAATCCTTAGATCCTATTGGCATATGTAGTCCATCTATAGATGTGACACACCCCTCTAGAAGCTCAAGGAGTGGAGGGATATCTAAAGAGGACCATATTCTACACCTTGACTCTCAAGCCTAAAAAATGTAGCTCGGTAGTCAAGTGATCAGAGGCCTGCTTAATCTGATCTACGAGGCCCACAATGTATGTATCATTTGCTAAAGAGTGAAATACACAACTTGGCATGGCCAAAGTAGTAGATAAGAGAGCTCCGATGTGAGCTATTGGCAAACAAAGGTTGCCTTAAAAGATCTCCCTATCGTGTAACGACAACTGAGTCCAAGATGATGACTCCTTCCTATGACCACCTATATTGGTAGTAAAGAGAAGCATGAGAGCCATAGAACGACTATACAAAAGGAATGAGACTTGCCAAGGTTCCATTGACCTCCCTAAGCTCTCTAAAGATGGATGCCAAAGAGACATTATTAAAAGCATTCTCAACATCCACTTGTAGGACAATACACTTTGGATGGATATCTAGGGGTGCCCTAATGCCTAGGGAAATTGCCTCACAACCTCCAAGTGTAGCTATTCCACATTGTTGTGGACTAAGATGCTATCGGAAGTGAGATTGATATTGAGGGACAATGATGCAGTTACCCAAACATGAAGAGACTCTCCATAGCAATCAATCTAATGCCCCTTGTGCACTTCTCCATCACGAGAACTCAATTAACCGCTAACACTCGACTAATTGACGGAAGAGGACCTCAATTAGCTAGGTAGAGAGGCAACTTTAGAAAGTTATCTCTCTACCTAGCTAATTGAGGTCCTCCTCCAATAACTTTCTATAGTTACTGGTCAAGAGAATACTAGTGTAATGTTCAAAGTCATATTCTTATGATAGATCCGGAGTAAAACTCCCCCAGTTTTGGGAGGAATCCGTAACCAATTGATTGACTTCAAATTTCTTTCCGTTGGGTGACTCAATGTCTATAACACGCTGTGTGCTGAATATATTCGTTCATTTGCTCCGCTATTCGAATTCAATGTTCGTTGCATCTTCATACTTGCTCTATTGCACTCATTTCTCCGCGTCCTCTTTCAGCTTCCAGTTCTAGAAACTTGAAGTATCTCTTGCGGTCCACATTGTTCCTCCGCATTTATGCATCTCTCCTCCTCCACTTTTACCGTAGGTGTGTTAGTCTTGATTGTGCGTTTGCTCTCTTTTGGGAACGATTTTCATATTTGGGTTACGACTGCCACGCCCAGAGTTTATAAAACTGGACCCATGACCATACTCGTCATGGGTCCAGTTCTATAAACTCCGGGCGGTGTAAAGCACTAGGTAAAAATCCAAGATCTTTAGACATATTAGTCAACATATCTAACACCAACAGCCCGCGTAGTTCTCACTACTTTATATATTACACATTCTATTCTTGTATAATACGGATGCTTGCTGTTTAACTGCATGGGACACACTCGGTTTTTGAGTCTCTCTTACCACCTCACGCAAACAATGTTTCTCGTTCTCTCACACTCCACTAATGTTATTTCTTGCCTGTTCCTATTCTTCAGTTATCTTTCTGTTCTCCTCTTCCTACTCTGTACCATCTTTTTCTTCTGGAAGTATCTTTCTCGCTCATGCTATTTTTCTCATGGCCAGCTTGTAATTTGGCTTTATTTGGTTCTCTATTAATCAATATTTTCTTTCAGGTATTACCAAGGTGCGTCTCGAAATCTTTTTCCTCGCTCGTGTAGTCAACTATTTATCCTTTTTTCGTACATGGTTTTTATTCCGCATTTTCAATACTTAGTTTCTTCTAATTTCCTCCTTAACGCCTACTTACTCTCTTGGCTTTACAGAAATTCTTATATGGCCTTGTTGGTTTCACTTCTACCATTTTTGAAAAATATTATTAGAAGCAACCGAGTTTGCCTTGGCATTCATGAGTTTTTAAACAAAAATTAGATGGTTGCCCAACTACATCCGCATTGTGTTAGGCATGGAAGAAGTCATGAGTGAATTCGTGAAAGCTTACTATCATCTGTCTACTTCCCCTTCAGTATTTAATGTTCTAGGATTTATATTTTCATTGAGCATAGTGCAATATACACTATAGTGTCCTCCCACGCTTCGCTCCAACCAGCCAAGACACCATCCGCTCCTCACTCTCTGCGCTTTACCCCACCCATCATCAACTAAAGGTTTGGTTTTGCTCTTTGCTCGATGTTTCTCTATTTTATGGTTCTCCTCTTCTTTCATTTTCAAATTTTTAATGGTTAGAGGGTTTCAGAAGTAGTTTTGATAGATGTCTACGGGATAAATAACAAACTTTGGAACTATTTTTAGTGAACTCTGTAAGGAGATGAGGTGCTAATAAATGAATGCTTCTTAAATTGTCATATATCACATGCAATTTGCATTCATTTATAAAATTCAGACGCTATATTACAGATGTTTAGGATTTCCGCAGTCAAATAAATGATTGTCAAAAGAGATGATGTGGCTTCTTGAGAGAGTTGCGACGTTTTTTTGGTGGGTGATTCTTAGTATGTGATTTATGAAAAAAATTGGTGGATCCAAAATGCCGCTCTCAACTATTCAAATTCAAATTCACCATCTGCAAATGCGAATGTTATGTGCAAATGCTCCTATAAGTAAACTAAACCGGTGGGTTTTGTAGTTTTGTGTTGGTGTATTGGTTCATTTTCATAGATTAGTGCAGTGAGGGAGATAGTGCAAGTTATGGAAAATGATTTGCATCGTCTTGCAAAAACCAAGAAATTAATTGGAGGTTGAGGAATTTACTCCAAAGGGACAAAAATTTTTTAGCAAAAATCTGATTGCAATGCAGGCTCACATTTGGATGCAAAATCAATGAGCACTATCAAGAAACTACCAGCGGCAACAAGCGGCTATAGGCGCCAACGAGCTTCAAGCTGTGGGCACCATTGGGCGGTTGTGAGTGGCGATGAGTGGCTACGAGCTGCAACAAGCAGCGATGAGTAACAACGAGCAACGATGAGCAACAACGAGCAACGACGAGCAACAACCAGCAAAATCCCATTTAATCCTAAATTAACACATTATTGAGCGGCTACCAATAGCAATGAGCAACTACCAGCGGCAACGAGCAGCTACAAGCACCATCAAGCAGCTACAAGCAACGACGAGCAACTATGAGCAAAATCTCATTTAATCCTAAATTAACACACTACACCAGGTAGCAACAGGTGCAAACCATATTCACCCTAAACCAGAAACTTTATTAACCCTAATATGTAATTAATGCATTATGGTGTGACAATGAAAAACTCCATATGCCTTATTTTCTATGAACCACCTCTTATGGAGTTTGCTAATAATAAGGAACTTGGCCAGAACTCAGTAGTGTGACTCTTTCTTCCTCCCGCCTGCACCCCATACCAATCTAGTCAACACTTTGCAATAATCTACATGAAAATATATGGAACTTCATAAATCTATTTTTGAAACCCCTATTGTCTTGCTTGTTATTACATAATGTATATTAGTTCTCTTTCAATTTCTGATGCTTAATTGGTTGTGTCTTGCCTGTTATTACATGATGTATATTAGCTCTGTAGATGTTACTTATGATATGTGTCAATTATGTCTACTTATTTAAATGCTACTTATCTTTGTATGGTCAGATTTACTCAATTTCCATTTCCTTAGATGCAATTCATTCGATATGTGGGTGCTCATACTTACACTTCATATGCAGCTCATATTCACATTCTCTGTTCTAGACTTAATGGGTTATGGATTCTCTTTTGAAGAACAAGAATCCCATAAAGTTTAGTGAATGACTTCTACTCCCATTTTAAATATCACCTCGTTGGCACATTGAAAGTGCATTGTGTTGCTCGTGTTCAACATCCATCCTTGTTTGGAAAGAAGTTGGAAATTTTGTTTCTTTTGGAACTAGCAGAGTCCAATTACACTAGAGGTTAGGCCAGATAAAGGCAATAAATCTTACGTTCTTTTAACACCGATTCTTATTTCAATAGAGACTATTTACTAGGTTCTCAGGGTTTAAGTTTATTTTGCTTCGATCATGCTTTTATTAAAAGTAGTCCTTGCTAAAAGCAGCATGAGTTCTCTCTACTTATCACCAGTTGACTAAATTCTTCTTTCTTTTATGGGCATACTTCTCGGCTTTTGTCATTGTATACTATTCCAAGTTGACTAGATTCTTATTTCCTTATACGCTGACTTCTCAGCAATATTCATTGTTCTGTTCTGACTAGTTTTGAATCGCACTATTTTTATCTCTTTGACCATCCATTCTCTTTGTGCACTTTTTCACTTACTTCAGCAAAAGTGGCATTACACTTGAGAGATGTCATCATTACTGAAATAAGTGAAATAATGTTCAGAGAAAATGGTAGAAAGGGAAAATGTGGTAAGTAATTGTAGAAAGAAGAGCTTAATGTTAATTAAAAAATTTATTTAGGAAGGTGACCACAAAAAAAATGAAGGATGGGAAGACTCCGTCAAGCCATACAAGGGAGAGACAAAAAAGGTAAAATGGTGCTAAGCCCCAATAGAATCTATATGAGAAATCTGCCCTACCACACGTAAGTGTAATACTCTGAGGACAAGAGAAGAGAGAAAACATAGATTTCACATTCAATCATTTGACGCCCCAAAGGAGCACCTTCTCTTTATTATATACACCAAGAGGATCTCCTCCAAGGAAGCTCCACCATAGGATTAGGCACACAGATAGGTGACATGTCAGCAAGCTCCACCCTTTGGATTACTTACTTGGATGGGTGACATGTCGGTCCAGGTCCTATCTGGTTGGTCAAACAAGCTTTGACCAGAGAGAATCTTTTAGAGAATCTTCTTGTAGGAATCTCATAATAACGTGGGTATGGTACTATTAGAAAGCTCTCAATGAGACAAACCGTGGGAGTGAAGGCTAGCCTTCCCTCTATTAGGAAGGGGGAATCAACACATTTTTGCCTAATTCATCCGTTTAGGCCTCCAAAATTGCTTTCAAAGATTTCAAGCATATTTTGGTTCCTACTCTATTAGTAGAAGTCCCCTTTTGGTGATACTTCTTTCTGATCTATTTAGTCCATCATGTGTAACATCATTCCAAATATAACCAAACTAATTTTCACCTTTAAATCATATGTCTAGCTATTGATTCTAAGGTCTTCAAGTCTATTTTGGTTTTTGCACTATTAGTAGAAGTACTCTCTTGGTGATACTTCTATTTGATCTATTTTGACCATCATATATAACATCATTCCAGATGTTACCAAACCAAATTTCACATCTAGATCATATGGCTAGCTCTTGGTATTATAGACCTGCCTCCTTTTAAGATGCAATGTACTCATTGTGCAGTTGTTGGTCAAACGCTTGCACCAACATTGGTGCATGTGTCAAATTGGCAGTGGTCTCCCATGTTGCTTCATAGAGGGGGTACCTTTTCCCCTATACTAGATAGTCCACCCACGGATGGAGAGTACCACGTATGCATTTTTGGAGAATACGCTGCACTTCATATTCCTCCATAGTATCAATGAGTGTTGGACAAGGTCAAATGTCTTGTGTAGAATGACAATGGCCTGATCGGGGAGCATCAAGGAGCATCAAGGAGCATATCTATGTAGTAGGGAAACATGGAACATTGGATGGATCTTCATGTGTGGTGGTAGCTCAAAGTGATAGGCCTCAGCTTCGACTCGACAAAGAATCAAAGAAGGCCCAATAACGAGGTTTGAGCTTATAAGGTCCAACTAATGTGAGGTTGGTTGTCAATAGCCACACTTGATCTCCAACATTGAACTCCATGTGCCTACGGTACACATCAGCATACTACTTCTATCAATTTTGTGCAATCTGTAATCTATGCTTGGCGCTCTCCACACCTTGTTGGATGCTAGAAACAAATGTGTTGACTACATCAACCTTGGTAGCCACTGGACAGATCTTCATCAAGCTAGAAGGTGTGAAGGGATGCTCACTATACATGAGAAAGAACATAGTGACCTGGGTGGATGCATTCACTGAATTGTTGTAAGTAAATTCCACCAACGGGAGTAGGGTGTCCCACCTCTCTTGCTCTTCTAAGGTAAAGCTGTGTAACATGTCTTCAATCGTGCGATTAGCTCACTCTGTTTGTCCATCTGTTTGTGGGTGGTAAGCTGTAGACATGGCCAAATTGGCTTTGAAGAAACCAAAGAGTGTTTGCCAAAACAAACTGGTGAATTGAGTGCCTCTATTGGTGATGAGTACTCAAGACAAGCCATCGTGAGAGAAGACTGCATCTAAGTATAATTGAGCTAGTTGTGGAGCGGTCACATCCTTGGTGGTAGGACATACATGAATCATTTTGTTGAGCCGGTCCACAAAGACCACAATGGAGTCAAACCCTGAGGTGGTCTTAGGTAATTCACAGACAAGATCCATACTCACTTGTTCCCAACGTTGTGTAAGAGTGGGGAAAAGTTGAAGTAACCCTGCAAGAGCTTGATTAGAAGCTTTTTTCTATTGACAAAGTAGGCAGTTATGCATGTAGTCCATCATGTTGTTGCTAATCTTAGGCCAATAGTAATGGCATTGGACTGCATCCAAGGTCTTGTCCACTCCGACATGACTTGCAATGGCCAAATCATGACATTCCACTAGAATGGTGGTGCATAATTTTGGGACATTTGGGATCCATAATTTGTCATCACAAAAGGTGAGTCCTTGGGTGCTAGTGATGCCTTTGGATGATTGTGCTTCTACAACCTATAGATTAGTTTTTGTAGCAGCCAGAATCTTTGGCCAGAATTCTGGGTTAATCTTAACCTCTACCACCAAGTTGTTTACCATTGGCATGGGGGTGAATGCATTTGCAAGTTGCTTCTTACCTTCCACGTAGGTGATTGTCATGTTGAAGCGTTGGCGCCACTCTACCCATTGAATATGGCGATGAGATAGATCCTTCTACGTCTCGAGGTAGACTAGAGGTTTGTGATCTATCTCTATTACAAATGCCTTCTCGCCCAGAAGTGGTTCCAATGCTTGGTTGCAAGCACAATGGCTAGCTCTTCTTGTTCTGTGGTGTGGTAGTTGCACTCTTTCAATAACAACTTTCAAGAGAAATATGCAAATGGATGCCATTCGTCATGCCACTCTTGTTGTAGGACTACTCTTATTGCTATGCCTAATACATCTATAGCCAACTTAAATGGACATTTTGTGTCATACCACTTCAAGATTGGTGCATGTAGCAAGGTGGCTTTCAATTCTTGAAAGGCCAACTCTTGTGTAGTTCTCCATGTCCACTTCTTCCCCTTTCCAAGTAGTGCCGTTAAAGGCTGTGCAACCTTGGAGAAGTCCTTGAAAAATCTACAATAGAATCCCGTCAACCCCAAGAAGCTCTTGAGTTGAGTCTGATCTTCTAGGGCACTCCATTTTTGAATGACCTCTATTTTATCCGTCAATACTTGAATGCCCTCTACACTTACTCTATGTCCCAACTAGTCTACTTCAGACTTGCCAAACTCACACTTTGAGATTTTGGCATACAATTGATTTTGTCCTAGAATCTGGAGGACTTCTCATAGATGTTGTTTGTGTTTTTTCATTGTGCTATTGTATACTAAGATAATGTCCAAGAAGACAATAACAAACTTATCCAAGTATAGATGAAATATATCATTCATTAGACTCATGAAAGTGGTAGGTGCATTGGTGAGGCCAAAAGGCATCACAAGATACTCAAAGTGGCCATACTTGGTTCAAAAGGCAGTTTTGTACACATCCTCCTCTGCAATTTGGATTTGATTGTAACCGCTCCGTAAGTCCAATTTGGTGAAGTATCTTGCTCCATGGATTTATCAAACAGGTCATCCATGTGAGGTAAGGGGTATTTGTTCTTTGCTGTTTGCTGATTGAGACCCCAATAGTCAATGCACATGTGCATTGTACCATCCTTCTTTTTCACAAACAAGACAGGAGCCCTATATGGTGATACGCTAGGTTGGATGAGCCCTTTATGTAGCATCTCCTCAATTTGAGACTTACACTCCTCCAACTCATGAGGTGATGGGCAATATGGGGCCTTACAAGGAGGTGTCTTCCCCAGGAGTGTCTCAATTTTATGATCTACTCTCCTTTTTAATGGTAATCCTGAGGATAGATCATCAAGAAAGACATCTTGAAACTTATCCACCTCATCCTTCAATTTCTTAGGAATTTGTCCATCAAGTTGTGCACTCTCGACTTCTCTTATTAGACCCATGAAACATCTATCAGTCTTACAAACAATTGCCGTCCCTATGACATATAGAGGCAGTTCTTGCTTGTGTGATTTTTCTTTCACTCCAATGATTGACCATTGGTGGGTTCTCACTACTTTCTTCCTCCAATCTACCATAGGGTTGTAATGCTCCATCCATGGTATGCCTAAGATTGCATCATAATGAGCTAATTGTATCATTTGGCACTCAATTGCTTCCTGATATTCTCCTACAAAGAATGTTACCCGTCTAGGTAAGGATTCAATCCTCTTTGTTTGCTTGTTAAGTAACTCTACTTTTTCACTCCCATCTCTCTCTAGATCCATTCCCAATCTTATTGCAACAGAGTGAGACAAGAAATTCTTTGTTGCTCTTGGATCTATTAATACTCTCACTTGATTGCCTTCTAGAACTCCATTCACAACAATCAATTGTGAGGTTGCCTTTTGAGATCTTTGCGTGTTTGTCTTCTTCCTTTCCTTGCTTCTTTGCTTCCTTATTGAGCCAATAAGGCCACAAGGTACATTTACAGGTGATTTTTGTTTTCCAAAGTGATTTCCACCTCCTCTTCTTCAATGCACCTCTCTGTGTTGTTCAAAGATTGCCTGTATGAAGGCCAAGGGCCTCTAGAGAAATGAGCGTGATAGTTGGGAGATATGTGCACAATATGCCCACAATTGTAACAACGGCATTGTTCTCCTTGTGGGACTCCATCTCTTTGTTCTTCTACTTGTCCACGCTTCATTTGAAGCGGTCGTGCTCCTCAATCTCAAAATCAAAGGTTACCCAATTCCATTGGTACTGGTATGTGAGCCGGCATGTCTCTCACTCAGGATGAACCTCTGATGGCTATTATGGTAGCGCACCATGGACTAAGAAAGTAAGAAACCCTAACTCCATCATACTCCTCCAGGGCTAACACTCCAAGACTCAAGACATTGCTCACTAGAGAACTCAATGAGAGAGAGATAGTTGCAATGAAAGGATGATGAGTACTTCTTCACCCCTTGTTTGTATATTTGTGAAATAATTACGCACCAAAGTTACTAATTACCATAGTAACTCAAGTTACTAGACTAAAAGTCAAGTAAAGTCAAAAAGTAGAAAGGAATATCCATTCACATGGGTATATTCCACTAGCATGTGATCTTATCTTGACCCAACCACTAAATCAAGGATTCCTTCACATGGGCTATCTTTGGACTATAGAAGAATCCAAAACAAAAAGGTTTGCGGGCCCAAGAGTTCTCAACTCTTTCTTCAAAGCCAAACACCTAGGAATAATACCAAGTCAACACACTAGAATCCAAAATAGTGGTGCTCATCTTTTCCATTTCCACTAAAGTAAGGTCCTCTCTATCTTAGCTATGACTAAATTTAGCTAATCATGACTAATGTTGAACCATCCTTTATCTCTATATAAATAATATCTTTCAAGTACTTGTAATACCAAACTAAATATCACAATACCACACACATGCACAAATGGGTATTATAGGTCCACCCATGTGTGGCATTTCTGCCCAATAATGTTGAGGTAGAACTACTCCTTCACCTCCACCCAATGCTCCGGCTATTCTCTGCGCACAAGCAATGGCTTCAAATACCATGCAAGGATTTTGAACCATGACTTCTTGGTAAATCCGCTCCTTCAACCCTTGTTTGAAATTGTCGAGAGCCTCTGCTAGACTCATGTCGGTTATTGTGACTTGTAGATCTAGAAATGCCTCAACATACTCTTGTATGTTGTTCTTCTATCTCAATCCTCATAGTCAAATTTGAGCCATCTGCACAAAATCCATCGATTGGAAATTCTTCAGCAATCCTTCTTGCATTTCTGTCCATGTGACCTCCCTTCTCTCTGCCAACATGGATCATTCCCAAGCATCATACCATGTGAGGGCTTTATTGATCAAGTACCCACATGCAAACACGCCTACAACATGCTCCGTGATCTTTGTTGAGAACAATCGGAAATATTGATTCATTCTCAAGATCTAATTTTCCACTACTCCCATCATACACTACCCCTTATAAGGCTTGATGTTGTAGGTCTTCTTCATCTATAGTAGCAATGTGGCTTCATCATTGATAGGTTTCATAGGCAAGGGTGCCTCTCCAAGTACTTTAGTTATAGGTACTGGGTTTTGAGACGGCTCCTCTTCTTGCATTGCTTGATTGTTCCTAAGGATCTGCACTTGACTTTGTAATGTCTCCATGGTCATCTTAATCTCTCAAAATTCATTCAATATCCCTTGCATCCCTTGCACCAGCTCTTGCAATTGCAGATCCACGGTTTGTGTAACACTCAATTGCTAATGTTTATGTCTATAAAAAGTCAATATGATCACTCTGGAAGGTGCACAAACTATCGGAACTGCCATTGGGACCTCAGAAGCTATCACTCATTGATAATACTCCTCACCAAAATTCCTAATCACAAAATCTCTAAACATCACTTTCAGTCTCACTACATAACGGATTTCTACTTGAGTGTTGAAATGGAGAGGATTTGGGACATTCATATTCATATCATCATAGTAGAATGTAGATTGTCAAATCCCACTCTCTGTCATATATCACCATAGGTAGAATCACCGGGTTTGGTGAGTTCATCACCCTATCCATGAATTTTGCACCAAAGTGATAAACTAGCAATACCTTCATTTGCTCACGTTGGATGTACATAGCCTTGATATGGAATGGATTTGAGAATGGAAAGCTAGGTGCAAGAAATTGTCCTCCCAGTGCATCCATCCAATCTTCTCTCTAAGGTCTTTCCTAAGTCTAGCAATTACTCTATGTCTCCACCTCAAATTACTTAGTTTTAGTAGTTCGTGCTCTTCCAAGAGGGGTGATCCACTCTCTTGGATTAAAACACTTGCTCTGGTACCATTGTAATACTCTAAGGACAAGAGAAGAGAGAAAACACAGATTTCACACGCAATCATTCGATGCCCCAATGGAGCACCTTCTCTTTATTATATAGACCAAGAGGATCTCCTCCAAGGAAGCTCCACCATAGAATTAGATACATAGATAGATGACATGTCAGCAAGCTCCACCCTTGGATTACTTACTTGGATGGGTGACATGTTGGTCCAGGTCTTATCTGGTTGGTCAAACAAGCTTTGACCAAAAGGAATCTTTTAGAGAATCTTCTTGTAGAAAACTCAAAATCACGTGGGTAAGGTTCCATTGGAAAGCTCTTGACAAGACATACCAGAAGGGAGGCAAGGCCAACCTTTCTTTTGTTTGGGAGGGGGAGCTATACCTTTTTGAGGCCTAATTCATCCGTTTAGGCCTCCAAAATTGCCTTCAAAGATTTCAGGCATATTTTGGTTCCTACTCCATCGGTAGAAGTCCCCTTTTGGTGATACCTCTTTCTGATCTGTTTATTCCATCATGTGTAACAATCTTCTAGATGTTACTAAACTAATTCTCACCTTTAAATCATATGTCTAGCTATTGATTCTAAGGTCTTCAAGTCTACTTCGGTTTTTGCCCTATTAGTAGAAGTACTCTTTGGTGATACTTCTATCTGATCTATTTTGACCTTCATATATAACATCAATTTAGATGTCACCAAACCAAATTTCACATCTAGATAATATGGCTAAATCTTGATATTACACTAAGACATCCAAGCTATGCAAGTTGTACGGTCTACACACAATTGGAGCATCCAAAGAAACATCACCTTATGTGACTTCTCTCCTATGGATTGCTCCAGCCATTGCCCTCTATAGAGCAATGGACACACACTCTCTTAAATATGCTACAAAGTATGAGAGTGAGAGTGGTACCCCATGGCGCCTAGCATAATAATTAAAAGAGGTGAACAATATTTTCACGATTTGCCAGATCAAAACAACGGTGACATTTTACACCTTCAAGCGACTCACAATTTTGAGCTGAATTGTCTCTCAACTTGAGGAGTACTTTTCCACTCTTGTGACATCTTACACCTATTTAACCACAATTCCAAACAAAACAATGGTAGCATCTCACACCTTTCAAGCAACTCATAATTGTCTTTCATCCCAAGAAGCACTTTGCACACAGATGACATCTTACATCTATTTAGTGACTATATCTCATATCTCTTGAGAAGACACAACTAATTTTGAGTTGTATCTTCTCTCAACTTGGGGAACATTTACTTGGGTAGAATTGATGGCCCTTTTTCCACACCCGCATCCTTATATCCTACTTGTCTAATGATTGATACCATTACCATTTTGTGGAGGTTAAGGGATTTTGAGAGAAGTTCTCACATGTTTCCATTGATCCTTATCCCATGTTTTGGAGGAAAAAGAACCTTAGGATCATTCACATGGGTGATGATTTCTCCTTGAATCCATCAAGGAGGACAAAGGTGAAAGTCATCTACCACATTTCCTCTTTGGCTGGGAAGTTTGGGAGAGTGTGGAGACAAGAGAGTAGAAGGAGAGATGTGAGAAGAAAGATATACATTTTCTGAGTGCTCTCTAGCATATAGCACTTGAATGAATAATTGATTCTATTTGTTTTTGAATTTTGGTTCCATTGGTACATAGATTGAAGACTATGGAGAATTGAGTAGAAAGTTATAAGAATTTTTAGGTTTTTTAGGGTTTAGAGTGATCATTACACATTGAGAGTGATGGCTCAGGAATTTTTGTTTCTAATCTCTTGTTTTCATGATTAAATTCCATGGGAACTTAATTTGAAAACTTTTGAGTTGTAAATTGAAAGTTATGAGAGTTTATAGTTTTTACTATTTGGAGAGATTGTATTTTCTCATGTGAGTTGGGATGCGAGGGGTTATGGTTTTGCAGGGATGGAGAAATATAGAAATGAACAGCATGCTTTCTCTATCTCTTTGCTGACCATTCCAAGGATACCGATCAACTCTTGGGAGTGGTTAGCTTCTCAAGTGGGTTGCATTTTGGGGTTATTTGAGACTAGCTTCCTATGTCCACATCTATTCCATAGGCTACTCCGTACACTCCATGATGAGGCTAGACAAGCTTCTTGCCTACCACTCTTGATCATTTGGCTTGTGATCCCTTTGATGAGTTAGCATGGTTTCTATTCTTCTTACTCACTTGATGGTGTCTTTGTTATGCTAGAAGGGAGATATGGGAGGGCATAAAGAGGTGATTGCTAGATTTCAGCGATTCCGAGCAAGAGATTGGATGGCTTTATAGGAGGAGTCTGTTAAGGCTGCACGTTTTAGGAGATAGGTCTTGCCACAAGATACCACAAAGTCACTCGATTACAATGATGTAGGACATTGGGTCAGGCAAGAGAGTTTAGTAGAGCAGCACAAGCACTACATCCTTTGTCTATGGCTAGTCCTATTGATGAGACTATCTTTTCCCTAATCACTACATCCTATGGCAAGAGAGGATTACCACTAGAGGACTTAGATTATCAGCCTGAGCATCCTTTATGTCTTGATAGGTCACTTTTTGCACAAGCATTGTAAAGTAATTCTAGCCTTTCTTCAATGGGCTTGTCAAGGATGGTATATGAGCATCTTAAAGATTGCTTTCAAGTAGATGATCTTTCTAGTGGTTTTACCAAGTTGTTTCAGGTGGTTATAGCAATAACAAGAGGAAAAATTCCTTTGTCTGTTAGTTGGGTATTGGTAGACTTCTTGTGATGGTGAATGATATAGGAGCCATTAGACCAATTGCTATTAGAGAGATATTTTTTCATTTGGTCAGCCGCACTATTGTCCTTCATCATCATTCTCACTTTTGATAGCACCTCAATCAACAATAGTTTGGAGTAGCTACCCTTGGAGGATGTGGAGCTATATCTCTAGACATTAGGGCATTCTTAGATATCCATATGGAGTGGGTTGTCCTACAGGTGGATATGGAGAGTGCTTTTAGTAGTGTCCATCTTTAGAGATATTAGGGAGGTTGGTGGATCCTTAGTACGTCTTATTCCTTTTGTATGGTCTTTTATGGCTCTCTTGCTTCCCTTTACTACCAATATGGTTGTTCACAAGAGGGAGTTACCTTCTTGGAGTCAGTTGTTGGTACATATCTAGGAGACACTTTAATGGAATCCCTATTGGCCATGGCTCACTTTAGAACTCCTTATCTACTACTTTGGCCATGCCAGGTTGTCTATTTCCCTCCTTGGTAGATTGATACACACATCATGGGCCCAATAGATCAGGTTAGGTAGGCCTTTGACTACCAAGCTACATCTAGTAAGCTTGAGAGTCAAGGTATCAAAGTGCAAGGAATGGTCCCCTTTAGGTATCCCTCCCTACCTTGAGATTTTAGACAGGTATATCATATCTACAAATGGACTACATGTTCTTGGAGTGCCAATAAGATGTGAGGATTTTGTCAGACTCTTCTTATATTCTGCCCTTGTAGAGGATGTTCTCCATGTGATGACCTTCCATTACTAGGTGATCTGCAAGTGGCATTTGGTATATTTTCCACTAGTATTGCTTGTCGACTGACTTACTTCCTCCATATAGTTTCTCCCTCCTTGACCTTCCTATCATGTCTAAGAGCCTTTGATAGGAGGAGTATGGGAGACTTTGGTGATATTATTGGACCAAGGACATTTGAGTGTGTGATAGGGGATTTGGCACAAAGATAAACATTTCTACCAATCTTATGTGGAGGGGTTTGCTTACTATCTAAGGAGGAGATGGCATCTATAGCATTTTTGGGTAGTTGGGCTATCTCAACACCCCTACTTTCCTCTCATTTTATGGTTGAAATTATGACCAATGAATGTGAATTGGGTTATTGATGTCCCATAGACTATAAGGTCTAACAACTTGGATCTAAATTTTCACCAAAATTTTACAATAGACAAAAAATTAATCCAAACCTTAAACCTTTTGGGATTGATTCATGAATAAGTTTGATTTGGTTGATGGTTTGCTTATGGGATGAGCTATCATCTCTTGTAAATTCTAAAGTGAAACCCATTAATAAAATTTTTCAATTATCATTTTGTGAGTATCCATAAAGATTTCATCAAACTTTTTATAAGGGGTTTCAATTATAAGACTTTTGAGGTTCCGTAGAATCCCAAAAAAGTTTTTACGAGTAACTTTATAAACCTTTATCGGGAAGAAAACCCTTTCTAAAATATTTATGGGTGCTTTACCCACAATTGTAAACCTTTTTACATGTCATGTTTTTCATGATCCATAAAATTTTATGGGTATTTTTGAGTATGAAGTGTTACGGTGTAGTCTTACAAGTCTTAAATGTACTCTAATTTTACCAAATTTAGTGGAGTTTGAAAATCTTATCAAAAGCAAAACTACACAAAAGCCCGTGCATAAACTCAAAGATAAGTGCAATTAGCATTTCTTTGTGAGTGCAACTAGATTTCCTCTCAAGTAGCACCTTAGAGGTACTTCCTTGTGACACTTCCTTTGTCTCCAATAAGCACATTCACAAGGAATTTTGAGAGCACTTTGTAGCACTATGTGCAGCTGCCATTATTTCCTTTCTCCAAGTAGTATATTTTTGGATTAGTAGCACATATCTTGTGAGGAAGTTCTTTTCTTCACATTAAAGGGCTTAGATTTAGTAGCAAATAAAAATTACCAATTATAGTGAGAGATATTTAGAGATTCTTGAAGAGAAAGGGTCTTGAGAAGTTTTGAATTTAGAATAATAGAGGGAGAGATTGCCAAGGATTCAAAAGGCTCAAAGGCTTGTAATACAATGCACAAGCACTTGCATTTTGCTTTAAAAATAGAAAAATATATCTGACTCATTATGAATGAGTCATGGAGTGAATTGGGTGAAAAATAACATGGAAGAAGGGACCAATGATGAGGACAACAAGCCTGTACATATGTTAACAAGATGGTGGGACTTTGCTATTGAAACCCAATATTTGTAACACTGGATTCAATTGTCTTGCAATATTGAATTTGTATTCAAATATTTTTGTGGATTAGATCCAAATGCCTTTAGATAATTTACTAGAATGGATATTTCTCATTCAATGCCTTGGTTGATGTAATTGAAGACCGCAATGTATTTAGAAATGCATCATGGAAGAACCAAACCCAATTTGGACACAAGTTGCACTAGCTCTTGATATGTTTGGACATCATGGAAATGAAAATTTTGTAGGGAGAGGTTTTAATATATGGGAGACTAGTGCCCGTTCTAATGTGGAATTCACTCAATGAGTTTCTACAACCATAGTTAGTATTATGAGCAACGAGGTAAAATGACATGATAAAGAGGAAAGAACTCAAATTTATTTTGTGTTTGCTGAAAAAAGCTTTCATATGTGCATGGATTAAGTGGATTCCTCTATTTCTTTTAGCTCAAAGACCAAATATTGATGGGGAGTTTTATTTTAGTAGAAAAGGATATTATTCTTTCAATGGGCAAGTGGTATATGACAACCAATGGCAGATTATTCATTTTGTTGAAGGTAAGAATATTGCTTTGTTTGACTGTATAAATTCTACAATTTAGGTGAAATTGTTCAAATTCTGTCCTTTGTTTCAAAGGTGATGATCAAATTATGCATTTTAGGGAAGCCTCTCCAAAATAATAATATTAACATCATGTTCTTTGAATGGAACTTGGTATGCCTGGTTCTTGCCATGACATGGCATGCTTGATAAAATCTCCTATTTGGGCAGCCTTGAACACAAGAGGAGAGTGCACTTTGTTTGACAATCGACAATACCTTTTAGGAGATTCAGGCTATGTCCCAATGAGTCACTTGGTCCACTCCTTCAAACAGACCCAATCTCATGAAAAACAAGTTTTCAACAAATGTCTTGCAAAAGCTAGAGTGGTAAACAAGCAATGTAGCATGATGCTAGAAGCAAGATAGCATTCTTTGAAAGAATTAAGGATTGAACCCAATGATCTTGGTAGAAATGAAAAGATGTTAAGATAGGTGATTGTATGTATTATTTTACATAACTTTCTCATTAGCAGATGTGATAATTGGGTAGAAGAAGATTTAGAGATACTTGAAGAAATAGATAATGATTCAGAGCCAATAGTATAGTACCATGGGGAGAATCAAGAGTAGACTAGAAGTTATGCAATACACAAAAAAAATTTAGTGCATATGCTTAGAAGGCAATGAAAAATGTAATGTATTTCTGCCTCTCAAGTAATGTATTTGGAGTTGGAAAATTCTTTTGAATAGATCAGCTTGACTCAACTCGTGAGAATATTGAATTTATATTTGTCTTTGTAATATATTTGATTTAAAATGTGTTTTTCATATTCCAATTATGATATGACATAGTTAGGAGTTTAGAATTGTCCAAATTGGTTCTAGTTCTAGTTTGGACTGGTATAATTATAGAAGTTTGGAGTTCCCATCTAGTTTAGTTGAGAAAGATTTCAAGAAGAGTTTCTTTGGAGTTTTGGGAGAGCTTTCCTCATAGTTCCAGATTCATCTAGTTTAGTTTTGAAGATCAAGAAGAGCTTGTTTGGAGTTTGGTATAGGTGTCAAGGAGAGAAAGAGAAGGGAGTTCAAGGAACACAATTCAAGTTATGGATTTGTCTAGTTTAGTTTGGGAAGAGTTCAAGAAGAGTTTGTTTCATAAGAGATTTTGGTATATAGATACATTGAGAACAAGATGCACATTCAAGGGCCATAGTTTGAGTTTAAGGATAGGGTCTAGTTTAGTTTATGATAGAGAGAGAAAGAAGAGTTTAAAGACAACCAGCAGATTTCAGAGATTTTGAAGTACAAGATCTTAGAGAAGAGAAGTGGATCAAAATACATTTGAACCGATTGCAGCAATAGGTTTGATTTAGGATGTTGGAAGTTTAGGGTAACTAAGAAGCAATTTCATTAGAGTGGGATTTTGGAATTTTGGAGGAGAGTGGAAGTACAAGAACCTTGGGAGGGAGGAAAGTGGATCAAACCATTTGTAGAAACAAAGGGATCAAAAGAGAGTGTAGGTTCAAGGAGAGAGTTTGGGAAAAAGATATCACTGATTGGGAGTGTTAAGAAAGATGGAAAGAAGAAACAAGAAAGAAAGAGAGGGTTGGACTGATGAAAGAAGGAGCTCGGGTTGAAGTGTTCTAGAGTTTTTTTTGTCAAAGCACATGTCAAATTTCAAACTCTTTGGCACTTGATTTATTGGTTAGAATGGATATTTATCAAAGAAACCACAATCAAGCAGGTGAAACCAGAGAAGTGCCATAATCCATACACTCATTAATAATATGCCATTTATAACATGATGTTAGATGGACAAAGAACAAATACAAAGTGCAGCAAAGAAGTTTTAGGAAGCGGATTTGGATTCCCTTAGACTCACTGTTGCTCTTGGGATAGAATATCCCAAGCCTCACTAGAGTAATAGCTTTTATAAATTTTTGGCACATGCAAAAATATTCTATTGAAATCAGAATATTCTTTTTATTCTTTTGAATTATAAGCATGATTTTCTCACAGCCACCCAAAACACACTACATGGCCTGAGCGCAAACCTAAGGGTGGTTTGCACAGTTGGGCACAAACCATATTGCAAGGATTTGTGCCATGGTGCACAATTATGGTTTGTGCTCCATGACAATCAATTGTGGCCATGCAAACCACCCTTAGGTTGTGGTTTGCACTACACCTATGGTGCAAACCACACTTGTGGTAGGGTTGAAAAACACATAATACACGTTACCTTTGTGGGTTTAGTACTCTATTTAGTCAAATCAAAACTAGTTGATTAGATATTGATATTGTGTAATGTTCCAAGGACAGGAGAGCTCACAGGAGAAAACCCAAAAGAAGAAACACAAAGCTTCACAATAAAAACTTTGATGCACCAAAAGAGCATCTTGTCTTTAAACAAGAGGGTTCTCTCAAAGAAAGCTCCACCTTTGGATTAGATGTACAGATTTGTGACATGTCAGCAAGCTTTATCCTTAGATTAGTTGCATACATGGGTGACATGTAGGTTCTAGTCCTATCTAGTTGGTCAAACAAGCTTTGACTAGAGGGAATCTTTAGGGAATCTTCATGTAGGAATCTCAAAATCACATGGTTGAGGTACCATTAGAAAGCTATCAATGAGAGAAATAGTGGGAGAGAAAGCTAGTCTTGTTTTCCATCGAGGAGAAAATCTGCACATTTTTAGATAATTCATCTATTTAGGCCTCCAAAATTGGCTTTGAAGGTTTTCAGGCTATTTTTAGCTTCTACCCTATTAGTAGAAGTATAAGTATTGGTGATACCTCTATCTAATCTACTTAGTCCATCATATATAACATCCTTTCAGATGTAACCAAACCAATTTTCACCTCTAGATAAGATGTCTAGCTATTGATATTACATATTGTGTTTGATCAATGTTGTGTAGGTGTACTTGTGCATGGAATTTGTAAGCATGTGGGATACGGAGACACATAGTGGAAGAGTGAGAGGAAGAAAGTTTGTGCTTAATTTTGATCATATCAAAGAAGTATTTTATTTGCCTAGGGGTAGCAATCCAAGGAAGAAGATAGGTCCACAAAGCATGGTTGTAGATTGGTTTCCTATAAGAGATAACACAACTAAGAGATATCTAGCTATACAATGTGCATATTCTGCATTTTGTCCTTTCTTCTAGTTATTGTGTTCATTTCTCATCCCTTCTTGGCATCCCCAAGCTGTACATGGGAATATTATTCTCATAGTGAAGAGTAAACTATCTCTATCTCTGGGTATTGATTATGATTGGGTAGAGCTCATACTACTTGTTATTGAGGTTGAGTTAGTTGTCATTCGGAGGCAAATTGCCAATGCAGATGGTCAACAATTTTATGTTACTCATGTAGAGCAGATCCTTACTCACTTTTTATGGAGAAAGGATTAGTGTGTGAAGATGAGCTTGTATATGGCCTTGGTCTACCGCTTGAGGAGTCTACGTCAATGAAGGGAGCTTGGATGACAATATAGATCAAGATGAATGAGAGTATGGATACATCTACTTTAGTTTTCATATGTGAGGGATCTCTTTCTTCAAATGAGTTCTACTTTCAAATACTATTGAGTAAACATGTATTAATTATTTCTTGGTGGATTCATTATGGAGTTTACATGTTGCTTTTACTTAGTGTGCATTGCTTCATATAATCATGATGGAGTTTGATTTTTTTTCATTACTTTTGTATACCATGTGTTCTTGGTGACCACTTGGAGGAACATGATGAAGGGAGGAGAGGAGATATTGAGCAAGATAAGCATGAGCATGGAAGGAGAGAAGAGGTTGAGCCACCATCATTACTAGACTATATGTCTCATCGTGTGAGTTTGCATGCAATGGTAGATGTAGAGGAGTGTAGGGCAGATATGGAAGGGTCTAATATACCTTTAGAGGAGCAACTTCTGATTGAGAAAGTTAGACTACTTGAATTAGAGTTTATAGTGAAGACTTGAGAGAGGATACTAGTAAAAAAGGAGGAGCAATTATGAATAGAGGAGCATATTTTGATGGAGAAGGAAACAAACCTTGCAAAACAAGAGGTGCATTTGTGTTTAGAAGAAAAATTCTACTTATGGGAGATTAATAGAATTGGTTAAAGTGATTCAAGAGAAGGAGGATGCGTATAGAGCTCAAGTTGAGAGAGTTGTGGAGTTGGATAAACTTGTTAGTGTGAAATGTGAGAAGTTGGCAAAATTGGATGTACTCTGTTAAAGATAGAGATCTTATGGCAGAAGGGTTAAGACTTGAGGAGATCTCTTACCTTCGAGAGTTTACTATTACTATGGAGATTTTGGAGAGGACCCAAAGTACTTTATCTGAGACTAGGTCTTAGTTAGATGCACTTAAGGAGGCATCTCTACTCCTCATGAGGCTACCAAGTGGTTGGAGAATAAGATGTCACAATACTCTTGGGGGTTTCTACCTATAGATATTGAAACTCAAATAGAAGAGCATCACTTTGGTAGAAGTAGGAGAGCTCCTCAATGGATTGAGGTTGGACACCTTGATGAGTCCGGATTCCACCTATAGATGTTGGAACTCAAACAGAAGAGCATCACTCTAGTAGGAAAGTTCCTTCTCGGGTTGGATTGGACAGCCTGATGAGTCCACACATGAGGTTGGCCAAGGAGAGACTAGTGAACCTCACAATAATATGAGAAGAAGAGCCACTTGTGCCACTTAGATGTTATTGATTTTCATCAATATCTAAAGAGGAGCCTTATTTATGTATAGAGGAGAATATTTTAGCATGGCAACCTTGTACTTTGGAAGATCTTGCAACCCCTCCTCTCAGATTCAAAGGTACTTTTAGAGGACATGTAGTGGCTACAAGAGAGGCATGTATCCTTGAAGGATGAGGTATATTGGCAATTGAGGGAGAGGATGATCATATCTAGAGCTTTCATCCTGTGTATTCTTTTTCACATTGATATGAGGCAAAAAATCATTGTACTTGATATGAGTTGCTTTGTAGATATTAGAGTTCCACAAAGACCAAGATTCTTGTAGTGGTGCAGTGATACCTAAAGGAGAAGATGGAGCTCATATAGAGCATGAAGTACATTATGGTATATTCTACAACCTAGCATTAAGGAGTTCATGGAGTATTGTGTCAAGCCCTCTGAGGTTGTACTTTGGACTAGTTGTCCAAAGAAGGAGGTGTGAACACTATTGCAATCTCTGTGGGACCACTACTTGTTACCTCTTGAAGTACAAACCAATTCTAGACTATTGGCTTGCTTCTCTAAAATGGATGGATTTATTGATGAGTATAGAGGTTCCATGGTTAGACCTTATAGTACATTTATATTTTCAGGTTTTTCTATTAGAGATATATTTGTTGTGGATGGCAATGCTTTATCTTAATAGAACCATCTTCACGGTGCTATTCATCCTCCTAAATGTTCTCCTTGTCATACACTTGTCACTTCATATACTCCATTGTTATATATCCTTGTAGCCTCTTCCCCTCTTGCTTTAGAGAATTTTTAGAGAATGAGTGAGTCTGAGGTAGATTTAGAGATTATGTCTCTGACCCTTATTATCTATTGGGAGTATGTTTTAGTGAGCCAAAAGGCATCCTTGTGAAAAGAGATGGATGTGGTGTTATAGCTCTTTTTTTATATGTCATATTCTTTTATGCGCTCATAGAATGCACAAGAGCAGCATTGTGCAACTTCCATAGCTTAGTTAATATGTACTTTACTACCACAAACATTGTTGTTATTACATATTCATTTTCACTTAACATACATTTTCATTTTCACTTTGCTTTACTTAACTTTACATTATTCATGCAGTATATATGTGGGGTAGTGGTTGTTTCAAAATGATCATGTATGTATTAAGTATTATCAATGCATTTTTTTAATATGTATAATGCCACTAGCAATCTTGAGTTCTTGTCTTGCAAACCATTTAATTCTTGCCTACCTGCAAAATGTTGAGTTATTGCAGTGCAAGCCATTGGTTCAAATGTTACACAAACCACACTGAGCTTTGCACGCCATGGTTTGCATAGTGCTGTGCAAACCGGCATTGCCCAAACCACCTACTACACAAGTTTGTGCAGCTGCCCAAACTTATGTGAGGTTTCCTAAGATTGTGCAGCACAAACCTCCAAACCGATGGTGGTTTGTGCAAGTTTGAGTGGCCCAACTTCCAACTGCTTGTTTGGGAGAGCTTGGTTTTTGTGTTTTTGGTAGCTTGGTTCTATTGGTTGTTTTGGTTACTTGTAACACATTCACTCTCATATGTTCAATCTCATTGAGCATAAAATCACAATCAAACAATAATAATAATCTAAAAAATTCAATTTATAAAACAGTGCAACACAAGTGGCTATGTTATATATACATATATGTGTACACAAAATTTATATAACATGAAATTTTACATAAATCATATTAAATATCTCACTCTCAATGTCAACCTACTCACTCGAGTATTGGTGTCATACTAGTGTCATACAAATATTCATTCACTCTCAATGTCAACTCACTCTCTCTATGTCACGTGAGCATTTGTTCCTAGTTTCTTGCCTTCATTTCCACTCATTGTCATTCCTACTACCTTGTGTTGTGTAAACTAGCACAAGGAATTTAGTAATCTATACTATAACTATTAAATGACCCATCACTACCAATAGGATTTATTTGAGAGAGTGTTGTAATAATACTCTTGATTTCATCATGTGTTTTTCATGCTCTTGTTAATTCTGGTGTAACTAAGTATAATTTTTTTGGATTTGGCAGTTCTTTCTTTGATTGGATGTTTCTCCATCTTTGATCCTATTTCTTTGCACAAAATAGATTATCAGAGTCAACTTTCCTTTGATGCATTTCAATTTTTGCTAGTTTCAATGCTTTGATCTTAGCCATCTTGCCCCTTTCTCTAGCTTCTAAAGACTCACTTCTCAACTTGTGTAATGTTCCAAGGACATGAGAACCCCCAAGAGAAACACAAGAGAAACACAAGGCTTTACTCCTCAATACTCCAATGCCCCAAAAAGTACCTTGTCTTTATTATATAGCAAGAATATCCACCTAAAGCGAGCTCTACCCTTGGATCAGATATATGGATTAGTGACATGTCAGCAAGCTCCACCTTTAGATTAGTTGCATGGATTGGTGACATGTCAATCCTTGTCCTATATGGTTGTCAAACAAGTTTGATTAGAGGGAATCTTTGAGGAATCTTCTTGTAAGAAGCTCAGAACAACATGGGTGAGGTACCATCAGAAAGCTCTCAATGAGACAAACAAGGAGAGGAGAAGGCAACACTTCTTTTTAAATGGAGAGAATCTTTTATCTTTCTAGGCCTAATTCATCCATTTGGATCTCCAAAATGGCTCTAAAGTTTTTAAGGTGTTTTTGGTCTCTACACTATTAGTGGAATTACTCTTTTAGTTACACCTCTATATGATCTACTAGACCATTATGTATAACATCCTTTTAGATATTACCAAGCCAATTTCCATCTCTAATAATATGTGTAGCTAATGGTATTACAACTTGCTATTATTAGCTAGCTAAATCATGAGATAAAGTAGCAATTGCCAAAGAAATTGGATGAATTTTAGAAATTAGCTTTCACTTCCTTGTTTCATCTTTCTCCTTTGAAACTGCATTGTGTTTCTCCTTCTCCTTGGATGAAAATGCAATCTCCTTTGGTGCTTTTGTAGCCTCATCTTCTAAAACTTCTCTAATATCCTCCTGTACTTTTGCTCTTAGCTCTTGTCCTCTCAAGAGCTCTTGATCTCAAGAGCTTTTGAACTCAAGAGCTCAAAGAAGGATGCTCTTTCTCTTGTGCTCTTGGTTCTTGTGCTCTTGATCCTCCACTTGGACAATAATTATCTTCTTCTCCTTCCTACTCCTCATGCACTCTTTATAAGCATGGATTGTTCTCCAATTCAAGTTCAAGTCTTCCTTCTCCTTCTAAAACAAACACAAATGTAGCAAATTCTTTTTCAAACTTGCTCAACATTGAATCTTCATTCAAGGGTTCTTGTCTACTTAGTATGGAAAATGTAAAGGAGATGCAGCCCCATGGATTTCTTTCTCCCAATTCTTCTTCACTAGTGTGAGCTTGAACAAAGCGGTGGATGATTGTAACATCCTTGATGATAATAACATCATGTTTATCAATACTACCACCAATACTCACAAGAGCTAGAGGAGAAATGTTAGCTCAGCCATTGAACATTACATCCATCCTATCAAAATACAAATAGAGATAGTCCAATTTATTTTCTATCATTTTCCATCCTCACTTTAACTCTCTCATGGTTAGTCCCTCTCCTATTTTATCAAATTTCCAATCTTGAGCATCTTTATATGACTTCATGTACCGTGCATACTTCTTGCAAAGCTTTTTACCATTCATGGTAGAAGGGAATCCTATTCCATGGCGTACAAGGTAAGTAGTCATATAACTAAAAGTTGTAGTTTTCTACACATATCTCTTATAATTCCTACCATGAATTTGACTAAAATGTTTTAGATCATCCAAATAGTCTAATATCTTAGCGTAAGAATGAGAAACCATCTTGAACCTATTGTCATCACCCTTAACTCCTTTGCTAGCTCACTTTTCTTGTTTGTTAGCTCTTATGGATGTGGATATGGATGCATGTGTTCCCTTACTAGTGATAGTGAACGTGGGTACTGAAGTCACCATTTTCTCAAGTAATTCTTGAATTTAGAGAGCAAGCAATGTAAGAGGTGCAAATGTGAATTGAGGCGCTTCAACCTAACACTTGTAGAATTGAAGCATGGAACATGAACATGAGAATCTCCAATACTTTCCATCTCAATCCTCAAGTGAGCACCAAATTTCAAGCACCTAGGTTCAATTTTGCCATGCATAGAGTTACATGCATGGCAAAATTGAATCTAGGTGCCTTGAATGGGTCAAATCCCAAGCACATAGATTCAATTTTCCATGCATATGTGAAAGAGGTGGCTTGTTTATTCATTTCAATTGCAAGGCGTTCATTCACTTGCGTTCAACACACCACATTCACCATCTTGTCACCACACCACATTGGGTAAGAGGGAAGAATTTCAAATACCAACACATGTTAGATATTTTGTTGCCTTCTTCAGCACATTATGTTTAACTAAAAGTTTAACACAAGTTTGACATTTCATCTAATTTAATATAATCTTGACACCGGAAAATAAAATAAACAGCAGGACGTTATAACTGAAACCTCCTTTGCCAATAAAACTTTGGGCTACCCATACCCAGAATTATGGTTGCGTTCATTTATTGGAACCAAAAAGTTTACGAATGCCCGTCGAATCTTTTACAGCGCCAGAGCTTATGCCCTTGAATTTCTACCAACCTGAATACTTGAAACCCCCCATTGTAAAAGTTTTATGGTGGTGTAGGGGTATTTCTTCTTTGGAAGGGATGAGAATCCATGCCGTAAAAGAACTATGGGTTACCTTAGGAGGTGATTTGTAAATTGGCACATTTGTTATGTATGTTTTCACATCTCTTTTTACAGGTAATCCGTTAACATTGATTACTACGTTGAATTTGAATTTCAAACATGGATACGCGTTCCATTTTGTTATTCTCCGTAGTCCTAAGCATTCTCCTCCTTATGCTTTAGACCTTTGAAAGTAGATTTCACCGTTCCTTGCATTCACATTTTTTAGAAAAGAATTGCAGTGGAGTGGAGATAAAGTGAGCAAGATGGGATGGGTTGGATACGATGGGGTGAGACAACAAAGTGTGTTGGGTACGCTTGGGAATACGGAATTGCTCAGGTACTTTCCGGGGTCATTTGGAGTGCATTAAAGTATTCCGGGTCAATTTTATTTATGGATAAGCTTTTGCACTCGTCTGCCAAATCTTCAATCATCGTATGTGATATGTGATGAGAGATTATGGATTAGCTAACAGCTGACTGCAATCCTCGTAGCAAAGACTTCACAATTACAAACAAGTTGATGTGCAAAGGATCAATTTCAAATGGATGACGTATCGATCTTAGACTGAACGGTCTCCGTAAGATTTCGAATCTCCTCTGATGCTACAGTTGAGAGCCCAAAGCAAGAAGGATGGGAAGACCCCATCAAGCCGTACAAGAGAGAAATTTATTTATTTTTTTAAAAATGGGGCTAAACCCCATTTTATATGTCTATATGAGAGCCCAAAGTGGACCGTCACTTTTGTCATAGACGCCTCAACTCGATTTCATTTCTATATTCACATTGATTGTAGACTGTCGCAGAAAATCAATAAATCACAAATGCTTAATATGAATTGAACGATAGTTCAGGACGAGAGTATCATACCATAGTTCAGATGAGGCTACCAGCACCCATTGGTTAAGGATATTAGCCAAAAAAGCTATCTCTCGAAGAGTCCAAGGAAAATGTACCATGTTTCTGTGCGAACAAAAATTTAAATGGAATTGAAATTGGGGCGTAATCTTCTATTCAAAATTGCCCGACAACCTAGTGGGCCCAAATGAGAAATTGGATATCTTGGTGCAAAACATAGATGTTATTGTCCATAGACTGATGACAAAACCAATAGTAGTCAAGGGCTTAGCAGAAACGTTCATATCACATACATGCATACTTTTTTAGACTACAAATGGAGCAACCATTGAGACAAACTCTTTTTGAGGAATCTCGTGCAAAAAACCTATTTTCCACCTACTTGATATACTTATCACAGGTTCAATTAAGATCATTAAAAAATAATAAGTGTATTAGAGGAAAAGATACGTTATCATAGTATATGCTATGAATTTGTGGGAATCCTTTAGTAACAAGTAGACTTTGTGCTTGTTGATAAGTACATCATAAGTGGGTCTGATATTGAAGACCTAACAAAAAGTAACCAATTTTATGTCCTGGAAAAAGGGAACAAGTGTCCATGCACACATAATAACCGTCTAATTCACCTTGAGTAACATTTTTTTTTGTGAAGGTAGCTCTAAGGACCATAAATTGCTTTACTAAAAGAAGTAGGTTTATTAAAACTAGTGTGAAAGAAAGAGAAAGACATCCTTTGTTTTTAACCTTCTCTTTCCTTTAGAGCTATGTATCTTACTATAGGATACGATAGGACAGATTACAAGAGTACTAGTCTTCTTAGTTGGTAGAAGAGTGGCTTCTCGTGGTTTTAACTATATAAAATAGCTTCTCTTGGATTTATCTAAACTATATCTTTAGAGAAGAAGGTGTCCATGGAGATGGAGATAGAGATGTGAAAGAAGATGTAGCAAGCAAACTACTAATGGATGGAACCCCACCAGGTTGAGCTCCAAGAGATGGCACTGGATTGGAAAAAGCTTGGAAAAATTTTGGATCATTCCAAAGAGAAAAATCCTTATCTTCAAATGTAGAACCAGGATATTATTTGAAATTAACTGAACCAATTTCATTTTTTGAAACCGCTACATCTTTACTTTAGTTGTGATAAATCTTATTCTTACTTTGTCTCTCAATGCAAAGCACCAGTCCTATGCTACTCTCAGTATAGATCAGATAGATTCAATATGCATACAAAAACACAACTTGGATTATGAAGAATTGATCTGGTAAATAGGATTAAAAAAAAATGCACAAACCTTGTTTCAAGGAAACCATAACCCATAGAGTTTTCTTAGAATTCAAAGCCTTAATTGAGTTCCAAGTTGCGAACAATTAGTTGTAATGAGAGATTGGCCTTATAGTAAGAAAAAGAGGATATATATATATAGACCGCAAGCAATATAGAATTGATATGTGTAAAATTTTCACGTTTCAGTATAACATTTTATTTCAAGGTATAAGGAATTATAATATGTCATTTGAACATTAACCCCTAGGCAGTAGATATTTATGGTTGAAAAAAATTAATTATAATAAAAATTCAATGATTTTTATGATGTCTTTGGTTGAATAAAAGTCATTGAAGTTTTATTAAAAGTTATTTTTTTTCAACCATAAACATCTACTGCCTAGGGGTTAATGTTTATTTTCACATAGACTGTAAAATTTATCATAAACTTATTTAGCTATCAAAAAACATAAGACTTTAGCATTGATAATTAGATAATCAAATATAGTGAAAAATGATCACTAAAATAAATCATTTACATTCAAAATTTAAATGACTAGTGGGAAAATATTGGCATAAATATTTGTGTGAATTATTCCCAATAGCTTGATTATGCAAGTAAAGGGAAACCGTGTGAGAAGAAACTTCAGTATATTTGCTCTAAGGATAAGATGTTAAGAAAGGCAATAATTAGGTTTTGTAAGGTGTGAGGCCTTGGACCTTTGTTGTTGTTGAATCTATGATTCATTTATGTATCTAAGCTGGCTGTACATAACTCTACGTCAGAATTATGTGTGATAATTGTTGCATAAACTGATGAAGATTTAGGCAGAACTGTTTTGCCTAGTACAAATAAGTTGTTGACTAATTAATATTTGATTGTATATTATCTCTTAAAACTATGTAAAACACATTTCTTGATTAAGGATAAAAAGAAATTCCTCCTATATCCATTCCTTTTACTGCAAAATTTAATTATATATTTTAAATCTCAGATTATGCAGTACACTTTGAAGGGTATATATTCTGCTATTGGAAAGTTCAGTAGTAAACTTGCCCAATGCCAAGAATTGATTGAATAAAATTATCCCAAAATAAAGCATTTGGAGGAGTATCAGAATGTATGTAGGATGACAAATTTTATCCAAAGTGGAATATATGATGAATGGCAGCAATCTCTAAGTGCCCAATTTCATCTTCAAGTTTGTATTTACTTTTGAGGAAGAATATAGAACGATATTATAAAGATGTTATTTATTGTCTTTGGGAGTTGGAACTAGATTTATTTGCTTCCTTCTTTGTCATTCTTTCTCTACAATTTTTTATGTCACGTTCTTGATTTTGATAGTAGTAACATGTCATCTTCGTAGAAAAGATTGTTGATAGAAAATTGATAGCTACGATTCAAAATTCGGAGTTGAAGTACCCTCTCTACTAGTTGAATTTGGTATAGAGAAAAAAAAAATCTTATTTTTGAGAGTAAGGAATGAATCTTGCAGTGCAAAACATTTAGAATATTTAATGACATTTTTGTCGTCTTTCATCTTTAACCGCATCTTCCGATGACCATCCATCGAGTACATCTTGGTGGATGTTCAAATTGACGAAGATTTGTTAATGTATTCCAAGCATCGGGTGTAGTGGTTGTACAATTGATGTGATTTATTTGACTACTATCGAATTGGATGGTAATGGTTGACAAGGTGAGAGAAAAGGCAACCGTTGACAAAGCCACCTTATTGAATCTATCCCTTCTTCTTCTATAAGTTAAGTAGCACGAGGGAGGAGAGGACCCAAGACCAGACCAGGTCACCGCCTCTTGCCATGGACTAGAGTAATTAGACTTTCAAATCCACGTCCACATCCATACGAAGAAGCCAACCAAAGAAGAAAGTTCTTTTGGTGGATCTTTGTCATTAGAGAAAGACAGAAGTTCCCTCTCCAAAAGATGAGGAGAACAAATGAAGAAGAAATCCTGGTGTACTAAATAAGAAAGCTATAATCCCATACCATATGATAAAAATGAGAGACGTAGTGCAACTCAGCAATATGTATAATTGATAATGAAACAAACCGATAGAAGTTCCTTCCTAAATAGCAAAACTGTGGTTACTAAGAGTCACATCCAAGTGATGAATCTATTTAGTCCCATGATCAGATCATCCATGAATTGACTTAACTGTAGAAACAGTGACAAGATTTTCTATCACATTTGATTGTCTTGAATCCTTTCATGTTATACTTGATCTTCAATAACTCAACCGCACTCGACAGAGAGTCCAGCTTCATTGCATGTAAATGTTTTTCCCAACGGGTTCTTTCTAAGAGCGCTACGCTCTGCACTGCCATCGATGATTTGATTGGGGGCCTCTGGCTTTGCAGAACATAGGTGCATTGGCATGAGTTCGCTGCCTCATTGTAGCTGTCGTATTTCACACTGAACAAACCAGGTTTTGTGTTTCAGTTTCAACCTGGGCAAGACAGGAAAACAATTTCTGTGGATAACTGTTGGAAACTGTCATAAATATTGATGCAAATCTGCACATCATTTACCACATAAGGAGTAAAAAAACAATGTAAAGCAATTTTGCAAATTTACTCTTATTGCAAATCTAAGCATACGAAGTGAAATGTGGAATGGAATATCTTCGGGCTAATGTAAGTTCTAAGCTAATGAAAAACTTGATCATGTTGTCTGGTCTTGCTTCTCTGGTATGTTGCTCACACGTTCCGCTGCTCAAGCTTCTTAACTATGCCGCCGGCATATCAATGAACCACTGCTTCCTCTCAAAGGTAAGCCCTAAATACTCTAACCCCTAACTAATGTATCCCTTTGGGTGCTAGGTGTTATGCACAAACCTTAACAACTATAATACATGTACATGTTATATCAATGCCATGAAATGCACTTTCAACAATGATGAGAGGCTCGGACCCGGTTACTTGTACCCAAAGGAAGCTGGAGGGAGCTGAATGCCTGCAACGACAAACGAACTCCAATGCCAGATAAAATGGGGCTTAGCCATACTTTTGCCCTTTGGCGTTTCCTTGTTCGGCTGGGGTCTTCCCATCCTTCTTGTTTTCACTCGCGGTTGCGCTTTTGGGTTCGATAAACGATACGACCCAATGCGACCCGGAACAGATTCAGGCACGGATCGACGGCTTCATGTTTTCGAACTCTCGTACCTATATAGCAGAGTCGTCACTACAGCAGATGCTGCTGTTTGTATTCGAACCCCTTTGAGTCCCATCCTGAGGAGATTAGTGTCGACAGCATGCCAGAGCCAGATGTCTAGCATAGGAACACAGCTCAGCCACATCCTGAGGAGATTGCCGTAGAACAGAAGCACCAAGAGCCGGAGGGACAAAGATGTCATGGCTCAGCTGGATCGGCTAAACTAATCTGAATTTGGAATCCATGGTTTCTCATGATACCATAAGTGTTTGGATATTTGTTAGGGAGAGTGAAGTAATGGAAAGAAGCATCTGCTTCTTTCGACCACACGACACGGGAGATAAATGTTCCCTCTCGAGCTGAAGAGTAGTGTACTTGACAGCTGCAAAGTTCCAGGAAATGAGAGACGAGATATCAGTTACTTTACTGGAAACAGGATGAGTTTGGAACAGACGACACACGAACTGTAAGAAACCACTCGGAGCCCAAGCGTTCTCGAGGGAAGGTTTCTAGCAAGAGGCAAGATTGGTTTCATAACTAAGTCCAGAATTACCTCGACAGTTGATATGGCTCTGCTAACGGTTGGATGTGGAAGTTCATGAGGCGGAGAATTGAATGCTCCTACCATTGAAATAGATTATCTAGGGAGTAAAAGAAGAGTCAGTCGAGTTTATATAGCTATATAACTTTCTTATATAACTGACGGAGACACATGTAACGCAACCCTCCTTTACATACTGCACTCAGACACTGATATGATGAATCTGAAGGTTAGATTGAAATGATGTGATAATAACATATATAAATTGAAATCCTCTTCTCATAAGAAGTTTTCTTAGTACTAAAGAGGAAACGGTACTTTCTATACGATACAAACTTATAAAACTTGTAAAACTTATGTACTCAGCTTGCCTTTCAATCCTTGTATAGGTTTGCACTTAGTGTAGGTAATTTTGGCTAGTTCACAAGATTACTGAAACAGATGGTCGCAAAGGAAGTTTTTTCCGCATAGTTTCGAAGTCTTACTCTGCAACAACGGTGACCCTGCGTGCTGCATTCAGAGCTTATTTCAGACTTAAAATCCCGTTGTTTGCTGATCAACCAGATGGTAGCCGTCGGGGATGGATGATTTTGGTTTTCTTCCAAAATGGAATCGAATTGCAACAATCCATAACTGATGGTTACAAAATATATATATTTTGATGAGAACCTTTCTTCATAGTCTTTGAAGTAGATGGTCTATCCTCATTCATTCTGACTTCTGATATATCAAACATCCTAGCACTCAGCTTTCCTAGTCTCACCAGAGTAGACACTCCTAATTGCACTCAACTCACTCTCTCTCAGAGCCTTCAAAGATAGTACACAGCAACACTCACGCAGCATGAAAGATACCCCAGTGGGAAGCAGCATAGAACACACCCTAAACAAGGTGCTGGGAATGATCCTTGTATGAGAACTTACCTTAACATGAGCAGAGAACACTCACATATATACACAAGCAAGCTCTAGCAAGTTGCTTTGCAGAGCCCTAATTGAGGCTGCGCCATCACTTCACCCTAATCATGTATCTATCCTAGTCATGTATCTAGTCACTAAACTAGAGATTATCACAACTAACATATATATATATATATATATAAAGATGATGAATAGAATATTGAACGGATCTTCCATAACTATGATTGTGACAGTTCCAAGAAATCAGATGGCTTGATTTCGGAAATTCTTCTGTGCACGTAAGAATCCTTTTGGAAATTGTACATCGACTGCGGAGTCTCCCTCTATGAAGATTGCAGTAGCTGTTGTAGTACTTTATGCTGCACCAGGTCGATTTCAGATTCAGCTTAGAGCAACTATGGATTGTTGATGGTGATTAATTGACTCGATCAGGCGACTAGGTCAAACACTTCGACAAAAACTTGCTGACATGCAGAGAACTCAAGAGCGCACACCAAAATGGTCTGTCTAGAATGAAACCAAGAACCATAAAGATCTGCCAACTATCGCATTCCGTCCCAGATGTTCACGAAGAGTAGTTTCATATTGCTCTCCTTACACAACTGGGATTGAAGAGATCAATGCATTTCTTCTGAGATTGTTCCGAAATGTTCCGAGGTTAGACTCACTTTTAAAAGAGAAGACCCGACCTATACACAGTATCTGAAGATGATATTTGAGAGTGAGGTGAGTGCTCTTGAACAGACTTTCGTCTCGTGCATATGAAATGTTTAAATATGTCTACCTAGTTGAGTTAAAAATCTCTACATCGCAGCCGGCAATTTATGAAGCTTGTCACCACCCACGGATATGACAATACCGTCAGTATCTACATAACACCAATCTCCGGGCTGAATTCTGCAGCCAGCGAAAACCACAGGCACATCCCTCTCTCCTTGACCTTTCTTGTTGCTCTTGACAGGGTGTGCTGCCAGTGCCCTAACTCCAATATCAGTAGCATTGATTTCATCAACGTCACGTACACATCCATTGACAATAATGCCAGCCCACATATTCTGGCATCCAAGAGTCCCAAGCATTCCCCCTAGCAATGCGCACCGAAGACTGCCACCGCCATCAACCACTAGAACCTTCCCTGCCCCAGATTCTTCCAGTGCTTGTCGTACCAAAATGTTGTCCTCGAACACCTTCACTGTCGTCACTGGGCCATGAAACTGTTGCCGTTTCCCATAGGACTTGAAAATTGGAACTAAAACAAGCACTCTGCCATCTGCAATTCTGTCCATGTGCGCATCACACAAATCTGTTGTTAGCAAACTCATCTTGTATCACCTATATCCTCCTTCAGCTTTTGTGTTTACCTGAAAGCAGAGGTCACACAGTACAGTTCAGTATCTGGTAGCTCCAGCGATTCATGTCAGTGTCTGTGCAAGACTAGTCATTTTTTCGGAGAAAAATGGCTCGATGATGTATCCTCTTGGTAACCAGCAACAGAAAGTATGTGGAGCGATTTGAGTTTCTAGAAGAATCTCAAAAGGGCTCAAACTATCCCCCTCACCGCAGCAAATTCGAGGACAACACTCTACTGATTTAACATCAATCTTATACTTATATATCACCTTATACTCCATCTCTTGGTCTTCTTTCAAGAATCTCAATTGGCTGATAAGAGAGGTCTACGGCATGAGTGCTTCTATTATGAGTCTTCGACTTTGATCCTATACTCCAAGGTAAAACAACACATAATCGACTAAGGAAACTATCAATGAAGTAATTTGAAACTATTAACCAGGCGACAATAAGTTACTTGATGAATTTGTAAACTTCAAGCAGCTCTTCAAGGACAGCCAATCTAATCAAAACAAATACAGGTGCATGTGCTCAGTCTGCGATCCGTCTTTCCAAGACTGAACCAGCAATCTCATTCCATATATCAGAAACTACCGTTAGTCCACTCTCTTTGAGCGTTATCCAGTTTGTCAAGGCGAGTAGTTTCTCCAACAGAAGGACCACAAAAAGGCTGTTGCTAGGACTGTTGTTTACACAAACAGAATAATTCACGCTAAGATGTTCCGTCTCATTATTTTCTGCTTATACCCTCAAGAGGTACAGACAATTGTAAACGCTCAAGATTTGTAACTGGTACGAGCACTCGATTAGACCATTGGCAGTGCGGCATTGCCAATAGAAGAAATGTGCGTGTTGCATTTCCAACTGAATGAGCAGAGGGCATGCCAAGAAACAGACCTGATTTTCTCCACCAAAGCTCTCGCGGAAACCTCTATCAGATGAACTCCCTGACCCGGGACACACTTTCTTTCTAGTGACAATAGTAGAGCTTTGAACCCATCAAATCGAGCGCTCCGAACATCTTCAGATAGAGTTCAATCACCACCTCCTACATCGGTGGGTTTCCCATTCCACGTGAACTGCGAGCTTCTGACAACTGTTGGGTATAGAAAGACCAGGGTGCCAAAACCCCACACCTTTCTTTGGCATTGTCGCCGCTCCCTTGGCTATTTCGAGTAACTCAAATAGTTTTACTTTCGGGATTGGCCTCATTAAGAATCGAACCCTGGATCTGCTTGCTAATCGAATTGCAGAGCCCCAACCTATATTTTCATTTTTCTACTTTTCTAATTTCTTAATATATTCTACTTAGTTTCTAAATTAAGTTTCTAAATCATTCATTTACTCGTTCTTTTGCTTCTTCGTATCTCTTATTGCATTTTTTTATCCAACCTGCATCCACGCAATTAAAATATTTAATATATTAGCCCCAGCTGGCAATTTATCGCGCTCAAAACATAAGTTTTTTTTATTGTTTTGAAACGTTGCACTGATATGACACTTTCTTGAGAAAGTCTAATGAATTTATAAAAGCTCCTTTTTGCCACTACATGCGACAAAAGTCTAATGTTATCAATGACTCGTCCAATTAAAACATCAATATATTATCTCTAAATATTTAATCATGATCTACATGTATTCACGCATTAGGTGCCAAATTTTACGATTGGACCTCGATGCTTTCTGAGGGTACGAAATTAATCTTTTGGGAAATATGGCCGGATTGAACTATAATACAAATTGGAAATACGGTCCCATAGTCCAATTTGGCACCCAATGCGTCAACATACATAGATTATGACTGAATAGTTTTAAATAATATATTTATATTTAAGTTGGACGAATCATCGATAACATTAGATTTTTTGTTCGCTTGTGATAAAAAATTTACTTTTATAAATTCATTAGACTTTGTCAAGAGAGTACTATATAGTGCACCAACATCAACAATTAAAAAAAAATATAAAAAATAGAAATAAATTTTTCGAAGAATTTATTTTGAATAAATTACAAACTTGGGACAATATATTAAATATTTTATATTTGATTGAACTACAATACAAACCTTTTGTTCTTTGACACGGTGGTGATGAACTCTCTTCGAGTAAAAGAATTTTAGAAGGCATACAGGCAAGAACCGTAGTGACTATTGCCTCTAGAGGTCAGGTTATGCACTCCGCTTATCTTCGGACACTTTTATTCCTATTGGTGATTGAGATTTTGTACGGATGTATCACACCTGTCGGGGATACAACATTAGGTGTTTCTAGAAGAAAGAGGCTATCTCCCTAGCCCTAGCCAGACTCATATCACGTCACTTTATAACCCGTTTCTACTTTGGATTTTAATCAACGATGGCGGCAACAGACACTTAGCATTGCTAGGGTACTCCTTCCATTTACTACATATATCATTAGAAGACTTCTATCACGAACTGCATTCTATATAATTTCTTTAGTGATTATTATTTATGCACTTTTTCCCTTGTTTATTTATGTGTGTTCTTCTCGGCCACTTGGGACGGTTGAGCCTCGCGCTCCACCGAAGAACACCCGGGTTCCTCCGATCACCACCGGGGCTTCGAGCAGAGCTCCTTCACGACTCTGAAAATTTCACTAACGGGCGACGAATCCCCTTGAAAGTTCAATTCCCCTTGTCAAGGAGACGGACAACCAACGCCAATGCGCAGTTCTCCTTCTGCGGGGAAGCTGAGACTTCTACGCTTTGATTTTAGCTGATTTGAGAAACAAACTATCCACTACTTTGCTGATATTCGTGATTGTGTCTGAAGTTGCTGAATAAAGTCCATGTGACATAACATCGAATATGCTAAGACAACCTTTGAATTTAAAAGTGGAACGTCCAATTATATGGAATATAGATTATTGAGTCTCATATAATTTCCATTCAAATTTACATAAAACCATTTTCAATCATTTTACCTTTTGCTATAATGATCAATAAATTTCAAGAAAATAAAGAGAAAAGATTTTGCATTCTGCAGATGTGCTTCCGTCTTCAGAAGTGGAATATTACATTCATTAGATCATGAAAGTCTAGTATTTCTAATTATATTCTTCTAGATTTCTTCCATAGTAATTAAATGTATATTATATTTTAATTAAATATTTATTTTATTCCATAAAATACACCAGTTCCATTGTGACCAAACGGAGCACAAGAATACCATACACATCCGGATGATAACAAACGTTATAGGGTTAGCAAAGTTCATTACAGCAGAGATTTTCCTTCATGATAGCAGGTTCCTCTAGAAGTATGGAATGGAATGCCCGAAGGCATTTCATTCCACTCAACTGTCTGTTGAACAGATACACTAGTTAGAGTAAGAAAAGCCACAACAAAGATACAGAAATTCCCTACATCAAGCAGACATTTATTTAATAACTGCAGTAATTAAGGACACCGGGTGCATTATGAATAGTGACCAAAGTTGCCCTTGATAGGACGTTTCTGCCTCATAGGAACTCCTGCGGTGTTTGACAAAACAACAGCTGGAACGATGCATCATGCAGGCATTGGAAGGTGATAGACAAATTTTCTCACGCTCTTTCCAGGAAACATCAAGAACATAATTCCCCACGCCTCGATGAGTACTATGAGTTTTGCCGGAACAAAATGAACTTTATTGCTCCCATGGGGGAGAGCAATAAAGTTCCAGCTTAAGAGAAATCTGCACATATGCAAAATGCATCACGTCCATAAATGCAACCTCGGGACAGGAATGAAGGCGCTGGAACTATCGATTGTGGAGAGTGTACTGTGCGTCAAGTATCGACAGCAAACTGTCAGGCCTCAGGGGATCACAAGACTTATATTTCTCGGGGTTCTGGTTTGCCAGAGGAGCCCTGATGCTGGTCTTCCTTCCAGAAATTTACTGAGATGGCGTCTGCAGCAGGCTGCCTATAGCACAAACATCTGCCACGATTTCGAGTCACTCGTAACAATTGTTCCCTCGGGTCTCCCAGTTCATCTCGATGACTTGTTACCAACTTTATCACGATTCGGTATGTCTATAAGTACTAGCCTGTTGGTCATCACGTGGCCAAGGCTCAATTAATAATTACGGGTATAATGGCACAATCACGGTATGTTCGAGGTGGAGCACCTTGCTTTCGCTCTGAATAGAAGTCCAAAGCATTGTGTTCTCGCTCAACAGGTTGAATTTGGTCCTAATGGTATAAACGAATTTGGTCCTAATGGTATAAACGAATTTGGTCCACGTGTAAAGGGTTTTGGTTCATCAGAAGTGTGTCCCTCTCCATTCACTTGGTCTCTGCAGACATGATCCTTCATCATGTCATTCTAACAAGGCAATGGGCCAAGTTACACTCCGGAGTAATCAATATGATGGACACTATCGGACAGAACTGAGACAAACACTGAAAGCTTGCAAACGAAAATAGATCAGGTCAGGTAGTCAACTTCCTTACTCCTGCCCATGTCAATAATTTACAAGGTTGGCTACTCATATCGAGCGTCAACATTGCTATGCTCGTATTCTTCAAATTTTACAGAAGGTACAGCTCGACTGTCAACTAGGTCACTTCCAAGTAAATATTCTGGAGTTGGTCAGTGGAGTTGCAGCAAATTCGAGCAAAAATGTTCACTACAAAAGCCTCACACTGCAAAGATACTGGATCCTGATTACAACAGTAATTTGACCCGTCTATACGATAGCCCGATGAAGTTCTTAGTACTTTGTACCCTTGGTACTGCTCAAGGTGACTAGTCTCGATATTTTTCGCATCGCAGTATGTTGATGGTCATTCAGAGAGGTACAAGCTTGAGGGTGATCGCATCACCCGGGTTCTCTTGCCGAAAAGATTGTTGAGCGGCCAGACACTTTCAGTAGTGAGGAGTTCAAATTACATAATTTGTCGATGGTGGAGTAGTATGTGCACCCACTGAGCAAATAGTGGCGTCATTGCACAAGTATCTCTCAGCACAAACACAACTCAAAAAGAGTTCGAGAAATGGGAAGCTACGAAGATACCACCCATGAAGTTGCTGCTCCGAATGATTGTGGATGTTGAGGACTTTGTCGTGGAGGCACTCTTGGAGATGTCGGCCTAGGAGCCGGTATTTCAGTTGTCATTCTTGGAGATGCTTGCTGATTGCTTAATCTAGGTGGTGGATAAGATGAGAATTTTCTCTGCATGTCCTTATCTGCAAAATCAGGTACACAACTCAATAACAGAAGGTACAATAGCCCCGTGGTTGACACACCTCAGCTTGCCCAGAGAAACACGATCCTTTACGCCTCTACTATGCTGTCCTTGAAATCCTGGAATAAAATACTTCTCTTGCAACAAGAAGGATTTACACAACAGGAAGGGAGCAAATGTCTACCTTGATATCGCGATGCATTTTGATTCCCGTTGACATTCTCCACCACAATGGCATGATTGTTGCTGAATCCGAACAATGGCCAACAGCCCAACCCAGACTTCTTCACAAATCTGCTGCCCACAGACGACAAATGAACTGTAAGCTACTAGATCCGTCGATTGGAACTAAGTCCTGATTTCTATACAACAACTAGAAGGAATTCTGCCAGGAGTGACAAGTAACACTATGTCGCGTGTGGTATATGCCTGTGCGTTCACAATTGTGCACACAATCTTGTGCGTTGATCGCCAGCAGGTCAGGACGTTCCTCTGTACTAAGAAGAACGCGACCACGTGTAAAAACAAGAAGGATGGGAAGACCCCATCGAGTCGCACAAGGAAAAGACAAAGGGGGAAAATGGGGCTAAGCTCCAATAGTATCGGAACACCTCTGCACTTCCCTTCCGCGTAATCCCCGGGGGGTGGGATGGGGAGACGAAAGATTCGTGCATTAGATGGAGAAGTTTGACGGAAAGTCAAAGAAGAGTACCGTAAGTCACTAATCTCTTTTCGTCCGTTGACCCCAGATTGGATCCTGCAGATGGACGGAAACACCTGATAGTACTGTAAGTCGTTCCAGATATTCGTGTTGTCCAGGTCTCGACTGCTCGCGTTTTCAACTCTCCGAGCCAACGATACATTGGGTGAAATCGAAGTAATTGCAGCTACGGTCGCGCAGCCGGACCAAGCGCAGATTAGGAGTGTCCTACATTTCCATACACCTAAGAGGATACGCTCTACAGGTCGCTTGGCGGACCTGATAGTGCCTTTCTCAACTTTTCAGTGCGTACACGCACTAAACGCGGAGTCGCGGACAACACAGAGAATCGCAGAAAAGAGGCTGCAATAAATACTCAGACCGCAAGTTCGGCAAGCCGAAACATCTCATTAATTGTATTGGTGGACATAATATACCAGAAACGGCCAGGAATGACTGCTTCGTTCACCGATCGCACTAATTGTTCTACCGAACAACTCCAGGTGTGGATTGTTGAGAAAAGCGAACCAACGCATATAAGAGACATCATCACGAACAAAGCTCAAGGTACTGGGCCTCTCTGTAGAAGGATGTGCTTACTTTGGATTTGCGGGACGTCCCCGGCATGTGCTCATGCATCTGCGCCCATCAGGCATTTTGACCATCGACGTTCTCACACATTTGTAACAGTACGTTTTACCGCAGACCTGCTTCATACCAATCAAGAATGTAAGATGATCAATTTCTTGGATTATCCAATTTGCTCTTCCTTTGAATAAAATAACTTCACCGTGGAGAACGAAAATGGACTGCGGTTCTTCAGACACTAGCGTCCTTGCCTAGCGAATATCACTACTGCTACTCGCCCATCGCTAGCCAAAAACGTTGTCCTACAAAGAGAGTCAGAAAGTCAGAAGTATTCTTCTAAGGCCGCATTGAATTAACACTGCCTAACAACACTGCGATACATTTGTATTTGAAGAGGAAAGAAAATTTCGAGCACAGAACAATATACAAATTCATCTACTCTGAATTCTTATGAAGTACAGACAATCCTGAGTGCCTTCAAAGGGGAATGTATCGGTAACCAACTTGTTTTGACTCGGAAGTAATATGAATGAAATGAGATGCGAAACTAGACAGTTCCAACAAGTAAGTCGTGGGGAAATGGAGTGGGTAGGTTGAACACCGAGCTGTTCACAAATTAGATCCGCGGACAACAGAGTATTGAAAGTCCGCGTATTGGAAACCGAAGGCGCAGTGATGGAACCGCTGTACAGAATGTATCGGTAACCAACTTGTTTTGACTCGGAAGTGACATGAATGAAATGAGATGCGAAACTAGACAGTTCCAACAAGTAAGTCGTGGGGAAATGGAGTGGGTAGGTTGAACACCGAGCTGTTCACAAATTAGACCCGCGGACAACAGAGTATTGAAAGTCCGCGTATTGGAAACTGAAGGCGCAGTGATGGAACCGCTGTACAGATGTCTCCGAATAGGACTTCAGAAAATCTAGTAAGCATAGAACGAATAGATCTGTACTGCCTTCACAGGCTCGCATAAAGATATAAAATAAAATTCAGCTAAAGATAGACATGTACAACTCAGGAGTGGAGCTCGCGACACTGTTCTTGTTACGACTGTAAATCAGAAACTGCATCTGCAGGAAAGCAAGACAAGAAAACTAGTTCGTTTAAGTAGGAAAGATTCGGTAATTTACCATGCAACGCGTTTTGAAGAAGAGACTGGAAGCTGAACAGGTGGAGCATTCGTTTGCTTGAGGCGCTGAAACAGGCTGAATGGGAGCCTTCGTTTCTGGAGCTTGAGACAGTTGCTCCCGAAGCGTCCGGGGATCAACTAAGGAATATCTGGGAGATTGAGATCCTCTGGTATCGTGAAGCCGTAACCCCGCAGGAATTGCCCTCGCGAGTTCAGATTCCGATGAATACGAATCTATTTTAAACTCAGAAAACGAAGGCGGATGTTCTTTTTGAAAATTTCGAGGAGATGTTCCAGCTTCTTCCGCTCTGAAGTGTGAAGACAAACTCAGGCGCTCAGGAGACTGTCTTGGAAAGGCTGGCGGAGATTTTTCGCGCTTGGGAGAGAGCTGTGGAATCTTGAAGGGGAGGGAGTACGTGGGACTGTTGTGAACCTTGTTCTTCGGTTTAAACTTTCCCCCATCCTCTCTAGCGGCCCCCTTCGAAACTTCTTTTGGACTCTTTCTTCCCAGGATTGCTCCTATGGTCATGGATTCGCCACCCTTAGCAGACGTTAGTCTCTGAGAGCCTTTCGGAGATGCCTTTCGCCCCTCAACCAAATCCTTCAGTGTAATTTCGAACGCCTCCTCTGGAAGCGAGGCATACAACTTATCGAGCTCCGCCTCTGCGTTTCGAGATTCGGGCTGCTGGCCATATTCTCGCCAATGCGCAAGTTTCTGCGAAGTCAATGAAGGCGTCTGCTGCACACGGATACCAGGACCCCAAAGAGGCCCAGACGTTTCGATTAAGCTGCCAGCTGAGTAAGGATCGGTATAGCCGCTCTTGAACTCCACCGAGTAATCACTCTCAGCTGCTGGATCCCTGTCGTACTTGCCAGATCCGCTCTGGTTGAATGAGCGTAACATTGCTGAAGTTTTAATTACGTATACTATCTATCTCTGGTCGTAGTAAAATAGTATGAGAACGAACCTCTTGTAAATCATCAGAACACAAGTTCGAAGATCATAACACGAAGGGGAAATATTCAGGGTTCCAAGGAAAGACGTTCTTCAGAATTGAAATATAGGCTCGTGCGCTCTACAGCACACAGTGAGTGAGGAGGCTGTCGAAAGAGAACATGCAGCTCTCTGTAAACTGGACTCTATCACGCACCGCGTACTGCAATTCAGCATGGATGCAGTTGCAACAAGTGAGGGCATATGGCCTGGGAAAGTTGACAGGGAGCTGTTGCGTCGTAAAGCGGAACAACGAGTGCAGAAAAAGTCATAAATTGTAATCGAACACGGTACGACCACCTTCGTACCAGAAATTTCCCGAAACCTTTCCGCCCGACCGTAATCCCCAGTACCGTATTTTATCTTGTACGAACTTCAGCAAACAAATCTCTCGGCCTTCTCTTCACCAGTCACACATGCAGCTTCGCTCCGCATATACTCGAAGAAGTAAGACGACCCGGTTCACCACGAGCGACCGCTACAGTCTGAGGGTGCGCAGGCGAAATATTCCTTAGCAGACGAGTGCCCGGACTCAAGAACATCTCTGATCGTAATTGGTGTCAACGCAATCGGCTAAGCTACGCGTAGCCCTGTGCGAACTGGCCATTAATCCCTGGGCTACCACTTGTTTCCTGAAGTAGCAGACAAGACCTGGCAAGGTGCTGGGTACAAAAACGCGAGTGCAAGGCGACCTGGTGACATCAGACAAAGTTTCGCAGCAAGGAGGGCCAAAGTGTAGTCGTCGCCTGTACAGCTACGAAAGAAATCGAAGCACAACTGCACACATCATCTTTTCCTCTCCACTACTGTGCTACCACCACGATCATCTTTTTCTCTTCTCTCTAGATCAGATTCTCAGAAGCCCATCGAAGCACACAATCTTCTTCTTTTCCAGTTTCTACTCTCCTCTTTTTATCTGCCATCAATTTCAAGCGCTCCCCATCGTTATTACTGACGACTACGTCTACTGTACTCACCTCAACAGTGCACTCCATCAATTCCGTGGATCATCTCAGGCGGGCCCCGTGCGCACCACTCCATCACTCCCTCACTCCATCGCCGCTCCGTCCTTGTCCTCCTCTTCTTCAACTACGGCAAATAGTGTGCTTCTGCCTCTAACTTGGAGTTACATTACCGCACTGCTCGCCCATTGTTCCATCCCCTTGTTTTCAACTCTAACTTTGCTTCTTCCTCTATATGAGAGAAAAGCGACCGCGTAGAATAACAAGAAGGACGGGAACAACCCCATCGAGCCGTACAAGGATGAGCCACAAAAGATACATGGGGCTAGGCCCCACTAGCCTCTAACTTGGAGGTAGCGCTCTGCTCATTCAAATCCCCTTGTTCTTAGGGAAAATTTGATAAATACCTTTTTATTTTTCACTCTTTTGAAATATATTTTTGGAATATAATTAGATTAATTAAACACAATTGGAGATATACCCCTCTTTATATTATAAAATGCACCCCATAAATCGTTCCTGTATGTGTTAATAGCGAATCTGATGTTTCGGTTTTGTTTCTTTCCGTACCGAGAATGTCAAGTTATAGTAAGTTACCGAGGCTCCTTCAGAGAACCGGCTTCTCGACCCCTCTACGAGCTTCATTTCGATTTTTTCCACATGTTTAGCCTTTGATTATAGCGCTAGGTTTAATTCCTGTTCTTTTCCTTCAAGAATCATCAATTGATGTGTATCGTACATATATTTATGACAGAGAAATATGTGTCACATTGTACCCACACCATATTTTATGAGAAGGCGACCACGTAGGAAAAACGAAAGATGGGGAGACCCCATCAAGCAGTACAAGGGAGAGACAAAAAGTCCCAATAGAGTATATGAGAAATCTGCCCTATCGCACCTAAGATATCTTAGCTATGCAAGTTGTAAATCGATTTATACGGGTTACACACAACTGGAGCATCCGAAGAAACATTGTCTAATGTGATTACTCTCCTATGGATTGTACCAACCACTGCACTCTGTAGAGCAATGGACACACATTGTCTAAAATATACTACAAAGTATGAGAGTGAGAGTGGTACTCCCTTACGCCTAACATGATAAGCTCTCGGGCACTCCCTGACAAATGTATCAGATGCCGTGTTCATCGCTCCATATAACTCCAAGTCTAGAGAAACAAAGAGGTGACCTCGCTGCATGTCCCTATACTTGGAGACCTTGCGACCTGCTGCTGCACTCGCCGTCCATCAAGGGGTTGGGTAATCACTCCCTCCAAAACTGTATTGCATGTAGGGTCCGTAACCACGATATCCGCTACTATCACCTGATCATCTCAGACCAAGTATAACTCTTCCCTGGCACGTGTTGTGTGCAAAGCATACAAACGTCCCTCCAAGCCAAGTATCCACTCTCTCATGCCATAGCAAACACTAGGTCCCTAATGGCATCATGGGTAGCTATCCTCTGTCCTCCAAAAGGACACCATGTCATGTGGACCGCTACTGCATCTAGTGTATAACCACACTCTCAAGTGAATAATGAAGATGCAGATGGGTGTACCAAACCTAGACAAAACCTCATCTCTGTAGAGAAAGTAGTTGGTGCGAGTTGGAATGCCCTAATGCACGGTCAAGCTAGGATCCAAGGGCCTGCACCCTTGTTGGAGCAAGAGCAAAGACGTGCTCTAGTAGCTTGAGGAATGGATCAGTTGACTAAGAGAGAATGTAGCGTATGCTCGCACTGTTGCTCCATCAAGGAAGACTGTAAACCTCTAGTCCAATCTGATGATAGTGAAGCAAAAGGTGGAAAATCCTCTTGTGCTCGTGGGGATAGACTATCTCTTGTCTGCCATAATAAAACCTAGAGAGAAAAGGATCCTCCCTCCACCTTTGTCACATAAGTCTCCAAAACCGGCCTATCATCAACCACAAAATGAGAGGAAAGTAGGGGTGCAGAGAGAGCCCAACTACCCAAAAATGCTATAGGTCTCCTCCGTAGATAGCAAGCCAACCCCGCCACATGAGATTGGCAGAGCCGTTTGTCTACGTGCTAAATCCCCTATCACACACTCAAAAGTCCCTGGTCCAATAATATCACGAAAGACTCCTATAATCCTCCTATCAAATGCTCTCAGACATGATAGGAAGGACAGTCAAAGGGGGGACTGTATGGATGAGGTAAAATGGTCGACGAGCAATATTGGAGGAGAGTATACAAAATGTCACCTACGGATCTCCTAGTAATGGAAGGTCATCCTCAATGGAGAACATCCTCTGCAAGGTGTTGTGCGTATATACATTCCTACACAACATACATTGTTATCAACATCATACACTATAGAAGCACAACTCACACATAAGTCATACATAGGCTCTAAAGTGCCGCAATAATCAAATTGTTTACAACTCTTGAATCCACTCAACTCAGCTTAGTACTTGATCTGTCACTCTATAAATTGCCAACAATTGGACACTTATTATAGTCAAGACACACCCACTCTAGCTAAGAGAATCTAGGTGACGTTCACCAGCCTCTGTCCACCATAGCCAGGAACTCGAAAGCTCAACATCAGAGAAGTGAGCTCTCTAGAGCTGCACTTTGAAAGTATACCCTTGGACTTGAGCTAGGTCTGAAACCCTAACGGTCCCATTGACGGCACACTTGATAGTGCAAACGGTGCAAATGGTGCAAAGTGACGGTAGGCCCCACCGTGAAGTCAATACCCCAAACACAAAATCTAACCGTCGGAAAGTAGTCTCTGAGAAACTGCTGAAATAACTCTAACTACTATCACTGCAACTCCATTGTCCAAGCAATCTAGATGTGACATTACAAATTGCATGACAATTGTCATGCGTATATACATCGCTACAAAACATACATCACTATCAACATCATACACTATAGAAGCACAACTCACACATCAGTCATACATATGCTCTAAAGTGCCACAATTGCCCCTAATTGGCGGTTAGGTCCCTCTAACTCCAAATAGCCATCTACTCCAAGAGTATGGTATGCCCTATGATGGGCAAAGATCAAGAGGCTGGGTGCTATGGAGCCCCATTGATAGTCGCCTGTCTGCAATCTATACCATATAAAGAATGAACTAGTTATAGGTCAAGTACATCTAGGACATAACCATTGTCCTTGAGGAACCATCGTGAGGGGAGGAGTCATACATGTCATATGCCATCCTCTCAAACAACTATCACACACTAACATAGTAGTAGCTCTACCAGAAGAGCCACATAACATACACCTCAAACCTGCACATACAAGTGCCAAGCTTGGGTCCATAGTACCATCAATGTTTGGGAGGTGGCATGGCGCACAATTGCACACATGATCCTTCCAAACAACACTATCACGTCCTTCTAGCACAAGGACTCCAGATGGCAAAACCTCACGCACTCTTAAGATAGTGCGGCCTGTCAAAACATCAAGTGTCGTTGGTGTTGTCTGTTGTAGATATACATAGTCTCTTGGATGAAATTGATAGGTCAAAGGTCTATAACCTCCTCCTCAAATGGTAGCATAGCATAAAGTATCTCTATGCTGAGCAATCACCAAGTTCTCAAAGGCCATCGGCATCACTCTCTAAAAGATCTCTGCCCATTGAGAACATGCACTCATCCATACATCGGGGTCATCCAAGTCCAAAACTACAATAGCATCTCGACAAATGAGTACAAGTAAATCTAGATCTTGTCCATAGAGTAGAAAGTACAAAGAGAAGGATGTTAAGGAGGCTTGCTGGCTGAACCAATAGCCCATGGCCAACCAAGGTAATTAGAGATCCCAATCTCCCAAGTGGCCTCTCTGCAAACCATACTTTCACAATCCTCTCTTCATTGTCTAAACCACTTTCTCTACTAAGCCATCTGCCTCAGGGTGATCTCATGATGTAGTAAGATGATCAATCAAAGCCTTGTCACACAAGACTTGAAAATCCTCTGTACCCTGATCAATCAAAACCTTAGCTAGTGCACCAAAATGACTAAGAACTCAATCCAAGAATGAGTAAGCTATCTCTTCACTAGACTTGTCAGGAAGTGCCACCAACTCAATCCACTTGGAGAAGTGCTCCACTGTCACCAAAACATATTGATGATGTCTCACAATCAACGGTAAAGGTCCAACGAAGTCCAAAATCCAATGGTAACCCAACCCATGATAGGTGATGGATGTAACTATGGCGTAGGAGCATTGAATGATGCTCTAACTCAGTCACAAACCACACATCTGGCAACAAACTATTGTATCTCGGTCTGCATACTGTACCACCAATAATGACTTTGGAGTAAGCTATATGTACGCTTTACTCCAAAATGTCCTAGCTCTGTATGAGCATGACGGACCAACTGTGGTCTTTGAGATGGAAGTGGTACTACTCTCACTCTACTATCCTCCCATACACGCAAAAGATGTTTGCTCTCCAATCTAAACCGTTTGGCTCACTGAAGAACACGGTCTCTCTCCTTGGCCCCAACTGTGCCACCCACAACACCAATGCAAAGATAGTCCATCATAAGATATCATTATGAATGTCTCGCTGAATTGTACCAATATCTTCACTCTCTGGATCTATGACCTCAATAACTCCTCTTGTATGCGTTGAGAGAGATACCACCAAAGCCTCTGAAAATATACACAGAAAGGCCGAGGCATGCCAACCTGGCACTATCTCCTCATCTGTCTCACCATGCCAATGTGCTCCGGTCTGATCTTGCTGGATGGGACATGGGTCTCTACTCAACCCATCTGCATCATGGTTCACCACTCTAGGTTTGTGAAAAACCATGAAATCATACTCTTGTAAAATTAGAGCCCATCGTGCAAGCTTCCCTAAAGCTTGTCGGACTCCATCAACCACTTCAATGGCTGATGATCAGTGATGAGAGTGAAGGGGTTACCAAATAGATAACCTCAAAAATGTGCTCTAGGTTGTCCAACTAGGTTCACCACTGCCATAGATGACCTATCAGCCACTACCACTATTTGAGACTGACGCCCAACATCCAAGATATCATCAACAAGGATGTGGTCAAGTTGTTAAATCCCATCATAAGCACGCTGTAGAACCTCTTTGGGTAAGAGGTTTGTCCACCAAAGACAAAGACGATGAGCCCGTGATCCCACTTTGGCTGCATCTAACAATACAGCAATTCCTATCTAAGAATGAACCTGATGTGTACTCACCACCACTATGGTGCGAGAATCACCCATCAAAGGAATGTTCTCCAAGAAATAAGTTGGAGAAACGGACTGATGAACCTAGAGATGTCGTAGTATCTGTAACATCTCCCAAAACACACCAGAATAAGGATGTTGAAGACCCAAACCTCGGCCAACACGTGTATGTCCGTGACATGGCCATCCAGAAATCACCAAGTGAATAGGTCTATATCTCTCTAGATCATGCACCCCCAATAAGGAAATTTTTGTTGGTAGGGCCTTCTCGTAACCTTTGACTACTAGCATCGGTAATAACTCCGGATACCAATATGCCAAGTGTGCCACATGATGTAGAGAGACTCGCCTAGTAGTCTTATCTCTCTCTACATACAAGTACCTCTATACTTGTATATCTGCCTGTAATACCGTAGCTAGTCCAGTGTTAATCCCACCAAAAAACTCCAATAGACATATCTCCTCTATTGGATACTACCAAGCAATGAGTATGGTATCCAGAGCTATCAAAGTAATCGACTCTAGAGGCTCATCCTCACACTCATCTCCTAATGGTACAAAGGCTACACTCCAAGCTTGCTGCACCAATTGATCTGCATGCTATTGCAACGCCTCCTCTGAACTCCACAATGGAACATCCAAGATGGATGGAACAATCTTACTCGTACTCCAAATCCAAGTGATCTCCTCTGGTATTGGAGTATCCTCTACATGGGCATTCCCCTCCAACAAGTCATTAGGCCAAGTAATTATACCATTGAAAGCTAAAACTGATGCTGCCATGGTGTCGGACTGTAGTGAGCCAAGACTGCCACTACTAAAGTATACTGGTAGGCAACATACCCGTCCCTCACTAGACTACCAACCTGGTCTATAGGAGGTTGTCTCCTCCCAATAGTCAATGTTGAAACCCATGGGGTATAACACTACTCTCCCAACTAGCACATCATATGGCTCAGCTATTGTCTTGATAGCCTGAGCTCTCACCACCAAGCTATCAGGCGGATTACCAGGTTGAACCTGGACAACAAGCCCCCTACGTGTGATGTATTGTGTCAAACCACCACCTAGAGATGTCTGGATCTGAAATGGACACCTCTCCACATTGGTCTTCCGTAACTCTAGACCAACAACTGCAGCCTTCCCCAACATAAAGGGTTGCGCACTAGAGTCTAACAAGACTCTTTGTGGTGTATAGACTCTCCCTAAAGGTCCCACCAAACAGAAAATCCCCCTTTGGTTATCCAATAGGACAACACCATGTGTGAACCGTGCTCTCTCAAAGGCCGGTCTAGCTGGCAACTCTTCTAGTCTAGCCGTTGTTGCCTGCCATAAACCACTGGTCACTGAATGGATCCCATGCTCCTCAACCAAGTCAGCTCCACTATCAACCACCTCTGCTCTAGTAGTAGGAACCGCATCATCCCTACTCTCATATAGCATGGCAGCCAACCGTAACATTGGGGTTGGGTCAACTCCCAATGTAAACATGTCATTGGCCAAAAACAAAGGACACCGCATAATCAACTGAGCCGCCTCCAACATCATGCTAGACTCAATCTATGTAGTAGTAGGTGGCTGACTAGCAAGTAGTCCATCATGCACTCCATCACCACCCTACCACACCTACATTAGGACGTCTAGGAGCCATGGATGTAGTCTGCAATGCCTTAGATAGTGTGAAAGACTGGGGAAGTCTGACCTGTCTTCCAACCTCTCCTCTATGTGGGTCCAACTCCACTAATGCTCCTCTAGGCTCTAGAGCATGTACTGCACTCCTAGTCATTGTTGTAGATGCATCCACTTGTGTTTCTCCGCACATGAAGTCCAAAGCATCACTATCACCAGCATATGAGGTAGAAGCCTCAACACCCAAATATGATATGCTTTGAGCAATGGCCAAACTAGCCAATCTCTGGTCCAACTGCTCAATCCAAGTAGCCATAGCTATATCAGAAGTAAGGGCAGGTATTGCACCCCTACTAGGTGTACATCCTCTACCACCACCTCTACCACCTCGTCCTCCATGAACTGGAGCTCCTCTACTACCTGCCATAGCAGCCCTACCACTCCGTAACTTTGGGTGTAAGTCAAAACATTGGTCACAAGTGTGACCAAATCTATGGCAATGCTCACATTGCCTCTGTGCTGGCTGTGATGCACCCGAGGTATCAAGTCCACTGCCCTGAGTACACTCTTTCTGATGGTGAAGTCCACCACAAGTCCAACAAGCAACACCACCACTCACTGGCTGCTGCTGACCAAAAGTAGGCCCTCCACTCGCTCCATAGGATCTAGGCTATCCACCTTGTCCTCAAAAACCAAATGGGCATGGTGCACTCTACTGCACTCTAGAAGAAGTCACAGCCGTGGACGAGGTCTCCCTACCAAATCCAGATGTCACCACTCTCTCCTCCACCATGTTGAGCTCAATATGCTCAAACAAACCAAAGACCACTACCAAAGTAGGCAAAGTAACCTGTAACAATGTAGCATCATAAACTCTATGTCGCAACTCCTTGTCTAGTATCCCATACCAAAACTAGATTGCTTGGGCTTCAATAACTCCCCGAGTGAAATTGATCAGCTGCCTCATGTGAGTGTATGCCTTGTGTAGGCTCTCTCCAGCCTTCCGCTAGAACTCTTGCAAGCTCCTCAGCTTGTCAATCCGCACTCCCTGGTAGTTCTACCTCAAACATTAGAAGAACTCCACCATGGAGTTAAACCTTGGTACCACACCACCTCCTACAGCGGTACCTCCACTTGTAGTAGCACTATCTCTAACGGCACCTCCACTAACACTACTCGAGCTAGAACTTGTAGGTACATGCAATCTACTCTTGGCCACCAAACCTAAAGTGATAGTGACATAGTTCGTAGACCAATACTGTCTCCATAACTCGATCTCCTCCAAATGAGCTCTCCTAAACTCATGGTAGTCATCCATCGGTGGACCTTCTAGATGCTGAAACAACTCCTTCTAGGCCATGAATGGTTTAAACAAAGTCAGGTTCCGCATCTATTGTAGATCACACCAACTATTGAACTCCTTGATGAAGTCATCCAACTCAATGGTACCCACTATACCAGAGTAACACCTAGGGCCTTTGGAGGCCCCATAAATCTCATCCATATCTCACAACAATGGCGCGGACACACCAAGTGCAATCTCAATTGAATCAACTCTTGTGTCAAACTCCAACTCAGAGTCAATCTCCTCCCTCACTGGGACCTGAGTACCACTCCAAGTAAACCCACTGCGTACTATAGGGCTAACTCCTCTGGAATCCCCAAAGAACTCCATCGTGACAAATTAACCGCAACCGCAAACTGCAACAACAAACCGCAACCACAAGTTGCAACCGTAAGTACACCACCAAGTGCCAATACCAACTAAGCATCACCCACTAATGTAACTCTCACCGAGATAACTACACTAGGAGAGATGGCAACCTGTAACTTGTCATCACAACACTCACTCTCATGGTCTGCAAGTCATCACTTTTTGCTTCATTGGAGAGAGAAACAAAGGTAGTCTGACTGGTCATCACTTTAGCCTCACACCAAGAGCACACCAGAGCTCAAAATTCAAGGCACCTCACACAAACATGGTGCACAAACAAGAAGCAGAGAATGGAGGGGGTCCAATCACAAGAAATCTAAATGAAAACCCTCCATCTCATAAAACAACACGGGATTGACTCTACCACCATTTGGCATTTGACATAAGAGAAGTTTGTATCTAAGTCCTAAGCTACCAAGATCACCAAGAATGGGATCAAATTGCCTCTCCTAGCCAAAGCTACAAGTGTATAGATAACAATGGCACAATCACTAGGACAACAAGTGAGGGTGGACCAGTTGGCGAGGGCACCAATCTAGGAACAAGAGATCTAAGGGTCAAACCATGTTGCGCACAATCTAGCAGGATAGGCAGATTTTTCCAACCAATGACCAAGATCTACTCTAAACTAGCTAGCCTCACGCCAACAAGTTGGCACCTTTTAGGCCTTTGTAACCTCTCATAGCCCATAGCCCAATGCCTCAAAATACCAAAATTCAGCCAAATGAGGCCTTTCTTCTTGCCACTTCAAACCTCCTCCAAAATCTGGCAAACTCCTCCAAACTTGTGAAAGTCCTCCAACTTGGCAAAACTCCTCCAAATCTGGCCAAAATCTTCACCTCCTGAGCTCAAAATCACAACCATTGCTCAAAATTTGCTCCTTTTGTGCTCAAAAATTGGCCAACACTTCCGCACACCGTCTTCCTTACTGCCAAATCTTCATCAAGCAACGAGCTTCTGCACACCAGGGAAAAACTGAACTTCAATTGAGCTACCAACAATCCACCGAGCTTGGAGATACCAACAACACCCAAAGTTCTTGCACCTAATTTCCCCTTGATTTCATTTCTCTGATGTAATCAGATTGTTTACAACTCTTGAATCCACTCAACTTAGATCAATACTTGATCTATCACTCTATAAACTACCAACAACTGGGCACTGATTACAATCAAGCTACACCTACTCTAGCTAAGAGAATCCAGGTGACGCTCGCCGGCCTATGTCCACCATAGCCATGAACTCAAAGGCTCAACATTAGAGAAGTGAGCTCTTTGGAGCTGCACTTTGAAGGTATACCCTTGGACTTGAGCTAGGTCTAAACTCCCATTGACGGCACACTCGATGGTACAAACGGTGCAAAGTGACGGTGGGCTCCACCGTGAAGTCAGTACCCCAAACACAAAATTTGACCGTCAGAAAGTAGTATTTGAAAAAATTTTGAAATAACTCTAACTACTATCACTGCAACTCCATTGTCCGAGCAATCTAGATACAACACTATAAATGGCGTGACAAAGGGCAATCTCTAAGAAGCATGTGACAAAATCCTCCGATCTTACTGGCACTCCAAGAACATGAAGTCCATCTGTGGATGTGATACACCACTCTAAAAGCTCAAGGTGGGAAGGGATACCTAAAGGGGACCATACCCTACACTTTGACACTTTGACTTTCAAGCCTACTAGATGTAGCTTGGTAGTCAAGTAGTCAAAGGCCTGCTTAATTTGATCTGCAGGGCCTACAATGTGTGTACCATCTACCAAGGAGGGAAATACACAACCTGGCATGGCCAAAGTAGTAGATAGGAGAGCTCTAAAGTGAGCCATGGCAAATAAGGGCCCTCCCAAAGGATCTCCTTGATGTGTACCAAAAATTGACTCCAAGACGGTGACCTTCTCTTGTGAACCACCATGCTGGTAGTAAAGGGAAGCAAGAGAGCCATAAAAAGACCACACAAAAGGAATGAGATTCACCAAGGATCCACCAGCCTCCCTAAGCTCTCTAAAGATGGATGCACGTAAGACGCTATTAAAAGAATTCTCAACATCCACTTGTAGGAGGAACCACTCCGGATGGATATCTAGGAGTGCCCTAATGCCTAGAGATATAGCCTCATATCCACCAGGTGTAGCTACTCTAAAGTGATGTGGACTAAGGTGTTGTCAAAAGTGAGAACGATGCTGAAGGACAATGGTACAACTAACCAAACACAAAAAGATCTCTCCAAATAGCAATAAGTCTAATCCTCCCCATGTCCTTCTCTATCGTGAGAAGTCGACTAGCACCTAACACCCAACTAACAGACATAAGAATGTCTCCTCTCGCTATTGTTGCAGCCACTTGAAATAACTTGGTGAAACCAATAGAAGGATCATCTGCTTGGAAACAATCTCCAAGGTGCTTATAAACCATCCCTGGCAAGCCTCTTGAGTAAAGGCAAGGGGTAGTGCACAATGCTTATGCAAATAGCGACCTATCAAGACATAAAGGCTGCTCAGGCTGATAATCTAGACCTCTACTGATATATGATGTAGTGAGCATAGGGAAGAGATAGTCTCATTAGTAGGACTCGCCATAGACAAAGGGTGTAGCGCTCATGCTGCTCTACTAAACTCTCCCACTTGACCCAATGTCTTACCCCGTCATAATTGAGTGGACTTTGTGGTATCATGTGATGATGTTTGTCTCCTAAATCGTGTAGCCCTAACAAACTCCTCTTGAAGGGCCACCCAATCCCTCGCTCAGAATTGATGAAATCTAGTAGCCACCTCTCTATGCTCTGCACGTCCCCCTCTAGCATAACAAAGACACCATTGAGAGAGTAAGAGGAATAGGAACCATGTTAACTCGTCAAAGTAATCACGTGCCAAACGATCAAGTGGTAAGCAAAAAGCTTGTCTAGTCTCATCATGGAGTGTGCAAAGTAGCCTATGGAATAAACGTGGACATAGAAAACTAGTATCAAATAATCCCAAAATGCAACCTACTTGAGAAGCTAACCACTCCCACGACTCAATCGGTATCACTGGAATGATCAACAAAGGGATAGAAAAAGCGTGTGTTATCCCGAGTGTCACTACTATTGATGTGGTTGCTCATCTCACATGGGGATCCCAAGTGGTCCAATCATAGTCCTTGTGCATCCTTCTCACATGGGTCTTTACCCCTTGCGAGGTAAAGCATCGGTGACACATCGTGCATGGTGTATCCTAAGCCGCTCTAGGTGACCATACATGGGAAGGTGTAGCCATGGCTAGCACAAGAATAATGATAGTAACACATGTTGTTCCTCTCCATATCTCTCCATATTTGCAAAACCACAACCTCTCACATCCCAACTCACATAAGAAAACAATCTCTCCAAACCCTAAAATCTTTAAACTCTCATAACTTTCAATTTTCATCTCCAAAATTTTTAAACTATATTCCCATGGGACTTAGTCATGAAAACCAAGAGATTGGAAATGAGAATTCAAGACCATCACTCTCATTGTGTAATGATCACTCTAAACACTAAAAAAACTAAAAATCCTCATAACTTTCTTCTCCATTCTCCATAATCTTCAATCTAGGTATCAATGGAACCGAAATTGAAAAATGAAGAGAATAGACTATTCACTCGAATGCTATATGCTAGAGAGCACTTGGGAATTATAGAGGTCTTCTCACGTCTCTCCCTCTCCTCTCCCGTCTCCACACTCTCCCCCGCGATTGTGATCAAAGAAAGAAAACCATAAGATATATTTTAATCAGGAATAAGATTTTTGCTCGCTCAATCATATTATTCACTACGTCCTAGAGGATAGTAAGTAAAACCTCGTTCACCTCACTGGTAATATGAATTCATGAATCTAAAACACACTGGAAACTGGCCCATTGAAAACCTCTGGGCAAGAGACCCAAAGATGCTATTTATGAGGAATCATAAACCGCAATTCAAAACCTTTAACACATACAAGAATGTCTGGCTTAGATGTGCGTCTTACCTACAAGAAGAGAGTGCGTTCTCGGAGCTAAAAAACTTCCATGAGCATGTTTTAAAATAATGAAAACTACAGGAGTATTTAGTATTAATTTATCAAATTTGCCCTTGTTTCTACCCCCAACATGGTCTATTTCTGTTCTAATTAGTGTACATGTAGTGGCTGGTGCAATCCATAGGAGAGCAATCCATAGGAGAGCAATCACATTGGGTGATGTTTCTTCGGATGCTCCAGGTGTGTGTAGACCGTGCGACTTGCATAGTTAGGATATCTTAGGTGCGGCAAGGTAGATTTCTCATACAGACTCTATTGGGGCTTAGCCCCATGTTACCCTTTTTGTCTCTCCCTTGTACGGCTTGATGGGGTCTTCCCATCCTTCATTTTTCCTACGCGGTCACCTTTTTCTCATTAGTGTACATAGGGTGGGGTCTGGACAGGGCGATCCCACAACTTGGAACAAGACGAGATAATTATACCATCCAGGATAACCGAAACAGTAATTTAAAGCCTTCGAGTTATCCATTTTCAAGCCGTTTCTTATCTCATACCAGGGTGCACCGCTACCTTATTCTAGTGCTGCCAGTTTCTCCCTCTGGCTCTGGAGGCAGTTTGGGGGTTACTTCAGAGGTGGTTCGGGAATGATGGCCTATATTATCTGCATTCCTACTACAGATATTTATTCTACTACAGTAAGTACCTTTTAAAGATAAGTAAGATATAGCGTTGTACTCATCCCATGCCTCCAACTAACCTCAAGAGTTTCCTATTTTTCTGACTACAGTAGTCCTGCTTTGTTGAAGTGGGATCCAGCTAGACATCACTTCCAATGTACAGCTCGACATCACTTCCTAAGAAGGTCACTACTATACTTTTAAGAAAAGGCGACCGGCGTAAGATAACAAGAAGGAAGGGAAACCCCCATCAAGAGTATATGTAGATCATGACTGCATGTTAATGCCGGTTCTCCATTCCAAGAATTGGATTTACCACGTAATTCTCATATCCAGAGTCTTAAACTATGTATCATGTCACGACTTGCTAGAAATACTTTTGGTTTAATTATTGAATGAAACAAAAAGGTGAAAGGAATAGAAGAAATGGTTCTTTACTTCTCAACTTGAAGTCTTCAAATTTCTTCCCGGAAAGAGAGAAGAAAAAGGCGACCGCGTAGAACACATGAAGGATGGGAAGACCCCATCCCGGAAAGAAGGCAGGCATAGATTACTTGAGAGGCAACTACCTTGCTTATAGGCCACACTTGTCACCTGGAGCTTTTTAACCACCCACATATCAATTGGCAGGTTACCCAACTTCGATTGACCAAGGTCAAGACTTGGGAAAACTCTCAAAAGATTCTCCCTTGTTCAAACGAAAGCGAGCAACTATTTTCTTCGCGATTGAAATTATGCAACCAACCACAATGTTGATACTTTCCAAAAGGATAGAGTATGACTGAATATCTATCTTGTCATTGAAATGGGCTTCCCTTTCTCATCTCTTCAACGTTGTTTTACTTTAGGGCATTAGGTCTCCATAGGGTTTTAGCCTTCCTTTTCTCTCTTTTCTTTGGGCTCGTGCTCGTTATCCCCTTTTACACTCCTTGGTGCCTTGTATTCTTTTTACCTTTTCCTGCGAGTATACTACTTGGCCATATTGACTACCCACCCAATCTGTAATCCATGACGAGAATACGTCGCTAATGTTAAATTTCGGTCAATCTTTAAGGGCCAGAAGCAGGATCTCAGCTCCATCACAAGACGACTCTCAATTCAATGGTGGAATCCGTTACTCATTTTTGAACTTCATATGGGCTCCTCCGTTTCAGCTGTGCCTTACTGGATAAGTGCTTGTGATTATTAACAACATTGATTAATAACGTAGTATAAGAATGGGGCCAGCTCCATTCTACCTCTTTTGTCTCTCCCTTGTACGGCTCGATGGGGGTCTTTCCATCTTTCTTGTGTTCTATGAGGTCGGCTTTCTTCTTTCTTGTATAAGTATTATATCTTCTAACGTACACAGAAGTTTCAACATGCATCCACTCCTAGTAACAATCATTTAAAGGATTTATTCGCATTCAAAGGACTTGGACCCATAAAGATGTGCAATTTCACTCTCATTTGACAATGACAATTTTAAAGGTTGGGTATAATCAAAGTTACAGCACGAGCTTACTATAAAAAGAGGTAGAATCGTAGTGGAGTTCATGGTAGCTCGTGCTGTAGAGTGAACAAAGTCGCATTTAGGAACAATCCTATAAAGGATTTAACTTCTTTTGATATCCCGAAGTCCTAAACTTACAAACTTGTGCTCACAGTAGGGGAGTTTCAATTTCGGAACAACAACATTTAATAATTCTCCTATGAGACGATCTATAGACCGGCCCTACAAACATGATAATTATCATAAACTTTGTTCCACTTTAAATTGTACTAGAAAACGCAACATGCTACAGCATATATTCTTTTTTAAAACGTTTCTACAATCAGTCAGTCAGTCCGAGAATTCTCCGATGCCATCCTGTTTCCTTAAATAAGCTACTCCTTGTTTACTATCCAATTCTTCGCGTCTTCATTGATTTCCGTGAGTGCATCAACATACAACAAGAAATTCAACAAGAATTTGGATATATCCATTGACATGTCATGAGACGCGAGCATAAAATGAAGTGTGTTCCAATTTATGACGGACGACGGGTTGTTAACCCTGAGGTGGGAAGAAAATACCGAGAACGTTCGTAGGGCGGGCGACCGGAACGAGAGGAACACGTAGACGTGGAGAGTCAAAGGTACTTACTGCCAGAGTTAAAAAGGTGTCAGGGATTAGTCTCCCGGTGAGAAGGCCCTGCACCAGTAACCAGAAAGTACGGATGATGTCAAATTTACCCCCCAAATCGAAATCGTTGACAATCGACTTCCGTGAGCCCTTCTGTAAAGACACCACCAACAGTGGTGAGGGACACTCATGGCCTCAAAACGCAGCCGCACGGCTGTAACCGGCAAGCTCCTTTAGAGGTCTTGTTCCGAGATTCACCTGTCGTATGCGATATTCTGAAGTTATGTTCTAACCTTTTCTACCTCGGTTGAAGTGTGCCGGTCATCCGTTGATGTGAATCTTTCGTTCTTCAATTAGCTCCTACTAGACCTGGACCATTAGTTACCTTTTTTTTCTCTCCCTTGTACGGCTTGATGGGGGTTTTCCTATCTTTCATTTTTTCTACGCGGTCGCCTTTTATCATCGACCTGGGCGAATAGTCGACTAAAAATTAGTTAGCCAGCTAGCTTGACCAAACGGCTAGCCGGCTCATAATTAGTGAACTGGCTAGGCGGGCCAAGCCACGACTAACTTTTAGAGATCGAGTACGATGGATTATTTTAATTGTAAATCGAATTGATTTTACGTAAATATTTATACTTTGATGAAATTTGAGAAGAGAATGCATACGAAATTAGTTTTAAAAAGTGGATTTGAAATTTTGATTATGATTAATTTTCTCTTGGTAAGTTTATTTCTTATAAATCAAATTTCAAAAATGTATGTTAGTTGATATCAATTTAATAAATATCAATTAATCAATCAATTGTCACAATTCATGTTTGAAAATTATTTCCATAAATAATATTTAAAAAATTATGTATATATCTTTTGATATTAATTCTAGTTTACAAGCTTATCGCCTGAGAACTATCTCAACCAACTGAAAATAAAATCGAAAATGAACAAGTCATGTATATGTTTGAATCAGAAAGTACTATCACTCTAAAAGTAAAATGATCGTCGCATAGTAAAATAAAATCGGAGAATATATTTATCTATCATTTAAAGTATAATCTAATTAAATTTTAATAATATGGACTAGAGCAACCGGATCAAACCGCAGCTAACTGGCTAATCTTACAGCTAACCGGCTACAATGTTTAATGAGCCGGCTAGCCCTTAGCCGACACGTGCCCAGGAATTGCTCTTACACATCATTGCTCGAGACTAAAAATAAACTTGTTTCCCAAAGTGTTGTTCAACATGTAATAACAATCGCGCGTGAAAAAACGATGTGAATGTAAATTATGCATGCTTCTCACAGGGAGACACCAAACAACCATATTAGCTTCGCATTTGCAGAAGACGTGGGTTTAGATATCAATGATGTCGATTCACAAGCTCTGGATCTATATCATGTAATCCCAAAACTCACATTAACTGCACTAAACGGTCTGGTTTTCCAAGGAAACCGGTTATCGCCCGTTATTTTCCACACCATGGCCGCACGCTTTAGTGTGTGCAATAACTTTTTATTTTGTCTCGTTGAGCAGACGGCAAGCGGCAGCCGCATCCGTGTGTTTCAGGGTCATGCGTCATGCGCATGACTCATAAACAACACAGTTGATTGGGATGTTTCCGGCGACCGACCGACCGACCGACCGACCTCGCGTCGACCCGGGATACGATCTCCAGGTTGACAGAACATAGCTGAGAGTCCACGGCGTTCGCCTTCGGTACTGTAGTCGGTAGCCTTTCATTCTTTGAGACTCGTCAGACCTGCCGGTCGCGTCAGGACGCCCCCGCCAGGGTTATAGAGACTTACTTCTCCATAACCTGTAGTAAGCGTCAAATGCGCCTTTGCCTGGTAGTAAAATATCACCCAGACTCCGGTTCCAGGCTACCACTGGAAAATAAACATGAGGGTGCCGCCTGTGTTCAAGGGGATGCCAGCGACGATTAGAGTAATTTGGGCCTAACGGACATGTTTGCAACTTTTACCTTCTTGAACCGACGAAAGGTCACAGTAAGTAGCCATGGTGAAATTCTATGACTCCGGCAGGGATGTATGGTGGGGTTAATACCTGGACCTACCGTAGCGCCGCACGCCGTAACGGAAGCTCTGCCGCAACCATCCACGAACGAACTACCCGAGGTGTAATTAAGCGGGTACAGTACTGGAAGTAAAACTCATTTGGACCCTCCTTCTTTTCGAGTCGGCCAGCCCTTCTATTTCTTTCGGTGCTGGTCCAAATCATCACTGTTGTTTGGCTACCCGGAGAAGTGTGACGGACGGATAGATGTTTGCTCAATCCGTTAACTTAAGATCGCGTTGGGCCCACACTGCCCAACAGTTCGTTGGTATTGGGAAATACAACATATAGTATTTGCATTCCACCTCCGTATCCTTGTTCCTACCTTTATTGATATTTAGACTCTATTGGGGCTTAGCCCCATGTTACCCTTTTTTGTCTCTCCCTTGTACGGGCTTGATGGGGTCTTCCCATCCTTCATTTTTCCTACGCGGTCGCCTTTTTCCCCTTTATTGATATTTAGATCTAGGTTTGTTGAAGAATGCCGTCTTCATGTCTGATAAGTTGACTTTATTCTCTTCTTTAAACTTTGGTCGATAGAATGAATTAGATCTTTCTGCTTATGGATCTCAAGTAGGCTTTTGCAAAGATGATATTCTATTCATTATGCCTTTGTTACACTATTCGGAAAGGAAGTGGTTGAGCTTAAGAGTTGGTACAAGATCGCATGAATGGATACTTTCTGTTCGATACCATTCTATCTACAAATCTTAGGCACGACGTTTGATACTCGAGATCGTTTCGATGGGCACTTTAAGTGGTCGTCTGAAAGTTTTGACTTGAGATCTACAGAAACGACACTGTGTCAGCATAGGAAGCCGCGCAAATTTTCACGTCATTTCACATGTTAGGATAGGAAGTCAAATTTTCCTCTATATCCATGAAGGAAAATGATTGTACGACGAGCGAGGAATCAGAAGATCGTGTTTGGATTTTTTTAATGAGCAAACGCTTTGGCTGAAGATTTCATGCATTCAGAGCGCTCGAGAACTTTGTCAAACACTGAACGAACTGCGACCGTCATTTCCTGCTTCGCTATTGGGATCAGATCGAACGTGACATGCGCGCGCTCCCGCTCTTCGCGGATTCTGAAGAACGAAAAGGGGTATTAAATATAGGAAACTTCTGTACTGAAGCAAATCAGTTGAGAACGTTTGCGAGCAATGTCAATCATGCAACTACAGAAACGTTATGTCTCCGCAAAAAGTTGTGCAAAGTTCATCGACACGACCAATTTGAAACCCCGGATACTCGATCCCCTGTCTTATTGTATAGTTGAGATCATGGCGGCCAAGGCTGGCTTGGCTGGACGCTCACTAAGCATTTGGTCTACCATGTGTCTTAAGCCCTGTTCAGTCACAAAACATTTTTGTTGTTCTCTCTTGTCTTCTTATCACAAGCCTATCACCCGGTCGATTTTCTCCTCATACTTCCCAGGTGTACAATCTCTGTTACCATGTCCGGGACCTCCGGCCCTTCTGCACTTTACAACTCATTCGAGATGACTACTTATCCATATCGAGTGAGCATTTTCTGTTTTTCAGCTTGCGCCATGAAATTGCATGATGCTTTCAGTTTAAATTCCTAAGTTGCACAGTCCTCAACATGCATCGTCAAGAGATCCGCAAAATAAGCTAAACTGACTATTCTTGCAAACACTCCCTTACGGAAGTTCCTCCAAGTGCCGAGATTTAGCAGGAAACCATGCGGGCTTATGAACCAAAGTGCATTTGGCTGAAACTTCTGTTGTTATGTGCTGCTACTTCTCACCGGTACTATGGATACTGCCACATGAAAGTGGTTCTATCGTAAAGGTCGGGCCCATCGTACTATTAGATGGTTTGGCAAGTAGTTTGGGAATGTGCTAATGGAGTGAGGTGCTCGAATGAAGAGACACGAAAGAATCTTTGGAACGGATATAGTTTTGTGTTGCATACTCTTGAAGAGAAAGAGACGGCGTCTTGGTTTGTTATTGATAAAATAATCTTGATAACGCGCATTGGGCGACAATGATTTTGTTTTGGTCTGACTATGTGTTTCATCCGTGTCTGTCCTGAATTATTCTCCTATTTCGAATTAACTGTTGCCATGATGGTTGTATTGGATTATTCCCCGAAGTCGTTGTATTCCAAGTCATGCACTGGCATAGCAAATTAGCGGAGTTCGTCAAAAGATTTTTAAGTTTAGCTTACAGAGCTAGTAAACTATCCTTGTGGACATGGTATCTAAGCAGTTCCAGAAGAAGACGATACAATCAATAGTCAATGTGACTGGAAACGACGACAGAATATGCTGAGAGATTCCACAACAAAAGGAACCGCCAGGGTTAGGGGTCTTGTGGTCCTCTTCTCATCAGTGTCGATCAGACACATCTGAGCAATTTTCTGGAAGTTAAACAAACAACCACAATTTTACTGCGTCCTTTGGTGCGATTCTGATATGCTGAGTCTAGTCTTTTAATTCATCCTTCCACTTGGAAGAAACATTTGAAGTAGGAGGAACAATTTATAGTGATGCATTTGTCTTCCCTCTTATCTAATCGAGACCTGATAAGAAGTATTTCTCACTACTCTAACACGGAGATTGAGGAGATGGAAGACCAGTACACCACCGATACTTGTCCTTGCTCTACTTTAGCCCTTGTAGATCATATAGTGGTTGCTAAGAGCACTTCACTTACTCTACCTACAGTGAGGAAGGACATTTATTGAGTGTACCTTTGGAGATGAGTCGACCTTAATGATAAGCTAATGATGCTTTCACTGACGCATAAGACCAGTACATCGAGTCATGTTTATACAAACTTCAATAGATAGATCATAATAAGCTATACTTAGATGCGGATGCTGTACATCCACATGGAACTGCTGCGTTTTGAACAACTAGGCAAGAAAAAAGTTGTTCTGTATTCTTGGTAAAGGGTAGTACAGTATGAAGTTCATCCGGCACATAACGAGAATGTTAGCGATGAGAAGAAAGTTCACACACATAGTGAGACAAGGAACGCAGTATCAAATATTACGAGCAAAGCAGGCATACTTTCGATCCTAGATGGTATTCATCATAAATGGCGCCAGTGACATTTCTCTGAAACGATCACAATCCTCAGTTACAATCTACAAGAAGAGTCGAGGTGCAATTATAGATTTAAAACGGATCACTGACACAACAAAATTAAAAGGATGGATAAAGGACAAAAAGATGAAACGATGACAGGAATTATATAGCTTGAAGATTATGATGTACATGAGTCTATCCTTCTTGAATTTGATGTTAAAATTCAAGGAAAGTTCAACATAGTCTCCATCTAAAGTGGAGTTATCTGGCTTCTCAATTATGATTTACATGAGTCTGTCCTTCTTTAATTTGATGTTAAAATTCAAGGAAAGTTCAACATCCGTCTCCATCTAAACTGGAGTTATCTGGCTTCTCAATTGGAAACATTGTTGCTTTCTAAATACAAGAAACTCTTTGAGTATATGAAAGATTCTGTGTAAGTGAGTGACGAACTAAAAATCCTCTTTTGATTTTCTTTTCAATGGTTGGATGTGGTAAAACACATCGTGATATTTGCTTTTTCATTACAAAATACAAGGCTTAATTGTTTTAGTTGAAACAAGAAAGCCTTGGAATACATTAACACTTTCTAACCAAGTGAGTCAGGAGAGGAAGCCTTTACTCTGCATCTTAATAAACAAATCTTTTTCGAAATAACAAACATGTCATGTTGACCAAACAGTTACAGTAGCGTCATATTTCGTATGTTGTACACGAGGAAATAAAGGTAGTGAAATTGTCCTAAACAATTGAGGTTTATAAACAAACCTTTTCTGAAACAACAAACAAGTCATGTTGACCAAACATTTACAGTAAAAGGCAACCGCGTAGGAAAAACAAAGGATGGGAAGACCACATCAAGCTGTCCAAGGGAGAGACAAAAAAGGTAACATGGGGCTAAGCCCAATCAGAGTCTATATGAGAAATCTGCCCTACCGCACCTAAGATATCCGAGCTATGCAAGTCGTACGGTCTACACACAATTGGAACATCCGAAGAAACATCACCTAATGTGATTGCTCTCCTATGGATTGCACCAGCCACTGCACTCTGTAGAGCAATGGACACACGTTGTCTGCAATATGCTACAAAGTATGAGAGTGAAAGTGGTACCCCCTGACGCCTAACATGATAAGCTCTCGCACACTCCCTAACAAAGGTGTCAAATGCCGTGTCCATCGCTCCATATAACTCCAAGGCTAGAGGAACAAAGAGGTGACCTCGCTCCATGCCCCTATACTTGGAGACCTTGCGACTTGCTGTTGCACTCGCCACACATCCAGGGGAATGGGTAATCACGCCCTCCAAAACTGTATCCCGCGTAGGGTCCGTAACCATGACATTTGCTACTATCACTTGATCATCTCGGACCAAGTATAAATCTGCCCTGACATGTGTCGTCTACAAAGCATACGAACGCTCCCTCCAAGCCAAGTATCCACTCTCTTGTGCCATAGCAAACACTATGTCCCTAATGGCATTATGGGTAGCTATCCTCTGTCCTCCAAAAGGACACCATGTCATGTGGACCGCAGCTGCATCTAGTGTAGAACCACACTCATAAGTGAGTAATGAAGATGCAGATGGGTGGACCAAACCTAGGCAAAACCTCATCGTTGTAAAGAAAGTACCTGGTGCGAGTTGGAATGCCCTAATGCACGATCAAGCTAGGATCCAAGAGCATGTACCCTTGCCGGAGCAAGAGCAAAGACGTGCTCTAGTAGCTTGAGGAATGGATGAGTCGACTAAGAGAGGATGTAGCATATGCTCACACTATCGCTCCATCAAGGAAGACTGTAAACCTCTAGTCCAATATGACGATAGTGAAGCAAAAGGTGGAAAATCCTCTTGTGCTCGTGGGAATAGACTATCTCTCGTCTGCCGCAATAACACCTGGAGAGAAAAGGATCCTCCCTCCACCTCTATTACATAAGTCTCCAAAACCGGCCTATCGGCAACCACAAAACGAGAGACTCCAAGACAATGACTCCCTCTTGTGAACCACCATGCTGGTAGTGAAGTGAAGCAAGATAGCCATAAAAAGACTGCACAAAAGGAATGAGACCCGCCAAGGATCCACCAGCCTCCCTAAGCTCTCTAAAGATGGATACCCGTGAGATGCTATTAAAAGCGTTCTCAACATCCACTTGTAGGACGACCCACTCTGGATGGATATCTAGGAGTGCTCTAATGCCAAGAGATTTAGCCTCACATCCTCCATGTCTAGCTACTCCAAACTGATGTGGACCAAGGTGTTGTCGAAAGTGAGAATGATACTAAAGGACAATGGTACAATTGACTAAATGCAAAAAGATCTCTCCAATAGCAATTAGTCTAATGCCTCTTGTGTCCTTCTCCATCGCAAGAAGTAGACTAGCACCTAATACCCGACTAACAAACATAAGAATGTCTCCTCTTGCTATTGCTGTAGCCACCTGAAACAGCTTGGTAAAACCACTAGAAGGATCATCTGCTTGGAAGCAATCTCTAAGGTGCTCATAAACCATCCTTGACAAGCCTCCTAAGGAAAGGCGAGGGGCAGTGCACAATACTTGTGCAAATAGCGACCTATCAAGACATAAAGGCTGCTCAAGCTGATAATCTAAGACCTCTAGTGGTCGTTCCTCTACTGCTATAGGATGTAGTGAGCGTAGGGAAGAGATAGTCTCATCAGTAGGACTCGTCATAGACAAAGGGTGTAGCGCTCGTGCTGCTCTGCTAAACTCTCTCGCCTGACCCAATGTCCTACACCGTCATAATCAAGTGGACTCTGTGGTATCCTGTGGCGATGTCTGTCTCCTAAATCGTGTAGCCTTAACAGACTCCTCATGAAGGGTTGCCCAATCTCCCGCTCAAAATTGATGAAATCTAGCAGCTACCTCTCTATGCCCCGCACGTCCCCCTCTAGCATAATGCAGACACCATCGAGGGAGTAAGAGGAATAGGAACCATGCTAACTCGTCCAAGGGATCAAGTGCCAAACGATCTAGTGGTAGGCAAAAAGCCTGTCTAGCCTCATCATGGAGTGTGCGGGGTAGCCTATGGAATAGACGTGTACATGGAAAACGAGTCCCAATTAATCCCAAAATGCAACCCGCCTGAGAAGCTAACCACTCTCACAACTCGATTGATATCCTTGGAACGATCAACGAAGGGATAGAAGAAGCGTGCGTAATCCCGAGTGTCACTGTTGGCGATGTGGTCGCTCGTCTCACGTGTGCATCCCAAATGGTCCAATCATAATCCTTGTGCATCCTTTCCACATGGGTCTTTACCCCTTGCAAGGTAAAGCGTCGATGACACACCGGGCACGGTGTATCTTGAGCTGCTCTAGATGACCCCACATGGGAAGATGTAGCCACGACTAGCACAAAAATAATGATAGTAACATATACTGCTCCTCCTCATATCGGCAGAACCACAACCCCTCACATCCAAACTCACATAAAAAAACAATCTTTCCAAGCCTTAAAATCTATAAATTCTCATCACTTTCAATTTCCATCTCCAAAATTTTCAAACTAAATTCCTATGGAATTTAATCATGAAAACCAAGAGATTAAAAATGAAAATTCCAGACCCATCACTCTCAATGTATGATGATCACTCTAAACTCTAAAAAGGTTGCAAATCTTCATAACTTTCTACTCCATTCTCTATAGTCTTCAATCTAGGTGTCAATAAAACCTAAATTGAAAAACGAAGAGAATTGACTCTTCACTCGAGTGTTACATGGTAGAGACCCCTCAGAAATTATAAATATCTTCTCACGTCTCTCCCTCTCCTCTCCCGCAATTCCCGATCATCAGCATATCATTTACAGTAGCATCATATTTCATACACTGTACAGGAAGAAGTAAAGGTCGTGAAATTGTCCCAAACAAATGAGGATTTTCCGACAGTAGCTTTTGTAGATGGCAGCATGTAACTAAACACGTGCTATGATCATGAAATAGTCTCAAGAATTGAGGATTTTCTGACAGTAGCTTTTTTAGGCGGGCGTCCTGTAACTAGGACACGTCTTATGGTTAAGAACTTCCATTTTGATATCATAGTTTATCTCACAAGGAAACACAAGTCGTGTAATTGTCCAAGAGAGAAGGATTTCTGTAGATGGCATCTTGTAATTGAGACGTCTGACAGCAACGTTTCTGTAGATGGTGTCATGTAATATCTTCCTTTTATTGTCAGTAGCATATCAAAGGCCCAGAAACGTCAATAACTTAAGTATATTGATCAATAGAATTGGAGGTTAATATCGATCGAAATATATCTCTTGGAGCAGTTCCCTAAACCCATTCTTATTGTTATCTTACTATCGATCAAAATATATTTCTTGGAACAGTTCCCTAAACCCAATTTTCTTGTTATCTTACGTGATTGTCTTTCTTTTGAAAACGCTAAAAAAGCATACAAATCTCCCAAGAAAACATATACAATTTTATATGGTTTAATCCACTTTCTAAAACATCCAAACACAAAGAATGCCTTCCACTATGATTTCCCCGTCACAAGAATGCTCGTTTGCATCCAGGGAACTTCCCTGTGCACACTGCCAGCAACATGTCAAGATCAAATGCTCTGCCGTTTTAGTGTATGGGTTCAAATAAAAGAATAACAAGTGCTCTAGGAAAACAGATAACTCCACAAGATGTGACCATAAATCAATCCAACTGGCGCTGCGTGATAAACAAGTGCGGTCTTTGCCGAACAGACAGTACATAGCCACGCAACATGTCCAAATATTAAGCCAATAATTAATTGAATATAATTATTCCTGTGTGTTTTTGTTGGAGATTTCTATATTTATTTAACATTTTCCTCTTTTATTCTCTTTAACATATTCATCTCTATATGCATCTCTATATAGACCTTCTGTTGAAGAATAACCTAATTTAGTAATACCATTATTACCATTTAAAATGAAATACTAAAGTGACACAAACACTTCATAAACGTACCATAAGAGAAAAGTGGGACCGCGTAGAAAACACGACGGATGGGAAGACCCCATCAAGCCGCACAAGGGAGAGAAAAAAAAAAAAAAAAAAAGCTTAAAATGGGGCTAAGCCCCAATAGAGGGTTAAGCAGGAAATTATAAAACTTTCTAGCTAATGCTCAAGACGACATCACAATAATAGTAACCTCCTATTCTAACTTTAAGCCTGCGTAAGCGCCATGTAACGGAATGCAGAACTGATATGAATGAGTTAATAGCATACTTATCTTTTCAAAACAAGTATACTATTTATCATACTATTCCAATAATGAATTTTCCCACTCGACGTGTGGTTGTATGTAAAGAAATCCAGAACTGATATAAATGAGTAAACAGTATGCTTATCTTTTCAAACAAGTATACTATTTAGCATACTATTCAATAATGAATTCTCCCCTCGACATGTGGTTGCAAAGCACATAGCACTATAGCAAAGGATGCACAATTAATTCACTGTTGCAAGACCGGCTAGCTAGAACAAGTTATCGTTCTTTATTGGTTCTTGAGGTCGGAGAGTACCTTAGGATGCATAATTCACTGTCACAATATTGCAAGATTTGCTAACTATAACAAGTTGTCGTTCTTTACTGTTTCTAGAAGTAGGAGAATAGCTTAAGATGCATAATTCACTGTCACGATGATGTTGCAAGACTTGCTAGCTATAACAAGTTATCATTCTTTACTGGTTTTGGAGATTGGAGGGAAGCTTAGGAGACCAATACTCATCAGTAACTCATATTGATTATGCCGTCATAATACAAGGCAATCCGAACCTACCTTACATGATGGACGACTTAAAATGAAAAGTAGAGTGACGTGATTGACAGATTATTTTTGCTAAAAACTATATTTCAACTTATGGACAGTTTACCTATATTGGAGGTGATTGTACGACTTAGATATTTGTGAAGGATAATAGATAATTGTTATCTTTACCTCTAAAGTATGGATAAGAAGTATGAGAAGATACAAACCTGCTTTAAATGACTTTTCTTATTTAACTGATATGAGAAGATGTCTAAGTAAAACTGTTTATAATAAACTGTCTAAGTAAAGATGTTTATAAAATTGTTTGTCCTCTTTGATTGTTGTATGTCTTTATCTCTTCTTTCTTTATATTTATTTCCTGATAATTAATAACTTATGATTAATGAAAATATCTCCATAATTTAGTTGCAGAGGGAAATAATTTAAGTTTATTATTAGATAATTAATCTAAAACCTTTCTCAAAAATATCATTGATTCAGACTTAATGATATAAGACCAATATAATTACAGGACCAATATGATTATAATTATGTGTGTAAGAATATCTTCTAGCCCAATGTATAAAACTTTGGATTCTAATGAAGGTGATCCATACCAGTGAAAATTACTTGATATATACTTCATATTTTTAATAGGTTTATAGTTTATATATATCATTACGTGATTTCATTACGGGTACTTCTATATTGAAAAGGTTATATTGATTTTTTTTAGTTAACATTGCAATCAAAATCATATACTTCAAGATTTTACTAAATGCCTAAAAGGAATAATAAGGTTAATCTCCCAAAGAACTATCTTTAATTTAGTTGGAAATACAAAATATGTGTTTCCAACATATATAAATTAAATATTAATACAAAATAATATATATAATAATTTAAATAATAAATATAAGTAAGAAAATAAATAGATAAAATTTATCATATAGTTTCAATATACATACCATACATTCAAATATAAAATAGTCATAAATAATTTAAATAATAATGAATCACATAAAAATATTAAAAAATTAAAAAATTATTATCCTCATTAAGAAATTTATTCAATTTAGGTTAAGCCACCAGAACTAGACTTTATAATGTGCAACTATAATGCAAATAGAACATCAAATTGAAGTGAACTGTAGTATTATATAAAAAAGTGATCTGAACTCTTATAAATCTTATTCGAGATATGAATAAGGTTGTGTTCTAAGAAAATTAAATTTACTTATCCTTCTATACTTACAATGTAAATATTTCTTCATATTTCTCTGATTTTAAAATATCTAGGTGAGTAAAAATCAATAGTAACTTATTAGATTATTGCTCCTATTCTGTATATAAGTTCTTATGAGTTTATATTTAATACAATTTGTAATTTGAGATTTTCTGCAATATATTAAAATGTTAATCTACTACATATAGTTCACATTACCATGATTGACTCTATTTTATATTATGAATTGATTATCTGTCTAATATTTATATATTTTCAGCTCAATAATAATTATGTAATATATATAAAATACTATAATTTAATTAACTATAAATTATAAATTTTATCACAAATAATTTATCATTCATTTTAAAATAATTCATAATATATTATATATAATATATTAATTATTATAGTAAATTAAATACATTTTTTACTGGATTTCATGTGAAAATGCTTAAATTAAAAGTTTTCATGATTTAATAATTATTATAATTCTCACTATAAGTCTAAAAGATCTATATGGCTCTCTTTAAAGTAATTTTGGTCAATTAAAAAAAATTCACTATGAGAAGATGATTAAAGTACTCAAAATATAAAGTTTAGAGAGATCTACAAATTGTAATTTAATTGATGTATCCTTTTCTACATGTAGAAATTTATTTTATTACAAGTACTTTTATAGTTTATATATAGGAAAAGTTTTACTATTATATTTGTGTTTAGATAAAACTCATTTGAAATAGAATGAAAAATATAATATAATATAATTTTAAACCTGAAATAATGTGAAACATATGAAATTCTGTAGAAAAATGAAATCTTTGTATTAAATATTAAATTTTATTAAAATAATAATTTTTATGGTATGAATTCCTGTATGATGGAAATCTGTTTATTTAAGGGATTCAGTAGTAGGAAAGTTATATTATCTTAAAAAAAAAAAGAATAGATTAAGAAAATGTTAGAAGATAAAATATGAGATTTGCATAAACTAACATTTTAGTTTATTTTTTAATTCAGGTAGAATATAATATAAATTCATGACTTTATATTATTTGATTTAACATACATAAAAATACCTAAGATTATTATAAATTTTTTACAATTCTGTTGTATTTTTAGTTTTTTGAGAAACCTATGTGAAAAAATTACTTAATAACTTTAAATATGTTAAAATTTTTGTTAATATTTTCTATCTACTAAATATAGAAATTTTCTTTCTCCTCATGGTTTCATTAGAATTTTAATTACTTCATTTCACCTTGTAGCTATTATTATTTTTAAATTTTAAATGAGTAATTTTAGCTATATTCCATTAAAATTTTATTATATGAATAAAAATTTTAATACATTATAAATATAAATAGATTTCAATTCTTCATATATTTTGTCATGAATTAATTTTATAATTTTATAATATAATATTTAAATAGATCTTCTTTTGAAAGAACATTAAAATAAAATTGAAATGTATTTAATTGAATATAAATATTTGTTTTAATAGATAGTATTAAGTCAATTTTTTCTAAAGAAGAAACAAAAGTTTCTATTTATCACATAAAGAAAAATATGTACTAAATTAAATGAATATATTAAAATTTAAAAGGAAATAATGATGCTTATTACAAGCTTAATAGGAATTTATTTTTAAAATAATTTTCTCAATTATATATTTTATAGAAAATTATTAAGGATCATAATTAACAGAACTATTAATTAAGTAAATTAAGTAGAGACCTCTTCTATATGTAATAATGAATTTTTATCTATGTAGAGTTAAATAAGAAATAAGAAAGTCTATCTTTCACCATAGTTTTAATAAATTTTAAAATATCACAATGAAATTTAAAATAAAGGTTTAGCACCTTTTTACTTATTAAATTTTATTCTTATATGCTTTGATGGGGGTTTTCTATCCGGGCTGGTTGTCATATGGGTGTCTATGTTATTCTTTTATTTAAATACATTCAGGGATTCAAATGGTATGTTTTCTTAGTCTAATTGTGGAGTTCCTAAAAATGAATGACCACTCAAGAATGATAAGATATCTTTGAAAGAGTCTCCTTGGTACTTCTTTATTAATTTAGAACACTTTTGGACACCCTTTGATTACGCTTTTTAACCTTATTGCTTCTTTTGCATGTCACCATGTACCTTACAATACAAGAGAACATAATAAACCCATTCTAAACCCCGTAATAAAATATAACACAAAATAATCACTGGAAAGAATGGATTATCCAAAAATTGCATTTGTTTCATGTCTTATCTATTAGCAAGGATCTAAAACAGATTTGTTCAGAAAAGTCATTTATAATATCAAATTTTTGTAATATAAAATGCTACCAAAATCATGATTTATATCAAAGCATTCTATTTTAGTCTAGGTTAGACTCAAAGTAGCTAATCATTAATTAATATAATTAAATTATAAATATATTTAAGTACAATGAACAATGAAATATAAAGCATTAAAGACTCAAATAGCATTGTATTGTGCTTTCAATTTTCTGACTCAATTGAAAGCACAATACAAATCATATGGAATGGGAGTTTAGGTCACCTGACCAATTTATAATAGACTGATCTGATGTAAATTGATCTATGCCATATACTTTTGTCACGCTCAAACCTCAAGCTATAAGAGAGTAGAGAAATCACTACTCCCAATATACTATCTAACCCTAATCTCTTAGTAGCAAGTGCACTCAACAAAGACATGGTACTCATCTTCAACTTTACTCTTAGAACACAATGTGCAAAGCCAAGTGGAGTGCTGTATTTGTTGTCAATGCCCTTGTTCTACTTCTAGTCTTTGAGAGATAGTTCTATGTTGAACAATGATATGTCTAAGAGAAGTAGAGATTCTAACCAAGAGATAATCTTGCTCACAATACACCAACATAGGAGTTACAAACCAATGATATAATACCATCTTGGTACCAAGTTCATGCCATAGGTGATGTAAGAACTATTCATTGATCACCTCTTGTAATGCAATTTGCTCCAATTTCCAATGTTGCTCAAACCATTACATTTTGTAACCATGCAATCAGATCTGTATACCAATCATAGATAGAGTTGTACAAGTAATTTTGAAATTTTAGATTGGTTTTTATAAGAGAAGAGTGAGATATATTTGGGGTGTAAGAAATTCACAATGGAATTGTGACACATGTCATATAGATGTTCTCATAGTTCCTTGAGAAGTAGAAGATGACTGTGTGTGTGATAACAAGAAGGATGGAAAGCCGCAAAGAAAAAGATGTAGGGTAAAATGAGACTAAATTCCAATAATATCGATAAGAGCTAAGAAGAATCTATTCTAACGGAGTTAAACAAGTCGTATGGTTCTTAGAGAAGGAAAACTTGAACAAGAAATACGAAGCCAGAAATTTATTGTGAATAACCTTTCTTCGGGAGTTCTGTCCCATGGAGTTCTTCTTTCTCTAAAGTTTAGTCTGCATAACATTTCCATGAAGTTTATGGATTCTGCCTTGAAGTCAGGGACGAGACCTTCAAAGTTCAAACTAGGCTTATAAATTTGAAGATTGAGCAAGACTCAAAGATTGGGGGAAAATTTGAAGGTGATCTTTGAAAGTTTCAGGTGAATTCATTATATATATAAAATAGTATTCTTTCAAAATCATCTTTTCCATGTAATACTATTTGAATCATTTTACCACTATTCTCTAAAATTGACAATCCGTTTGAAAGTTTTGAAAACATATGATAACTCCCTTACTTAAATCTAAACATCACAGGAATTTTTTTCACATTCCACTTAACACATGGTAAACGTCCTCGATACACGCTTATTTTCCTTCCCTGCTGAACATCTAGAAGAACGAAATAGAGCTGTCTATGAACTTCAATGCCATCTAGGACGTCAAACTGCAAGGGCGTGGTTAAGTCTTTGTGCCAAATTAGGAGTGCAGTTAACTGGATCTCTGCAGTCAAATTAGTTTTCAAAACTTGTTTGTACGGTGTCAAGAGGACAGACACTGACATGATTTTGATGACCGAAATGGAGAATGGAGGGGTTATGAAGTTTCACCAGGTCCAGATCCCCGAAAGGAAACGCGGAGGAGAGCAAGTGTTGGACGAAAGGGGGACTGATTTTGATTCCAGCGCTGCGATCATCAAGGCATGTCGGTCAGAGGCAGTGGCCTCTCCGCAGTTCTCGCTCTTCAATACTCGACGTTTCACGATCGACGAGACAAATTCAAATCGGATGGAAGCAAAGGCTGTGACCGGGGAATATTTTCTTTTGTTTTCCCCTCACGAAAGGCTCACGAAGAAAGGTCAGTACAGGAAGATCATGCGATCTATTGCTACAATGATAACTTCAAGTCTGATCATTTGGCGGGCTGTAATTTCTGTGCATAAGTGGTGTCACACTCCATTACCTGGAACATTGGCGCAGTGGTGTTTATTTTCTTGCTAGTATGTACAATTTCCCGTTTCTGAGGGCAATGACGCTGTTCAAGAATCAGAGGGGAATCCGAATTACGCGTGAGTATTCTGATATCGAAAGAGCGTAGAAATTCTCACGCGCTTGTGGAAGGACCTGATTATAAATCTCCTGGTTAGTCGTGATTGCTGGTTTTGGCTTACTGAGGAGGCTTTCTTTTCGGAGGACTCATGGTTGTTTAATCTGGCGGATTTGAAGCTCTCTACGAATCATTCGCACCGTTTTAAAAATGACACCTACAGGCAGTCAATCTGTTTGTACATTAGCCAGCATCGCAGAGTCTTTAAGCGGCAGCGTAGATCAGCAGGATAATGTCATTGTCACTCTTATTTTCAGCAAAGTCCGTAGACAGGTGCTCTGCCTGGAAGCCGGAAAAGATTTTGTTGACCTTTTGTTGAGTTTTCTCACATTACCAATGGGATGCATCGTTAAACTCTTGTCGGATGCGAATCTACTTAGATCCAAAGAGACCATCCCAGCTGAACGGCTTGGAATAAGCTCTCTGAGTGTGTGTTCCCCAAATTCAAAGGATCCAACGAAAGATCCTTCTAAAGAATCTCGGAAAGTCCTATCGAGCATGTGTAACGTTTATGATAGTGTTGTTAAGATGGAGGATACTTTGCTGCTAATAGAAAAATCCATTCTATTAGAATCCCGGCCACACGTAACTGTCTGTAGCAAGCTTCTACCATTTCCTCCAGTGGAAGAAGAGAAGGAGGTGAATTACTACTGTTGTGGTGTTTCTTGCCATTATGTGACCCGCCAATACGGAGCTAAGTGTCCGCGCCATAAGAGAAAGATGGATACTCAATGTAAGGAGGTGGATTCGGACGTTGAGCGTCATGGCGACTCGAAGTTTAACGGCGGATACTTGAAGGCAGGAGCAAATTCCAAAATGAATGGAGGCTACACGAAAGCGGGGACACATTTTGTTATTACCAACAATTTGGACATATATCCGAGCTCCGCCATCAAAAGCCTGTCGAACCTAAAACTGCTCTCAACTGAACGAGTTGGCGATTTGGACAACAAGGATGTATCTGTTGGCACTGAAGATGTACGTATTTTTGGAACTTTGTTATCCTGGACCGGTTCAGTAATTCATCTTGGCCCGGTTCAACTCAGCTTATGTATTGTTTCGTGGATGCAAACGCTTGTACATTGTTCCAATATCCTATCATCAAAAGGACGAACGAGAATCGATCAAGTTTGAACAACCATGTGTATGACACTCTGTCAAGCTCAATTCGGTCGTTAGAATTTCTCATCGTAAGAGTTTCGAGTTTCACTCCACTTCGCGAGAAATCTACTCAGTTGTACTTAGGACTCTTCTCCTTGGGAGCAACCAAATTTGCACAGTTTTAATGGAGTTAAATAGTCCATATAGACTATGACATGAGCTGCGGCCTGCAGACTTTACCGATGATTATTGTTGTGTGCAGGTGTTGCAATTGCTTAAGGCGTCATTATGCTCTGGTAATGTGTTGAACAAAGTATTCGGTAAACACATCAAGAAATCTGTTATTCCTTTCCCTGTACCTCCATGTAAGTATTTCAAGCGCATCAACCTTGTTTCCAGAAGTTAGAGAAGCTTTATTTTTATGTAGTCCGCTTCTAGTCCGCTGACCTTCACTGCGGCTTTCAGATTCCTGGGCAGTGAATTAGAAGCAACGTAGAGAAAAGCAACTGGAACGTAACGAAATTCTGGCAAGTTCTCATCTTGGTTGCAACAGACGTGGCTTACGTAACTCTGACCCAAGGAGCATATCGCAGTTGTCCTTCAAGCGCCAGATCGAGCAAAAAGGGAGTTCAACGTAGGTAGGGCCAGCGTAACAGTAGCAAGTTTTGAAGTATCACGTTTCTAGAGTACATTTGTTTACAAGTTTTGGAATCTCAATAGAGGTGCAAGACTATGTAAAGAGGTTTCTCTGCAGCTGCCGACAGGAATTTAACGCAACTCGTGCTTAGCACAATCGCAGTATTTGAGAGAGGGGAACGTTTGCCATTCATCATCCTAGCCCAATGCATCTGCATTAATTGCAGACGTTTTTCTTTGCTTCTTCCTGATTCAGGAGTTGCTTTGGATGAGTTCTCTTGAGTACTGTCCAACGATCTCAAGCAGATAAGCAGTACTTGCTTTCTTTCACCTACTGGATTTCACAGCTCATTCCTGCAACGAACAATTAATCGAGAAGGTGGGTTACTCAATAGTGATGCATTTTCCCGTCAAAGTCCAATGTCGTCAAGAAGTTTCATGTGCTCCCAGATGGACATAAGAGAGTTGGCAGTGACTAGCCCACTAGCAGCAACTGCCGGTATACCAATGCCTGGGAAAGTGGAATCCCCACAACAGTACAAACCCTTGATTGAAGTAGCATGGCCAGGAAATACACTCTGGCCTGCTCGAATGGCAGGCCCATAGGTGCCCTGAGCTCTGCGAAGAAACCGTTCATGCGTGAGGGGTGTGCCTTCCATCTTCACCTCACATCTATGCCGATTGAAACCTGGCCCTAAAGCCTTCTCCACAGCCTTCCATAGGACCTGGTGATAGGTTCAGTGAGAACAAGATCAAATCATGGTTTATCAATCACGGTGTTGGAGTTTGGATCTTGACATCGCCTATAAACTTGAAATTACTCATGCTGTTCCATGAAATCTACAGAAAAAAAACGCTCAATCTTGACTGCTTTGTCTATGTCTATGGATAAAGCCCGCGCCATCACCACCGAATTTATTAACATCTGCCGGTTTTGTTAAAGATTACTGATGACTGAGAGAAACACTGATGGAAGACACACATACCTCTGATCTTTCTTTCTTCAATTGCTTATACTCCGACCCCTGTCGATCAAGGCCACTCCATAACTCATAAGGTTCTGTGCCTGGAGTATAAGCGTGCAGGGAATGCTTTCCTGGTGGAGCCAGAGTAGGATCCAAAACGCTTGGTATCGATATCAATACAACATTCTGTGGCGCATCCACTCCTATATCCCAGTCGTTGACAACGATGTGATGGACCTCTAAATCTGAAGGCAAGTCCTGCAGCGAAGTAAAAGCCCTTAAGTTTCTCCACAAGGGTGATCTTACTCACCATATCACATAATCTTTCAGGTCAATAAACCCTAGAAGCAGATCACCTTAGCATCAATACCGAGATGCAAATGCATGAACGAGTTGCATTGAGGTGTCTCTTTAGCTCGTCTGCGGAGCTCCTCAGGAAGTACATCCTTGGCTAGCAGGGATGGAAGATTCCACGATGACGCATTGGTCACAACAGCTTTCCGTGCCTTAATGAACTGCACGGAATCAGAAACAGGTACTTACGTCAACTCCTAGATACTTCAGTAGATCCAGAGAGCTTCCAATAAATTTCATCAGACGAAATCAAGAAAAGCTCTTCACCGACCTCTCTTATAGTATCGAGCCAGTTTCACTGATGAAACTTTCGAGGTCAGCCATGATCTTGCAAACAAGAAACTGTAACTTCTTGCGAGGAATGGAGCTCACCTGACCACTACGCAAGCGAACTCCAACAGCCCGTCCCCTTTCGACAACAATCTCGTCCACATGAGACCCAAGGGCAATCCTGCCTCCAAACTTCTCCAGACCTCGCACAAGAGCATCCACTATGGCTGCGGTTCCCCCTAGTGGGTATTCGAGCATACACCCAGGTTTATACCACTCTCCGAACATATACACCTGACACCAATTTTTCCAGGTTGCTTCATTTCCTCATAGCTTCTGGAGCGCTGCAATGTCATATGGCATCAACCATGCGTTCATATAATCCATAGTTGAAGATATGAAGGACAAACACTTTATATCTGAAGCAGGGCTCTCTAGAATGGTAAGTTGACCAACTTCTTACACATCAACTTCACAATAGAAGTCGCAGTGATAAGATGGCCACACATTGTGTATGAAACTCACCACTTCTGCAGCTAGTGTAGCATCAGCCTTCAGACCTGAGAGCAAGAAAGACAGTAAATCAACCCAGTTCCTGACGAACTGATTCTTTACTCCCACGGTATCGACAACGTCAGAAAATGGACCGATCAGCTTATTAGGACCTCCAGAAGGGCTCGTCTGGATGAAGGATTCGATGATACCGCCTGCATACCGAGCAAAAGCTGTGACGACCACCCCCAAGTCACCTCTCAGTGCTGCTGGGGGTAAGGCCATAGCTGCTCCACTTAGTGGCTTGACCGCCCCCTGCAATTAGCATCAACAGTAACCCAGGCACCGAATTCCAAATTATGATTCTGGAATGAAGTAGCCCAACAAGTTGAGAGATTTATCTGGGGAGAAAATGTGAACTAGTACAAGGAAGTAGAACTAGCACACAAATGATACTCACTTGTAGCATTCGCCACTCCTCTACGGCCCCTCGGCCGCCATAAATTTCCAAATCCTGTATTAACAAGACATTTGTGGTGTTGTTATCATCTCGCGGCGCTACCGTTAATGGGCATATTGATGCTTCCTGATGATAGTTTGGGCTTCTGACTGACAGATCACCAAGACGGTTGTGAATCTAACAACTGTAAGCTTCATGGAAGTTGCTACTGAAAGCCCAGGTGTATCTTGAGTCACATCTACTATGGCCTCTTGAGACAGGTGAGGTAGCCTGGAGACAGACCTTGTAGAAATCTGTAGGACCAATGCGCGAGAGAAAAGTTCCTTCGGGGATATGAACCATCCATGAGTCGTACTTCACGCATTCCACAGTCTCACCAAGCGCATCTAGAACCTGTTAGAACGTCAGAATCCCATCTGCAGTTCGGCAATCACTAAAATATGACCTGATTGGAGTAAGTCCGAAGTAAGCACAACATTGAATCGTTGAAACCTTGATATGGACAACTCAATATCTTTGGGTTTGATTTAATGCCTGAGCTAGAGGATTAGCCTGAATCCCCTTCGATGTGAGTCCTGAGAATAGAGAGGGCCCTGAGTCGAAGTGAAAGCCTTGAATCTCGAACGAATGGGCAGCACCTCCGGCAATTGTATGACTTTCCAACACTACAACCTCATCCCCATTCCGTGCAAGCAGCCCTGCGCAACATAACCCACCAACTCCGCTTCCAATGACAATAACGTCGGTTTCCTCAATACCTGCAGGTCAAAGAGAATGACTACAACTTCAGGAGTATAGAAGAAATGGATTAAGGAACTTCTCTCAGTTCAAATTGTCAGCACCTTCCTTCGAGCCATCTTTACCCAAATTTAAGTTCTTGCTATTACTTCCAAAAGTCATAATCTGCCAAGCTGTTTGGATTCTGAACTAAAGGGGGCTATAGAATTAGCGTAATGGTCTCCTTAACCACTGACAATAGGAACTTCATGTTCAAATGCATTCTCCTCCCGGAAAGCGAGGCAACAATCCCAGAAGAAAATTTCTGTACCTTCCACATTTCTGGCCCCAGAGCTACCCGTCACAGATGCTTTCACGACAGAGAAATCTTTGCCTTGTTTGAAAATACTTGCTCCCACATGTCTAATTTCGCCGGCCCCCGACGATTTTCGATTGTGTCTGGATGGCTGACTAATTGTTGACCAGAATTCACAGTCTGCAGGATTAGACACTTTTACACGAGGTCGGAGTTGAAAACGTGATGAGTACGAAAGACTCCAATTCCGAAATATCATCTCCATAGTTGTTGGAGAGTCCAAACGATGGGGTCCAACTAAGGTGACATTACTTGGGAACGCCAGTGGACCCGCAATCCTGCGAGAAATCTCCTCAATGAAGCTCAGAATGAGCCCTGCAATTGCGGATTACTAACTTCTTTTGCCTCCGCTGCTGCTGAATTGAATGTTCAAAGCGAATTGGAAGAGTTTTCTCTGGACTCATCCTTTCCTTCGAGCCTTGTTGGGGCAACCAATAACTAACTGTCTCCACTACTTCAAGGCTCGTAGTTTCCAACGGTGGTGATTGGGACCCACCTGGTGGTTCGGAAAATCGATACATTCATTTATGAAATTTATATCCATGCACGGTATTCGTGTCGGAGTTGTGTGGTACTTGTTACAGGCACGTTAGTAGAGCCTTCAGCTGGTGAATGATGTTCACAGATTTGGGGCATGAGGTGTTCTATATCACTTTTGGGTTCTTTATCTTCCCTCTAGGGCGAGGCTTCCTGCTCGTACGCTGAACCTGCACCTTCGGACTTCGGTTGAGATCCTCTAATACTCGCTTATGCTGGGAGGGGGAACAGATCAAACGTCAAAAGCTGGTTCAGGAGCATGAACGAGGATTGTTATTACCACGACCAGGTTTGTGTTGATACATCAGGAACTTCCGAGGAAATCGGCATAAAATTCCTAACAAGTGCCACATAGCCAGTGCTCCACTTATTCCCATTCAGGACAGACCTTACGCGGAGAGAGACCCCGCATGAGAGTATGGCGACGGCGACCGATTCCAAGGGTATTCCACGTGATGATGGAGAAGGTAGATGACCAAAAGTCGCAGGTTTCGCACCGGTACATACTCTCGTATCAATCTGATGACATTCGGCATCTACAGAGGTAAGGTTCTGTTCCCGGAACTCCACCGGAATTCTAACCTCTGTATCTTCATAAAATTGATAGCACGAACAACAAAAGCCGAGACGGTACACCTACAGTGAACTCGATGCCACAGATTGGGCAATTCATGAAAACGATGGGAAATTTTACATGAATCAGCGCCGTGACAGGACAAAATGACATGCATTTGCTGCGTCAAAATTTCTCCTGGCGTGTTCACGACACAAAATTGAAGTGAACATCCTACCTTACAACACCCTCAATCCACAAACTACAAGATTGAGCAGCAATTTCTTTATCCAGACTAGATTCTAGAGGTCTACTATGCTTTCAGGAATGACTTCAGGACGTCGAAATCCCGGTAGTTGACAGACAAAGTTCATCTTCAGATGAAGTTTCCCGGATTCCGTACGATAAAGCTTCAACTTGTGTTGTAGCTCCAACCTTCTCGCTCCTGGGTTTCTCGAGCTTCAACTCCTGTTAATATACAAGCTGGAATCCTCACTGACCCTAATAGCCATTCCGACAACTTACTTACAGGGCCCTCTGGAAAAATTGGCCAAGAAGTTAGGACCGAGTCCTCTAAACCTCGAAAGTCGGGGATTGCTATATCTAGGATTCAATACTGAAAAGGGTTAAGTTAAAACATCCTACGAGGCTATGGAACTGATGGTATTACGATTACAAGCGTGAGAGTAATCACAACGAAGATCTGGGCTGGAGACCTGAAGCTGTGGGCGTTACTTTGTTGGGGTGATGGACCAGGGGATGAAACAACGGGAGTTGAGGGACTGCCGAGAGGAACGGGGGTTCCTACTGGGGGGAGCGCAGGTAAAACTTCGTTACATACTCTATTACAATTTTTAGGATTGACAATTCTATAAACTCCATTGGATGAGAGGATGTAAAAGTTCTTCTTATTGTCTAGACCAAATGAAAAGACCTCCTGAAGAGAAGGTGAAGTGCTATTCTCGTCATCGTAGGTACAGTTAAGAGGTGAGGTAGATGAACACAGGTAGTTGACTTCAGCTGACAGAAAGTTTCCACTGAATCTTGGCGACTCGGCGGCCACCCACAAAGCCCCAAACAGGTCGGCGTAAACGTATCTGCAACCGAAGCCCAATTAATAAGATTCATACACGTAAGCCTTTGAAGGAGTTTCCAGGGAAAGCAAAGCTACTCTCAAGTCTTCGGTTAAGTTGTGCATGAACGGGATGAAGTCTAGAGTTGACCTCACCATCGTTCGGATGAGAGGCAACTCATTTTGGTGCAGATTAACAATTATGTCATGAAATAAACAGGAGGATTTCGATTACAGGCGCAGAAAGTGTTGGACGATAAGAGTAAAACATGATGACTTACTTCCCATACAGACAGGGATCTTCACGGGAATACGAGGCATAACCACCGGTGATGGCAGAGAAACCTTCACCCGAGTCCAATCCACTGTGAAGATGCTGCAAAATTGGGAAGATGGGCTGGGCAGATTTTGTGCTCGTGTTTCCTCCTGGTGACAACGGAGGGACATACGTATAATTGCCTTCGTACATTCGCCACCCGTAATTTCCTCCTTTAGATATCAGATTCACCTCTTCAACTCTCTCCTGCAGTCACAGATTTTACCAGTTGACTCTCAAACAGCTCATGACAAGTCTGAGGAGATCGACACCAGGAATAAAAAACAGATCCAATCTAGTAAACAGGAAATGCATCCAGTGTTCTGGTCCTCACCTTTCTCCAGAGCGAACTTGTAATCACAAGCTCAACTAATATAACAGTGAGGAAATGCATGTAAAATTAGACATGCTAGCCCTAGCTGACAAACAATAAAGGCAGTCTGCGTTCGTGTAAAGACGGGCACCCAACATACCTGGCCAACATCACCGCAATACATATAAGTTGGGTAATGACTATCAAATGAACAGCGCCATGGGTTGCGTAACCCTAGAGCCCAGATTTCAGGACGTGAGCCGGATTGCTTATAGAAAGGATTACTGCTGGGGATAGAGTACTCCCCCCAAAGATCCTGGGTTGAAATTTCCTCTGCGCCTGCACTCGGGAAACGCAATTATATTTATTCAACAATCGAGTCCTGTACGAGAGAAGGTCCATATGCATGTGATGGGTTTTCAGAAGTGGAGATCAAGTGCACATACTTGGAAGATTGTCCACATCCAACCGCAAGACTTTGCCCAGTAGAGACTTCTTGTTCTGAGCAAAATTGAAAGGATCACCGGTGTTTCCTCCATCTCCCATCAAGAAATAGAGGTAATTGTCCAGAGGTCCGAACAGAAGTCCCCCAGCATGATGTGTTGTGTACGGAAGAGCCATTGTGAAAATGCGCCTGACTTCCATTGGATTTGCTACTTCCGCCTGAGACAAAGAAAAGGTCAGCTACAAGATATACCAGGGATTATACAATGTGTAGTTTATACATTTCCTCAAAGCTTTTGCAACACTTCAGAGACAACAACCCAATGAATAAATGTTGGTGCCTTCGCGTTCGTTATATCCGTACTTGACGATGATCCTCTGTAACGGTTGAGTGTTTTCTAGTATGCTAACCCGTTAAGCAGTTCATGAGTGACGATCAATGCAAATTTAGTTATGATAAAGAGTGTGGATTGACTCAGGGGGAGGTCAGTACCTCCACAGGTGACGATGTTGAGTCGGTAGTGTTAACGGTGTACTCAGCGATGATACTAGAGTAACGGCAAGGGTTTGTCCCCCCGTCTCCTCCCAATTGACCATTTCGGAGATCAGAAGGATTGCAATTGGTATCCTTGTTACACGCACAAGTGCCCCCGCAATCGGCCCACTTCTGTTTGTCACAGTTGTAGGAAACGAAGAAGCGACCATTGTTTATGAAATCAGGATGGAATGCGAATCCCAAGAACCCAAGCTCGTTTTGGTTCGTTACCCTCTCACTGATGTCCAGGAAAGGTGCACTGATATTGTAGACCATGGCCTTCCCTGGCTCCGGTAAGGTGGCAAGCCACACAGTGCCATCTTGATTGGACACCGCGACACGATTTGAACCATCAGGGAAAGGAACCAAGTTTAGGTACACGTCTTCCCCTACCTTCTCCACACATACATCTTGAGGGAGGGTGAAATTAGAAGGAGCCGGGGGCGCAACGAATGGAGCTCCATTGAAGCAAAAGTCATCTCCTGTCGTGGCTGATGGACCTGCGACGGCGCAGAATTGATCCTTGGAGCTGAAGACACTGCCAAGAGAACCATCCTGTGAAGCCAAACTTTGGCTGGACGATGGTGCTGGAGATGTACCGGACGAGAGAGACGGTGCGAAAATAGAGTTCTTCATAGGAACATTGGCGCAGGCGTCCCAAACATCCTGGCAATAGCCTTCCCCTAAAGTGAAATTAAGGCTTGAAGATGCTGTGCATAAATATGGGACTTTCCTAACTTCCTGAGTCATGTGTCCAAACAAAGTTGCAGAAAATGCATCACATTGCTGCGCACCACAGGGGAACCGACATGTAAGTAACCCAGCAATGAGAACATTAAACTCACTCAAGGCTGGCTAGGTAGAAACTCTGAAAGTATAAGGAACCCGCCTCAAACGTAATCTTCCCACCAGAAAAAACAAGCGGTAAAGATGCGTTAATCTTCCCCATCACAAACACGGACTAACCTCCCCAGCAACCATGCATTGTCAGATGTGAATCATCACTCACCGCACACAGTATCTGTTTGACAATAGTAGCGCAGTTGATATCGCTGATGTTCATAGAGTCGAAAACTCTTTTGATGGCTGTGTCTTCTCTTGATCGACAGCAACCCTTTGCCTTGTACTCCGGTGTCGAGCAAAATCCCAAATCTTGAGAAACTTGTGCAGGAGCCTCTGTCCCAGGGCCAAAGAAAAGGGAACAACTCTTCGTTCAGTAACAGGAGAATCATCGAAGCTGAATAGAACCGTAAGAATCCACCACAAGCTTGACTTTAACTTCTAAACTTGCACGAAAGAGGAACATAAAATGCGTTCCTTTAACAATGCAGGAGCTGAATCGCCTGAGCAGTTTGAACCAAATAATATCGGACAGCACGGTATAATGTGACAGCTCGAGATAATGGAATCAGGGGATACGTGAGAAGTTGAGCAATGCATGAATTGCGCGTGTGACTTGCGCAGCAACTTACGCGCAGGAAATCACGCATTGAAGAAACGAAGCTTTGAAAATCGCTGAGGTACAGTTTAATACAGTACCCATGCTGCTACATAATGGATATGCCAACGCGATGTTGATCAAGCATGCAAGAGTGATTGCTCCAGATATCCACCTTGCTCCTGAGAGCTTCTGGCGTGCACGAATCATGGCGCCTCGACAGTATGAAATGCTCCTTCTAAGCTTCAAGCCTGCAGGTTGAGAATGCTGTCAGGGTAACCAAACAGACTCTCCCTCTCGCGCGCTCGCTAAACTTCCGTAAGACTGTTCAGGCTGCGCTCTCAAAGCCAAGGAAGCGTCTACCGAGTAGATTCACTACATCAAAACCATTTCATCGAGTCGCTACTCAAGCTCGTTGTAGTTTCCAGAACGCATTGTGCCCCAATTGCAAATGCTCAAATTTGTGCCCAGACAACAGAACACGTTATTCGCATTTGTCAAAACACACCAGAAGACATGTTTCCGGACACAGGAGCATGAGCGTCGTCACCACATTGGCCACCATTGTTACTACCAAATACACCATCCACGTTTCGAGACCATAGTTCTCGAGCCCAAATAGGAGAGGACAGACTAGTACCTGCTTTTAGAAGATGACGCCTCCGTTCTCTGAAGCACCACTTTCATTTAACAGCTCCGAGGCAGAGACCACCTCATGACAGTGACAATACACACTCCTCTGAAAGAAAACTCACTTTCAGTTTGCACTTCACCAGTGTCGCTGCTCGAACGGCTCAACACTGATATCAACCCAGGAGCAGATAATCCCAAGGAGCCAGTCGGTCGTTGTTGCACAACAGAAGTGCTGCCACCATAACCTACCAATGGCAGAACAGGTTCATGATGAATGACAGACAGACAGGGAGACGGGAGACGCATGGGAAAGCAACAAACGCTGTGGTAAAACGGAAACAAGAGACCGCGGAAAGCGTGGAATGAGCTCAAACGCTATGGAATGAACTTCCCAAAGATCAAGCCAAGCACGGACAAACTAAGCCTGGTCCAAACGTACGTATTCCACCAATCATATAGTCAGCCCGCGACCCCCGAGCGAATTATGTCACATTCCACTTATCCCCCGGCCTATTTTCTTCACAAAAATCGTAATCAAGTCGGAGACCAAATTAAGCACCAAGGAACTTCCCAATTTAGCGGGAGTGACAACAATTCTACAATAGTCCTACCTTTGTAGACGGCCCTAAGTTTGACCGCGTTCTGTTCTCCCGAGAGACTCTCGCGCGCCGAATAACACGACTTGCTACCCTAACGCAGATCAGTTCTGGCTACTGGTTGGTTACTTTAACCGACTGCACCTCGTCGAGACTGTACTGTAGTTATGATTGTTGGGAGGGTTTTCTACAGTTACCTCCTCCTAGTAGCTCGGGATTGCGTAGGTTTACTGCGGGGAATCATCAGAAATTCTACTGTAGAGTCTTAATGGATGGAAGGTCGTTGACAATTGCCAAAGGGGACTCCGCTTCTACAGAGTCCATAGTCTCTTGACACGTAGGAGAGGAAAAAAATAATTTGGCATCTTTTCCTCTATTTCCCACTAGCTTATGTTTTATGGTCCACGTTTCTCTTACTATTTATGTTGGAAAATCTCAAGAAATCTCCTCGGATATAATGCCTCGTGAATGCTTTTGTGCTTTTGATCAAGGGTAAAGCTTCCTAGTGGAAGAACTAAATAACTACACCAAAACCACCGGTTTCTGACCATATTCCCGAATATGATAAAGAATGATAAACATGATGAAGAAGAAGTTGAACAGGAAAGGGGAGATATTTAAGCAAGCCGACTTTTACGACTGGAAATAAATATGCAGCCTTTACAGAAGAAATGCAATAAAAATGCAATAAGGATGACGTTGTAGATGAGGGTCAATAATAGTTGTTGTCGTGAGTAGGAAACGAATGTTTTTCAATAGACCCAACATGCCAGAATACAAGTACAAATTTTAGAGAACTTTCAGAGAGGGAAAGCATCCCTTTCTGAATTCTTATCCCTCTTGGTAACATTATCAACATGTCTAAAGTCATAGCAAGCTCAAACTTCTTTGATGACTCAAACTCGTGTTTGTGTATACTCATAACTTCCTCCACTGCTGTAACATTTATACATACACAGTGTAGCACTTACGTCTGGTAAGTGTGCCTTTAACTCAGCGTTACGCATGCAGGCAATACAGTGATACCATATATGCCAAAGACTTGGCCAATGATCAAGCTATAGGAGTTCTGAATCAAGCCTTACACCACTTTGAGAAACAAAATAAGAATTGTTTCTTGCACTATGTGACACAGATATCGAAAGAATTTCTGGATAATGCTCCAGAAACTGTGTACGATATCAGTCATCAGAGCTTGAAAAGTAGATAAAAACTCATCAAAGTTCGTCGATCTTTGTCAGAATTAACAGTGTAGCACTTATTGCGTTGCATGTACTGCTCCTGACAAAGTAACTGAAAGTCACGCGGAGAAGATACTACTGTGTCATCCCATGCTCCATATCAATGTACTCAATTCATCCGTCTTCTTTTACTCGGACTACCGTCGAGAGTCATGGCACTCGGAATCTTCTTCCTCAAATCCAGGGTCACCAATCAAACTCGTTGACTGGTGAGCACCGGTGATGTTCTTGTGTGTACTTCTTGTATACAACGTTACTTTAACCCTGGAACCAAACCTCCCGCAGCATCGAATTGATAACCTGCACCACGTCAGCAGGATCCAGGTGACCGTGACCAATTGTGGGTCGGGACGTAGTCGAAAGGTTTCGGGTGAGAGTCTACTGTGTTACGTCTCCATATCTTTCGCGCAGTATAGTCGTGTGTGTACGACCAGTCCACAGTAAGCTGCAGAAATCTGTATTTTGGCGGGTTTCTGTGATGGACGCTCTGGTGAACACCTGTCCGCTTTCCTGGTTTTGGAGAAGGACCGGGGCAGGGAACTGGACTTCCTTCACGATAGTTATGAGTCGTCCGATTAGCATCGTAAGTTAAAGCGATGTCCCACGAGTAAAGGGGTGCTGACTCCTGACAGCGCACAGCTGTTGTGCACTCTTTTCCCGCGAGATTTGCTGTCGTTTGCGATATTCCGAATGCATTGAGACCGAATTTGGAATGTAGACAGACTACTGTTTTAAATCCCTTGGTCGATCATTTTAATCACGGAATGCACTTGGGTTCTCCTACCGATACTATTGGGATAGCCCATTTTACCCCCTATGTCTTTTCCTTGTTCGGTTTGATGGGGTCTTCCCATCCTTCTTGTTTTCCTACGCGGTACGCGTTTCCAATGAACTAAGTGGAAAAGAAAGATTCATAAGAGCCTTTGTAAGCTATTAATTGCATGTACATTAAGGGGTTCTAATTTGACAGTTCGAACTTTGAAAATCAAATTATAAAGGCTGTTATAAATATTTCTAAACAAATTTTAAGGGGTACGTGGGGAATATAAAATCCAAAAAAAGTGTAATTTATTTCATACATTCTCTTACTACTTTTTTTAAATGACTTAAATTCTATAAAAGATTTAATGATATTATTGAATTTATATCAGACTGCTCTTATAGAATATCATATTAAAATTTATAAAATGCTAATTCGTAGCCGTATAATATTGTCTTGAATTGAAACCCTATGTATTGAAAAGTTCGAGCTCGGATCCGTCACACAAGATATCCACATAGCAAGTTGGTTGCGGGTTCTAGTGAACTGGTATTCGTACTTGGTTTAATATAAAATCCTGCTTTAGATTTAGGATTTAAAATTAGATCGTGAATTCGAACTAGATTGGAATTCTTTGTTGATCATCCTAGACTTACGACGCAAGTATAAGGCGTATGGTCCAAATTTAGCAGCTTATAATTGTTAATATTGTTTTGCTCTACAAAGTTACACATTACACTCGATGGAGTAAGGAATGTTGCTTGTAGCAAAAAAGTTTCTCTAAGGATGTCACTAAAACCTATAGGGAATAGGCTATAGACTAAGAGAATGTAGTCGGAGTATACACATCGCTACACAACATACATCGTTGTCAACATTATATACTATCAAAGCACAACTCACACACATAAGTCATATATGGACTCTAAAGTGCCACAACAATCAATTCGTCTACACAACTCAAATCACGCTCAATCAGATCGATACTTGATTTATCACTCAATAATTTACCAATAATTGTGCAGTAATTACAATCAAGCCACACTCACTCTAGCTAAGAGACTCCAGGTGACTCTCGTCGGCTTTCTATCCATTCCAACCACGAACTCGAAGGCTCAACAACAAAGAAGTGAGCTCTCTAGAGCTACACTCCCAAGGTATACTCCTGATTTTGACCTAGGTCTCACACCAATGGTCCCGCTGATGGCATACCCGGCGGTGCAAACGGTGCAAGTGACTATGGGCCCCACCTAGTCAATCCTCAAAACACAAAATCTGACCGACGGAAAGTAATCTATGAGTAGCTGCCAAAATACCTCTAACAACTATCATTGCTACTCTGGTGTCCGAGAAATCTAGATGTGAAGCTACAAATGGCATGATAGTTTTCGTGTGTATACACATTGCTACACAACATACATCCTTGTCAACATCACATACTATAGAAGCACAACTCACATATAAGTCATACATGGACTCTAAAGTGCCCCAATTGTCCCCCTAGCTTGCGGTTAGGTCCCTCTAACTCCATATAGCCATCTGCTCCAAGTATATGGTATATGCTATGGTGGGCAAAAGATCAGGAGGCTGGGTGCTATCGAGCCCCATGGTTAGTCGCCTGTATCCAATCTATACCATATAAAGGATGAACTAGCTAGTTCAGTACATCTAAGACATAATCATTGCCCCTTAGGAACCACCATGAGGGGAGGAGTCATACATACCATATGCCATCCTCTCAAACAACTATCACACACTAACATAGTAGCAGCTCTACTAGAAGAGCCGCATAACATACATTGTAAGCCTGCACGTACAAGTGCCAAGCTTGGGTCCATAATACCATCAATGTTTGGGAGGTGGCACAGTGCATAATTGCACATGATCCTTCCAAACAACACCATCACGTCCTTCTAACACAAGGACTCCAATTGGCAAAACCTTGCACACTTTCAAGAAAGTGCGGCTTGTAGAAACATCAAGTGTCGTTGGTGTTGTCTGCTATAGATATACATAGTCATCTAGATGAAATCAAAGGATCAAGGGTCTATAACTTCCTCCTCAAATGGTAGCATAACATAAGGTATTCCTATGTTGAGCAATCGCCAAGTTCTCAAAAGCCATTGGCATCACTCTCCAAAAGATCTTTGCCCATTGAAAACATGCATTCATCCATACATCTAGATCATCCAAGTCCAACACTACAATAACATCTCTATGAATGGTTGTAGGTAAATTTAGATCTTGTCCATAGAGTAGAAAGTCCATAGTAAGGAAAGAAGGATGCTAAGGAGGCTTGCCGGCTAAACTGATAGCCCATGGCCAACCAAGGTAACTGGAGATCCCAATCTCCCAAGTGGCCTCTTTGCAAACCATATTTTGCAATCCTCTCTTCATTGTCTGAACCACTCTCTTTGCTAAGCCATCTGCCTTAAGGTGGTCTCAAGTGGAAGTACAATGATCAATCAAAGCTTTCTCACACAAGACCTAGAACTCTCCCAAGAACTCTATACCAAGTCGATCAGTCAAAACCTTAGTTGGTGCACCAAAATAACTAAAAACCCGATCTAAGAATGAGTAAGTCGTCCCTTCATTGGACTTGTCAGGAAGTGCTACCAACTCAATCCACTTAGAGAAGTGCTCCACCATCACCAAAACGTACCAATGATGTCTCACAGTCAATGGTAAAGGTCAAGCAAAGTCCAAAATCCAATGGTAATCCAACCCCATGATAGGTAATGGGTGTAATTAAGGCATAGGAGCACTAAATGATGTTCTAACTTTGTCACAAACCACACATCTGGTAACAAACTATTGTACATTGGTTTGCATACTATGCCACCAATAATGACTCAAGAATAAGCTATATGTACGCTTTAATCCAAAATGTCCTAGCTCCTCATGAGCATGATGGACCAACTATAGTCTCTAAGATGGAAGTGGTACTACTCTAACTCTACTATCCTCCTATACATGAAAAAGGTGTTTGCCTTCCAATCTGAACCACATAGCTTGTTGAAGGACACGGTCTCTCTCCTTGGCCCAAATTGTATCACCCACAACACCAATGCAAATATAGTCCATCACCAAGACATCATCACGAATGTCTCACTAAAATATATCACTATCGCCACTCTCTTGATCTGTGATTTCAATAACTCCTCTTGTATGCACTAAGAGAGATACTACCAAAGTCTCAAAAATATACACAAAAAGGCAGATACATGCTAACCTAGCACTATCTCCTCATCTGTCTCACCATGCCAACATGCTCTAGTCTGATCTTGCTGGTTGGGACATGGGTTTCTACTCAACCCATCTGCATCACGGTTCACCACTCTAGGTTTGTGAATAATTGTGGAATCATACTCCTATAAAATCAAAGCCCATCGTGTTAGCTTCCTTGAAAGCTTGTCGGACTCCATCAACCATTTCAATGGCTGATGATCAGTGATGAGAGTAAAGGGGTTACCAAATAGGTAACATTGGAAATGAGCTATTGCCCAAATTACTGCCAAGCACTCTCTCATATGAACTATACTTTGCCTCCACTGAATTGTTGGAACGATTAGCATAGGCTACCAAAAACTCCTTCCCCTCATCATCATATTGGGTAAGCATTGCTCCAAGCCCCAACATACTCCAATCATTATGAACTTGAAATGGTCATCCTCTAATCGGTCTCCTCAAAATAGGAGTAGATGTAAACCTCTCCTTGAGCTCTACAAAAGCTCTCTCCTGCTCATCTTCCGAGCACCACTCTTGTGTAAGCTTAGTCAGCTTTGTCAATGCCTTAGCAATGGCACTAAAACCTCTAACATAACAACAATAGAAGTTTTCTAACCCAAGGAATGCTCACACTTTGCTCACATTTGTAGGCCAAGGAATACACACAATAGCCTCCACCTTGGTCTGTTGAACACCAAGTCCTTCAAGGTAGTCCTTCGGGGTAGATAGTGTGATCCAAATACTCAACCTGCTGATGGAGAACATACACTCCCCAAGATGTAATTTGATCCATGAGATCTCAACTTCTCAAACACCTCTAACAAATGTCTCTCATGCTCCTCCACCTAAGTGTTATAGACCAAAATGTCATTAATATAGCATAGAGCAAAATCCAATCTAGCTAGGATCTTGTCCATGACCCTCTAGAACTCAAAAGGAGTGTTCTTTAACCCAAATGGTAAGAACCTCCACTGATATAACACATCCTTGCCGTGAGGATCAATAGCCCAAAATGTTGTCTTGGTTATCTACTTTCCTGGTTGGCAACTGATGATATCTTGCTCAAATATCCAAAGTAATAAAGACCTTTGCATGCCCAATTGCATCAAAGATCTCCTTCAATGTAAGCATGGCATACAGATCAGCCCTAGTTTGTTGGTTGATAGGATAGTAATCTCCACACATTTGCTTATTTATGTAGCTACCATGCATATCCTTCTTGGCTAGCATCACTATAGCTAATGCATACTCTCCATGTGAAATCTCCACCAAACTAGCCTCAAAAAGGTCACTACTTTGGCTCTAAATCAATGCTCACTCCATGTCACTATATCAATAGGGATGGGAAAATTGGTGTATCGCTAGTTGGCTCAATTTTTATGCTAGGTCCTTTTAGAGGACCCAAATCTTTCATACTAAAGGCAAAACAACTCATGTAGCTCCTCAAGAACCTCCAAACTCTTTGTCTTTCCTCTCTTGTAAGTTTGGGTCAAAGATTTGGCTCCCAAGTATCTTCTATAATTGTCGTAGGAGTGGAAGACGTACTGATTGGCTCCTACACTGGACCCTTGCAAGCAGTGTTGTCATGCACCCAACCACTAGAGGTCCCAACCTCAGTGTGAAAAACTCCCTCTACTCTGGCTGCAACACCTCCTCAACTGCCATAGTCACATGTTTAGGTTTTATTGGCTTCCCATTTATATACATCTTTTGTTCATTTATCTCCATGTTTACATTTATCTTTTATACTCTCATATATATATATATATTTATATATATATATTTATATTTATATTTGTTTACACTTGTGAAACTCTCATATTTTTGTCTAACTCTCATATTTGCATGTGTTATATACTCAATTGTGCCTTGTGTATCAAACAAGACATTACCTAGCACCTATGTGTGCCATCCACATCACAAGTCACCACACTTAACCCATCACGGGTGTCCCTCCGTGCCAACAAGCATCAATGCGCATCGACAAGCACCAATAAGCCATGACTTGCACCAATGATTTCAAATGAGCACCCACAAGCACCTACAAGTACCTACCACTATTTATGAGCACTATGAGCACTTTCAAGCATTGGCAAGTGCCTACAAGCGCTAGCTGGCCTTTATTCAACAAAGTGCGGCATTGACCGGCGGCAAAAAAGAGCTTATGGGCACATTGAGTGGCAACTTGTGGCATCTTGGCCCAACTAGGTGCAGCCAAGAAAAAACATGAGATGAACTGAGTGGTAAGGAGCAGCACTAAGTAGTAATAAGTGGTATCTGGTGGATACTAGCAACATTTATCAAGTTTCCATAACTCATATTTATTATAATAATAATAAAGGTTACATGTTGGTATACTATATGCTATCAGAAGAGTATGATGGACGTTGAACCTGAGTGAGCACTTTGAGATAGTTACTTATTTCCTTGGGAGTTTTCCTTGCCTGTATGAGACTCATTTTGATTTCATGAGTAAGCTTTGATTCCAAACTCTTCTCCTTAAATTTGTGTTTGTCTACCCTAGCTTTCCTTTTATCTACGCTAAATTTTTTCTCAATTTCAATTTTCTTCTTCTTTTTCTCTAATCTAACACATTGTGCTTCCATTCTCATCATTATTTTCTCTCTTTTCCTCATGGTGGCTTCTAGTTCAGCTAGTCATAACCTCTTCCTGGATTCTATAGTATTTGCCTTCAACATGGTAATTTTTGCTAAATGATGAGACAATGACATACTAGGTGACAACTTGGGTACCTTACTTGCTGATATTCCACCTTTCCTCCTCTTTGGGTCACATTTCCTTTCTTGGTTGACTAAAGCACACTCAGATCCATCTCTTGTAGAAGTTAAAGGCGGTGGTGTAAAGAAAGGCAAGTCCTCGATTGGTGGAACAAATAGAGACTCATCCTTGGGTGATAGGATTCCATTGTCCATGCCACTTGGTATACTTTCCACCCCTTGGGTGTTTGCAAACAACTAGGAGCTCAAATCTGTGAGCCGGCATGTCTCTCACTTAGGATGAACCTCTGATGGCTATTATGGTAGCGCACCATGGACTAAGAAGGCAAGGAACCCCAACTCCATCATACTCCTCCAAGGCTAACACTCCAAGACTCAAGACATTGCTCACTAGAGAACTCAATGAGAGAGAGATAGTTGCAAATGAAAGGATGATGAGTACCTCCTCATCCCTTGTTTATATACCTGTGAAAAAGTTACGCACCAAAGTTACTAATTACTAGAATAACTCAAGTTACTAGGCTAAAAGTCAAGTAAAGTCAAAAAGTAGAAAGGAATATCCATTCACATGGGCATATTCCCTTTAACATGTGGTCTTATCTTGACCCAACCACTAAGTCAAGGATTCCTTCACATGGGCTATCCTTGGACTAAAGAAGAATCCAAAACAAAAAGGCTTGCGGGCCTGTAATACTCCAAGTACAAGAGAAGAGAGAAAACACAGATTGCACACTCAAACATCCGATGCTCCAAGGGAGCACCTTCTCTTTATTATATAGACAAAGAGGATCTCCTCCAAGGAAGCTCCACCATAGGATTAGGGACAAAGATAGGTGACATGTCAGCAAGCTCCACCCTTGGATTGCTTACTTGGATGGGTGACATGTCTGGTCTAGGTTCTATTTGGTTGGTCAAACAAGCTTTGACCAGAGGGAATCTTTTAGGGAATTTTCTTGTAGGAATCTTAGAATCACGTAAGGTATCGTTGGAAAGCTCTCAACAAGACAAAGCAAGGAGGGAGGGAAGGCCAGCGTATCCTCTATTGGGGGGGGGGGGGGGGGGGGGTATTGCACATTTTCAAGGCCTAATTCATTCATTTAGGCCTCCAAAATTGCCTTCAAAGATTTCAAGCATATTTTGGTTCCTACTCTATTAGTAGAAGTCCCCTTTTGGTGATACCTCTTTCTGATCTGTTTAGTCCATCATGTGTAACATCCTTCCAGATTGTTACCAACCCAATTCTCACCTTTAAATCATATGTCTAGCTATTGGTTCTAAGGTTCTCAAGTCTATTTCGGTTTTTGCCCTATTAGTAGAAGTACTCTTTTGGTGATACTTCTATCTTATCTATTTTGACCATCATGTATAACATCATTCTAGATGTTACCAAACCGAATTTCACATCTAGATCATATGGCTAGCTCTTGGTATTACAAGGCCCAAGAGTTCTCAACTCTTTCCTCAAAGCCAAACACCTAGGAATAATACCAAGTCAACACACTAAAATCCAAAATAGTGGTGCTTATCTTTTCTTTTAACTCTAAAGTAAGGTCCTCTCTATCTTAGCTATGACTAACTTTAGCTAACCATGACTAATATAGAACAATCCTTTATCTCTATATAAACAATATCTCTTAAGTACTTGTAATACCAAGCTAAATATCACAATACCACACACATGCACAAATGTGTGTTACAAGGAGCACCACCTCTGGAAGAGATGAGAATTGTGAGCACTCATGCGCACCTTCATGGACCTCTTCCTTGCCAGCCCCGCAAATCTCACTCAAATTGGGATTAAAATCTCCTAAACTTACCATTGCATGTGGACTTATGTTTGCTCTGGTCCCAAACATGGTTTCCGTTCTTGCAAAATGCGGGCACATTCCATTCAATTTATCTTCTATAATTCTCCACCTGTTGCCATATTCCTTGCCATATGCAATATGCCGTTCCTTCTCCGTGAGACCTTCTCCAATAGACTTGTTCTTAAGCTCCCGAGTTTCTTTGTACTATTTCATGTACCGCAACCATTTCTTGTAAATTTTGTCACCTCTCATAGAAGTAGGAAATCATTGTCCCTCCTTGATCAAAAAGGTTGCCATGAAACTAAATGCGGTCAATTTCTGAATGGGCTTTTTGCAAATCCCACCATGAATCTATGCAAAATGCTCAGGATCCTCCAAATAATCCAGTATTTGGCTATAATGGTGCATTACCATACAAAATCGTTCATCCTCTTTTGTTTTGCCCGGCATGGAAGAAGCCATCCTCAACAGGTCTCCAAATTTCCCTAATGGTTGTTGAGGTTTTGAATCCAAAGATGACTCTATAGGTCTTGGATCAGCGTCAAAAAGTGAGTCTCTTGCACTAAAACAAGGTACTTGATCTCCCATTGCAAAAGTTTTGTTGCACTCTCAGCGTAAAATTCCTTGACCCCTAATCAATTTCTTGGTTGCTGCACGGCGGCGCTGATCATTCCCACACCAATGCAAAACTACAAAACCGCCATTAGTTGCCTGACAACTCGCACATTTGCTCGGGAGGGTGGTGAATTTGAGTTTAGAAATTTGAATTGTTGTGGGGTGCATTTTGGATCTTGAATATGTAACCCAAATCATAAATCATATATGACTCATCTGACCACGTGGCCACCTCTTGAGAAAACAAGTCACTCTATCTGTCAATCATTTATTTAGTTATGGTATTCCTAAACATCCGTAACATAGGATTTGATTTTTATAAATGAATAAAATTTAGATAAAATATCCCTTAACTGAATTTGCAGAGCAATCGATTATTACAATCTGTCTCATTCACTAAAAATTATTATTAAATTTGTTATTTATCCTTTAAACATTTGTCAAATCTATGTCTGAAACCCCTATTGTTTCGTGAATATTCCTTAAGTGCCCATGCTTTGGGAAAATTGTTCTCTTCTCAGCACGTGATTCTTATAAGTGTCCACAAACCTTCGAGTTACTGTCCATCCGCATTGTTCTCTTGGTGTTTGATATGTTCAGACGTTCGTTCAAGGCGGCTAATCATTACTAGTGGGAGACATTTGGGGCATGTAATGCGGAAATAGCTGGTAATTTTAATTTAGGAAGCTTTGATGTGACACATTCACCTGAAAGTCGATTTCACCCAGAGAATCAGAGACGGCCCCCGTATCCAGCTATGGAATTCATTGAATCCACTTCTGAGAGATTCTTCCTCTTTCTTGATTGCACAAGTAGAAACCGGTTGTTAACGTCGCCTATTTTAAGGTAATTATAGTCAAAAAGCTTGAGTCATGTCTGGGTGCTAGATCCACGCGTCTTGGATTTGCATCGTAGTTCCAATCTCCGTAGCGATAATTAGCCTTTCTATCTTCAGGGAGGACATTATTGTCTGGCTCAGATCGGAACTATCAATCCATCCCAAGCCGAAACGAAAACCCCTCATCATACCGCGCAAAATCGACAACGTTGTAAGAGCGGCTCTAGTCACGAGTGATTCCATGTATGTACATGAAGCGTGTACTGAATGGTATTCGACAAGGCGGACACACTCAGCTAATATGTAGTTTTCAGATAAGAGAATTAGGCATGTTCCACCGACCGAAACTGACCATCATTACTTCCTGGGTTTTGACTATGTCCAATGTTGTAAACTTGTTCCACTACCTTTATGTACTGCATACCATTCATTGTGAGCTGAATGCGGTCTCGTAGAGCTTACATTCATTCTTGTTCAAAATCCACGCTTCGAATACTTCCACACGAGGCAATTAGTGTTGATGATACCAAGAGGATCCCTTGGCTTCAGAACGCTTCAATTTACACCAAGCGGGAGCGAAGACCCCTCTTCAAGACGCTTAAACTCGACGTCGCGATCTAAGAGGGAACGATGCCACTTGTTTTCAGTTGTCCTCCCACGTATATTACCGATTTATACCCAATCACACAGCTAAGTTGGCAGATTTACTGTCACCACGCGTGTTGATTTGACGTGGGTTCACGTTGCCATGGATTTACTAGCGTGTTTTGTGCTGGAATCTAATGTATAGTACTAATTGTCGGGAAGTGTAATGAATACAAACATGGATTCGTAACAATAGAAAATACTCAACGAGAGTACAGTCACCTCTTGCTTACGTAAGTACCCCCTTTAAAGCGCATCCCATTTAAGAATACAATATTTTGTCCTAAAATCGAGTTCAATGTTTAGCGGTTAAATATGTCATGAATAGTTAGTTGTTGTAAAATTTGGAGTTTTGGGACATTCAAAGTTACCTCTTGAACATGAATAGTCAGTTATTGTAAAATTTGAATTCTGTGCATATTACATTCAAAGTTAGCTCTTGAATATTGCTGTGAAATGATTCAAATGATAGTCTAAGATCATGGTAAGTCCTTTTTGCACATCCGCACTAAGCAATTGATCTTCAACATCTAGAATAGTAGTATAGAGAAGCTTTAACCTTTAAATGCTATGCAATTTTCAATTCCAGCAGTGGTATCATCATTATCAATTTCATCAGTGCTACCTGTTTCTTCAATTCTCATTAACTCCAACGCATCTTTCACATCTTCCGGGAGGGCAACAGTATATTATGCCCATCCCTCATCATCTGCATCAACAAACAAGTCCAATTCTTTGTGCTCCATATAAGTATGCAGAGACTCTATGTTTTGTATAACATTTGCAATCAAATTGTCATAGGTGTCTTCAACATTGCTATCTCCCCCGATGTTATAATACCCGCCTTGATAAAATAATTATTGATAGAAGTTAAACAGATATTTTTTGTACAACATTTGCAATCAAATTGTCATAGGTGTCTTCAACATTGCTATCTCCCGCCAATGTTATAATACCCGCCTTGATAAAATAATTCTTGATAGAAGTTGAACAGATATCTTTTGTACAACATTTGCAATCAAATTGTCATAGGTGTCTTCAACATTGCTATCTCCAGCCAATGTTATAATACCCACCTTGATAAAATAATTCTTGATAGAAGTTGAAGGTATTGCATCCCAAGCACTTTTAAAATAATTTGCTACATCAAGCAGATGTGTTGGATTCCTATAAGTGACTCCTATAGCTCCTCTGCGAAGTTGTCTACCTTGTTATCTTTAATGGTTTGTTGTCTCTTCATCGAGTTCAAAGAAGTCAAGCATATCCTTTAGGTACAACTATTTAGTCATTTTTCCAATGCTATGATTATTCTCATGTCTCATGGCTACTTCCAACTAGTGCAGTTTGGAGGAAAGAATACTATTCAAACATGGTCTTGTTCAAAAGCATCAAAACGCCATATAGCATTGTACATTATTAAGAGAATACGACATCCAGTCGGTTCTTCACTTCCAAAAAGAACATTTTGTTGAACCATCTCCACATTTATCCAAGCATTTCCTTGGGATAAATATTATATGGGCCATTCTTGATCCTTGATATATACATGTTGCTTGGGTTTTCCAATCAAAGTGCAAGATATCTTGTACATTCTTGTTGCATTTGCACAAACAACTAAATATATGTGATCTTTAGCTTTCTTTTTCCCTTTATCGTTGAAAGTTCTTAATCTAGCATAGAGAGAGTGTATCTTGGAAGCAACTGGAAAAACAATTATGTTTCATCCATATTCAAGATGAATCAGCATCATATTGTGTGATGATACCGTACAAATGGTTAAATGTGACCAATAGCTCATGATCATTTCCATAGACCTTTGCTTCTTCTCTATTTCTTCTCTTCATCTTCTCAATGTTTGCAAACCCTGACTTGCTCTAAATTGACTAAGTCATTGCCATGACAGCTTGAACTCTTCTTGAGGAATCAAAAAATTGGAAGTAATCTGCTATGTGTTTGCAATGGCCAAAGAAGGTAGAACAAGTAAGTTGGCATGGCCCATGTTGTCAATCCAGAGGTAAAGAATTTTTCAAGTTATATAAAACAACCAAAAATTCTCAAAACATCTTCTTTTTTCTTCTTCAAACACTTAAATATAGCATTCTTGAATCTTTTCTTGGTTATCTTAGGTCTTTTGGATGGCACCTTCACTACCACAATATTCTCTAGATATAGCTCACTTGCTATATAAAAGACAAGGAGAGAGATAGGAGAATGGAAGATCACATTGGAACTCTTGAATGAAGGAAACTCCAAATGCCTAGCATGAGTTTTGATTTTGGTATTTATAAAGAACATACAAGGCTCTTGAGAAGCTTCTTAAAAACTGCTTTCTTAGGGTGCAAGCAAAGCTTCTCAAGAAGTTTCCTTATAAAAGCCACATACTTGGCATGCAAGCTAAGCTAGTTGGGAAGCTTCCCAAGAAGCTTCCTTCTAGAACTTGCCTACTTGGCGTACAAATTAAGCTAATTGGGAAGCTTCCCAAGAAGCTTCCTCCTAGAAGTCATCACTTGGCATGCACATTACCAAATACTTGGAAGGTACCAAGTAGCTTCCTAGATTATAATTCTTAGCTAATTTGGCCTATTTGATACTTCATTAGTCTTGACTAACTCGTTTGTAAACTCCATATTGTTACATATTCATCCACTGCTAGTTGGTGACGTCCTTGTCACCATGGAAGCTTCAAACTATTGGATGACCATTTGTGCATTTTGGAGATGAGAAAGAGGTTCCCAAGCAAAGGAGATACCCTTTCTAAAGGACTTTGTACTTAGTATGTTGATGGTGACCATGTTGAATGTAATAATGTGCAAAGATACGCTCAACTTCATACTCCTCATGGTCATCGATAGGGATGGTAGGAAGAAGGTGTTGGACACGAGTGGAAAAGGAAGATGGATTAGAAACAAAGGGTTTAAAATTGGAAACATGAAAGACAAGATAGATTTTCATATCACAAGGCAAGGTAGGTCAATAAGCAACAAGAGAAATGATTTGGGTGACATCAAATGGAACTATCCAATTAGGAGCAAGTTTACAAACTTGTATATCAAGTGGGAGGGGTAGGTTACTAGAAGAAAGCATGACCTTATCACCAAGTCGAAAGGTGAGATCACAACTATGTTGGTCTATGCATTGTTTTTGACAATTTTGAGCAACAAGGAGATGAGATTTGGCTTGTTGTAGAGAGTGTGATATTGTGATCAAGAAGTGGAAGTATGAAAGATATGAGATAGAGGAGGAGCAAGAAGGAATCTAGAACAAGTGGGTCTTGGCCAAAATTAAGAAAGAAGAGAAGAGAATCTAGTACTTGCCTTTTTGAAATTATTGTAAGCAAACTCAACAATTGCAAGACATTCATCCCAATTGGTATGATGAACATTGACAAAGTACAAATCATATCCTCCAAGGTGCAATTTGCATGTATGGTTTTTCCATTAGTTTGAGGATGATAGACCATGGACAAGCAAGCTTGGTGCCAAGTAGCTAGAAGAATGCTTGCTAAAACTTTCTAGTGAATTGAGGATCACAATAGGAGATGAGTACACAAGGTATCCCATGATGCTTGAAGACATTGTCAAAGTAGATTTAGGCCAATATTGGAGCATCCACAATATCAAAAGTTGGTGCCAAATGGATTTGCTTACTAAGCTTATTAACAAACACCACAATTTTTTTATGACCTTGCTTTGTCTTGGGCAATGATATGATGATATCTAAGCTCACATGTTCCCATTGAGCAGATGAGATAGGAAGTGGTTGAAGGAGTCCACTCAATTTCTGGTTGATGGCCTTGTTAGATTGGCAGCTCTCACAAGATCATACAAACTCTCAAATATCATGTGCCATATTAAGCCACCACCATTGGCATTGTAGGGTCTCCAAGGTCTTATCCACACCCATGTGACCAATGATTGGTAAATCATGGGTTTCTTGAAGGTGCACAAGTTGTAAATCACACTTGGTTAGAACATAGATCCAATTCTCACAAAATAGAAGGCTTTCCTTGAAAGAGAAGGTGTTGTATTTGTTGTTGTGAGCTGCAAGATGACCTGATACCATCTAAAAGAAGAGGTCTTGTTGTAAAGTGGTCCTAAACTTGATTTGGACTTTTGAGTCAATGGACACTATCATAATTGCTACCATGATGAGTGGAGTACTCTTCAAATCAGGTCTTTGTGATGGAGCATTGGGGATGACATGGAACCTACTGAGTTTGTACTCAAGTTTGATGTCAAACAACTATAGTTGTTCCTCCTATCAATGATGTCTACTCTTCATGTGCTCTAAATTAATACAGCAAGGATTTATGATTGGTTTACATGATCACTTGTGTCCCCAAGAGATAATGCCTCCATAGTTTAGTGATGAATACCATTGCTAGTTGTTTTTGACCTCAAGCAGAGTAAGTTCTTTCTATGATGTTTAGTCAACAAGACACAAAGGCAATAGGATGGAACACATCTTGAAATTCCTATTACAACACAACTCCAATGGCAAATTTAAAAGCATCAAATCAATCATACAAGGTAGTTGAGGATTGTATGGTTAAAGAATGGATCTTGAAGAACCATATGTTTTAGCATTTGGAATGCTTCTTCATGTTTGGTGGTCCATTGAAAGCTTAAAGTCTTCTCCAAGAGATCTGTCAATGGTGCTTTGAGGACAAGAGAACTCTCCAAGAGATAAGAGAGGAAACATCAATTTCACACTCAATACTCTAATGCCCCCAAAGTAGCACCTTCTTTCTATTATATAGCAAGGAGGATCCTTTCAAAGGAAGTTCCATCCTTGGATCAGATACATGGATTGGTGACCTGTCCACGAGCTCCACCCTTAGATTAGTTGCTTGAGTTGGTGACATGTCAATCTTTGTCCTATCTAGTTAGTCAAATAGGTTTGATCAAAGGGAATATTTAAGGCATCTTCTTAAAGGGAGCTCAAAATTACATGGGTGAGGTACCATTGCAAAGCTCTCGATAAGCCAAATCATGGGGAAAGAAGGCGAGACTTTTTCCCCAAAGGAGAAAAGGAAAATGAAAATATTTTCCCCCCTCTAGAGGAAAAGGAAAGCCTTTTTGTCCAAAAGGAGTGGAATCTTATCATTTTTAGGCCTAATTCATCTGTTTAGGCCTCCAAAATTGGCTTTAAAGTTTTTTGGCTATTTTTGGTTTCTGCTTTATTAGTAGAAGTACTCTTTTATTGACACCTCTATATTTTTTGCCTAGCCCATTATACACAACATCCTTCTAGATGTTGCCAAGCCAATTTTCACTTCTAGATAATATGTCTAGCTATTGGTATTATAGACCTCCTCCCTTTTAAGACACAACGTCCTTATTGCAAAGTTGTTACTCAAAGCTGAACTAACACCAATGTAATGGTCAAGTTGGTTGCTGGCTCCCAAGTTGCCTCATCTAGTGGGTACCCTTTCCAATGGACAAGATATTCCACACATTGATGGTGAGTACCACAAATGCATTTTTGTGGAATACGTTTGACTTCAAAATCCTCCGTGTCATCAATGAGAGTTGGGCAAGGTTGACTTTCTTGGAAGGAAGAGAAGTGGGGTGGTTGAGGTGCATATTTGCATAGTAAGGAAACATGAAATACTAGATGGATCTTTATGTGTGACAGTAGCTTGAGATGGTAGACCACTATGCCGATTCAACAATGAATGGAGAAGGTCCAATAAAACAAGGTCTGAACTTACAAGGGCAACCTAACTTGAGGTTAGTTGTTGACAGCCAGACTTGATCCCCAACATTGAACTCCAGTGTTGGTAGTGTGCATTTGCGTACTACTTCTATCAATTTTGGGTGATCTGTAACCTGTGCTTGGCATTCTATATACCTTGTTGGATTTGAGAAAGAAAAGTGTTGACAATGTCAACCTTGGTAGCCACCGGATGGACCTTCATCAAGCTTGAAGGTGTGAAAGGATAATCTCTATACATGGGAAGAATGGTGTGATCTGTGTGGAGGTATTCACTGAATTATTGTATGCAAATTCCACCAATGGGAGTAGGATGTCTCACCTCTCTTGCTCATCTCAGGTAAAGCCTTGAAGCATGTCTTAAACAATGTGATTCACCCTCTTTGTTTGTCTATCAATCTATGGATAGTAAGCTATGGACATGGCCAATTTGGTTTTGAAGAAACCAAAGATGGTTCTCCAAAACAAACTCATGAATTGAGTGCCTCTATCTATGATGAGCACTTGAGATAAGGCATGGTGAGAGAAAATTACATCTAAGTACAATTGAACTAGTTATGGAGCAGTCAAGTCCTTGGTGGTAGAACACACATGAATTATTTTGCTAAGTTGGTCAACAAAGACTATGATGGATTCAAACCCTGAGGTGGTCTTGGGCAATTCAAAAACCATATGCATGTGTACCAGATCCATATGTACCTATTCCCAATGTTGTATAGGAGTGAGGAGGGGTTGAAGGAGTCCTATGGGAGCTTGATTAGAAGCTTTATTTTGTTTGATAAAGTAAGCAGCTCCAAACATATTCCATTACATCACTATTCATCTCAAACAAATAGTGATGGCATTTAATTGCTTCTAAGGTCTTTTCCACTCTAACATGACCTACAATGGCAAAATCATGAAATTTTGCTAAGATGGTGGTTCTTAGATCCGTGGCGTCCGAGATCCATAACATGCCATCATAAAAGGTGAGTCCTTGTATGCTAGTGATGCCTTTGGATGATTGAGCACTTACAATTTGTGGATTAGTCTTTGTAACAGCAAGAATCCTTGGCAAAAATTCAAGGTTCATCTTGACTTCCACCACCAGATTGTTTACTATTGGCATCCAAGTGAATGCATCTTCAAGTTGCTTCTTTCATTCTACATATGTGATTGTCATGTTGCATTTTTATCTCCACTCTACCCATCAAATTTGTTGATGAGAAAGATCATTTTGTATCTTGAGGTAGACTAGAGGTTTGTGGTCGGTCTCTACCACAAATGTCTTCTTACCAAGATAGTGATTCCAATGCTTGGTTGTTAGGACAATGGCCAGCTCTTCTCATTCAATAGTGTGATAGTTGCATTTTTCCAATAACAAATTCTAAGAGAAATATGCAATTGGGTGCCATCCATCCTACCACTCTTGTTAGAGGACTGCTCCTATTGCTACGTTTGATGCATCTATAACTATCTTGATTGGATGTTCAATTCATACTATTTCAAGATTGGTGTCTATAGTAACATGCCTTTTAACTCCTAAAAGGCCAATTTTTGTGTAGTTCTCCACATCCACTTCTTGCATTTTCCCTAATACTATTAGAGGTTATGCAATCTTGGAGAAGTCCTTGAAAAATTGATGATAAAACCCTATCAAGCCCAAGAAACTCTTGTGTTGAGTCTGACCTTTTGGAGCATCTTATTTTTGAATGACTTCTATTTTATCTGCTAGCATTTGGATACCTTCTGCATTTACTCTATGCCCTAAGTAGTCTACTTCAGATCTGCAAAACTCACACTTTGAGATTTTGGCATACAATTGATTCTATCATAGAATTTGGAGGACTTCTCATAGATATTGCTTGTGGTCTATCATTGTCCTTTTGTAAACTAAGATGTCATCAAGGAAAATGATAAAAAAAACTACCCAAGTATGGGTAAAATTTGTCATTCATCAAACTCATGAAAATGGCTGGAGCATTGGTGAGGCCAAATGATATCACCAAGTACTCAAAGTGACTATACCTTGTTCAAAAGGTTCTTTTGTGTATGCCTTCCTTCACAATCTTGATTTGGTTGTAATTGCTCCGTAGGTCAAGCTTGGTGAAGTGCCTTGCCCCATTGAGTTGATCAAACAAGTCATCCATGCAAGGTAATGGTATTTGTTCTTCACTATTTGTTGATTTAGTCCCCAATAGTCAATGCACATGCGTATTGTTCCATCCTTCTTCTAATATCAAAGCTCCATATGGTGATACGCTGGGTTGGATAAAACCTTTTGCAACATATCCTTGATTTGAGCCTTACACTCCTCCAACTCATGAAATGTTAATCAATATAGAGCCTTACAAGGAGGTGTCTTCCCAAGGAGTATCTTGATTTTATGGTCTACTCCACCTTTTGGTGGTAAACCTATGGATAATTCATCTTGAAAGATATCTTGAAACTCTTTGACCACATCTTTCAATTTCTCAAGAATTTTTCCATTATGTTGGGCACTCTAGACTTCTCTTATTAGACCCATGAAACATCTATTTGTCTTAAAAATAGATTGGTCCTTACAACATATAGAGGAAGCTCTTGACTTTGTGATCTTTCTTCAACCACAAAGATCTTCCATTGACTAGTTTTCACTACTTTCTTCCTCAGTCCACCGTGGGGTTATACTGCTCCATCCATGGCATGCCTTAGATTTCATCATAATGAGCTAATGGTATCACTTGCCACTTGATTGCTTCTTGATACTCTCCTACAAAGAGTACAACCTTTTTAAGTAATGACTCAATCCTCTCTATTTGACCATTAGGTAACTCTACTTTGTCATTCTTATCCTTCATCTTTAGCCTCGTTGCACCAAAGTGAGACAAGAAATTCTCTATTGCTCCAAGATCAATTAACACTCTCATCGGATTGCCTTCTAGCATTCCATCTACAAAAATTAATTATGCATTTATCTTTCTCCACCTTTGCAACTCATCCTCTTCCTTCCACCGCTTTTACTCTTCTTCACCAAGCTAACAAGGCCGCAAGGTATATTTATTGGCAATCATCATTTTCTGATGTGATTTCAGCATCCTTCTCTTTAATTCATCTCTCCATGTGGTTTAGAGATCACTCATATGGATACCAAGGGCCACTAAGATGATGAGCATGAAAATTGATGGTTATGTGCACAATTTGGCCACAATTGTAATAGCATTGTTTTTCTGCTCGAGCTCCTTCTCCTTGTGGTGCTCCTTCTCTCCTTTTGTCAACCCATCCCCATTCTCCTTGGAAGGGTCTTGCTCCTTAGTCTTGAAACCCAAAAAAAACCTTGCTCCTTGGTCTTTCTCAATTCTATAGGAATTGGTCCACCAAAATGGTGTGTCTCAAACCGATAGTTTTGCATTGGTGTTACTATCTCACCTCTTCCAAGTGCAGTTGCTATTCTTTGAGTGCAAGCAATGGCTTCAAAAATAGTGCAAGGATTTTGTACCATTATCTCTTGAAAAAATTTCTTTTTTACTCCCCTTTTGAAGTTATCAAGAGCTTTGGCTAGACTCATATTGATTATCACAACCTATAGATCCAGAAATTCCTATACGTACTCTTGTAAGTTATTATTTTGCTTCAACCCCCAGAGTTTGGTTCAGGAAATTTGCACAAAATCCCCATATTGGAAATTCTAGAGCAGCCGTTCTTGCATGGCTGTCCAAGTGACCTCTATTCCTTCTACTAACAATGATCACTCCCAAGCATCATACTATGTGAGGGCTTTATTGATCAAGTACCCACATGCAAACATACTTGTAGAATAATTCAATGCTCTGAATTGTGAATAGTCAAAGATATCAATTCATTCTTGAGATACAATTTTCCACTACTCCCATGGAACATTGTCCCTTGTAAGGTTTGATGTTACACTTCTTTTTTATTCATAGTAACAATGTGGCTTGGTTGTTGATTGGGATCGGTATCCTCGGCATTAGAAACTCTCCAGGCACTTTGATTGCTAGAGCTAGTTGTTGAGATGGTTCTCCTTCTTGCATTACTTGAGCATTCTTGATACTACATACTTGATTTTGACATTCCTCCATGGTCATCTTGATCTCTCAAAACTCGTTCAACATTCCTTGCATCAACTCTTGCAATTGTAGATCCATGATTCCTACACACGGCCAATGTTCAATTGCTACTTATTACTTCAATAGAATTAATATGATCACTCGAGAGTGAGTGAAAATTATTGGGAATACCATGGGGACCTCTGAGGCTATTACTCATTGATAATATTCCTCACCAAAATTGTGGACTATAAAATCCTTAAACATCACTTTTGGTCAAACCACATAACAGATTTCTACTTGCATGTTGAAAGGGTAAGGATTTGGTACATTTAGATCCACAAAATCATAACAAAATGTAGATTGTAAAATCTTACTCTCTGTCATACACCACCATAGATAGAAACACCGGGTTTGGTGAATTCATCACTCTATCTATGAATTATACTCTAAAATGATAAACAACTCATTTGCTCACGTTAGATGTACATAATCTTAATGTGAAATGGATTCAAGAATGGAAAAGTAGGTGCATGAAATTTTCCTCCATGCACCTCCATCCCATCCTCTCTCTAAGACAATCCTTCCCAAGTGTAACAATTGCACTATGTTTTCTCCCCTCAAAATTACCCAATCTCAGTAACTTGTATTCTTTGAAGAGGTAATCCACTCTCTTGGATTAAAATACTTGCTCTGATACCATTGTAATACTCCAAGGACAAGAGAACTCTGCAGGAGATAAGAAAGGAAACACCAACTTCACACTCAATACTCCAATGCTCCAAAGGAGCACCTTCTCTCTATCATATAGCAAGGAAGATCCCCTCAAAGGAAGCTCCGCCCTTGGATCAGATACATGGATTGGTGACCTGTTTGTGAGCTCCACCATTAGATTAGTTCTTTGGGTGGGTGACATGTCAGTCCTTGTCCTATCTAGTTGGTCAAATAGGTTTGACTAGAGAGAATCTTTAAGGAATCTTCCTATAGAGAGCTCAGAATCACGTAGGTGAGTTACCATTGGAAAGCTTTTGATGAGATGAATCATGGGAAGAAAAGGCAAGCCTATCTCCTACAGGCCAAAATTCTTTTAATTTTCAAGGCCTAATTCATCCATTTAGGCCTCTAAAATTGGCTCTAAAGTTTTTAGGCTATTTTTGGTTTTTGCTCTATTATTTGAAGTACTCTTTTGGTGATAGCTGTATCTATTCTACCTAGCCCATTGTAAACAACATCCTTCTGGATATTACTAAGCCAATTTTCACCTCTAGATAATATGTCTAGCTATTAGTATTGCATATAGTCACATGAGCATAATAGTGGATGAATCATGGGTAAGAACTTGCCAATCCATTACATGCCTGCACTTTTGTGGCATCTTTTAGAGTATGCCAATTAGTAATAGCCTTGATTTCTCCTTGTTCATCTTGATCTCCTCTGATGAGACCTTATGACCTAGGAAGGTAACTTCTTTTTACCAAAAGGCACACTTTGACTTTTTGTAGTAAAACTTCCATTGACATAGTTGTCTTAGGAATTCTCCCCTGTGATTCATGTGTCTTGCCTTCATCTTGCTAAAGATTAAAATTTCATCCAAGAATACCACCACATACCAATCCAATAGCCCATCCAATATGAGATGCATTTGATCCATGAAGATTGCTAGAGCAGTAGTGAGCCCAAAGGGTAGAACTCTCTATTCAAAATGCTCATACCTTATGAAAAAAGTAATATTTTGCACATCTTCCCTATCAATGCAAATCTACCAATAGCCGCTTTGGAGACCCAAATTGAAGAAGTATTGTGCTCCGCTCAATTGATCTAGCAAATCATCAATTTAAGGTAAGGGATATGCATTCTTCACTATTTATTAAGGCCATGATAATCAATACAGAAGCAAATTCCCCTATCCTTCTTTGGGAAAAATAGTATTGGTGCTCCACAAGGAGATGTACTATATCATACAAAATCCTTCTCTAATAACTCCATCAATGTTGTTCAAAGCTCATCCAACTCCTTTGGCAAGAGTCAATATATTGGTCTATTCACAAGAGTACTTCTCAACAATAACTCAATCTGGAAGGGCATACCACAATCAAAGGGTAATCCCTTCTGTAGATTATTCAGTAAACACATTTGCAAACTCTTGAACTACTTGATCAATTATTGCTTAATGAGGCTTTTGGCATTCACTAGATTCTCGATATGCAACCGACTTGATCCACACCACAAAAGTAAGAATGTGATCCTCCAAAGCTTGCTCTATGGTTACTTTATTGACAAATTTTCCATCTTGGGACTTACTATTCTTAGGTGTCTTACTCAAAGTTGCTAGACAACCTAATTGGTAGTTCTTACCTTGGTGTTGTACTTGAATTCATTGTCAAGTCCAAACAAATTAAACCTTATCATGTTCAAGCCAAGGCAAATGTAGCATGACATCATAGTGTAGAGGTGCCACTACAAACCTCATACACTTCCAATACTCCTTCCTAATCTTGAATATAATAGGATATGAGGTACAAGATGCAAAACTCTTTCTATGATCCGCCATCATCAATATACTTCCAATTATTGGTTTGATAAGAGTACCTAATTCCTTTGCTAATTGCATGGACATGCAATTCTTTGAACTTCTTGAATCAACCAAATCTAACAACCATTATTAGACATCATACCTTGCAAGTGAAGTAAACTTGCATAGGTTTAGCTTTCAATCCCATTGGCACTAATCAAGTTCCCAATATGTTGCTCAAATTCTCCTACTAGGATTCTTTGTTTCCTTGACCATCATGCTCCATGAACTCTATTTGGGCAATTTGTTAGGATAGTCTATTCTTGAGTGGACATTCAACAATGCAATGTCAAATTTGGCAATAATAGATAAAACAACTATCATTTTTTTTGCAATCTTTCCCTATGTGGAGTGCCAAGGGATCTCCATTGGATGGCATCAATCACCATTGGTGTTGGCTGCTCTACCCATGTGTAGGGTGTTGGCAAGTTTTGTGAAGATCGAGGTCAAGACCAAATTATCACAACCAAGGAACCAAAATGCTCAGCCAGTATCATGGCTTCCTCCAAGTGTTTGTGCTCTTACATGGTCCCTTCTAATTTGATGTGTGACTCCAAATCCCTCACAAATGATCCTAAGTTTCACCTTCTAGTATATTTGGAATTTACATTATATTGTTTTGGAATTGAGTGATGTAGCTTCTGATGGAACCAATCTGCTTCAATTTTGCCAATCTATCCTATATGGCTTATATGATATTTATAGCTTGAAATTGCCCAATTATTGCACACTTGAATTCTTTCCATGTCAAGATTGGTGCAAAAATATGTTATTCATCTTGTTCTACTTGGAATTACCATCAAAGTTCTACCATTTTATCCAATTTGCTTGAAGGTAAGAGAATCTATCCTTGTTCATCTTGAAGATTTGTAGCCCCAAAATAACATTTGCAATCAAACAAGAAATTCTCCACTACACCCAAGAGATTCTTGCCTTCAAATACCTTGGGCTTTGGAAATCAGATTTTCTCTTCTCCTTCTTGAAATGATGCTCTCTTTACATGATCTTGTCATTTATGGTCTCGTTCTTTCAACAATCAAATAAGATGCTTGATTTGTTGTTGCATAGCAATGATAAATTTAGGCATTGTTTCCATGACCACTATTCTATCAAAATACCTACTATTCTCTAAGTTGACATATAGATACAACACGTACATTGTTCTCCATAAGTTACAATCAAAAGTACCAAGGGTCATCAAACAAAGTGATCATATTCAAAACAGTTTACCCAAAGAATGAGATGATGAACTACATGAAATGATGCTTGGATAGTACATGGACATGAAAATTCCAATGGATTTGGTGGTCCATAAATTCCATCCATCCTATTCCTACTTTGATACCAATGTAAAATATTAAGGAGAGAGATAATAGAATGGAAGATCAAAGTAGAAGATCACATTGGGACTCTTGAATCAAGGAAACTCCAAATGCCTAGCATGAACTTGGGCTTTGGTATTTATAGAAAAAAACATAAAAAGCTCTTAAGAAACTTCCTAAAATTGCTTTCTTAGAGTGCAAGCAAAGCTTCTGGAGAAACTTCCTTCTAGAAGTTGCCTACTTGGCATGCAAGCTAAACTAGTTAAGAAGCTTCCCACTAAGCTTCCTTCTAGAAGCTTCTTATTTGGCATACAAGCTAAACTAGCAAGGAAGCTTCCCAAGAAGTTTCTTCTTAAAAGTCACTACTTGGCATGCACATTACCCAATACTTGGAATGTACCAAGTAGTTTCCTAAATGATTCTAGAATATTCTTATAATTATTGGCTAATTTGTCTTCTTTGATACTTTGTTAATTGTAACTAACTCATATGTAAAATTATATTTTTTCATGCTAGGAGCGTTGGTCTTATTGAGCTTACTAACGTTTTTGCATTATTGAGCCGCATTCAACCACTTGTCATTGGGTTTGCTTGCCATCAAAGGAGAGAAGAATAAGAAGAGCAAAAGTGTTAAGAAAGATGTGCTAAGTATTTGCCTACCCACTACACATAAACAACCCAAGTTTAAGTTGTTGACTTAAGCAAGAGGTGAATGTAAATGTGATTTTCATTTGGTTTTGTACCTTTTTCTCATTTCTCATTTGTTGGTGCTTTGTACTCCTTTCTCTTTTCCTTCAATAGTGGATTTTAAATATCTTCCTAATAAAATGAAATATGCTTATACTGATAACCTTATAGTGTCTAAAATTTTTTAGAATTCCATACAAGATGATTTTATTGTATAAATAGAGGTTATTCATTACACTGATTGTAAGACAATCACTACATATAGTAATCTAACTTTTAATTCAAACACAAGAAAGGTCTTTTAATAAATTAAAAAACTATTTTCACTACCTAAGTACCTATATTACCAAGAGTTAAATATCCTATAGTGATAATGTAATCCCCGCTCCAAACTACACTATGATTGGAACTATGGGCAGAGATGATGGATGAAACTACCTCTAGTATGAATAGGAACAAAGAGAACAAATGGGTTTATGTATTCTTTATGTTCCTTGCATTCTTTCTTCTTGCCCTATCTCATTTAAAACAACATAACCTGTACTATAAAAAAAATCAATAAGCTATTCTAAGGTAGTGAAGAAAATCAATAGACTATCTTTTTTGCTTAAATATGCTAAAATCTAATGAGAATTTAGCTCAACATCTAGAGCTATCAAAATTGTTTTATTTAAAGAACATGGCTCATTTTATACAAAAAGTCAAGAAATTTTTACAGCATAGCTAATAAAATTAATTAATATTTCTTGTATTCAAAGACTCTACACTCTAAACAGATTTTGCTCAAAATCAAAAGTCCATGTGTTTAGTGTGTTTCAAGAAAGGTAGAACCCTACATTCTAATAAGATTTTGGCTCAAAATCCAAAGCTCCCAAAGGGTCTTTCTCTAGAAAAAGAGTATGATAGCCATGAGGTACCTTGCATGACATTTCCCTTGGATGGTAATAAAATCAAGCAGCTTGACCTATTCAAAGAAAGTCATGTAATATAAGAATTAATAATAAAAACCTGGACTGAATGATACACATTGGAAAAATGTGGATTCTGAAATTTAGTTTCATTGGATGTGCAACTATCTGATCAGGTTTTGATCCAATAAAAGAAATTGTACAATTGTAAAAACTCTCTTAAGTCTCTATTCTCATACTTTGTAGCATATTTAAGACACCGTGTGTCCATTGCTCTATAGAAAGCAGTGGTTGGTGCAATCCATAGGAGAGCAATCACACTAGGTGATGCTTCTTCGGATGCTCTAGTTGTTTGTAAACATTAAGACTTGCATAGCTCAGATATCCTAGGTGGTGTAGGGCAGATTTCTCATATCTACCCTATTGGAGCTTGGTCCCATTTTACCTATTTTGTCTCTCCCTTGTCCGGCTTGATGGAGTCTTCCCATCCTTCATGTTTTATACGCAGTCACCTTTTTCTTTACTTAAGTCTCTACTAGCTCAAGTATGAAAGATGTTTTTAAAACTTTAGTTCAAAATTAATATAAAAATAAATAACTTATTTGAAAATGATTCCTTTTGAATTCTTATTGAATTGACGGACCGCTATGAAAGAATAATAAAAACAAATTTTATATAAAAGATAAAAGTATCAAAATAAAAATGAGATTAAACCTCCAACTTCACGGCCGCCTTGAAATTTTTAGGACTAGGCTTCAAATGCTTGCCTCTAACTTAGGAGACCGGCCTATCCAAAGCAAAGATTTATAATACTTTGTATCATTCATGTGATCTAAAAAATGCAATCTTTTTATTATCTATCTTTAATATTATTCTTCCTTTTTGTAATTTTTACATTTTTTACTTAAATAAATAAATAAAATGTTTTACAATAACTTTCCTTCTTATTAACTTCTTATTTTACAATAACTTGCCTTCTAACTTTATATTCTTCTCTATTGATAAGTATTCTATTTCCATACCAGATTTTTTTAATTTTCTTATTCTCCTCTAAACGAGACATTTAAATTTTTAAAAATTATGATAGACAATCAAAATTGAAACCAAACATCATGAAATTTTTTTCAAAATTTCCATTTACAGTATCACGCTAAGATAAACTAGAAAGTTACTACAATGGTTTTTTCTATATTTCCATGAAAATAATATTTTACAAGAATTTATAAATATGGTTAAGAATTTCAGAAGTAACTAGGACCCAGGTGATCCACATCAGATAAACGTGGGTGGTCAAATGAACCTGCAAAACTGGAGGGGTACTTGAACAAGTCTACCAGTTTAGTGGATGCCATTCAGTTTGAAACTGCGTATCTTATAGCGGGGAAAATGTTGGGCATTAAGTGGTACTTACTGCAGTATTGGAGGAGTTGGGAGAGTAGTGGGTGCTTGTCTACCTCCCCTCGGCCCGATGAGTTAATTTCACGCGGGTACTTATACAAGCTATGGCCCATCGTGAAATATAATCGAGTACACCATAGGAAGGTGCTCTGTTAAGAGCACACACCTCGTGTTAATGCAAAATGATCAAGAAATTGGCAAGGAAAGGAGCACGATCGCAATAGTCAACCAACGTGCTATAGATCTCGGAGAGGAGAACGCATTTAAACTGTAGGTTACTGTACAGTGATGTTTTATACTATAGCTGACCTCGGTCAAACCTGCCCATGAAGACAAATGGTGAAATTACGCAGTGAACTGCGTGTCTACGGAAGGGAAATCGTTTTGTCTCGTGGGGTTGCGAGTCTGAGGACTAGAGAGCCTTGTAATAGGCCGATTTTGCTCCACACATGCTCTACATTAATCTTTTTCTGGCCGGGTGTTTCATGGTACAAAGTGATATCATTACATTTAAGTGTATCTCACTTTGACTAGACTTTATAGAGGAGAAAGGCGACCAAGGAGAGCACATGAAGGATAAAAAGACCCGTCGTCAAGCCATACAAGCCACCAAGGAGAAACAAAAGAGGGAAAATGGGGCTAGGTTTCAATAATCTTGATATGCGCGATTGCACCGCGAACATCCAAGCCATGCAAATTGAAAGGTCTCTAAATTATTGGAGTGCATGAAGAATCATCCTCTAGTGTGATTGCATTGCAACCAATGAAATTGCATTGCTCTCTGTATAGCAATGAACAACCAATGTTCATTGCTAGTCTAAAGTATGATATCCCCGACAACTAGTATGAAAAATTTCTCGTATGTTCATTGACAAATGTGTCGATAGATGTAGTCTAGACTAGACTTTATATAGTATGTCATTTATAACCTATCACAGAGTATTGGAGGATCGGCTGCCTGAAATGCAACATCTGGTTGTGTTCTGTCCAATCCAACATGAACTGCTTTATATGACCTTGATGACATTCTGAATGCACTTGGAAAAAGAGTACTAGGGTTCAACTGGAGGAGTTCTCATAACCCCTATGTCCCAATAAAACTCAAAATAGTATCCAAGACGTTGCGAAGGAAAGTAGGGATACCGTAACGAACTTTTTGCAACCCTCGTAATACATCGTTCTAAATATGGTGTAGCCTTGAACACGATGAAAATATTTTCGATATTATGTACAAATATGTATAATATTGCAACATCTTAATGGGGAATTAAAAGAATCATTTTACTAGAGTGAGTTGATACCAAACAAATCATAATAAATTGTGACGAAAATTCTGGGGGAGAATAAATACTATTATTAATTTTAAAGGACTATTATTCTTAACGATTATTTTTTGGTTCCAAATAATATTTTTCAAAATGAGTACAATAATATTATTTTTATGTATTATTAATTTAAGATGTTTAACATGTGAAAATGTGAACAAGATCTCTGAATGATTTAAATATTTTGATTCAAATCCTTACACAAAATTTTATTATTTATATTTTTATAGAAATAAGTAGATCCTAATAAAAATTTTAAATAAATAAATATAAAAAATTTTAAATTTAAATTTAAATAATATTTTTTATATATACTAAATTTATATAATATTTAAAATATTCATACATTTTTATTACCATTTCAGTTTCAATAAATTTTTCAGATAAATTTTTTTTAGATTACTTTCCAATTATATTTACCTCCTGCCATAGACAATAATAAATCTGAGTCATTGATAATACTACTAAACTTGGAATAAAACCATAATTTGAAGAAATTAAAAGTATCCAAAAGATAAACAAATGCATAAAGAAATAAATGAAATTAAAACCTCCTCGATCTCTTCAGATAAGTCTCTCCTAGGTGGCATTCTGTCCGTGCTCATCTCCTACTTTAGACAATGTACTTTACATTACTTTTAAATTTGAAGAAAAATTACGAGACACAACAAAATGCAAAAGGAGATACAATACTAGAGATCAATGAAAGAAAAAGCCAAGCAAGCACATGGCAAACCAATTTATGATGAAAAACTAAATAAAGAATGAAAACTTTATTTAAAAATATAAACAATTCATTTCACTAATATATTTCATAAATGAGGAGGAAGGACACTAAACATGTTGGGGTGCCCTTTTCTCTTGTCATCTGTGAAAATCCAAAACTTGAAGATGTAAACGGATTCATCTGCGCTGTTTGTAATGAGATGTGAACATGGCCAGAAAGAAAACCAACTCCTCTCTCGTCTACTAGAAACCTTGTGCTATTTACGTGGAAAGAACATCAGAATGGTGATAGAAGTACCCAAAATCTCGATAGCCGAAGGTATAAAACTACCAGGAAAATACAAAGATTTACAAAATTATATATACTTTCAGTAATATTAAGAAGATCATATAATTGTGTGAAGTCTGCTAGATGTACTTCTCTTTCTCCCACAAGAAAGAGAGGGCCCTCTTCTTCTTTTGGGAGAAAGAGGACTAACCATTCTTCAAGTGAGAACTTCTCCTAGATTTCAGACTGTGCAAACATCTTAACACTCTCTAGAACCGAGAAACTCTTTCTTCGATGGTCTGAATCGGTCGTGTCGGGAACCAAAAACCGCTCACATCTTCACGTGTTAAATATTGGAAACTCATCTTCACATGTTAAATATCTAGTTTCCAATATCCATTGATATTACTTCTAGTACAATTTCAGAGGTCCATAACATGTGAATCAAGTCAAGCGAATCAAGCATCCTTCAGTTCACCTACAATATCCGGCGAGTAGGTCATGGCGTGGGTCAACCCATCTGAAAGTTGCTTGACAGGATTTCACTATTTACCCATGAATGTGTTAAAAGGAAGGGCGCCTTGCTACATTGAAGAATCCTCCTTCCACTTCCCAAACATCCAGCATGGTGAACCTTTGCTGGATGTTTGGGAAGTGGCAGGAGGGCCCACGCCACGCCCATGCTGGGCAGACAAGGACTCGGGTAAAACATTTCGCATGATGCACATGAACTGCATTTGAGAGAGGGAAATACCTGGGTGGATATATCAAGTGTCTTGATATAACTCAAATATATAGCCTTCTAGATTGAATCCTAAATTGGTCAGAAGAGATGAGACGTGACTGGAGTGCTGAGAGCTGGAAAGCAGGAAAATAGAGATCTGAACTGAGTGAGAGAGAAACACCAGCAAATTACACTACCAGTTAGAATGGAAATTCTACTAAAGTCACACCAACCTGAATTGGTTGTGTTCGAAACCGGAAGCCAGGTAAGCAGAGACTAAGGCAAGTTTAGCTGAACGCTATGATTCTAATTATTCGTAGAAATAACCGACAGCACCTTAAACTTCCAGAATTGACAGAAAACAAAGACTACAACCGTTGCTTTCACTGCCAGATCGAGGCAATCACAGGAACGCATCACCTCTCTGTATCAGACTTGGAACTCTAGAGAGGTATACTTGATCTACAAAGTGTGAGGTGTAAACGCAGATGCATAAGTATTCATAATCTAGAAAGCTGGCTGAACAGAGATAGATGCAGTTAGCCATCGTGGATCCTCTGCTATCGGAGATTGATTACCAGCCGAGACAGACCTGCTTTAGTCCCACGGCTGGTTGGTATATTGGCTTCTATAAGCGGAATTTATAAGTGAGGGGGCTGTACTTTTACAGCTATTGACATTCTCGAGACACTGGGGCGAAGACAAAATATATAATTGCGTAGCCTAAGCACGTGTGAACTCAATGTTTAGGTTCAAGAAATATATACAAGGTCAAAAGTTGCTTTATAAGTGACAAAATGAAGCAAAAGTTCACGAGCAGCTGATGTTGCTGCCTCCCAAGTCCTTTGTTTTGTGAGACACAAGCCTGAACTGGATCCGACCAGGAAACGCAGCCTTTGAAGATCATTCAATCCAGGTTGAGTAAAGAAACAACTGAGTATCTGATATAAACAGTACTTGAGCTTTAGGCAATTTAAGAACCTACTTTGGAAAAATCATACCAACAGGTTAAACAGGCTCCATGAGATCTGGAGAACAGAAATGTGAGTAACCCCAAGAAGATTCAAGGAGGTTCGAGACTACCACAAACTTTCCAATGATTGATATCTTTATATCTACGAAATATCTGGGTAACGGTACAGCTCCACCAATATCAAGTTGAACGAAAGCAGTGAATGAAATAAAATCGTAACGTTTGAGAAATTTAGGAGTTCAAACATCTCAGAGCTCAAAACAGTGGTATGGTTAAACCCCCCGGCAGTTTACCTCGGCAATCAACTTAGTGAAGAACGGAAGCAGCAAGTCACGAATTAAGAAGCGCGAAGGCACGAGCGCCACCAAAATTTAGCCGGCGCCAAACGAAGGGAGAATTTCATCATTCCGACTAACAACCCTTGAACCGAACCCGAAATTCACGTTCAGGACCCTCATTTTATCTGTGTATGCCTGCTTCTCTCCCAAGTTGTCGTTGCCGTCAGTATCGCAGGAATCGTAACATAAGACTTCCGGTATCGTTGTGGAGCTTCAATGAAGTGGACAAGCTCTACAAGGTCAGTATGATCGCCGGTACCCACGCAAACCCTAGCACGATCAATGGCTGAAGGCTGATCCTTTCTTTGTTGTGTGGCTCTAGTTCACAAGCAACCCGACTAGACTAGAAGACAACCTAAAGAGACAGAGACAAAAGAGGTAAAATGGTTTTCCCTTTTGGTTGATAAACTGGTTCCGCCCCATTATGAAATATAAAGCACGTAAAACACACAGACTCAAAAGGCTGTCATTTCGAGAAATTTTCTTTATTGCCCAGTATCGATAGTGGAAATTTTCCCTCTTGCACCTAAGATATCAAAAATATGCTCATTGCACCTAAGATATTGTGAGGCCTACAAACGAACGGAGTATAGTAAGATCTATAACCTATCAAACCACCAGAGCATATGCAGAAGCATCACCTAGTATGATTGCTTTCCTATGAATGCACCGGCCAATCTCTCTATAGAACAATGTACACGTGCGGTCTCAAGTATGCTACCAAGTATGAGAGAAAGAGTAGTACTTTTGACATCTAATACGATAAGTTCTCATGCACTCTTTGACAAATGTGTTGAACACCGTGTCCATCGCTCCATCCTTATAACTCCAAAGGCTAGAAGAACAAAGAGGTAACCTCGTTGCATACCCCTATACTTGGAGACCTTGCATGTTGCTGCTCCGCTTGCCGCCCATCCAGGTGGATGAGTAATCACTCCCTCCAAAATTACATCACATGTATGATTTGTAACCATAACATCGGTCACTATCACCTTATCATCTTGAACCAAGTATAAGTCTGTCTAACACGTGTTGTCTGCACAGCATACGAATGCTCCTTCCAAACAAGGTATCCATTTTCTCATGCCATAGCAAACACTATATCCTTGATGACATCATCTTCTATCCTCCAAAAGGACACCATGTCATATGGATTGCTACTACATCTAGTGTAGAACTACACTCACAAGTGAGTAATGAAGATGCAAATGGGTAGACCAAACCTAGGTGGAACCTCATCATTGTAGAGAAGGTGGTTGGTGTGATTTGGAATGCTCACAAACATGATCTCTTGGATCTTAGCTCAACCATGCATGTTTGATCCAAGAGCATGCACCCTTGCTAGAGCAAGAGCAAAGACATGCTCTAGTGGCCTAAAGAATAGATGAGTCAACTAAGTAGCATATGTTGACACTATTGCTCCATCAAGGAAGATTGCAAATCTTTGGTCCAATCTGACAATAGCAAAGCAAAGGATAGAAGGTCTTCTTGTGCTCATGGAGATAAACCATGTCTTGTCTACCACAATAACACCTAGAGAGAAAAGGATTTTTCTTCTATCTTAGCCACATACATCTCCAAAAATAGCCTATCAACAAACACAAAATGGGAGGAAAGTAGGGGTGTCAAGAGAGCACAACTACCCAAAAATGCTATGTGTGATGTTTCCTCCATTGATAATAGGCCTACCCTTCTGCACAAGATAAATAGAGATGTCTATCTACACACCAAATCCTCCGTCACATAATCAAATGTCCTTGGTCCAAAGACAACCAAATATTTTGCCCTTTGTCAACATTTTGTAGAACATGAATACAAACCTTCTTATTTCACAAATTTTAAAAAGAGACTATCAAACAATGGAATGACCTTGACTTCATCTTGTTACATCTTGCATAAGCTCCCTTATAGTTTATGACTAAGCTAAATGACCACCATACCAAAGAAGAAGAATCAACATGTTATTGACCAAGATCTAGACAAAAAGCACTCTTAGTTGCAAATTATGTGACCAAGTGACAAAGATCCAGAAAGAGGCTTCCCTTTGGCAAGTGACCTAATCTGGTCAAGTTCATAGTGGATCCTTTTCTTTCATGATGTTATTGGTGCACTGAAGAGAATGCTTATGTCTACAAGCACAAGATGATTTTATTTTTTCTTTTATTTTTTCTTTTAGAGTGTATCGGTTTATATAGTTTTCTTTGATGGATTGATAAGTTCAGCATATGTTATATTCTTTTTTTCATTGATTTATATAGAACTTTTGTTATTAGAATTCTTTTTCATTCCTACTTTTGCAAAGGTGTAAAGTCTTAGATCCTAAAGTGACCATGCAATAATGCATTGAAATTCACATTAATTATTTTCTCTACAATGATGAGATTTTGCCTACTTGTGGTTTACATATTTGTACTCACTTGTGAGTTTGGTTCTATACTAGATTGTAATGCTCCAAGGATAGGAGATACCCATAAGAGAAATACAAGAGAAGAAACATAAGGCTTTGGCTCTCAATAATTTGATGCCCCAAAGGAGCATTGTGTATTGTTCCAAGGATAGCAAAGAAACACAAAAGAGAAAATACAGGTTTCATACTCAAACTTTGGTGCCCCAAGGGAGCACCTTCTCTTTATTATATAGCCAAAGAGGATCTCTTCCAAGGATGCTCCACCATAGGATTAGGTACATGGATAGGAGACCTATCAGCAAGCTCCACTCTTAGATTACTTGCTTGGATGGATGACATGTCAATCCTCATCCCATCTGGTTGGTTAAATAAGCTTTGAGTGGAGGGAATCTTTTAGGGAATCATCTTATAGGACTCTCAAAATCACGTGGGTGAGGTACCGTTGGAAAGTTCTTGGTGAGACAAACCAAGGGGAAGGAAGGTTAGCCCTTTTTGATGGGGGAATCTGCACATTTTTTAGGCCTAATTCATTTGTTTAGGCCTTTGAAATTTGCTCTGAAGTTTTTAGACCTATTTTGGTTTATGCTCTATTAGTAGAAGTGCTCTTTTGGTGATACCTCTACCTTATCTACTTTGTTCATTATGTGTACCATCCTTCTAAATTTCACCAACACAAATTCTACCTTGAGATCATATGTCTAGCTATTGATTCTAAAGTCTTCAAGCATGTTTTGATTTCTGGCCTATTATTAGAAGTACTCTTTTGATGATACCTCTATCTGATCTACTTAGTCCATCATGAATAACATCCTCCCAAATGTTACCAAACCAAATTTCATCTCTAGATCATATGTCTAGCTATTGGTTTTACACATTGTAATACCAATAGCTGGACATATTATCTAGAGGTGAAAATTGACTTTGTAGCATCTGGGAGGATGTTATACATGATGGAATAAGTGAATCAGACAAAGGTTTCACCAAAAGAATACATCAACTAATAGGCTAGAAGCCAAAAATAGCATAAAAACTTTAGAGCCAATTTTTTGAGGCCTAAATGGATGAATTAGGCCTCAAAAATGTACAAATGCTCTTCAATTGAATGAAAAGGTTGGCCTTCCCTCCCCCTTTTTTTCTCATCAAGAGCTTTCCAATGGTATCCCACCCATCCAATTTTGAAATTTCTACACAAAGATTCCATCCGGTCAAAGCTTGTTTGACCAACCAAATAGGACCATAACCAATATGTCACCCATGCATGCAACTAATTTAAGAGTAGAGAGAGCTCGCTGACATGTCACCAATCCATGTATTTGATCTAAGGGTGGAGCTTCTTGTGAGGGAATCTTCTTTGCTCTATAATAAAGACATGGGGTTCTGTAATACTCCAAGGACAAGAGAAGAGAAAAAACACAGATTGCACACTCAAACATCCGATGTCCCAAGGGAGCACCTTCTCTTTATTATATAGACAAAGAGGATCTCCTCCAAGGAAGCTCCACCATAGGATTAAGGACACAGATAGGTGACATTTCAGCAAGCTCCACCCTTGGATTACTTACTTGGATGGGTGACATGTCTGGTCTAGGTCCTATCTGGTTGGTCAAACAAGCTTTGACCAAAGGAAATCTTTTAGAGAATCTTCCTGTAGGAATCTCAAAATCACGTGAGTAAGGTACCGTTGGAAAGCTCTCGACGGGACAAAGTAAGGGGGGAGGGAATGCCAGCCTATCTTCTGTTGTGGGGAAATCTGCACATTTTTTAGGCCTAATTCATTCGTTTAGGCCTCTGGAATTGCCTTCAAAGATTTCAGGCATATTTCAGTTCCTACTCTATTAGTAGAAATCCACTTTTGGTGATACTTCTTTCTGATCTGTTTAGTCCATCATGTGTAACATCCTTCCAGATGTTATCAACCCAATTCTCACCTTAAATCATATGTCTAGCTATTGGTTCTAAGGTTCTCAAGTCTATTTCGGTTTCTGCCCTATTAGTAGAAGTACTCTTTTGGTGATACTTCTATCTTATCTATTTTGACCATCATGTATAACATCATTCTAGATGTTACCAAACAGAATTTCACATCTAGATCATATGGCTAGCTCTTGGTATTACATGTTCATTTGGGGCATTGGAGTTTTGATTGTGAAGCTTTGTGTTTCTTTTTTTGAGTTTTCTCTTGGGAGTTCTCATATCCTCTAAACATTACAAGCACCTTGTCTTTATTATATAGTAAGGAGGATCCACTCAAAAGGAGCTCCACCTTTGGGTCATATACATGGATTGGTAACATGTCAACAAGCTCCACCTTTAGATTAGTTGGATGGATGGGTGATATGTTGGTCCTTATCCTATCTGGTTGGTTAAACAAGTTTGACCAAAGGGAATCTTTAGGGAATCTTCCTATATGAAGCTCAGAAAAACATGAATGAGGTATCATTAGAAAGCTCTTGATGAGAAAAAACATGGAGGGAAGAAGGAAATGCCTTATTCATATGGGATGAAAGAAATTCCATTTTTTAGGACTAATTCATCATTAGGCCTTTGAAATTGGCTTGGAAGTTTTTTTCCTCTACCCTTTTAGTGGAAGTACTCTTTTGGTGACATCTCTATTTGATCTACTTAGACCATCATATATAACATCCTTCCAAATATTACCAAGCCAATTTCCACCTCTAGATAATATATCTGGCTAATAGTATTACATATATACAACAAAGATCCATATGACGTGGTGTTCTTTTGGAAGACAGAGAATAGATAATGGGATGGATACCTTGCTTGGAGAAAGCATTAGTATGCTTGATAGATGAATTTTATTTATATTTAGTAAGAGATCATTTGGTAGTGATAATAGATGATGTTGTGATCATATACACTACAAGTAACACAATTTTTGAGGAAGTGATTATTTGTCATCTTGAATGGGTGGCAAGCATAGCAATAGCAAGCAAAGTCTCCAAGTATAAATGTATGTAGCAAAATTGCTTCTTTTTTCTTCTAGCCTTGGAGTTATATGGAATGATGAATATGAAATTTGACATATTTGTCAAAGAGTGTATGAAAGCATATCATACTAGACATTGAGTGTATCACTCTCATTTTACCACATTGCATATTTTAGATAATGTGTGTCTATTGCTCTATAAAGCGCACTAGTTGATACAATCTATAGGAGAAAATCATACTAGGTGATGCTTCTTTGGATGCTCTAGTAATATGTAGACCATACAACTTGCATGGCTCAAAAATCTTAGATGTAATAGTGAAAATTTTTGATACCAATAATATTAGAGCTTAGTACCATTTTACCTCATGTTTTATCCTTGTATGGCTTGATGAGAACTTCCCATCCTTCTTGTTGTCCTACATTGGCTACTTCTATTGCAAAGAGAAAGGAGTTACAACAACTACTTGCTATTATAGAGAATGTCTTTAGGCAAACAACACTACAAAGCAAACATTGAACAAGATTGAAAGAATCCCAAAAACAAAATGATCTACTCGTGAGTCAAACTCAGCAATGCCAAACATGCATCACTTAGAAATAATGACTACTTCTATAGGACAAGTCATTTTAAATTTATCAAAGGATCATGTTAAAGCTAAAGTTTTTGCACTACTTTGAAATATGACAACTTCTCTAGGATGAGTGAGGTTCACTTGATCAAGGGTTCATGTTAAAGCAAAAGTATATGCACCACTTGAGAAAGTAATAACTTCCTTAGGGCAGATCTATTTCAATATATCAAGAAATCATGTTAAAGCTAAAGTTTCTACACCACTTGGAAATGTGACAACTTCTCTAGGACAAGTGAAGTTCAATTGATCAAGGGGTCATGTTAACCCAAAAGTTTGTGCACCACTTGGGAAAATGTTAACTTCCTTAGGACAATCTCTTTCAATTATCAAAGAATAAAGAAATCAAAGAAATAATGTTAAAGAACAAGTTTTTATATGCACATAGTCTTCCTTGTTATATAGTGTAGTCAATCATGCATACTTTGATGTGCTTAAAGTTCAAAATTAATAAATCAGTGAATATGAGTATGACAAACACTTTACTCTATGGATGTAGGTGTTTCATCAATAATGGATGAGTTGATTGATGATAGCTTAAGGAAGATTCTTCCTACAATTGCCCAAGAACAAGGAAAGAGATATCATAGTAAAAAAATGTATTATTTTGACAGCAACAAAAATCAAGCCAATACCTCCAAAGATAAGAAATAATAATTTGTAGTAGACTATTGTGTGGAAATCTTGAGCCACTTTATCTTTCATATAAAATCTAGAAATATTTTTTTTGAAGAATACAACAAAAAACAACCCAAAGCTTATACATATTAAAAGGAAATTTTAAGGAAAATATGTGAAAAGAGTAAAAAACAAAAAACAAAAAGATTTACACTTACCAAAACAATAAAACTATTTATATGATTGTGAATGAAAAATTTTCTACAAAAAATTATGCCTAGACATACATAAATAAAAATTATAAAAAAGTATTCATTTTTAAATAGTTTTGAAGGTAAGATATTCCTGATTTTATATAATTGAATTTTTATTATAGAGTATGGGATAAAATTTGAAGTAACACATTGTGAACAAATTCTAAGTCACCAATTCATCTTATATCCATCAATTTTTAACTAATTATTTTACAATGATGTTTTAATGTGGATGTAACTAAACTTTATACATCATAATATCAAATTTTGGAATTCATATTGGTGAGAACTACTTGGAGCAATATGAATATATATTCTTGTAACAATGTTTGAAAAAGGATCAAGGTGATTTTGTTCTTACTATATGCAAGATATGGTATATGGATTATGTTAATCGTCTTACTTTTGTTGTTCTATATAATTTTATTTCATATAGAATGTAGTTTAAATTTATGAATGTCATATTCACGATAGCTTATTTCAATTAAAGATTGATTATAAAATATTGAAAAAATCACATATTGAAGAAATTAATTGAAGAAGATTAAAGATTTAAAGATTATAACATATTCTTGATCTTGAATTATAAACTAAAAAATCAAATTTAGAGATATAATTCTTAAATCTATTTTCTTCATAAGGTATTACATTGATATATGGAATAAGAAAATGATATATAATAGCTAATTTACCATGAAAAATTCTTATAAAATATAATCCACTTCCATATGCTTTGTTTTCTTTTTTTACTCATGTGGATATTCTTTTTATGTCTATCTCTCTCGTTTGATTAGTTTCAGTCTTGGAACTCATTCACAATAATTTATGAGTTCATATCATCCAATAATATTTTCCCATCAAAATTTATAAAATAAAAATTACAAAATTGTACTAGATTCAAGCTACTCCTTTATTTGAATTCCCAACTATCTTTATTCTCTATTTTACTTCCACAACATAATGGATAATTATATCTATATTTATAATAGATTCGGTTTCTACATGGTCTTTAGTGGCTTGTGGTTCACATGTTACAAATGGACATACAGTTTTTGTCCTTAGCAACCAATGAAATCCTACTTTTTGAAGGTGGTTCAAGTGTTACAACAGACTGGGTCTTTAGCAACTGATTGAAACATTCTTTTGTCCTTAATGGTTGACAATAATGATTTTTGTCCTTAATGGCCGATGGAATGTGACTTTTTGTAGGTGGTTCAGGTGTTACGGCACCATTTTCCTTTTATTGTATCTAGAGGATACGCAATAGACTAGTACATTATGTTAATGTTCTAGTAATACTAGTAGGTGCTCGTCATCCCCCATGGGGCAAGAGCAGTCCCTGGTCTCCGACTTTGCCGTAAAGTATTTATCGTTCAGTCTTCTGCTGAAGACAAACACTGCCAAAAACTAAGGGAGTCCTTCAGTCGCTAAAGGTTGCCAAATAGAAAATCATCTATTATATTGCTCATGAAAACCATCGGGATTAGAAACCTGGGAAGTGTTTGCAGAAATTATTTGGATTGGAAACCCTAAGAAAACCATCAAAACTTTTAAGAACAATTTCCGATAATAAGGTGGATTTTGTGTGCCGCTAAGGATAGCCAAAACCGGAATCGTAATCTGTATTATTATAGAGTAGCTAGAAGTAGATTTGAAATCTAACAATCACATATAGTACTCACTTTTGTCTGAAGGAGTTTGTAGGACAAACTTTTAGAAATGTTGATAAGCAACCATCTCGCAAAATAGATCTAGGATACAACAATACTTTGAAAATATCTCTCACTTCCTTCCTAAACATTGTATTGATCTCTTTTGTTATGTGTTTTATAAATTAGTGTTCAATATAGTCCAGAAAACTACTTGTTCTCGAATGGTCATCCTCTTTTGTCTATCTAAAACTATTACAAATTCTTATGATTACAAGTTTAAACACCTGCATATATATATTCAAATTTTTTGTTTTTATATTGATTATTTCCATCATTTACATCCATTTTGGAACAATCCTTCATGAGATATAGTTAAAAAAGTGTTATGTTTGGCTTGCTATAAGTGACTTGCCTGATCAAGAGCAAGAGCAAAACTTGACTGATAGAAACTCCTTACAGTATCATGCGGATATATATTCAGTCACTTCTAAGGTTGAGTATTAAAGTGACTAGATATCTTGAGTGGTCAATACTCATGAAGTCACGCAGGTCTATATTCAGGAGTTTAGACAGTGACAGAGTGACTATCCCTGTGTTTGTATATATATATACATATGTGCAATGGAAATAAAGTGTCGAAGGCTGGTGTGAGCTTGTTTCAGCCGTGGAGGTAGCTTCCGGGACAGGGAGTGAACCACATTATTTCCTGTTAGTCCTCTGATTTATGTTTAATGGGTCTTATGATGTGCTATTGCGAGAGGTCCCTTGGGACTCTATTTTCTAACAATTGGTATCAGAGCTTAGAGCTTAGTTGGTCCTGGAGTGTCTTGAGATCTGAGGGTGCAGGGAAGTGGGTCCAGAAGCAAGTCCACAGCAAAGCAATGGCAGGGGTGATATCCATATCCAATGCTAAATTTGCTGTGGAGAAGTTTGATGGGAAAAACAATTTTGGACTTTGGCAACTGAAGATGAAGGACCTTCTTGTCCAGCAAGGACTGCATGGAGCACTGAAGAAGAAAAAGGAGGACAAAAGTGATGAGGATGGGGAAGATGAAGATGAAGATCTGAGAGCTATTAGCACTATTAGGTTGAACCTTGCTGATGAAGTGCTATACAATGTTATGAATGAGGAATCTACACCAAAACTATGGGCCAAACTGGAAAATCTTTATATGACCAAGTCTTTGACAAACAGACTGTTTCTTAAACAGACTGTTTCTTAAACAGAAGTTGTATATATTGGGGATGAAGGAAGGCCAGAGTAGTATGGAGCACCTCAATGCTTTCAACAAAATCATTTGTGAGTTGATGAGCATAGAGGTTAAGTTAGAAGAGGAGGATAAGGCATTGCTGTTATTGACTTCACTTTCTCCATCGTATGAGCATCTGGTCACAACTCTTCTATATGGGAAGGATGATATAAACTGTGAGGAGGTCATTTCAGCATTATTGTCCAATGAGATGCGAAAAAGACCCAACCAAGAGAAGACAAATTCAGAGGCTCTATTTATCGGAGGAAGGGCAAGAGAGAGAGATCAGATCAGAAGTAAATCAAGATCCAAGTTTAGAACTGGAGGTTTCAAAGGCAAGTGCTGGATTTGTGGGAAGGTTGGACATTTCAAGAAGGATTGTAACAACAAGAGGCTTGAGTCCAACAAGGATAAAGGTCAACTTTCAAATCAAGCAAGCATTGCTGAGTCATCTGGAGTTGTGGATGATGTTCTATGTGTTACCCAAGACAAAGATCAATTTGAGGAGTCATGGATATTGGACTCAGGTTGCTCTTACCATATGTGTCCAAATAAGTAGTGGTTTCATGAGTACAAATCATTCAATGGAGGATCTATAATAATGGGGAACAACATGGCTTGTAAAGCTATTGGCATTGGTACAATACACATTAAGATGTTTGATGGTATTGTGAGGACTCTTGTTGATGTGAGGCATGTTCTTGAGTTAAGGAAGAATTTGATATCACTAGGCACTTTGGACTCAAATGGTTGGAGGTGGGGAGCAGAAAATGGAACACTCAAGGTATCAAAAGGAGCATTGGTTGTAATGAAGGGCAAGAAGATAGGAAACCTTTATGAGCTTGTTGGAGAGACCATCACTGGAGGAGTGGCAAGTACTATTTCTGAAAATGAAGATCCCAAAGATCTTACTCAATTATGGCACCTCCGTTTGGGTCATATGAGTGAAAGGGGTCTAAGTGAATTGTCCAAGCAACAACTTCTGAAGGGCCTTAAAAGTTGTAAGTTAAAATTCTGTGAGCATTGTGTAATAGGAAAGCAACGGAGGGTAAGCTTTTCCACAGGAGTTCATTGCACAAAGGGAATTTTAGACTATGTGCATTCTGATGTTTGGGGCCCTGCACCTGTAGCTTCAAAATCTGGAGCATTATATTTTGTGTCTTTGGTTGATGATTACTCTAGGAGAGTATGGGTCTACACCATGAAGCAAAAATCAGAGGTCTTCTCTATATTTAAACAATGGAAGGTGATGATGGAGAAACAAACTGGAAGGAAAGTGAAGTGTTTGAGGTCTGATAATGGTGGAGAATACAAATCTGGAGAGTTTGATAGATATTGTAAGAGTGAAGGGATAATCCATCACTTTACCATACCGGGTACTCCTCAGCAAAATGGTGTGGCAGAGCGGATAAATTGTACACTCTTGGAGAAAGCAAGAAGTATGTTAAGCAACGCTGGATTGGAGAAGAGTTTTTGGGCAGAAGCTATAAATACGGCTTGTCATTTGGTAAACCTTTCTCCCTCTACTGCTATTGAGTGTAGGACACCTATGGAAAAATGGACAGGTAGGCATGTTGATTACTCTTCACTTAGAGTATTTGGATGCATAGCTTATGTTCATATTCAACAAGAACAAAGGACAAAGTTAGACCTCAAATCTAGAAAATGTATATTCTTGGGATATGAGAAGGATAAAAAGGGATATAGATTGTGGGATCCAGAAAGGTGTTGTCTTGTTGTGAGTAGGGATGTAGTTTTTTGATGAGACTAGTACAATGAAGACTATTACTATAGCAAAAGAAAAGAAAAAACAAATTCAGTCAGATTTTATTAAGATAGATATTGATACTGGAAATGAAGACATTTCACCTCTTGTAGATCTACCAAGTGAACCATTAGAAGAGCAAAGCCCAGAAGTGATTCATGAACCTAGGTATCCAAATAGGGATAGAAGGCCTCCAAAGAGATTTGATGATTCTTTTGTAGCTTATGCTCTTCTTACGGAGAATGGTGAGCCTTCTTCATATGAAGAAGCAATGCAAGATCAAGAGTGTCAAAAATAGCATTGTGCAATGGAAGAGGAGATGAAGTCTTTGGCCAAGAACCAAACTTGGAGACTTGAAAAATTGCCTATGGGAAAGAAGGCAATTGGTTGCAGATGGATATTTCGGAAGAAGGAAGGACTTCCAAAATCAGGTGGAGATAGATACAAAGCAAGGCTTGTAGCAAAGGGTTACAGCCAAAAAGAAGGTATTGACTTCAATGAGATTTTTTCACCAGTGGTAAAAATCTCTTCAATTCGTGCACTATTGGCAACAGTTGCATTGCATAACTTGGAGTTGGAGCAACTAGATGTTACAACTGCTTTTTTACATGGAGAATTGGAGGAGGAGATTTACATGCATCAACTTGAAGGTTTTGTGGTACCAAGGAACCAAAACTTGGTTTGCAGGTTACAAAAGTCTTTATATGGACTGAAGCAAAGTCCAAGACTTTGGTACATGAAATTTGATACTTTCATGTTGAAGCAAGGATATAACAGAAGTGAATCAGATTGTTGTGTGTACCTCAAGAAGCTACATGGACCTAGAGTATTTGATTTAATCATCTTGGTACTATATGTGGATGATATGCTGATTGCTGCAAAGGATATGGTTGAGGTGGAGAAATTGAAAGCACAACTTGGTAAGGAGTTTGATATGAAGGACTTGGGTTCTTCAAAGAGGGTACTTGGGATTGAAATCCATTGGGACAGGAGCAAGGGAAAGTTATGGATATCTCAAAGGAGATATTTAGAAAAATTACTTGCTCGGTTTGGCATGGAGAAAGCAAAACCAATGAACACTCCAATGGCAAGTCATTTCAGGATATCATTGGAGCAATGTCCATCAAATGAGGAGGAGAGAAAAGTAATGTCCAACATTCCTTATGCTAATGCTGTTGGGAGTTTAATGTATGCTATGGTCTGCACTAGACCAGACATCTCATATGGTGTGAGCATGGTGAGTAGATACATGGCAAATCCGGGGAAACAACATTGGGAAGTTGTGAAGTGGATACTTCATTACTTGAAAGGGACTATAAATATTGGCATTAACTTTGATGTGGAGAAGGAACAAGAAGGAGGAATTATAGTGTACTTAGATTCTGATTTTTCCGGAGACTTGGATAAGAGAAGGTCTACAACAGGATTTGCTTTTACACTTGTTGGTGGTGCAGTAAGTTGGAAGTCTACTCTCCAATCTACTGTTGCTCTTTCTACTACAGAGGCAGAATATATGGCAACAACTGAGGTTTCCAAAGAGGCAATATGGCTACAAAGATTAGCCAAGGATATAGGACTCCCTAATATGAAGTCCACACTCTTTTGTGATAGCCAAAGCGCTATTCACTTGGCAAAGAATCAAGTATTTCATTGAAGGACAAAGCATATTGATGCGAGACATCATTTTATCAGGGAAGCTGTGACAAATGGTGAAATCAATTTGCAAAAGATTGGCACACAGGTAAACTGAGCTGATATGTTGACTAAACTTGTTCTTGTTGAGAAGTTCAAGTTATGCATGAACTTGCTCAACGTTCAATGTTGCTCTTTGGGATGATAAGGTGGATACAAGCAAAAGGTGGAGTTTGTTATGTTTGGCTTGCTATAAGTGACTTGCCTGATCAAGAGCAAGAGCAAAACTTGACTGATAGAAACTCCTTACAGTATCATGCGGATATATATGCAGTCACTTCTAAGGTTGAGTATTAAAGTGACTAGATATCTTGAGTGGTCAATACTCATGAAGTCACGCAGGTCTATATTCAGGAGTTTAGACAGTGACAGAGTGACTATCCCTGTGTTTGTATATATATATATACATATGTGCAATGGAAATAAAGTGTCGAAGGCTGGTGTGAGCCTGTTTCAGCCGTGGAGGTAGCTTTCGGGACAGGGAGTGAACCACGTTATTTCCTGTTAGTCCTCTGATTTATGTTTAATGGGTCTTATGATGTGCTATTGCGAGAGGTCCCTTGGGACTGTATTTTCTAACAATCCATTTTTGAACAATCCTTCATGAGATATAGTTAAAAAAGTGCATATGCTCCAATGCTCTCAAAACCCTCCACCTCAATGAGAATCTATATCCTCTAAATGAAACTATAACCTCATTATGCCTCACAACATGAAAAACAAAGACAAAGTACTAAATATGTTATTATCTATTGATTGTTGGAAGTAGAAGAAGATCTTAATTAAAGAAGAGGCTTGAAATCTCCATTGTCATATGCAGATCCAAGATCTCAATCAAATCCAAATCCAAGAGTGTTGTGATTCCTTATAGAAGTGTTCAAGATGGGTTTATAGAGGAAAATTTTGTGCATAGATCCTCCATCTAACTTAATTGGAAGTTCAATGGACACAATTGCTATTGGAACCTAGAGTTTCAAGAAATTGAATGCCCGTTTGTAGAATCATTTCAAACAAAGCTTTGAGCTCAGCCCAAACCCAAGCTATACATTAGCTTTTACATTCCATGCTACTAAAGTTGGGCTTCAATACCAATGATTAGGGCTTGTGCTTCCATTCCAAAAAGTTTCTAATCATTTTTGCTATATTCTTATTGACTTTTATCTTGTGTTTATGTCCAAGAAATCAATCTTATGCTTCTTAAAAGCAAAATTTATGAGTTTGAACATGGCTCACCTGCCAAGATGCTAGTTTGACTATCTTCAAGCCATAGTCACATGCAAGAACTCATACGGATAACCTTTTGGACCATTGCAATGGATGAAAGATAAACTCACTAGACTATAATAATGTTAGAAAGAATTTCAGCTGGTCCTCTATAATAGCATGGAATGTAAAAGCTAATGATAATTAATTCTTCTTATCCAAGCATCTATTAATGATAAATTTTACCTTGACTTTAGCAAAATGTATAGTTTTCAACAACTATGGCATATGTGGGAAAATTATAGCATAAAAATTAATATTATAAGAGCATGTCAAAAATCAAAGCATGCTTAATTTAGGCTTTGAGCTGAAATGTTGTCTAGCCAACAATACATAAAATATCTAATGAATATGGAGAGCATACATTATAATTGTCCTTGGGTGTTGTAGAAGGTCACTTGACTTGATATCTTATGATTGAAGCACTCAAAATCTAGTGCCTATAAGGTTAACCTATTAGGAGACAAGTATTGACAATGAAAATAAGGGGTATTTCTATTGAATATGTAATCCTATCAAGATACTCATGATCCAACATGGAGAGCATAAACTACATTGACAAACTAACACTAAATGCAAAAGCAAACCCAAAGACATAAGAACCAAGTGCCTTGGCTTGAAGGAAGGCTGAAAATATTTCCTTTACAAAACATTACTTTAATTTTTTCTTACTAATTTGAGAGGTATTTTTGGTCTTGGCCAATCTAAAGATATCCCACACATCTTCATTTAAGGAATGAGCACCCAATAATAATAAAATGTTTGGAAGTTCTAAAGAAGAATGCTATCATGCAAAGATTAAGGAAGAACCATCATAAAATTCCTACTCAAGCCACTAAGTTCTAACACTAGAGGTCAATTTCATGCCAAGCTACCACGTTCTAGTACTACGGATCAATTCCAACCCAAGAACCAAACCATACAAGTATAGGAGAAATCTCAACTCTAAACCTAAGATGTGATTATTGCCTTGCTTTTTTAAGTGCTCAAGCAGTCTTTACTTACTCTGTCTATCAAATCATTTTTGCAAAGCTCACCTATCATAACAAACAAATTTTCAATAAGAAATCAGATTTCTTTCCGGATATACAAAGCAACAAAGGATAAACAGCATAGGATTTCCAAAAAAACTTCACCTAGTGGTTATATCATCATTGGAGAGTTAAATAAATTGAAAAATAATCACATGATAATCAAAGATTGCAATTAGCAAAGTGCTTCATTGTAAACAAGATTGCAGATTACTATCGTAGCTTGAACATATTCTCCTTCCAAAAGCACAAAATTATCTAGAGCCATTGCACTAAAAAATGCAACATTCAATTTCTTATGTGAGAAAATACCCATAGTCAAGCAAATATAAATTTGGGAAGTGTTTATCCCTATGACTTGTTAGTAGTTATGTTATATGCAACACAAACTAGAAATTATATGTGGCATAATGGGAAAGGAAGTCCGGTACTTTCAATAATCAAAGGAATTTGTGGCAACATACCTTACATAATCACCTATAAGGACTTCCACCTCAATCAATTGGGGGGAGTAGTAGCATATGATGAGTTTGTTTCCATTGCATAGTCCCTTTTATGGGTCTAGATTATGTAGCAGTATCACATGTGTGCTAACTTTGAGTGTAATCTTATGTGGCGGCCAATTGTTGACTTTCAGCTTATTCAAAAACTTGGTTGAGATCACATTGGCACCACCCTCATTATCTACCTTGTCAATGCTTAATAGAATTTGACTTGCCCCAAGCACCATGGGTCAAGCACAACAATGTTGATTTTTGCAACGACATCATTGCATGCTACAAGAATAGTGTGATTATTGAAGAAGTCCCTTCCACCATAGCCACTTGCAATATTGGGGGAAATTGCATCAAACAAGCTCTTCATGGTCTATTGGGTCAAGATCATATTTGGTGCACAATGGATATTATCTTTTTCATCAATGTTAGGCTTGCACTTTCCAATCGCAAGATCTGAACCAAAAATGTATGATTCTCCAAGTCAACAAGTGGCATAAAGGTTGCAAAGACATGCATATTTTGACATAAGGTTCATACCTCACTTGAAACCACAAATAAGACTCCTTTATTGATTATGAGACAATTTTTGACTACAAGCTCTTTAGAACAAAAGGAAGACTTGCCTAAAATAGCCACACATCACATAATTGATTCCTCCAAAGAGAACATCATGCTTGGTTATGTCACAAAGCATATGGTCAATAGCTTTAAAAGCAAGCTTGTTGAGCATTGATACCTTGTCCTTAACAATGAGCTTTGTGCAATGTATCAATTTTGCCAAATCACTTTGTTTGTGAATCTTGCACACAAACATTGGATCTAGCTCAATCAAAATTTTAAATCTTGAATGAGTTGTTCTACCTTTGTGTAGCAATAGTGTGCATTTCCAAATGAAGTACTTATCAATGCAATTTGATTTTCCACATACAAAATTTAGGATGAGATTCTCCAAGTACATCTTTTTGATACCACTTGGTCCATCAACAAAGGAATTTTTTTCAAATACGTTAAGTGTGCTTGATTGGATAATGTTTCCATAAACATCAATGTTGCTCATTGTTCAAAGTTTCAATCTAGTGTTGAACCTCTTCTCTCAATTGTGCAATGTTATTTTAGAGTTGCTCCAAATGAATTGATTTGCTTGAAATTCCTCCATGGGAAATGAAGCCTAATGCAAGTTGTAATAGTCCAACAACTTGTCATATAATGCATGTAGTTGAGCAATCAAGTTCAATGCAATAACATGAAGTGATAAGCTTTTATAAAATTGCTCCTATAGGTCTTATGGGTTTGTCGGTGGTCCGTATGTCAAGATGGTTACAAAAACTAAACAGAGTTGAGCACTTGGTTGCATCACTATAGCTTCATGGAGGCATTGCTACCATTCCTCATTGTTCTTATAAAGTCCATGTGCAATGCATGTAGCCTTGACAATATCAAGGATGATACCTTCAAAAGTATACAAGTCTTGAAAGGATGCACCTTTAACCATTGTCAAAATTATATTGTGTGGTGAAGTAGCTTGCTCACTCATTGTAAAACTAATTGATAAGGTTTCCATATGATTTCTCTAAATTTCTATAATGCATGTTGAGGTGATACTTTTTAGCTAAAAGTCACATTCAACCTAGAAGAGTTTTTCTTGAAAGAGATCTTCAATACACACTTTGGGGTTGATATTTGTGTGGGTACAAGTTCAAATGAGGTGTGATAGTCTTTTTAAATATCAAGAAATTTCCATAAAACTCAAAATCATTGCATTTGGAGCTCAATGGCAGAAGTTACAATCACCTAAAGACACAATTGGATTGGGGATTTTAGGACGACACCACAACAATCAGATTGCAACACACCATCTGATTGGAGTAGACCATTAAAGTGGAGCAGAAAATTCAAGGCTGATATCTCCATGGTTATATGTTCAAATGAGGCATGCTTGGTTTTTTTTTTAAGCTTCATATTATTGACTTTCCATAGAAATTAGAATCATAGTGTGTGAAGCTTTATAGCAGAAGTTACAACCAACTAAAGACACCATTAGGTTGAGTAATTCACCATGATATCATAACACCACAACCATTGGAGTGCAATACATCATATAACTTGAACATACCATCAGATTGGGGTAGACCATCAGAGTGGATAATTAATTTTCCAAGATTGATATCTCTTTGATTACTTGTTCAAATTTGATGTGCTTTGTTTTGTTAGAAGCATCTTCTCAAGGGCTTTCCATAAAGACAAAATCATGGAAATTGAAGCTCTAGAGCAGAATTTATAGTTACTTGAAGGCATCACTGGGCGGAGGATTTCACTATGATATCACTACCATCGGAGTTGGACCATCGGGATGGAGTACACCATTTGAGTGGATTAGACACATCGTGATTGATATCTTTGTAGATTTTGTTTGAAATGAGGTATGCTTAGTCTTATTAGTAGAGTCTTCTCAAGGGCTTTCTAAAGAGATTAAATGCATAGCATTTAGAGCTTTATAATGGATTAAAAACTTGTATTTCAAAGTTGACAACCATTGGACTTTATGCATGTTAGGTTGATGTCAAGTGGTTGCATGTACACTTGTGAGGTTCTAGGGAAATTCTTTATCTTGGGCTTGGGGTTTTTATGGGGATAATTTAGGGCTATTCCCTTAAGGGATTAAGGCAGAGTGGGATGACATGAATCAAAGAGAGGAAGAGAAGAAAGAAATTGACAAGATTTAGATCAAGAATTTCTTTGTTGATCAATTGACAAGGATTGAAAGAGAGTGGTTCAAGATTTCTTAATTATTGAATGTGAATAGATTGAAAAAAGGACTACAAGATTATAGGATTTTATAGAAAAGGTTAAAATAAAAGAAGTTTGAAATTGATTAGTTTGAATGATTGGAGAGAGTGGGTTTTTGATGAGAAAATTTAATTGACAGAGCAAGGAATTGAGAGTGAATTTTGATAAAAAAAGTGTTCTTGGTCAACATATCAAAGGAAGATAATTAATCTCATCTCTCTTTAAATAAAATTTGATTTTTTCTATTTATATGACAAGGACTTTTTTACCCTGATCCACATGGTTGATCATTTAATCACAAAGAGAATCCAAGGCTCTCCTCCTTTTTGAACCTCCTCTTTTTTCTTCTTTTTTATTAGGTTTTTGTCTAATTGTCATCTCTTAGCTTCTAATGTGTGTTTTCTATTATGTGTATCAATTTCATCTTCTTCTTTTTTGCATTACTAATCTTGGTTGGTTTTTAGGTCTTCACCAAGTATATCTTGTTCTATCTCAGATTTCTTTTTCTACTCATGGGACATCAAAGACATACTTTCATTATTGATACTACTCTCAAAATGATTATTGACTTTTGAGAGACACCTTAGGAAGCAACTGAGTTTGCCTTAGGCACTCATGAGCTTTCAAACAAAAACTTGGTTTGAAGAGTATTGACATTCACTCAGCTAGTTTGGCACTATGGTTGGTATTGATGATGTTGTACATGGTTTTGGAGAGGCTTTTATTTGCCACTTTTTGCTTCCTTTGGTTGTTTTAGGATATCAAGATTCATACATCAAGAAATATGTAGTCATATAGTCTATCTAGTTCCTTAATGCCATGCTCTACTTTAATTCCATGCACAAGGAAGTAAAGTAGAGTGGAAATCTTTCAAAGAAGGATTTTGACTCTACTTTTCACACCCAAAACCCAAAATTTGGTTTCAAAATTTGGTTTCAATTTGTCCTTAATTCATTCAATTTGTTTTCAATAGTCTCACATCTACTTATTTTGAGATTTCATATGAGATGACTCTTTTTTTCTTGAGTACATATTGTTCATAGATTCTCTACATGTAGTTATACATGTTTTTGTTTGAAAATACATGCTTTCTTATGAATTAAATTTTATCTCCTATTTGCAAATTTGCTAGTGAGTTATACTTTCATTTTATTGCCATTTCATCTACATTTCATTTGCACTTAATGAGTTTTGGATCACCCATTCTTCAAATAGTTTCTATCTTCATAAGTCTAATATCAAAAGAAGAAAGGAGGATTTTGAGAAGTTCTATTTGATCAATAGGATATAGAGGAAGATTTGAGGAGCAAAAGTTATCTAGTTCTTTTTGAGTGGGATTGACAAGAAGAAGGCTTGTTAATAGTTTTGATAATCAAGGAGTTTTTCAAGTCAATAAGAGGTGGAGAAGAGATATTATAATTCATAAAATTGTGATGAAATTTGTACTTTGTGAACTTCTTTGAGTAAATAGCTTGAGTTTTATAAATTTATTGAACAAAGTGGATTTTGATATATTTCAAACATTGTATCTAGAATGAATGAAGAATTGAGAAGTAATTGAATTAAATTATCAGTTGTAGCCAAATAGTGATTTTATTTTATTTAGTAAGGATTACAATCTTTTAGTTGGATTAAACTTAAACTCCACAACAATGGAAGAAGTATCTCTAGCCTGCCAATGGATTGACAAATTAAAGATATCATTGTGCAAATCCCCTCTTTTGGATTGCCCATTTCTTCCTTGGTTGCCATGTTAAGCAAGAAGGAAAGCCCCATTTAAGATGACTTCCTTGTAAGTGGAATTGTTTGGTTTGCCACAAACTTTTCTATTAGAGTTGTTTCACCGGCATGATCCCAATTAAGAATGTCTGCATGACTCTTGTCCACATGAAGTGTCATATATTATTCATTTGGTAGATGTTGGATTTTTAGATATCCATTGGGCATTGAAAACCCAAATAGTCTTCATGCCATCTCATAATGACCAATGATATATTTTTGAATCTTATTGGTCTTTTTTAGGACCATAGTGTAATACCAATAGCTAGACACATGATCTAGAGATGAAATTTGGTTTGGTAATATCTAGGAGGATTTTATACATGATGGGCTAAGTATATCAGATAGAGGTATCATTGAAAGAGTACTTCTACTAATAGGCCAAAAACCGAAACATGCTTGAAGACTTTAGAATCAATAACTAGACATATGATCTAGAGGTGAAACTTGGGGTGGTGACATCTGGAAGGATGTTACACATGATAGAGAATTTAGATCAGATAGAGGTTCCAACAAAAGAGCACTTCTACTAATAAGGCAGATGTAAAAAATAGCTTGAAAACTTTAAAGCCATTTTTGGAAGCCTAAATAGATGAATTAGGCCTCAAAAATGGTACCATACTCCTCTTTAGATGGATAAGGCTTTCCTTCTCCCCCCATGATTCATCTCATCGAGAGCTTTCCAACGTTACCTTACCCATGGGATCCCAAGCTTCCTACAAGAAGATATCCTAAAAATTCCTTTTGATCAAACCCATTTGACCAGCTAGATAGGACAAGGACTGACATGTCACCCATACAAACAACTAATCCAAGGATGGAACTCGCTGACAAGTCATCAATCCATGTAACTGATCCAAGGGTGGAGCTTCCTTTGAGAGGATTCTCTTTGCTATATAATAAAGAGAAGGTGCTCCTTTGGAGCATCAAAGGATTGAGTTTGAAATCTATATTTTCTCTCTTGAAGAGTTCTCTTGTCCTCAGAGTATTATGCATAGTCATGCAATTCTGAACTTTTTACACATACTTAAAAATACTTCACACAACAATAACCAATGAACATGTCTCTCAATCAATGACATAAATCTTGGAAAACTAAATGCAGTAAGAGATGGCCATTATTGCATGGTGGACATATAAACAACCAATTATTGTGCAACTTGTATGCTAAATCACAACCAAGGACCTAATTTATCTTTCATTAATCAATTTTTTAATCAAAGGTTTATTTTGAAAATATAAAGATAGAAAACCTCATGATTTAGGAATTAAAATTATGCATTTTCATTAAAAATCTAGATCTTATTTCAAGTATAAATATAAATATAAATATAAATTATATATAAATATAAATTATATATATATATATATATATATGGTTAATCATGTATTTTTATGTTTACCTATTGAAACACTTTGATTGGAAACAATTAAGTTGATCTTCAAACAACAATACAAATAGAAATATAGATATCATACCTCAAGATTAATATACTCATTGTACTTTGTTTCTAAGTACAAGTTGTGTGGTATGATCCATTGGTTGTCAACTCAATGATCTTTTTTGTCAACAACAAAGTGCTTATCATCTCCCCTCCTATACACAATATAGCCATCCCTAACCACACATGTCTCTTTGGAAAAATTGCAAGGATACCATATGAAAGCTCAATATTAACGTACTTAAAATATAGTCAATAAGTATAGTCTATTCCCACAATAATACTATTAAAAATGCTTAAGAGTGAAGAAAAACACACACTTGTCACCAAATCTTAGTTTATTTATTATCTCTTGTTTAACCTCTTGGGCTAAAACTACTCCCAAAAGAGAGTAGTGTCATCTTTTGTGGCACACTATAGCAAAAAGAAATCACAAAGTAATGACTTTCACTCAAAAATCTAGCAAGGATTGCTCTTGAAGGTGATGGTCAAACTCCAAGTGCCACTCCATTCCAAAGATGTAGTGCTTACAAATGTGTTCTACCCTTCCGAGATGGCACAACTTGCAGGACTAAACTTCTTGCTACTTCTTATCTGTTTCATTTTGTGGTATTGCTTGTATGGTGAGCTTCCTAATCCACTTATTTTACAAGTTCACTCCTTTGAATCCTTTAATGCACACCTCGTAAGGAGTGAGTATCTGCTTAGCACTAAGCATTGAAGACCTATTGTGAAATGCCTCACCTCTACTCTTGCATAGACATTGAAACAACATGCAAAATATAGGACACAAAAATTGCAAAGAAGTATGCTCACTCTTTACTAGTAATCAAATTTTTCATTACAAAAAAGAAAAAATATGAGTGCCAATGGCACTCATCCTAATATACAAGTGTTGCTCCAAGGCAAAGGGATCAAAATCCCAAGTGAATCTTGAAAATTTTTGATCTAAATGGTCCACCACTGCTTCTACTATCATAATCCTATCTTATCTTAGTCCTCTGCAAAATGATTAGGCTCCTACATGTGTGAGTGGAGATATCAGATGCAACCTAATCTATTCCTAATGTACAACCTTGATTACCTATACAAGCCCAAGGGCACTCCTCTTCAAGTATATACAACTCTAAGTATAGTAAAATTTCAAGGGCACTTGTCCTCAACTCTATACTCTGAGTGCTACTTAACTATGAAAGCATATGCATACAATGCAAAGTGTAGGGACAACTAGCCTACTTAGAGTGCTTGACTACTATAGAACTTTGAACTAAAGAGTGCAAGGACTTCCTTTTAGGGGAGTGCTTTGGACTAGAACAATTGGCAGTGAAGGACTTCATTCACCTCTTAGGTATCTAATGATTTGGTCTGTCTAGGCTTGATACCTAACTATCTTTAGCAAGAAGGTATGGCATACTTCATTGATTTTTATCTGAATGCTCCTTCAAGTGCAAGGATAGGATGTTCATGCATTCTTCCTTGTAGGCTTGATTTTGCAAGAATTGGACTTGCATCTTCAATTTGTGGTGTTTGGTCCTCAAGGCCCATACTACTCCTTCTTCTTTTACCATCTCCATGAATAAGGCCTAGGTCTCTTCTAGTTGGTGCAATGGTTTTAGTTGATTTTAGTCTCTTTGCTTTGATTGCCTATCCTATTTGGCCTTTTGTTCTTCTAGCACTTGGAAGCTTTCTGTATGTTTGATTATTTCTTCCTTTGCTTCCTTGGTGAGAAATTCTAGTTAACCTACCACTTCCTTTTGATACTCCTACATATGCAGCTCCAATGTTACTACTTGATCATGCTTTTCCTTTAGAGCACTCCTAGTGCTATCCACCTCCTAGCACTTGCTACAAAGTTGGTCTTTAGCTTCCTTCTTGAATTGGTCAAACTTGAGGCAAAGTGCATCCAATCTCCTTTAAACCTATTGGTCTTGGATGCTTGATGATCTCTTTGTTCTCAAAAGTGGCTCTTCTCTTCTTCAACTTCTGGTTCTCTTGCAACAAGGTGCTTACCTTTGAATCCTCTACCTTGTATAGATCTTTGGCCTTCATCGTCTCATCCTTCACCAGGTCCTCTTTGAAATTTTTAGGATAGACCTACTTGTATATGGTCTTGAAAGCATGGTGTAGTCCACCACATCAAAGCACTTGGCTTGGTAATATTGCAATAACACCTCCATTAATTGCAATGCATTATCCATTGAGTGAATGATGAAATTCAACCATCTTGCACATGCACCAACTTGGATGTTGTAGGTGCCTCTTGCACTTTGATTTTCACTTCAGGTGCAGCCCTAGGAAGATCCATCACAATGTCAAACCACTCTTCTTCTTTGACATTGTTGGTAATTTGATCCTCTTCCTCAATGCAGTCATTGGCCTTTGCTTCTTCTCTTAACCAAAGTTCGTTGTCCTTCAACCACTCGGCCTGATCTTGCACTTCTAATGCGGTTTCTTTTTCTTGCATGTTTAGACTCAAGAATGCCTACTCAAGCACTGCCACTTCTTCTACCATGTGTTCTTCTTCATTTGTAGGGCCCTTATCTATCTCCTAGTCTGATTTTGGGGAGCAGATTGAGCGTCCTCCCAAGGTTCCCCTCCTTCTTCATTGTCTCTTGAGGTAGAGGTTGATCCTTGTAGAATGAAGGACCCCTATTCCTCCTAGTCCTTATTGTCATCAACCTTGGTGTCCTCAGCTTCAACTTTTGAAGAAGATACTTCAACAATCTTGGCACTTGCCTTTGACTTCTTGGTTGGAGGAAGTGGTTTCTTCTCCAAGGTGGTGGTCTTCCTCTTCAAAGTCTTGGGCAAGGCCAATGCTTCATCTATAGTGTAAAAGACCAAGGGAAGAAGTAGGAGAATGGAAGACCAAAGTGAAAGATTACATTGGGACTATTGAATGAGGTGAAATCTAAATGCCTAGCATGAGCTTGGGCTTTGGTATCTACCAAGAACATGCAAGGTTCTTAGGAAGCTTCTCAGAGGCTTCTTTCTAGAAGCTTTCTACTTGGCATGCAAGCTAAACTAGTTGGAAAGTCTCCCAAGAAGCTTCCTTCTAGAAGCCACCTACTTGGTATGTAAGCTAAGCTAGCCAGGAAGCTTCCTCTTAAAATTTTCCTACTTGGCATACATGTCTATCCAATACTTGGAAGGTATTAAGAAGCTTCCTAGATGCTTTTAGAACATTCATACAACTCTTGGCTAATTTAACCTATTTGTTATTTTTTTAGTCTTAACCAACTCATTTGTAAACTCTATATTGTTACATACAAGTACAAATTGGCCTATCTTTGCAAAATTTGCATCTGCCATCCAATACTTGGAGATTTGAGTAGGTCTTTCATGTTTCACTTCAAAATAACTTGCAAGAAATGGGTAGGGAACCTCTTCCTCTCTTCCTTGGTAAGAAGGGTTCATCTCTATGTAGTAGTGCATTGCAAAAGGAGCAATGTAAGTGGCTCTTCCTTTGTCTTCAAATATGTATGTAAAAGCTTGCACTACTTGTCAAACATTTTGGCCCAATATAAGGCGCTATTGGATACATATTATCAAAGAACACTACATGTCAATTGATTAAGTAGGTGGTTTGTTTCTATTTGAAAATTTTAGAACTATTTCTACAATGGCTCTTTGGGTAGGGGCCTTGTAACTAGCTACACTCCATCTATTGTTCTTGGAGTGCTTATTGCTAAATTGGCTCTTGACTTTAAGGATTAGCTCCTTGTCAACAAATTTTGTGTCTATGGTCATTGCTCCTACAACACCAACATCCAAGCAGAGTACTATTTTCCAATGGTCCTTAGTCTAGTTCAATGGATTACCATGGATTCCCCCTAAAGTCATCTCTCTCTTGCCTCTCATCTCATGGATCTTACAAAAGACTAATAACTTCCAATTTTAGAGTATAAATCCTAAGTACTTACTTTTAATTACATCCATCCTATAGTACACTACCCATTTTTTCACAGCAAGGGATCTAAGGATGGCTTTAAGAGCCTTCTTCTAAGTCTTGGGAACTACCATGGTTCTTGCACACAAAGAGATGCTATGAGCTATTGATGTACTAAGCCAAGTGCCTCACTTGACATCAAGTACCTAAGATTGCACCAAGTGCCACTCTAAAAATTGAATTTGAATTTGAAATTGAATTTGAGTACTCATTACTTCAGAAAAATTTGCAAGGCACTACTTGATCAGCTAAGTAGTTAGATTGAGTTGCAAAAAGTGCCACTTTAAGCCGGGCAATTCAATTTATACATCAAGATCCTGATTATTTCTCAGAACTTTGGTGGTCATAGAGTGGGTAGGTACTTGCCATTATGTACGCAAAGGCCTCTACATGTTGTCCTTGGGTGAAGCCACTCTCTCATGTGCCAAAAATCCATTTTCCAACCACTTTCTTCGATGCCACACTTGCCTACCAAGTGCCAATGGGTATTTTGTAGGTAATGGCAATTGGCAGCAAGTTCAAATTGCCGTGGAATTTCCCTTTGAGTTCCAAGGTGGCAATTTGCACTTGGACCTATATGCCCTACCTATTGGTACTCCAAGTGCTGCATATCCTACAAGCATTCCAAATGATCCTTCAACACTCCAAGTTTTATTCCATCCTCAAGCATTGGGAGTCATTCTACACCTCTCCAAGTGTTCCTCATTTCCTTTGTGATATAGCTTTGCTTGTCACCTTGATACTGGCCCTAGATCTCATGTGGTCTCTATACCCATTCTTCATATCAGCATTTAGGATTATCTTACATCATTCCAAGTGATGAACATCTTGCAGGCCAACTTGCAAATACTTGGGATTATCCTACATCACTTTGAGTGCTTCTCCCATTCTAGCTTGCCAAGGTCACTCCTCCAAGTACCTCACCATTTGGGGCAATTCTCCAAATAATTCTATCATTCCTTGTGGTTCTCTTAGCACTTAAGTTTGATATGATCAACAAAAGCAAATTTTTAAGAAATAAGAGCACCACATACCACTTGAAAAATTTACCAACCTCCATGTAAGGGGAATTTGGATTTTTCCCATTACAAGGCCCATGCACTAAGCAATATTTCATTGTCTTGTAGGCATCAAGGTCAATGATTGGTTCAAGAAGTTTTGTAGACACTATTGAGTTGATATTGTCCACAATCCTCAATTCTGACTACTCATCAAGAATCAATGGGATATGCATGTGTAGTAGGCCTCTCTTTTGAAATTAAATAACCCTAGTGTACCTAAGCACCTTGCCAAACACTTTGTGGTCCTTGAAGTCTTCCATTTGCTCTTAGAATTTCAATTTTAACACACAAGCAACTAAATCTAGCCAATCTTTTGCTATTGCCGTAGTTCTAGTTTTACTATGATCTCAAACCATTTTGGGTTAAAAAAAGATCCGGCCACCTAAACATGCGCACATTGGCCATGGCATCCTAATAGTGGTGATTCATTTGATGCTACTTCTTGCAAAAGATGATGAGAAGATGAACAACTTCATTTAAGGCATCCACCACTCTATTAGAAAGTTCACATTGTAAGTCCTTTTGATTGTCTTGGGTGAACTTCAAGTGGTTTTGTTCAATGCACACCCATGCATCTACCATTGTACTATTGTAACAAAGGTTAGATAAAGAAGATGTGGTCGTGACAATTGTGTAGGTGAAGTAGGCATGCATACATGAAATTGCATCTATGTTACTCTCCTTGATCTGCCACTACCTTTGAGAGAATTTGGATCCACTTCCACAAACTCCATACCTTTGCATTCAAAGCCTGTCAACAAGATGTTCAAAGACCATCCTTGATGCGCATTGAGAAAGAGAAGCATGTAATGCTTTGGTAAATATGTAGAGTGCAAAGTTGAGATATGTTGAAGAAGCCTATTCACCCTCTTGACAACAATGTCTCAATATAACATGATTCCATCATGGCCATCACGAACCATGATTGTGCCAACCTCATCTGATGTGGGGGTGTTGTATCTACAACAATCTTGACATTTCAAAGCCAATAGATAGAGTTCCTACTCCATTGTTGGTTGCTTTATCAATTGTTAATGAACACTTTCAAAATGTTGTATGTAAGTGTTGTGCTCCTATAACATGTTCTAGAGAAACTTTGTTATACTATGGTTTAGATTTTTGAAAGTTACCATTTGACCAATTAGAGTAGCATGGTTATTGGCAATATACAATTTCAAAAACTTGCAATTCTCCCCTATTGTCAAAAGGCTACCTATTATATGATACAATGCGCTTTGAAATCAAAAGATGTAGTTCTTATCTTGGGCAAAATATTTATCAATATTTTCTCCAAGAGATACAAAAACCAAAGTGTTTGTATCTCTAGGATTGATTCTCAAAAGCTCTTTGCTTCTTGTATGTCTTGTTGCAACAAGCACCGTAATGATTGAGGAAGCACTGCCAATTGTGGAAGCTCAATTTCCTTGATCACAATACACAATGAATAGTGGGTTGGCCTTTGTTGATACACTCTTCTAGCTAATGCAAAGTGCAACATGTACCATAATGAATATTGATTTACTGAAGTAGATGCCAAATGCTATCAACAATAACATGCACCAAACATGACAACAAAAAATTTGGGATTGTAGCATATGTTGCTTGATGTCCTAGATGATCATTCTATAGGAAATTTTTTTCCTCTTCCTTTGTTTGCTTGACATGCTAGGCACATGAGCAAAATGATCAATTCCAAGATCCACCATCTGATCTTCAATTAGATGTTCCACAGGCCTACTTCAACATCTTGCATACACATTCATGCTCAACATCCATTTGCTTAGCACAACATTCTTGGGCCAACTTATTTCTATGGGCTTGAGTAGTTTCCTCTTGAATAGAAGGTGTAACAAATTTCAAAAGGCTTGTAAGGTAGAAAGGACAATAAATGATGTGTGATATCAAAGGAATGCCATTTTGAAATCCTTAAGTTTGGACTATGGACATTAAAAAGATAGGCTCACAACCATATGTGTAGCAATTTTGGAACCTATTTGATAAGACTCTTCCTTTTGAAAAATACCTTGATGGCTTAAATACCTTGATAGTGAAGTTATGGAAGAATTTAGGCTGCCATCTTAACTTTCCAAAGATTGTGTGACAATTGTAATGTGTCCTTGTTGAGCTTCCTAAGAGAAATTGAAAATGATATTTTCTAAAAATTTGTGGGTCCTTCCTAGCAATTTTGGAAACTTAGCCCTGGAGTAACTGACCTTAACATAGTGTGAGAAATTGCAACAATTACTGGAATTATTTGATCAACTTATTCAAAAAAATAAAATAAAAATCCTACTCCTATTCAAAGTTGTAGACCCTTCTCAAATTTTTTAGAAACTTAGCTTACTTAGAACAACTAGACTTAACACGGTGTGAGAAAATGCAATCTGGCTAGAATCATTTTGCAAACTTCTTTACCTGAAAATATTTTAATATCTATTTAGAGTTGTAAGGCCAAGGCTCTCAACAATCTTGGAAATATAGCCAACTTGGAACAACTAGACTTAATTGGGTGTATGAAATTGCAATTATTGTTGGGAATCATGTAAGCAACTTCTCCACAATCCACTCTTCATCTTGGTTGGAGGCCATTCCTACCAAAGTAAAGTTGATACAATGCATAACATGGACAACAAATATTTTGAGGCTAATTTTGAGACATAAATTTCCCTTCTTTTAGCAACTATGATGAGTATATATGAGAACTAACGCTTGTCTCATGGCCTCAAGTTACATTGAAATCAATCCTATGATAGAAATGTGAAAATTATGACAACTTAATGATTGTGATTTTGCATTCAACAATGAACTAAATCCTTTGCATTAAATTTCCAAAATTGAAAACAACCCAAAACCACATGAAAAATAACTTTAATAATTTACAAAAAAGCTCCCATCTGTCTTGGCCAAGAAACTTTGGGCTCTTAGATTTGATTAAAATAATTGGCCTTTGAGGGTAAAAACTCTTTGGAAAATGCCAGAAAAACATCCTCCTTGCAATGAAAGCATCTCCAAGCTTGCACGTTCTCCCAAAACTAATCAAAGATCAAAGCTCAAAAACTCTTTGCACCAAGAGCCACTTCTCTCTATCATCAATTTGCTGGTCATACTTTTATAGAAAGGTATTCTTGTAGAGAAGAAAGTAGAAAATCTTTGAGCCCCAACCCTAGAAATGTCATATGGGTAGAAATCTAGAAATATCCACCAATATAGTTTCAAGAACAGATTTCTGGTAATAAGATGGATTAAATGTGCCGCTAAGGATTGCCAAAATTGGAATCATAATCTGTTATTATAGAATAAGATATATAATTTTTTAAAAGTATTATAAGAAAAACTATCTTTCTCTACCAAAAATTTTTAAGTGATCAAAACATATTTCTTGTCAATAAAAATGTTTTCAATCTTCATTTACAAAGATAAAACATAATTTTATAAAATTTCACCTCTAATTCAAGGTAACTATACTTGAAATAAAACTGTATTTAATCCAAAGAAAAATCAAAGTGAAATTTTAGATTGCTCAAGTTATCAAATGATCTAATAGATGTAAGTTAATGCTTGTATAATTTTGATGATAAATTAAAGATGTTATTATAATTATCATGTAGATTTATTAAATATGATCTAATACATGTAAGTTAACACTTGTATCATTTTGTAATACCAAGAGCTAGCCATATGATCTAGATATGAAATTTGGTTTGGTAAAATCTAGAATGATGTTATAGATGATAGTTAAAATAGATCAGATAGAAGTATCACCAAAAGAGTACTTCTACTAATAGGGAAAAAACTGAAATATACTTGAGAACCTTAGAACCAATAGCTAGACATATGATTTAAAGGTGAGAATTGGATTGGTAACGTTTGGAAGGATGTTACACATGATGGACTAAATAGATCAGAAAGAAATATCACCAAAAGGGGACTTCTACTAGTAGAGTAGGAACCAAAATATGCCTAAAATCTTTGAAGGCAATTTTGGAGGCCTAAACGGATGAATTAGACCTCAAAAATGTGTTTGATCCCCCCCAACAAATAAAAGGTTGGCCTTTCTTCCCCCTGCTTTGTCTCATTCAGAGCTTTCCAATGGTACCTTACATGATTCTAAGATTCCTATAGGAAGATTCCCTAAAATATTCACTCTGATCAAAGCTTGTTTGACCAACCAGATAGGACCTAGACAAGACATGTCACCCATCCAAATAAGTAATCCAAGGGTGGAGCTTGCTGACACATCACCTATCTATGTGCCTAATCCTATGGTGGAGCTTCCTTGGAGGAGATCCTCTTTGTCTATATAATAAAGAGAAGATGCTCCTTTGGGGCATCAAATGTTTGAGTGTGTAATCTATGTTTTCTCTCTTCTCTTGTCTTTGGAGTATTACAATGGTATCAGAGCAATTGTTTTTTTTATCAAAGCAAGTGTTTTGGCGACGGCCTCGTTGAATATGGCGACGTGTAAAGATATGACCAACTTTGTACTCCTCATGATCATTGATAGGGACAAGAAGAGTGGGAGGTTGGACTTGAGAGGAAAAGGAAGAGAGTTAGGAACAAAGGGTTTCAACTTAGAACATGGAAGACAGGATAGGATGGATATGCATATGACAAGGCAAGGCAAGTTGATAAGCAACAAGAGAGACAATTTGAGTGATATCAAAGGGTCCTATCCAATTAGGGGCAAGTTTACAAACTTGGGTATCAAGTGGAAGAGGGAGGTTACTAAAGGTTAGCATGACTTTATCACCGACTTCAAAGGTGAGATCACGATGATGGTGGTCCGCATATCATTTTTGGCAATTCTGAGCAACAAGGAGGTGAGACTTGGCTTGTTGGTGAGAGTGGGATATAGTGGTCAAGAATGTGGAAGTATGAGGAACTTGAGATGGAGGGAGAGCAAGAGGAGAATCTGGAACAAGCAAATCTTGGCCAAAATTGAGAAAGAAAGGAGAAAATCCGGTGCTTGCCGGTTTGGAATTGTTGTAGGTAAATTCTGTTGCTGCAAGACATTCATCCCAATTGGTATGGTGGACATTGACAAAGGCACGTAGCATATCCTCCAATGTACAATTTTCACGTTCGGTTTGTCCATTAGTTTGAGGATGATAGGCCGTGGACACAACAAGCTTGGTGCCAAGTATCTGGAAGAGTGCTTGCCAAAACTTCCTAGTAAATTAAGGATCACGATCACGGTCAGAGATGAGTACATGTGGCATCCCATGATGCTTGACAACATTGTCAAAGTAGATTTGCGCTAAGGTTGGAGCATCCACGGTATCACAAGTTGGTGCCAAGTGGATTTGCTTACTAAGCTTATCCACAAACACCCAGATTGCAGCGTGTCCTTGTTTTGTCTTTGGCAAAGATGTGATGAGATCCAAGCTCACATGCTCCCAGCAAGTGGATGGAATGGCGAGTGGTTGAAGGAGTGCACTTGGCTTTTGGTTGCTGGCCTTGTTACGTTGGCAGCTCTCACACGATTAGACAAATTCTCAAACATCTTGTGTCATGTTAGGCCACCACCATTGACATTGGAGGGTATCTAACGTCTTGTCCACACCCATGTGACCAGCAATGGGTAAATCATGGGCTTCTTGAAGGCACACAAGTTGAAGATCACCTTTAGCTGGAACATAGATCCGGTCCTCATGGAATAAAAGACCCTCCTTGATGGAAAAGGTGTTGTACTCCTTATCACATGCCGTAAGGTGACCATGTACCATTTGGAAGAAGGGATCTTGGTGTAGAGCTAACTGAAACTCGTTTTGGACCTTGGAGTCAACTAACACCGTTAAAATTGATGCTGTGATGAGAGGAAGAGACTTCAAATCAGGTCGTCGTAATGAAGCATCAGAGATAACATGGAATTGACCTGGTTTGTACTCAAGTTTGATGTCATATAGTTGGAGTTGTTCCTTCCATTGATGATGTCAACTCTTCATGTGTTCCAAGTGTAAGGTATGCAACAATGGTTTGTGATCAATTTGCATGATCACTTGTTTCCCCAAGAGGTAATGCCTCCATACCTTGGTAGCATATACCATTGCAAGTTGTTCTCAATCTCAAGCAAAGTAGGTTTTTTCAACCGTATTGAGTCGGTGAGACACAAAGGCAATGGGATGGAGTCCATCTGGGAATTCTTGTTGCAACACGGCTCCACTTGCAAAGTTAGAAGCATCAAAATCAACCACACAAGGTAGTTGAGGATCATATGGTTGAAGAATGGGTCTTGAAGACACATATGCTTTAACTTTTGAAATGCTTATTCATGCTTGGTGGTCCACTGGAAACTAGAGTTCTTTCCCAAATGGTCAGTCAATGGTGCAACCACATGAGCATAATAATGGATGAACCGTTGGTAAAAACTGGCCAATCCATTGAATGCTTGTACTTCTGTAGCATCCTTTGGGGTAGGCCAATTAGTAATGGTTTTGATTTTCTCTTCTTCCATCTTGATCCCCTATGCTTAGATCTTATGACCCAATAAGGTAACCTCCTTCTGCCAAAAGGCACACTTCGACTTCTTGCAGTAAAATTTCCATTGTTGTAGTCGTCCTAGGACTTCTCGCACATGATTCACGTGTTCTACCTCTATCTTATTACAAATTAAGATATCATCCTAGAACACCACCACAGATCAATCCCATAGTCCATCCAACATCCAATGCATCTGATCCATGAAGACTACTAGAGCATTAGTGAGTCTGAAAGGTAGAACTCTCTACTCAAAATGCCTATACCTTGTACGACATACAATCTTTTGCACATCCTCTCTATCAATGGGAATTTGCTAATAGCCGCTAAGAAGATCCAACTTGGAAAAGTAGTATGTTCCACTTAGTTTATCAAGCAAGTCATCGATCCAAGGCAAGGGATATGCATTCTTCACGGTTTGCTTATAAAGCCCACGATAATCAATACACAAATGAAGTCTTGTAATACCAAGAGCTAGCTATATGATCTAGATGTGAAATTTAGTTTGGTAACATCTAGAATGATGTTATACATGATGGTAAAAATAGATTAGATAGAAGTATCACCAAAAGAGTACTTCTACTAATAGGGCAAAAATCAAAATGGACTTGAGAACCTTAGAACCAATAGCTAGACATATGATTTAAATGTGAGAATTGGTTTGGTAACATCTGGAAGGATGTTACACATGATGGACTAAATAGATCAGAAAGAGATATCACCAAAAGGGGGCTTCTACTAATAGAGTAAGAACCAAAATATGCCTAAAATTTTTGAAGGCAATTTTGGAGGCCTAAACGGATGAATTAGACTGTTGATCCCTCTCTAGTTTGTCTCATTGAGAGCTTTCAAATAGTACCTTACTCATTTGATTCTCAAACTCCTATAGGAAGATTCCATAAAATATTCCCTCCGGCCAAAGCTTGTTTGACCAGCTAGATAGGACCTAGACCAACATGTCACCCATCCAAGTAAGTAATCCAAGGGAGGAGCTTGCTGACATGTCACCTATTTGTATGCCTAATCCTATGGTGGAGCTTCCTTGGAGGAGATCCTCTCGGTCTATATAATAAAGAGAAGGTGCTCCTTTGGGCATCGGATGTTTTGAGTGTGAAGTCTGTGTTTTCTCTCTTCTCCTATCCTTGGAGTATTACAAGTACTCCATCCTTCTTTGGAACAAATGGTACCGGTGCTCCCCAAGGAGAGGTATTATGTTATATGAAGTCCTTCTCCAACAACTCTATAAGTGTTATTTGCAACTCCTCCAACTCCTTTGGTGAGAGCCAGTAGATCGGTCTATTCACTAGAGTACTCCCTAGCAATAACTCAATCTTGAAGGGTATACCTCAATCGGAGGGTAATCCTTTCGGTAGATCATCCAAAAACATGTATGCAAACTCTTGAATCATCCGATCAACCATTGCTTGATGAGGCTATTGGCCCTCCTCCGATTGTTCTTGTGCAATTGGCTTGATCCACACCGTGAATTCAGACTTATCTTCCTCCAAAGCTTGCTCTATGGCTACTTTACTAACCAACTTCCCTTCAAGGGACTCATCTCTCCTCCAAGCTTGCTCCATGGTTGCCTTCTTGGCAAACTTCTCATCTTTGGACTCCACTCCCTTCAAGGTTCACTCTATGGCTACCTTCTCAACAAACTTCCTATCTTGAGACAGACTATTCTTAGGTGTCTTACTCAGAGGTGCTAGACAACCTAATAAAAAATTCCTACCTTGGTGTTGTACTTGAATTTAGCGTTGGGTCCAATCAAATTGAACCTTATGACGTTCAAGCCAAGGTAGACCTAGAATGATATCATAGTGTAGAGGTGCCACTACAAACCTCATACACTCCAAATACTCCTTCCTAATTTTGAAGGTAACAAGATGCAAGGTGCGGAATGTAGAACCCTTTCTACCATCCGCCATCATCAAACTACTTCCAATCATTGGCTTGATAGGAATACCCAATTCCTTTGCTACTTGCATAGACATGCAATTCTCTAAACTTCTAGAATCAACCAAAATCCTACAACCTTGATTAGATATTGTACCTTGCAAGTGAAGCAAACTTGCATAGGTTAAGCTTTCAATCCCATTGGAACTAATCAAGCTCCCAATAGGCGGCTCAAAATCTCCTACTTGGATTATTCATTTCCTTGATCATTTGGTTCCACAAACTCCATTTGGGCAACTTGTTGAGGTCACCCATTCCTAAGTGGACATTCAGCAATGCAATGTCCAGCTTGGTAACAATAAAAACAACATCTAATTTTTTTGCAATCTTTCTCTATATGTTGCACCAAGTGGCCTCCGTTGGATAGCATCAATCTCCATTGGTGCTGGTTCTTCCACTCGTGCGTATTGTACTGGTAAGCTTGGTGGCTTGAGGTCGAGACCAAGTTGTCGCAACCAAGGAATCAAAGCTCAGCCAATTGCATGGCTTCTTCTACGTTTTGTGGTTCTTGCATGGTCACCTCCAATTTGGTTTGTGACTTCAATCCCCGCACAAATCGATCTATAACTTCTCCTTTTTTTGTATATTTGGAATTTGCATGATGACATTCTGAAATTGTATGATGTAGCCTCTTACTGAGCCAATCTGCTTCAACTCTGCCAATTTATCTTGTGCGGCTCAGGTGTTGTAATACTCCGAGGACAAGAGAAGAGAGAAAACACAGATTGCACACTCAAAACATTTGGTGCCCCAAAGGAGCACCTTCTCTTTATTATATAGACAAAGAAGATCTCCTCCAAGGAAGCTCCACTATAGGATTAGGGACACAGATAGGTGATGTGTCAGCAAGCTCCACCCTTGGATTACTTACTTGGATGGGTGACATGTTTGGTCTAGGTCCTATCTGGTTGGTCAAACAAGCTTTGACCGGAGGGAATCTTTTAGGGAATCTTCCTATAGGAATCTTAGAATCATGTGAGTAAGGTACCGTTGGAAAGCTCTCGACAAGACAAAGCAAGGAGGAGGGAAGGTCAGCCTTTCATCCATTGGAAGGGGAGCGGAAATTTGCACATTTTTGAGGCCTAATTCATCCGTTTAGGCCTCCGAAATTGCCTTCAAAGATTTCAGGCATATTTTGGTTCCTACTCCATTAGTAGAAGTCACCTTTTGGTGATACCTCTTTCTGATCTGTTTAGTCCATCATGTGTAACATCCTTCTAGATGTTACCAAACCAATTCTCACCTTTAAATCATATGTCTAGGTATTGGTTCTAAGGTTCTCAAGTCTATTTTGGTTTCTGCCCTATTAGTAGAAGTACTCTTTTGGTGATACTTCTATCTTGGTGGAAAACCATTCACTAAAACAATTTAGTGAATGTATCCACCTAGGTCACTCCATTCTTCCTCATGTATGGCGAGCATCCCTTCACACCTTCTAGCTTGACAAAGATCCGTCTCGTGGCTACCAAGGTTGATGCAATAAACACATTTGTTTCTAGAATCCAACAAGGTGTGGAGCACAGATTATAGAATGCTCAAAATTGACAAAAGCACGATGTTGATGCACACCGTAGGCACATGGAGTTCAATTTTGGGGATCAAGTGTGGCTATCGACAACCAACCTCACATTAGTTGGACCTTGTAAGCTCAAACCCCATTTCATTGGGCCTTTCTTGATTCTTCGTCGTGTCGGCGCTGTGGCATATCACCTTGATCTACCACCACACATGAAGATCCATCTAGTGTTCCATGTTTCTCTACTATGCAGATATGCTCCCCAATCAGGCTAGAGTCATTCCACACAAGACATTCGACCTTGTCTGACACTCATTGATGATATAGAGGAATATGAAGTGGAGCGGATTCTCCAAAAACACATACGTGGTACTCGCCATCCACGGGTGGACTGTCTAGTACAATGGAAAGGTTACCCCCTCTATGAAGCAACCTTGGAGCCCGCTGCCAATTTGACACATGCACCGGTGTTGGTGCAAGCATTTGAGCAACAATTGCTCAACGAGGATGTTGTCTTAAAAGGAGGGAGGTCTGTACTACCAAGAGCTAGCCATATGATCTAGATGTGAAATTTGGTTTGGTAACATCTAAAATGATGTTATATATGATGGTCAAAATAGATTAGATAGAAGTATCCCCAAAAGAGTACTTCTACTAATAGGGCAAAAATAGAAATAGACTTGAGAACATTAGAACCAATAGCTAGACATATGATTTAAGGTGAGAATTGGTACGGTAACATCTGGAAGGATGTTACACATGATGGACTAAACAGATCAGAAAGAGGTATCACCAAAAGGGGACTTCTACTAATAGAGTAGGAATCAAAATATGCCTGAAATCTTTGAAGGCAATTTTGGAGACCTAAATGGATGAATTAGATCTCAAAAATGTGCAAAATCCCCCCCAATGGAGGAAAGACTGGCCTTCCCTCCCCTTTTCTTTATCTCATTAAGAGCTTTCCAATGGCACCTTACATGATTTTGAGATTCCTACAAGAAGATTCCCTTAAAGATTTCCTCCGGTCAAAGCTTGTTTGACCAACCAGATAGGACCTAGACAAGACATGTCACCCATCCAAATAAGTAATCCAAAGGTGGAGCTTTCTGACACGTCACCTATCTGTGTGCCTAATCCTATGGTGGAGCTTCCTTGGAGGAGATTCTCTTTGTCTATATAATAAAAAGAAGGTGCTCTTTTGGGGCATCGAATGTTTAAGTGTGTAATCTGTGTTTTCTCTCCTCTTGTCCTTGGAGTATTACACATTTGCATGATAAATAAAAGATGCTATTATAGTTATCATGTAGATTGATTCCAATGACAAAATATAATTAATATATTTAGTATATATATTATATACGGTCCATCAAAGGCAAAGATAAACTTGAGAGCAAAATTGGTCAAGCTCTAAGATGATATAGCTAGACGCAATAAGATTTTTTATAGCTTATGAATTATTAAGTTAAAGGTTTTATATGGGAATTGATGAAAAACATAATTGACATATAAATAACTTAATTGGTGTAATGTAAATTGGATTATCTAGATGGTAGGATAAGATACTTCATAAAAATGAAGCTTTTCTATATATTGCTATGCTATATATTGCTATGGTCAAGAAGTCTAGAAATTGATCACTTTAAGAAAACCTTATAGATTTCTATGGTGAAGCAATCCCAAAATCTTTCTCTCTAAGAGAAATTATGCAAGCATTGAAGCAAAGGTTAATATTTATTTCTACATGACCATTTATTTTTTATCTCAATCAACTTAAGAGTGCTTAACATTCTAGACAAAATCTAAGTAAAATTTTAAGAATGAATTGCATTTATTAAATCTATAGAAAGATGAGAATAGAAGCTTATCTCTAAAAGTAAACTAATTTCAAGTTATGAATTAGTGGTATATTTTAGTGAATCTCAAGGAAAACTAATATTATTTGAAGGATTAGATTCACAAAATCACCTTACATTAGACAACAAATAATATAAATGCATGTACATGTTTCTTTATGAAATGTATGATGTCATGACATTTGTAGCACCAAAGCTAAGTTGCTCAGATTTTGGAGTGGTAGTGTTGGTAGACATAAGTATTTTGGTAGTTACTCATGGACTACTTGTTTGCAATCTGATTTTATATTAAAGCTATTGATCACATGGTAGGACCAATTTTCACTTGCATAATTTGCACCATCAGATGTGCCATTAGTAGTGCCATTAGGGCTGGAGATCTAGGTCAAGTAGAGTGGTATAACTTTGAAGTGCAACTCCAAAGAGCTCACTTCTTTGATGTTTGATCTTTGAGTTCATGGCTATGGTGGTCAAAGGCCGGTGAACATCACATGGAGTCTTTAACTAGAGTGGGTGTGACTTGATTGTAATCAATGCCCAAATATTTTTAGATTTTTGAGTGAAGGATCAAGTATAGATTGGATTTGAGTGTGATTTGATTGGAATAATGAACGAATTATATTAGAGAAGTGAGAGTTAGGGAGAAATTGGATGTAGGAACTAAAGGTGTTGTTAGTATCTCCAAGTTTGGCAAATTATTGGTATATTTGATTGTGATCCTAGATTTCCCTAAGAGTGATTATGTGCGGAAGTCCTATGCAAGTTGATGTAAATTTGGCATTGGGGCAGATGGTGTGTAGAAACAAGTGCTAAATTTATGAGAATTGAATCAATTTGAGATATTGGGTGTTCAATTTGAGCTCAAGAGATGAAATCATGATCAATTTGGTTCAAATTGAGCTTGAAGTGAAAAATTGAAGGTGAATTTAGGAACCCATCTCCTCAAATTAAGTGTTTGGAGATCCTCATCCTCTCAACTTGGCTCGAGTGGAGAGTTAGCAAAGGATTTGGTGATAAGCCAATTATAGTGGAGATGCATCAGATTGGTAGAGATTGCCCAAAGTTGGAGGAGTTGCTATGAAGTGCCCTAGCTAGTGCTCAAGTTGGTGAATTTCTGCTAGATTTAGAAAGGGTTCAAATAGACAAGAAAAAAGGCATCATTTGGCTTAAGTTTTGCCAAGTTTAGAGAATCAATGTTTAGGGGCTTCAAGGTATAAGGTTGTGGGCTAAAGAGGCTATGAAGGCCTAGAAGAGCCAGCTTGTTTGTGAGGTCAACTAATTTAGATGAGTTTTTGGTTACTATTTGGTAAAAAATTTCCACCTTTTTAGATTGTGTGCAACAAGGTTTGAACCCTAGATCTCTAGTTCTTACATTGATGCCCCAACCAACTAGTCCACATTCACTTGTTGTCCTAGTGGCTAGTCAATTGATGCCTATGCACATGTAGCTTTAGCTAGTAGAGTCAACTTGATCCCATCTTTAATGATCCTTGGGTAGCTTAGGAGTAGGTAGATGCTCCTATTATATCAAATGTCAAATGGTGGTAGAATCAATCCAATGTTGATTTATGAGATGGAGGGTTTCATTTAGACTTCTTGTGGTTGGACCTCTCCATTCTTTGCTTCATGTTTGTGCACCATGTTTGTGTGAAATGTCCTAACCTTAGAGCATTGGTGCTCTAGTGTGTTGTTGATAGCAAGGTTGGAATGATGACCAATTAGACAATCTATGTTTCTCTTTGGTGAGGTAGGAAATGATGACTTATAGCCCGTGAGAGTGCTTGTTGTGATAGTATGTTACAAATACCCTTCAATGAATGTAGTTATTGTAGTTAGAGCTACATTAGCAAGTGGTGTTCAGTTGGTGGTGATCCTTGGTGTGGTACTTGTGGTGGTTATGGTTACGAATTGAGTTATATTGTCATGATGGAGTTCTTTGGAGATTCCAAAGGAGATATCTCTACACTATATCTCTATAGAGTGGCACTCGATATCAGTTTGTATCTCAAGTCCCAATGAGGAAGGAGATTGACTTTGAATTGGAGTTTGATATAGGAGTTGATTCAATTGAGAGTGCACTTGGTGAGTTTTGCACCATTTTTGTAGGACATGGATGAGATGTATGGCCCCAAGTGCTTCTTTGGTATTGTGAGTACTACTGAGTTAGATGACTTTATCTAGGAGTTTGTAGTTGGTGTGATTTATAGTAGATGCAAAACTTGACTTTGTTCATGCCCTTCATGGCATGGAGGGGGTTTTTTGAGCACTTGGAAGATTTGCCTATGGATGGCTATCATGACTTCAAGAGAACTCACTTAGAGGAGTTCAAGGTACGGAGACAATATAGGTCTCCGAACTACATTTCAATCACTTCATGCTTGGTTGTTAAGGTATATAAGCAATACCTATAAGTTCTAGCTCTAGTAGCATTGGTGGATCTAGTGAAGGTGCACTAGTGGGAGATGGTGCTACTACAAGTGGTCGTGTAGTACCGGGGTGCAACTCCATGGTGGAGTCCTTTTAGAGCTTGAGACAAAACTACCAAGGAGTGCAGATTGACATGCTAAGGAGCTTGCAAGAGTTCCAATGGAAGGCTAAAGAGAGGCTACACAAGACATACACTTGCATGAGATGGCTGATCAATTTCACTCAAGGAGTTATTGAGACCCAAGTAGTCCAATTTTAGTATGGTATCATAAACAAGGAGTTGTGATATAAAGTACGTGATGCTATGTTGTTATAGGTTACTTCACCTACTTTGACAATGGTCTTTAGTTGGTTGAGTGCATTGAGCTCAACATGGTGGAGGAGAGAATAGTGACATTTGGATTTGGTAGAGAGACCTCATCCACAATTGTTACTTCTTCTAGAGTGCACCATACCATGTTGGCTTTTGAGGATAGAGTGGACAACCCAAATCCTATGGAATGAGTGGAGGGCCCAGTTTAAATAGACCCCTTATCTCCATTTTCACATCAATAGTAACTAGTGAGTGGTGGTTTGTTGGACTTGTGGTGGACCTCACCACAAGAGAGAGTGCACTCAAGGTAGTGGGCATGATACCTCTAGTGCATCATAGCTAGCATAGAGATAGTGTGACCATTGTTGTACATTTGGTCACACTAGTGACCAAAGTCTTGACCTTCACCCAGACTTACAGAGTGGTAGAGCTACTATGGTAGGTAGTAGAGGAGTCATGGAGGATGAGGTAGTAAAGGTAGTGGTAGAGGATCTACACCTAGTAGGGATGCATTACCTACCCTTGCTTTTGATACAACCATGGCTACTTGGATTGAGCAATCAGAGTAAAGATTGTATAGCATGGCCATAGTTTAGAGGAGATCAGATTTGGGTGTTGAGGCTTCCACATCTTATGTTGGTAATAAAGATGTCTTTGACTTTATTTACAAGGTAGCACAAATAGATGCATCTACCTCAATGAATAGGAGTGTAGTACATGCTCCAAAGCCTAGAGGAGCATCAATGGAGTTGGACCCATAAAGAGGAGAAGCTTGTAGACAAGTCTGACTCCCCTAGCTTTCACACTCTCTAAAGCACTACATACGACATCCATGGCTCCTTGACATCCTAATATAGGTGTGGTAGGTAGAGATAGAATTCATAATAGACTAGATGATAGTCAACTACTTGCTACTACATGGATTGAGTCTAGCATAATGTTGGGGGCGGCTTAGTTGATTATGCACTTCCCTTTGTTGTCAACCAATGATATATTTACATTGGGAGTTGACCTAGCTCTAGTATTCCGGTTGGCTACTGTTTACTTTGTGAAAGTAAGGATGAGGTGATTCTTGCTTCTAAAGAAGAGGTGGTTGATAGTGGAATCTATTTGGTTGAGGAGCACGGGATCTACTCAACGACCAATGGTTTATGATAAGCAATAATAGCTAGATTGGAGGAGTTACTAGCTAGACCTACCTTTGAACAAGCTTGGTTCACACTTGGATTTGTGAACCAAAGGAGGATTTTCCATTTGGTGGGACCTTAATGGAAGATCTATATACCATAGAAGATCTTATTAGACTCTGGTGCACAACCCTTTACGTTGGGAAAGGCTACAATTGTCAATCTAGAGCCACAAAATACCAATGAGGAGAGGTCTCCATTTTAGATGTAGACATCTCTAAGAGGTGGTTCTACACAATATATCATATGTGGAGAGCTCATTATCTAGATTTAGCTTGGTCATCCAATTGATAGCTCTATAGTGAGAGCTTAGGTCATTGCAACAATAGTAGAGTCATATGATGTGCTAGTTGGTAGAGCAATGTTATAACCCATGGGTTTCAATATTGACTATTGGAAGGATACAACCTCCTATAGACCAGGTTGGCAATCAGGTGAGGGATGGGTATGTTGCCTACCAATATGCTTTAGTAGTGGTAATACGGGTCATATAGTCAAGGACAATGGCATCAGTTTCTACTTTTAATGGTTCCATTACTTGGACTGGTGACTTATTGGAGGAGAATGCCCATGTAGAGGATACTCTAGTACTAGAGGAGATCACTCAAATTTGGAGTATCCACTTTGGATAGAACAATGGAGTTCCATTGTGGAGTTCTTAGGAGGCATTGCATCAACATGAGGATCAATTGGTGCAACAAGCTTGGAATGGAGCCTTGGTACCACAAGGAGACTTGTGTGAAGATGAGCCTTTAGAGTCTATTACCTTGTCACCTTTGGATACCAAACTCATTGCTTGGCAATATCCAATAAAGGGAGTATGCATATTAGAGCTGTTTGGTGGGATTAACACTGAACTAGCTATAGTATTATAGGTAGGCATATGAGTACAAAGGTACTTTTGTGTGGAAAGAGATGAGACTGCTAGGCAAGTCTATCTCTTTATACCATGTGGCACATTTGGCTTATTGGTATATTGAGTTATTACCAATGTCAGTAACCAAGGTTACCAAAAGATGCTACCAATAGACATTTCCTTGCTAAGAGTGTAGGATTTGGAGAAATATAGTTCCATTCATTTGGTGATTTTTGGATGGCTATGTCAAGGACATACTCATGATGGCCAAGGTCAAGGTCTTTAGGATCCTCATTTTGGTATGTTTTGGAGATGTTACATATACTATGACATCTCTTATATAACAATATGGAATTTATAGATGAGTTAGTCTAGATTAACAAAGTAGCAAATAAGCTAAATTAGCCAAGAATTATAAGAATATTCTAGAAACATCTAAGAAGCTACTTGGTACCTTCTAAGTATCAAGTAATGTGCATGCCAAGTCATAACTTCTAAGAGTAAGCTTTTTGAGAAGCTTCTTGGTTAGCTTAGCTTGCATACCAAATAAATGATTTCTAGAAGGAAGCTTCTTGGGAAGCTTCCCAATTAGCTTAGCTCTTATACAAAGTAGGTGGCTTCTAGAAGGAATCTTCTCAAGAGCCTTAACTTGGTTTGCACTCAAAGAAGATTACTTTTAGGAAACTTCCTAAGAAGCTTCTCAAGAGCCTTGTATGTTCTCCATAAATACCATAGCCCAAGTTCATGCTAGGCATAGAATTTCTCTCATTCAAGAGTCCCAATGTGATCTTTCAGTTTGATCTTTCTTCTCCTATTTCTCTCATAGATCTTTTATATTGATATTATAGCAAGAATAGATGGATGGAATTTATGGACCATCAAATCCATTTTTTCCAAACTATTTGGATTTTCATGAACAATCTAAGCATTACTTCATGCAATTAATCATCTCATGCTTTGCGTAATTTTTTTGAATATGATCACCTTGTTCAATGAACCTTTGGTACTTCCAACTATAACTTGTGGAGAATGATGAACATGTTGCATCTACATGTTAACTTAGATAAATTGTAGGTAGTTTGATAGAGTAGTAGCCATGACACCAATGCTTGAAGTTATCATTACCATGCAATAAAAAATTGAGCAGCTTACTTGATTGTTAGAAAAACAAGATAATCAACAAAAAAATCATGTAGAGAGAGCACCATTTCAAGAAGGAGAAGAATAAATCCAATTTCCAAAGCCCAAGGTATTTGAAGGCAAGAACCCCTTGGGTGCAATGGAGATTTTTTTGTTTGATTGTGAACAATATTTTGAAGCTACAACTCTTTAAGACAAATAAAGATGGAGTCTCTTGGCTTCAAACCAATTGGATTGAGTGGCAAAACTATGGTGGCAATTTTGAGTGGAGCAAGTTGAATGGCAATTTGTTACGCTAATCTTGAAATGGGAAGAATTCAAGAGTGAAATAGTTAGGCAATTCCAAGCTATAAATACCACATAACCCGTACAAGATAGATTGGTAGAATTGAAGCAAATTGGTTATGTAAAAAGCTATATCATTTAATTCTAGAACACCATGATGCAAATTTCAAATATATTAGAAGGTGAAGCTCTAGATCAATTTGTGAGGGGCTTGAAGTCATGCACCAAATTGGAAGTGACTATGTAATAGCCTAAATACTTGGAGGGAGCCACGCAATTGGTTGAGTGCTTTGATTCTTTGGTTGCAACAACTTGATCTTGACCTCAACCTTCACATAACCTATCCACACACTACACATGGGTGGAAGATTTGCCATCAATAGAGATCAACACCATGCAATGGAAACCACTTGGCCATATAGATAAGGAAATATTGAGATAAAATAGTGGTTACTTTATTTATTGCCAAATTGGGCATTGCATTGCATTGCTGGATGTCCATTAAAAAATAGACTATAACATCCATTTGTGCATATATGTACTATTGTGATATTTAAAATAGTATTATAAGTACTTGAGAGATATTATTTATATAGAGATAAAATGATGTTTTCTTAATTTGTCATGATTAGCTAAAGTTATTCATAGCTAAGATAGAGGGGACCTTACTTAGAAGAAATGGAAAAGATGAGCATCATTATTTTGGATTCTAGCATATTGACTTGGTATTATTCCTAGATGTTTGACTTTGAGAAAAGAGTTGAGAATTGTTGGACCCACAAGCCTTTTTGCTTTGGATTCATCTATAGTCCAAGGATAGCCCATATAAAGGAATCCTTGACATAATAGTTAGGTCAAGATAAGACCATATACTTAGGAGAATATTCTCATGAGTATAGATACCTTTAGAATTTTAGACTTTATTTGAATTTTAGCCTAGTAACTTGAGTTACTCCAAAAATTAATAACTTTACTACAAAACTATTTCATAAGTATATAAACTAGGGGTGAGGAGGTACTCATCATCCTTTCATTTGCAACTACTTCTCTCTCATTGAATTCTCTAGTGAGCAATGGTTTGAGTCTTGGAGTGTTAGCCTTGGAGGAGTATGATGGAGTTGGGGTTCTTGCCTTCTTACTCCATTGTGTGTTACCATAATAGCAATCAAAAGTTCATCTTGAGTGAAGGATAGGCCAGCTCACACGATGACTTTGAAAAATTTCCCAAATTTGGAGCTCCCTAAAATGGAGTTCATAGAGCATGATGATCAAGGAAACAAGGAGTCCCAATAAGAAAACTTGAGTTATCTATTGGGAACTTGATTAGTTCCAATGGGATTGAAGGCTTGACCTATGCAAGTTTGCTTCACTTGCAAGGTATGATATCTAATTTTAGTTGTAGAATGTTGGTTGATTCTAGAAGTTAAGAAAATTGCATTTCTATATAATTAGCAAATGAATTAAGTATTCTTATCAAACTAGTAATTAGAAATAAATTGATGATAATGGATGGTAAAAGGATTCTGCATTTAGTACCTCACATCTTGTTACATTCACAAATGTGAAAGAGTATTTGGAGTGTATGAGGTTTATAGAGGCACATCTACACTATAATATCATTCTAGATTTGCTTGGGCTTGAATGTTATAGGGTTCAATTTGATTGGACTCAATGATAAATTCAAGTACAGCACCAAAGTAAGAATTACCAATTTAGGTTGTCTAGCACTTTTGAGTAAGACACTTACAAATAGTAAATCCCAAGATGAGAAGTTTGTTAGTAAAGCAACCATAGAGCAAGCTTTAGAGGAAGATAAGTCTAGTCTTGTGGTGTGGATCAAGCCAATTCCACATGGAAAATTTGATAAGGGCCAAAAGCCTCATCAAGCAATGGTTGATCAAATAGTTCAAAAGTTTGTAGATGTGTTTCTGGAATGATCTACCAAAGGGATTACCCTCCAATTGTGGTATGTCCTTCAAGATTGAGTATTTTCCAAGAAGTACTCTAGTGAGTAGACCAATATATTGGCTCTCACCAAAGGAGTTGGATGAGCTTCAAACAACATTGACCAAGTTGTTAGAGAAGGATTTCATACAACATAATACATCTCCTTGGGCAGCACTAGTACTATTTGTCTTAAAGAAGGATGGAAGACTTCACTTTTGTATTGATTACCATGGTCTCAATAAACAAACAATGAAGAATGCATATCCCTTGCCTCAAATTAATGATTTGCTAGATCAATTGAGTGGAGCACAATACTTATCCAAGTTGGATCTCTAAAGTGGCTTTTGGTAGATTCTCTTTGATAAAGAGGATGTGCAAAAGATAACCTTTTGCACAAGGTATGAGCATTTTGAATGGAGAATTCTACCTTTTGGGATCACTACTGCTCCAAAAATCTTGATGGATTAGATGCATCATGTCTGGATGGACTATTGGATTAGCACATGGTGGTGTTCTGAGATGATATTTTAATCTATAGCAAGATGAAGGAAAAATATACAAATCATGTACGTTAATGGAAGTTCTACTACAAGAAGTCAAAGTGTGCTTTTTGACAAAAGGAAGTTACCTTCTTGGGTCATAAGATCTTATTAGAGACGATCAAGATGGAAAAGGAGAAAATCAAAGCCATTACTAATTAGCATATTCCAAAGGATGCCATAGACATGCAAGCATTTAATGCATTGGCAAGATTTACCTACAATTCATCTATTATTATGCTTATATTGCTGCATCATTGACCAACCTCTTGGAGAAGACCTCAAGCTTTCAATGGACCACCAAGCACAAAGAAGCATTCCAAAAGCTGAAACATATGGTGTCTTCAAGACCCATTCTTCAACCAAATGATCCTCAACTACCTTGTGTGGTTGAATTTAATAAAACTTTGCCATTGGAGCTATGTTGTAGTAAGAAGTTCATGATGGGTTACATTCCCTTGGCTTTGTGTCTTGATGACTAACTATTGCAAAAAGGAATTACTTTGCTTGAGATCAAGAATAACTAGTAATGGTATATACCACCAAGGTATGGAGGCATTATCTCTTGGGGAAACAAGTGATCATGCAAACTAATCATAAACCTTTGTTGCATACATTACATTGGAGCACATGAAGGGTTGATATCATTGATGTGAGGAACAAGTACAACTATTTGACATCAAACTTGAGTACAAACCCGGAGGTCCCATGTCATCCATGATACCCTATCACAACAACCTGATTTGAAGACTCTTCCTCTCATCACAACAACAATTACAATACTGTCAATTGACTCAAAAGTCCAAATCAAGTTTATGATTGCCTTACAACAAGAACCATTCTTTGAGATGGTACAAGGTCATCTTGCAATATGTGACAAGGAATGTAACACCTTCTCCATCAAGGAAGGCCTTCTATTTTATGAGAACCAAATCCATGTTCCAACCAAGGATGATTATGACTTGTGTGCCTTCAAGAATCCCATGACTTACCAATTGCTGTCACGTGGGTGTGGACAAGACCTTGGGTACCTTAGAATGCCAATGGTGGTGGCCCAACATGGCACAAGATGTTTGAGAGTTTGTTCAATCTTGTGAGAGCTGCCAATTCAACAAGGCCAACAACAAAAAACCAAGTGGCCTCCTTCAACCACTTCCCATCCCATTTGCTTGATGGGAACACGCAAGCTTAGATCTCATCACCTCCTTGCCTAAGACAAAATAAGGTTACACAAAAATCATGGTGTTTGTGGATAAACTTAGTAATCAAATCTATTTGGCACCAACCTTTGATACAATGGATGCTTCAACATTGGCCTAGATCTACTTTGAAAATATCTTCAAGCATCATAAGATGCCTTTTGTACTCATCTAACCATGATCTTTGATTCACCAGAAAATTTTGGCAACAATTTTTTAGATACTTGGCACCAAGCTTGCTTTGTCCATGGCCAATCACACTCAAACTAATGGACAAACCAATTATGCAAATTGCACCTTGGAGGATATGCTTCATGCCTTTGTCAACATTCACCATACCAATTGGGATGAATGTCTTGTAGTTGTTAAGCTTGCCTACAATGATTCCAAATAGGCAAGCATTGGATTCTCTCCCTTCTTCCTTAATTTGGCCAAGACCCACTTATTCTAGATTCTTGTCTTGATCCTCCTCCATCTCATATCCCTCATACTTCCACCTTCTTGACCACAATATTTTAATCCCTACAACAAGCCAAATCTCATCTGTCATGCCATTTGTAGCATCACACCTAGATTCTTAGACTATGGAGTAGTAGTGTTGGTAGTTAGGAGTATTTTGTTAGTTACTCATAGACTACATATTGATGGATAGATTTTGTGTTTGGGGTATTGAATACATAGTAGGACCCTCTATCACTTGCACCATCTGGACTGTTGGATGTGCCATCAATAGGCCTGTTAGGGTTTGAGACCTAGCTTGAGTCCAAGGGGTATACTTTTGAAGTGCAGCTCCAGAGAGCTCACTTCTCTAATATTGAGCTTTCAAGTTCTTGGCTATGGTAGATAGAGGCCAATGAGCACCATTTGGATTCTCTTAGCTAGAGCGGGTGTGGCTTGACTGTAATCAATGCATATTTATTGGTAGATCATTGAGTGATAGATCAAGTACTGATCTGATTGAGTGTGATTTGAATAAAGAAAAATAATTTTTGAGCAGTGGTTGTGATTTTGAGCCAAGAGGTGAAAGTAGGACTAATCTTGTGTGAGTTGGGCTTAGAAAGTGAAATTGAAGGTGGATTTGGGAATCTTTTCCTTGTGAATTTGTGATTTGGAGAAACCTATCATTTCAATTTGGCTCACTTGAGTTGGAGGAATTTTGCCAGATTTGAATAGGGTTTGAAGTGGCAAGAAGAAAGACCTCATTTGGTTGAATTTTGGTGTTTGCAAGCTTTGAGGCATAGTGTTATGGGCTATGAGAGGCTAGAAGGCCTAAAAGTGCCAACAAGCCAACTTGTTGGTGTAAGGCTAGCTAGTTTAGAGTAGATTTTGGGCAATATTGGCAAAATCTGCCCATCTTGCTAGATTATGCGCAACAAGGTTTGACCTCTAGATCTCTGGTTCCTACACTAGTGCCCTAGCCTACTAGTCCACTAACTTGTTGTATTAGTGACTATTCAACTATTATCTATACACTTGGAGCTTTGGCTAGAAGATGATCCCATTCTTGGTGATCTTGGTAGCTTAGGAAGTAGATATCTCATATTATGCCAAATGCCAAATGGTGATAAAGTCAATCCATGTTGATTTATGAGAGGGAGTGTTTTTGTTTAGCTTTCTTGTGATTGGACCTCCTCCATTCTCTACTTCCTATTTGCGCACCATGTTTGTATGAGGTGCCCTAACTCTAGAGCGTTGGTGCTCTAGTGTACTCTTGGTAGTGAGGCTAGAATGATGATTAGTCAAATACCTATGTTTCTCTTTGGTGAGGCAAGAAGTGATGACCTGTAGACCGTGAGAGTGCATGTTGTGATGGAAGGTTACACATTGCTTTTTCTCCTAGTATAGTTGTTGTAGTTACTATGTTAGTCGGGTAACGTTCAGTTGGTGGTGTTGGGACTTGGTGCGGTACTTGCAGAAGTTCTGATTGCGGGTTGCAATTCTTGGTTACTTTGTCATGACAAAGTTCTTTGGGGATTCCAAAGGAGATAGCACTATAGTATGCAGTGAGTTAACTTAGAGTGGTGTTTGTTATTATCCTATATCTAAGGTCCCAATGAGGGAGGAGATTGACTCTGAGTCGGAGTTTGACACATATGCTAATTCAATTGAGAGTGCACTTGGTGTGTTTGTAATGTTGTTGTGGGACATGGATGAGATTTATGGGGCCTCCAAAGGCCCCAAGAATTACTCTAATATAGTGGGTACTAATGAGTTAGATGACTTCATCTAGAAATTTGATAGTTGGTGTGATCTGCAATAGATGCGGAACCCGACTTTGTTCACACCCTTCATGGCATGGAAGGGGTTATTTCAGATCTTGGAGCATCCACTGATGGACGACTACCATGAGTCCAAGAGAGCTCACTTGGAGGAGATTGAGCTATGGAGACAATATTGGTCTCCAAACTATGTCTCCATCATTTTAGGCACAATTTCTAGGGGTAGATTGGCAATACCCATGAGTTCTAGCTCTAGTAGCATTGGTGGATCTCTTGAGGTAGTGCTACTACGAGTAGAGGTACTAATAAAGGAGGTGGTGTAATACCAGGTCTTAACTCCATGGTGGAGTTCTTCTAGTGTTTGAGGTAGAACTACCAAGGAGTGCGGATTGACAAATTGAGGATCTTGCAAGAGTTCCAATGGAAGGTTGGAGAGAGCCTACGTAAGGCATACACTCACATGAGATGGCTAATCAGTTTACTCAAGGAGTTATTGAGACCTAAACAATCTAGTTTTGGTATGGGATACTAGACAAGGAGTTGCAATATAGAGTTTGTGATGCTACATTGTTATAGGCTACTTTGCCTACTTTGGCAGTGGTTTTTGGTTTGGCTGAGCATATTGAGATCAACATGGTGGAGAAGAGAGTGGTGACATCTAGATTTAGTAGAGAGACCTCATCCACAATTGTTACTTCTTCCATAGTGCAGCAAAGTGCACCATGCCATGTTGGTTTTTGAGGACAGGGTGGACAACCTAGATCCTATGGAGTGAATGGAGGGCCTAGTGTGGCCAGACTTTTACCTTCATTTTTGGGTCAGCAGCAATCAATGATTGGTGGTATTGCTTGTTGGACTTGTGGTGGACCTCATCACAAGAGAGTGCACTCAAGGCAACGGACCCAATACCTCTGGCGCATCATAGCCAACATAGAGATAATGTGAGCATTGCCATATTTGATCATACTAGTGATCAGTGCTTTGACCTACACCTAGAGTTACGGAGTGGTAGGGCTACTATGGTAGGTAGTAGAGGAGCTCCATGTCATGGAGGACAAGGTGGTAGAGGATCCACACCTAGTAGGGGTGTAGTACTTGCCTTTACTTCTGATACAACCATGGCTACTCGAATTGAGCAGTTGTAGTAGAGATTAGCTAGCATGGCTATAGCTCAAAGGAGATCAGATTTCGGTGTTGAGGCTTCCACCTTATATGTTGGTGATAGAGACGCCTTGGATTTCATGTGCAAAGTAACATAGGTGGATGCATATGCCGTAGTGACTAGGAGTGCATTACGTGCTCTAGAGCCTAGAGGAGCATCAATGGAGTTGGACCCATAGAGAAGAGAGGCTGGTAGATAGGTTAGACTTCCCCAATCTTTTACACTCTCTAAGGCACTACAAAAAACATCCATGGCTCCTAAACGTCCTAGTGCAGGTGTGGTAGGTGGTGGTGGGGTGCATGATGGAAAATCTACTAGTCAAGCACCTACTACTACACAAATTTGAGCCTAGCACAATGTGGGAGGTGTCTTAACTAATTATGCGCTTTCTATTATTCTCAACCAATGACATGTGTACATTAGGAGTTGACCCAACCTTAGTGTTTTAGTTGGCTACCATGCTTTGTGAGAGAAGGAATGATGTGGGTCCTACTATTAGAGCAGAGGTGGTTGATAGTGGAGCTAATTTGGTTGAGGAGCATAGGATCCACTCAACAACTAGTGGTTTATGGTAGGAAATAATGGTTAGGTTGGAGGAGTTACCAACTAGACCGACCTTTGAACAAGTGTGGTTTACACCTAGGGTTGTCTTGTTGGATAACCAAAGGAGGATTTTTTGGTTAGTGGGACCTTTAGGGAAGATCTATACACCACAAAGGGTCTTACTTGACTCTGGTGCACAACCCTTTATGTTGGGAAAGGCTACAGTTGTCGATCTAGAGTTACGAAAGACTGATGTGGAGAGGTGTCCATTTCAGACCTAGACATGTGTAGGGGTGATTCTACACAATAAATCACATGTGGAGAGCTTGTTGTCTAGATTTAGCCTGGTCATCCAATTGATAGCTTTGTGGTGAGAGCTCATGCCATTGCAATTGTGGCTGAGTCGTATGATGTGTTAGTTGGGGGAGTAATGTTGTATCCCATGGGTTTTAGTATTGATTATTGGGAGGAGACAACCTCCTAAAGACCAGGTTGTGAGTATGGTGAGGATGAGTATATCTTCTACCAATATGCATTAATAGTGTAGTTTCAGTAATGGCTTGGCTCACTACACTTTGGAACCATGGCGGCTTTAATTTCAGCTTTTAGTGGTTTTGTTACTTGGCCTGGTGATTTATTGGAGTGGAACACCTATGTAGAGGATACTCTAGTACCAGAGGAGATCACTTGGATTTGGAGTACGAGTGGGATTGTTCTATCTACCTTGGATGTTCCTTTGTGGAGTTTAGAAGAGGCATTGCAGCAACATGCAAATCAGTTGGTACATTAGGCTTGGAGTGGAGCCTTTGTACCACCTAGGCAACCAATGTGAGGATGAGCCTCTAGAATCAATTACCTTGACATCTCTGGATACCACACTCATTGCTTGGTAGTATCCAGTAGAGGGAGTATGTCTATTGGAGTTGTTTGGTGGGATTAGCATTGGACTAGCGACGGTACTACATGTAGGTATATGAGTACAGAGGTACTTGTATGTGGAGAGATGAGACAACTAGGTGAGTCATTCTCCATCATTTGACACACTTGGCTAACCGGTATCTTGAGTTATTATCAATGTCAGTAGTCAAGGGTTACCAAAAGGTCCTACCAACAAACTTTTCCTTACTAGGAGTGCATGATCTAGAGAGATATGGGTCTATTCATTTGGTGATTTTTAGATGGCCATGTTAGGGACATACACATGCTTGTTGAGGTTTGGGTCTTTAGGATCCCCATTTTGGTGTGTTTTGGGAAATGTTATGGATAATATAACATCTCTAGGTTCATCAATCCGTGTCTCTAGCTTACCTTTTGGAGAACATCCCTTTGATGGGTGATTCTTACACCCGAGTGGTGTCAAGTATGCATTAGGTCCATTCTTAGATGGGACCTTCTATGTTGTTAGATGCAGCCAGAGTGGGATCATGGGCTCATCATCTTTGCCTTTGGTGGACAAACCTCGTACCCAAAGAGGTTCTACAATGCGCTTATGGTGGGATTCAACAATTAGACCACATCATTGTTGATGACATCTTGGATGTTGGGTGTCAGTCTCAAATAGTGGTAGTGGCTGATAGGCCACCTAAGGTAGTGGTGAACCTAAGACAACCTAGAGCCACTTTTCCTATACTTATGAGTTTCTTAAGCTCCCATGCTTTTTGAGAGGGAGGCCTTGGACTGATTGGGGACTCACAATTATAGTAGTTGGGGAAGCCCAATGCCAATGAGAGAGAGCAGGTGATAGGTTTTCACACCGGTATTACCACTATTCAAGTAGTGTCAAGGGCATCCAAGCGTCAAGTGTTAGATCAGGCTATGGAATTGAACTATTTGACCTGGATTGTGAGCCTTGGTTTGGCAAGGCAACGTAAAATGCACTTGATAGGCAACACCACTCAGACACTTGTGAGCTTTTTGCCTATTGAGACAATTTAGGCAAATGTTGGGAGCGATGGACCAAGTGGGCATGGTATTCTTGGGACATAGCTAGTGGCTACTAGGGAGAGTGGTCTACTTGGAGTCCATCCAAGTGAGAGTGGGCTACTTGGATTACACCCTTGGTCTACTTGGGATGCAACTAGAGGACATATGGAGCTTACAGCCAGATCTGAAGGAGTTTTTCACATTGAGGTTGGGACCTCTAGTGGTTGGGAGCATAACACTACTGCTCCCACTATATGACACTAGTGTAGCAACCAATTAGTATGTCTTCCACTCCTATGATAGTTGGATAGAGGATAGTTGGGAGCCAGATCTTGGACCCAAGCTTATAAGAGAGGAAAGATGGAAGGTTTGGAGGTTCTTGAGGAGCTACACAAGTTTTTTTGCCTTCAATATGAAGGATTTGGGTGCTTTGAAATGACCTGGTATACAGATTGAGTTGACTAGCAATATATTAGTTTTTTTGATATCCATACAAATATAGTGACATAGAGCGAGCATTGATTCAGAGTTGGAGTAGTGAGGTTGGTTTGGTGGAGATTTCACATGGAGAGTATCCATAAGCTACAATGATGCTAACCAAGAAGGATATGCATGGCAACTACATAGATAAGCAGATGTGTGGAGATTACCATCCTATCAACCAACAGACTAGGGATGATTGGTATACCATACCTACATCAAAGGAGATTTGTGATACGATTAGGCATGCAAAGGTCGTTAGTACTTCGGATCGTTGAGTAGGATATCATCAGTTTTTGATCAGAGAGGAGGATAAGTCCAAGACAACATTGTGGGCTATTGATCCTCATAACAAGGATGTGTTATATCAATGTAGGTTCTTATCATTTGGGTTAAAGAATCATCTTATCAAGTTCCGAAGGATAATGGACAGGATCCTAGCTGGATTGGATTTTGCTTGGTGTTATATTGATGACTTTTTGGTCTATAGCACTATTGTGGAGTAGCATGAGAGACAATTGTTGGAGGTGTTTGATAGGTTGATATCTCATGGACTCAAATTACATCTTGGCAAGTGTAGGTTCTTCCATGAGCAGGTTGAGTATTTGGGTCACATTATCTACCCTAGAGGACTTGATGTTTAGCAAACCAAGGTAGAAGCTATTGCATGTATTTCTTGGCCTACAAATGTGAGCAGAGTGCGAGCATTCCTTGGGTTGGGTCTTTGGGATGAAACTCAAAGTAAAGTGACTTTGGGTCATAAGGTGAAGTACTCGGAAATGCCTTGTCAGCATACAACCCAAAGTAAAGAGTCTTTGTATCGGGGGGAGCTCAACCTGAGGCGAAGTCTGTCTAACAACCTTTTGTCGGGGGGAGAAATTCAAGAAGGGACCGTTCAAAACAAGCGGCCCATACGTGTGAAGTACAATTGACAGGACAAGTGCATGCAGGAGGTGTGATTTCTCGGTAGAAACTCAAATTGAAGAGAGACAAAGAAAGTGCAACTCTATAAAAATCGAGCTCGCGACAAAGCAATGTCAAGCAATTTTCCTTTGCCATTGAGAAGTCATCCTGTAGGTGATCATGGGAAGGGAAATAGAGTTGGAGACGCGCTAGTGTGTAAGGGAGAAGTTGAGAGAGTGAAACCGAGAGACAGTGAGAAAGTAGGAAAGATGGGAGGAGGAAAGAAGAACTCCAAATTTGTAGTGAGGAATCATGCAATTCGGAGGTTAGACGTAATCACAAGAATAGAAGTCTTGAGCCGACTTTGGATTATGTTCTTGGCATGGAACTGGAATTTTAGTTTTCCAGGGTTCATGATTGAGATCATCGAGAGCAAGTGTCTTGATGGACCCGAGGAAGAAGGGAAGAGAGGAAATCTGGCTCGGTGGACAAAGTGGATTGGAGATTAGTACTCGGGAGGGAAGCAGGCACGGAGCAGGGTGCTATGTTCTTGGAGAAGGGAGAGATAGCCAAAGAAGTCTAAGAGGTGAGAGATGCATTCTCGTCAAAGCGGATGAAGAATGGATACAAAGTAGAGAGCTATAAAGATCCTATCAAGAGGAGGATTGTGAGTGCTGTGATGGCCATCCTGAAGCCGGTGAGAACAACCTATGTGATGAAACATCAAGCGGTGTTCTTTCACAAATTGTTTGTAGGAGAACCAATCAATTGGGCGAGGTGTTTCCATGGGAGAACATGACAAATAGTGTGGAATTTGTGGGATAAATTGCCTCCACATTACATCGTGCCATTTGTAGCTCATTTCTACTTTGGGTTAAATTTGCTGAACTCGGTGAAGCGCAGTAGAATGGTGTCGCATTTCTATCCCAATTTACAAAGGGAAGTCGATGTAGAGGAGCAGCAGTACATCCTCCAAATCAGAAGCACAGACGAGTACTACAAGAAGACGGGGAAGAATGTGGAGATAGAAGCGAGTACTCCAAAATTGAAGAAGCAAAGTCGGCAGGGCAAAGCCAAAGACAAGACGAAACCATGGAAGACCAGGAGAGGAAACCCGAGGCAAGGAATGGTGGTGATCAAGTCAGAAGACAAAGACTCGGAAGGTGAAGCTGAGTGCAAGTCCAAAGATTTGGAACGCAAGGAGGAGCCCGAGCTAACGCTACAAAGTGGAGATACGAGTAGCGATAGCGATGAAGGTAGAGAAATGACGTTGGTGCCAGCTGCTGCAGAGGAGAAAGAAGAAGTGCAGGTGGAGATCGAGGTCGAGGACAACACAAAGTTGGAGGATGAGATACCCGAGGCCGAAGAAAAGAAGATTGCCATTCAGAGGGGAGTTCGCTCGAGACGCAAGGTGAAGTGTGATGCAGGTCCGAGTAGAGTAAAAGAAGAAATGAACAAAAGCTCGGGAAGCAAGGCGTCAATTCAGATACAAAGACTGCAGAGACAAAGGCAAGTATCAGATGAACACGAAGTGCAAAGGAAGATTGCTATGCAAGAGGAGGTAGTAGCGAGAGATGGAGTAGAGTACCTACGGGAGGTTGTATGTCCACTGCTGATGAAATTGGAGCACAAGAAGAAGGAAATGTAGTCAACTTGTCCAGAAGTGAAGACTGTGTTGCAGGTCTTAGCGCGATTAGAAGAAGAGAACTCGGAGTTGAAGAAAATCATAACCCGAGGTGAGGAGGAAGGTGAAGTATTGCGAGCGGAGGCAGTAGTGAAAACTCAGGTAATTGAAGAATTGAAGAGAGAAGTGAGATATCAAGAAGAGCTTGTTAAGAAGAGTGACATAGCAAGGGAAAGGCAAGTAGCAGAATATGAGATTTTGAAGCAGCAGTTTGCTGATTCAAGAGTAGAACTTATCCATGCTATGGCAAGGGTAATAGCGAAGGAACAAGAGCTTGATAGGGTGATGGAGAGTGTAGAAGAGAAGAAGCAACTTTGGCAAAGAGAGTTAGCAACACGATATAGGGAAGAAGAAAGATTACGAGAGTTACTTTGTACTCAAGAGGAGAAGATTGTATAAAAGGAGAAGGAGAAGGAAACGGTAAAAGCCGAGTTCAAAGCAGAGTTGACAATGTACAGGGAGGATTGGCTTGCAGATCAAGAGCGAGAAAGAAAGATGCGATTGGAGCCATTGAAGGAGATTGTCCTCAAGATGAATGCGATGTTGAGTACAGAGGCCAGTGTTCAAATTGAAGAGACAAGGCTGCACGAGTTGAAATTGTTGGTGCAGGAGATGAAGCAAAGACAGGCAAAAGATACCGATTTGAATGCGCTGCTGATAGGTCTCAGAACTCGTGTAGATAGGAAGATATTAGAGGTAGAAGATAATATCATGATTAAATTAGACTTAGTAAAGTTGGAGATAGATAAACTTCGGAAAGATGTTAGAGCAAAACCCGAAGTAGATGAAGTAGGAGTATAGATGTCTTCAGAGTTACCATCAAAGACATTGGAGAAGAGTGGGTTGAGAGATGAAGGTTCAGAAGGGTTACCCATTAGTGTAATTTCAGATCAAGAAAGAGAATTGCCGGATCTGGTAGAATAATTAAAAGTTGTGAAACCCAAGGATAGAGTAGTAGGAAGTAAATTTACTTTGGGTTTGGGTTTGAAAGCTGATGATGAAGTATACATCAGATCGGAGTAGTAACAGTTTTGAGATATGAAGAGGTAGATATGAAGAGGTGCATTGACATTTTGGATCTGCAGGTTAGAAAAGTTGTTGTAGAACGGTATAGTTGTTAGAACTGTCAATTTGTTCACTACTTAAGAGTGGCATTTGCAAAGAATTGTTGTTCAGTGCTCATAATTTCTGAGTATAGATAAAGCAAAGTGCTGTGAAGTAGTGCTCGTCGCTTGAGCTTGATTCCGAGTATCAACGTTATACTTGTGTTTGTGAGTGTGTGAAGAAATTTGAAGTGCAAGTCAATGTGCTTGTTGGATGTTGGATTCCACAACCTTGATATTCATTCTGTGTGTTTGATCCTGAGTGAAGTGCAATCAAAGCAATGCCTTGACAGATCTGAGAGGAATTGTAGTGTTGGTAGTATTTTGCATTTGTGAGTGCAATGCAAAGTTGATTTGAAGCAATTTTGATCGAGGAAGTTGTGCCTTTAGTGGAGGGGTGGAACACAATTTTGAGGCAAAGTCATTTTGTAGTGAAGTGTTGTTTTCGGGAGAGCCTGAATCATCATAATCAAGATTGTTTGGAAAGAATTGAAGGAGTTGTGATTAAGGAGTGTGAATTTGTTACAAGATTGTGAGTCAGTGCTTGTTACTCTCTTCTGGGTGTGGTTTCTACCTGAGAGACTAAAGAAGAACTCAAGAAGAACTAAATTGTTACTGTTTGACTTTGTATTTGACCAATTTTGACTCGTATCTCTGCGGGAACAAACTTTACTTACCCGATTACCACAAAGGTGATATTTGCCGGGTTGTCACAACAGTGCTCATCATGATGATGAGAGGAAGGAGTTTGTGGTGGCCTATGCTAGTTGCTCCAACAATTCAGTGAAGGCAAATTATAGTTCATATGAGGGAGAGGGCTTAACAACAATATGGATAGTAGCACATTTCTGATGTTACCTATTTGGTAACCCCTTTACTCTTATCATTGATCATCAGCCACAAAAGTGGTTGATGGAGTCCAAAATGCTTTCAAGGAAGCTTGCATGATATGCTCTAATTTTACAAGAATATGATTTCATGATTATTCACCCACTTGGAGTGGTGAACCATGATGAAGACGAGTTAAGTAAAAACCCATGTCCTAGCCAACAAGATCAAACCAGAGCACGTTGGCATGGTGAGATAGATGAAGAGATAGTGCCAAGTTGGCATGCATTTGCTTTTCTTTATATATTTTCTCAATCTTTGGTGGTATCTCTCTCCGTACATATAGGAGGACTTATTGAGATCACATATCTAGAGAGTGGAGATAGTGGTACAATTCAATAAGACATTCATGATGATGTCTTAGTGATGGACTATCTTTGCATTGGTGTTGTGTGTGACATATTTGGGGCCAAGGAGAGTGACAATGTTCTTCAGCAAGCCAAGTGGTTCAGATTAGAGGGCAGACACCTTCTTCATGTATGGGAGGATGGTAGAGTGAGAGTAGTACCATTTCCACCTTAAAGGTCACAATTGGTCCGTCATGCTCATGAGGAGCTAGGACATTTTGGAGTAAAGTAAACATATAGCCAACTCTAGAGTCATTATTGGTGGTGCGGTATATAGACAAATGTATAGTATTTTGTTGCCAGATGTGTGGTTTATGATCAAGTTAGAGCATCATTTAATGCTCATATGCCACAATTACACCCATTACCTATCATGGGATTGGGTTACTACTAGAGTTTGGACGTTGCTAGACCTTTACCATTGATTGTGAGACATCATTGGTCTATTTTGTTGATGGTGGAGCACCTCACCAAGTGAATTGAGTTGGTGGCACTTTTTGACAAGTCCAATGAAGGGGCAACTTACTTGTTCATGGATTAGGTTCTTAGTTATCTTGGTGCACCAATTGAGGTTTTGACTGATCAAGGTACAAAGTTCTTGGAGGAGTTTCATGTCTTGTGTGACAAGGCTTTGATTAATCATTTTACTACCTCTCAAGATCACCTTGAGGCAGATGGCTTAGTAGAGAGAGTGGTTCAGATAATGAAGAGAGGATTGCAAAAGTATGGTTTGTAGAGAGGCCACTTGGGAGAGATTGGGGTCTCCAATTACCTTGGTTGGCTATGGGCTATCGGTTCAGCCGGCAAGCCTCCTTAGTATCTTTCTCTCCTTAATTTCTACTCTATGGACTAGATCCAGATTTACTTGCAACTATTTGTTGAGATGTTATTGTAGTTTTGGACATGGATGATCCAAAAGTATGGACGAGCATATGTTCTCAATAGGCAAAGATCTTTCAAAGAATGATGCCAATAGCCTTTGAGACCTTGGCAATTTCTTAACATAGTGTTACCTAACACTATGCTACTATTTGAGGAGGAGATTATAGACCATTGATCCGTCAATTTCATCTAGGTGATTATATATATCTATAGTAGACAACACCAATGACACTTGATGTTTCTATCGGCCGCACTATCTTGAGAGTTTGTGAGGTTTTGCCATCTGGAGTCCTTGTGTTGGAAGGACATGATAGTGTTGTTTGGAAGGATCATGTGTGCAATTGTGCACCATGCAACCTCCCAAACATTGATGGTACTATGGACCCAAGCTTGGCACTTATACTTGCAAGCTTGAGGTGTATGTTATACAATTCTTTTGGTGGAGCTACTACTATATTAGTATGTAATAGCTATTTGAGAGGATGACATATGGCATGTATGACTCCTTCCTTCATAGTGGTTCCTCAAGGACACTAGTTATGTCCTACATGTACTTGACCTATAGCTAGTTCATCCTTTATATGGTATAGATTGTAGGAAAGTGACTAACAATGAGGCTCGATAGCACTCGGCCTCATGATCTTTTGCCCACCATAGGGTATACCATATACTTGGAGTAGATGGCTATTTAGAATTAGAGGAACCTACCTACCAGCTAAGAGTGCAGTTGTGGTACTTTAGAGTCCATGTATGACTTATGTGTGAATTTTGCTCCTATAGTGTGTGATGTTGATAATGATGTATGTTGTGTAGTGATGTATATACACACAATAGTTGTCACACCATTTGTAGCATTGCACCTAGGTTGCTTGGACTCTAGAGTAGTAGTGTTGGTAGTCAACAATATTTTGGTAGTAACTCATAGACTACTTGTAGATGGACAGATTTTGTGTTTGGAGTAGTGACTACATGTTGGGTCCTACCATCACTTGCACCATCTGGTGTGCCATCAGTGGGACCATTACGGTTTGAGACCTAGCTTGAGTCCAGGGGGTATACTTTTGAAGTACAGCTCCAGAGAGCTCACTTCTTTGATGTTGAGCCTTTGAGTTCTTGGTTATGGTGGACAAAGGCTAGTGAGTGTCACTTGGATTCTCTTAGCTAGAGTGGGTGTGGCTTGATTGTAATCAATACCCATTTGTTTGCAGATCATTGAATGATAGATCAAGTACTAATTTGATTGAGTGTGATTTGAGTTGTGTGAACGAACTGATTATTGTGGTACTTTAGAGTCCATGTATGACTTATGTGTGAGTTGTGCTTCTATAGTGTGTGATATTGACAACAATGTATGTTGTGTAGCAATATATATGCACAACACATCTCCTTGTTGCTCAAAATCATCAAAAACAATATGCAGATCAACATCATCATGATCTCACCTTTCAACTTGGTGATAAAGTCATGTTTTCTTCTAGTAACCTATCTCTCTCACTTGATACCCAAATCCATAAACTTGCTCCTAATTGGATAAGTCCATTTGATATCGACCAAATCATTTATCAAGTTGCTTATCAACTTGCCTCACCTTGTGATATGGAAATCCACTCTATCGGTCATGTTTTCAAGTTGAAACCATTTATTTCTAATCTATCTTCCTTTTCCTCTTGTGTCAAACCTCCTCCTCCTCCCATCTCTATCAATGATCATAAGAAGTATGAAGTTGATTGTATCCTTGCACATTGCAACATTCAACATGGCAGCCAACAACATATTGAGTACAAAGTCCTTTGGAACGCGTATCCCCTTCATAATACCACTTGGGAACCTCTTTCTCATCTCCAAAATGCACAAACTACTCTTTAAGAGTTTGAAGCTTCCATGGTGACAAGGACGTCATCAACTAGCAATGGGGGAATATGTAACAATATGGAGTTTATAGATGAATTAATCGAGACTAACAAAGTAGCAAATAGTCCAAATTTGCCAAAAATTATAAGAATATTCTAGAAGGATCTAAGAAGCTACTTAGTACCTTTCAAGTATTGAGTAATATGCATGCTAAATGGTGATTTCTAGGAAGAAACTTCTTGGGAAGCTTGCTTCACAATTAGCTTAGCTTGCATGTCAAGTAGGTGGCTTCTAGAAGGAAGCTTCCTAAGAAGCTTCTCGGTTAACTTGGCTTGCACTCAAAGAAAGTGGCTTTTAGGAAGCTTCTTGAGAAGCTTTTCAAGAACCTTGTATGTTTGTTATAAATACCATAACCCAAACTCATGCTAGCATTTGGAGTTTGTCTCATTCAAGAGTCCCAATGTGATTTTTCACTCTAATCTTCCATTCTCTTATTTCTCTCCTAGGTCTTTTACATCTTCATCAGTCTATGTGTCCAATCTACATTTGGAGAATGTCCCTTTGATGGGTGATTCTCATACCCAAGTGGTAGTGATTACACATCAAATCCATTCTTGGATAGGACCTACCGTGTTGTCATATGCAGCTAGAGTGGGATCACGAGCTCATCATCTTCATCTTTAATATGATGGGATTCAACAAATAGACCACCTTACTATTGATGGCATTTGGATGTTGGGCGCTAGTCTTAGATGGTGGTAGTGGCTAATAGGTCATCTATGGTAGTGGTGAACCTTGTTGGACATCCTAGAGCTACTTTACCCACACTTATGAGTTTCCTAGGCTCCCATGCTTTTTGAGAGGGAGGTCATGGACTTGTTTGGGATTCACGATTACAATACTTGGTGGAACCCAATATCAATGAGAGGGAGTGGGAAATAGGTTCTTGTATTGGTATTACCATTATTACAATAATGTCAAACTCATCCAAGCATAAGGTGTTAGGTCAAGCTATGGACCTAAACTTTTTGACTTGGATTTTGAGCCTTAGCTTGGCCAAGTAGTATAGGACGTGTTTGATAGGCATCACCACTCAGAAAATTATGAGCTCTATGCATATCAAGACAATTCAAGCACATGTTGGGTGATGGACCAAGTGGGCAAGGTATTCTTGGGACATAACCAATGGCTACTAGTGAGAGTGGTCTACTTAGGGTCAACCAAGTGAGTGTGGTCTAATTGGGTTACACCGTTGGATTACTTGGGATGCAACTAGAGCCATTGCCAAGGCCTTGACAAAGCTAACCAAGCTTACACAAGAGTGGTGTTGGGGAAATGAGCAAGAGAGAGCTTTTATAGAGCTCAAGGAGAGGTTGACATCTTGCCCTAATTCTTAGGAGACCAATCAAAGGATGACCATTCCAAGTTCACACTAATTGGAGTATGTTGGAGCTTGGAGCAACAACTCACCTAACATGATGATGAGGAGAAGGAGTCTATGGTGGCATATGCTAGTTGTTCTAACAATTCAGCAAAGGAAAAGTATAGTTCACATGAGAGAAAGTGCTTGGCAACAATATGGGCAATAGCACATTTTTTATGTTACCTATTTGGTAACCCTTCACTCTCATCATTGATCATCTGCGGTGGTTGATGAAGTCCGACAAGCTTTCAAGAAGTTTGCACAATGGGCTTTGATTTTATAAGAGTATGATTTCACAATTATTCAGACCTTGAGTGGTGAACCATGATGCAGATGGGTTGAGTAAAAACCCATGTCCTAGCCAACAAGATTAGACTGGAGTACATTAGCATGGTGAGACAAATAAGTAGATGGTGCTAGGTTGGCATGCATCTACCTTTCCATACATATTTTCTAAGGCTTTGGTGGTAACTCTCTTAGCACATATAGGAGGAGGTAATGAGGTCACACATCCAAAGATGGAGATATTGGTACATTTTGTAAGACATTCATGATGATGTCCTAGTGATGGATTATCTTTGCATTGGTGTTGTGGGTGATACAATTGGTGCCAAGGAGAGAGACAATATTCTCAGCAAGCCATGCAGTTTAGATTGGAGTGTGGACACCTTCTTTATGTATGTGAGGATGGTAGAGTGCAAGTAGAACCACTTCCATCTCAAAGATCACAATTGGTCCATCATGCCATGAGGAGCTAGGATATTTTGGAGTAAAGAGTACATATAGGTTACTCTAGAGTCATTATTGGTGGCGTGGTATGTAGACCAATGTATAAGAGTTTATTGCCAAATGTGTGGTTTATGACCGAGTTAGAGCATCATTCAATTCTCCTATGCCACAATTACATCTATTACTTATCATGGGATTGGGTTACCATTAGAGTTTGGATTTTGCTGGACTTTTATTGTTGATTGTGAGACATAATTGGTATGTTTTGTTTATGGTAGAGCACTTCTCCAAGTGGATTGAGTTGGTGGCACTTCTTGACAAGTCTAGTGAAAGGATAGCTTACTTGTTCATGGATTGGGTTCTAAGTCATTTTGGTGCACTAATTGAGATTTTGATTGATAAGGGTACAAATTTTTTGGGGCACTTTTAGGTCTTGTGTGACAAGGCCTTGATTGATCATCATACTATCTCCCCATATCACCCTAAGGCAGATGGCTTACCAAGGACAGTAGTTCAAATGATGAAGAGAGGATTGCATAGGTACGGTTTGCAAGGAGGCCACTTGGGAGATTGAGATCTCTAGTTACCTTGGTTGGCTATGGGCTATTGGTTTATCCAACAAGGCTCCTTAGCATCCTTTTTTTCATTTCTTTCTACTCTATGGACAAGATTCAAATTTATTTGTAGCTATTTATCAAGATGCTATTGTAGTTTTGGACTTGGATGATCCAAACATATGGGTGAGTGCATGTTCTCAAAGGGCATAGATCTTTTAAAGAGTGATGCCGATGGATTTTGAGAACTTGATGATTGCTAAACATAGGAATACCTTATATTATGCTACTATTTGAGGAAGAGATTATAGACACTCGATCCATTGATTTCATCTAAATGACTATGTATATCTATAATAGACTACACCAAAAACACTTGATGTTATTGCATGCAACACTATCTTAAGAATGTATGAGGTTTTGCTTTTAGAGTCCTCATGTTGGAAGGATTTGATGGTGTTGTTAGAAAGATCATGTGCACAGTTGTGTGCCATGCCACCTCCAAAACATTGATTGCACTATGGATTCAAGCTTGGCACTTGCACATGCAAGCTTGTGGTGTATGTTATGCGGTTCTTCTGGCGGAGTTGCTACTATATTGTGATAGTTATTCAAGAGGATGGCATATGACATGTTTGATTCCTCCTCTCATTATGGTTCCTCAAGAATAGGGTTATGTCCTAGATGTGCTTGCCTTATAGCTAGTTCACCTTTAATGTGGCATAGATTGGAAATAGGTAACTAATGATGGGGCTTGATAGCACCCATCCTCTTGATCTTTGCCCACCATAGGGTATACCACATACTTGGAGTAGATGGCTATCTAGAGTTAGAAGGACCTAATTGCCAACTAGGGAGGCAATTATGGCACTTTAGAATTCATGTATGACTTGTGTGTGAGTTTGTGCTTCTATAGTGTATGTTGTTGACAACGATGTATGTTGTGTGAGACGTATATACACACAACAATTGTCATGACATTGTAGCACCAAAGCTAGGTTGCTTGGATATTGGAGTGTTAGTGTTGGTAGTCATAGATATTTTGGTAGTTATTCATGGACTACTTGTTGACGGTCCAATTTTATGTTAGAGCTATTGATCAGATGGTGGGACACCATCACTTGCACCATTTGCATTGTTGGATGTACCATCAATGGCACATCTGATTTTATGTTAGGGTTGAGAGCTAAGTTGAGCTGAGTGGTATACTTTTGAAGTGCAAGTCCAAAGAATTCATTTCCTTGATGTTGAGTCTTTGAGTTCTTAGCTATGGTAGATAGAGGTTGGCAAATGTCATTTGGAATCTTTTAATTAGAGTGAGTATGGTTTGATTGTAATAAATATCCAATTATTGATAGATTGTTGAGTGAAAAATGGAGCACATGTCTTATTTGAATATGATTTGAGTAGAAAAGAAATTAATTATTGTAACACTTCAAAATTCAATTATAATTTATGTGTGAGTTGTGCTTCTATAATGTATGATATTTGACAATTATATATATATATTATATAACGATGTATATACACACAAAAATAATTTTTATTTGATTCTTATTTAATTTTCACAATATTAAATTCAATATTATCAAATAATATCTTTATAATATGCAATATATCTTTGAACAAGAAGACAAGGTCAAGGACATACTCAATTATCATATAACCATTTCAAAAACAATTAAAACTTCCACACCTATAGCCTAAATATGAAAACCATAATTGTACATTCTTAATTATTTACATTCTCTTTCTACTCTATCACTTGCGCTTGGAGGGAAAGGCAACCATATTAGAACATATGAAGGATGGCTATAACTACGCTTAGCGAGATAGGCAACCAAATAGAACACATATAGAACACATGACATCAAGCTGTACAAGGAGAGACGAAAGAGGTAAGATGCAAATAAGACTATCGTATAGAACACATGGAAGATGAAAAAGACCCATCAAGCCCATACAAGGGGAAACAAAAGAGGTAACATGGTGTTAGACTCAATAGTATCTATGAGAAATCTGCACTACGGAATAGAAATCCTATCCTTAGTAGCTTTTAGTAGAGATACCGGTTTGGATGGAGTGATTACCCATCCCCTTGGATGGGCAACGAGTGCAACAGTAGGTCACATGGTCTCCAAGTATAGGGACATGCAACGAGATCACCTCTTTGTTCCTCTAGCCTTGGAGTTATATGGATCTATGTGCACTGCGTTTGACAATGCACGAGAGCTGATCATGTTAGGCGCCAGGAGGTGTAATTCTCACTCTCATACTTATGTAGCATATTTGAGATAACTTGTGTCCATTACTCTACAAAGGCAGTGGTGGATGCACTCCATAGGAGAGTAGTCACATTAGGTGATGTTTCTTTGGATACTCTAATTGTGTGTAGAGCCTCCGACTTGCATATATTAGGATATCTTAGGTGCGGTTAGGTGCAGTTGTGGCAGATTTCTCATATAGACTCTATTGGGGCTTAGCCCCATTTTACATTTTTTTCTCTCCCTTTCGCGGCTTGATGGGGTCTTCCCATCCTTCGTCTTTTCTACACGATCGCCTTCTTCTCCTTAGTAGCCTCCTATATATACGATATCAATATACATGGTGGTATATTGATATAAAAGCATCACGAGGACGTATCCAGCAAGCTGATAAAGTCTAATAAAGAATGGAAGGACAATTCGGGGGTATCAGTCGCGAAAGAGAACGAACTTCTGTCGGTCAATTGATTGATCTTGTTGTAAAAGGAAGAAAGATGCTGTTGTTTATTGACAGTGAGACTGATGGAGGAGGATAGATCCGTGAAGGAAACTTTTCGTCGATTGGGACCGAATTGATGAACTCTGGTGAGACGAGAAAGATTTGCTTTTGGCCGAGTTTCATGGGTTCAATTTCTCGTCCCAAGTCTTCTGGTCGTCGATCGGCCGCCGCCGCTGGAGGCATTGCACCAATGCGCAGGCAAAGAATGGGTGCCGCCGGAGCAGCAGGAGGAGAAGGAGGAGGAAGAGTGGGAGGGGCATCATGCAGAGGATCGACTATGCTGATCAGTCTGCTGGTGGCGTTTCTTATGGCGTTTTTCATCCTTTTTGGTTTCACGTTTACAGGTTCATCTTCTCTCCAAGGTCGTCGGGGTGTCGTTCTTCCAGATTCCCAAGAGTTCGATGGCAAGGATGAAGAAGAAATCAGAGCAGCAGGGAGTAAGGTGGATTCAAGACGCTCTGCTGCTGCTGCTGCCGCTGTTGGTGTTGGTGTGTATGGGTATAAGATAGTCAACGAGTTTGTCCATGACACGAGGGCTTTCACTCAGGTTGGTTTGATTTTATATCATTTTGAAAATCTTTAATGGGTGAGAGCTGAACCAACACAAGTCGATTTCAGTAGTAGGCTTTTTAAGGCCATTTTGCCGCTGTGCCCTTTCTGTAGTCAGCTGTATAAATAAATTGTGGGTGTACGTGCACTCACCAGTGGTGTGCCAAGTTCTTAGTGAATGCTGGTTGTTTAAAATCCTTAACACACAAATCTAAACGGGCTATGAACTGAAGTTTGATACTTCACGATGAATCTTTTCGCAAATCTTGTGAGCAGGTATAGTTCAGGAAAATGTACTTGTTGGCAAGTCCGCCATCAACTGTAATTTCAAGATTTACCCTGCAGCGGGTCAAAGGTTCTCTTTGTTATACCTTGGGTACCAAATTTGACGACCTTGAACCTTTTTGATATGCAGGGCCTTCTGTTTGCAGGCAATGGGACACTTTATGAATCAACAGGGCTTCATGGGCGGGTATTCACGACTCTGCTAACTGTATTGCCTACATTATTCACACATTTCTGGCAGTTCCTTGATGCATCATCTTGTTCACTGTGTGAGCTGATTCGTCGCTGTTTGCTACTTGAATCCAGTCCTCCGTGCGAGAGGTCGATCTCCTAACTGGGAAGGTGTGCAAAAATCGTCAATTCACCAACACCTGTTATCTGGCCGCTTCGTTTAAAACTCTGTGCTGTGATTCTTTGTGTGGATAAAACCTGGGGTACGTCAGGATCTGCAATGTATCATACCCTTCCTGTTCTGTGAATCAAATTATCTGAGAGATTAGGATACAAGAGAGTACTGAAGTTTATCCACAAACTGTTGTTCCAGGTCAGCATTGCATCTGAATCATGCCATTAGTCATTGGTCGTTTTAGTCTTGGCTCTTCTAATCTCCACACTCTGTGTAATATCTCACACAATACATTAAAACACATAATACAATGTGGATAGTGGCCAGGTGCGACGCACGCGAATGATGAGTTCGCAAGAATTCGGCGAAGGATTAGCCCTCTGGAAGAATAGGTGCTTTATATCTGCTCCTTCAATTGTTTCAAGGCGATGCCCTGGCCGATGGACTTGCACTTACAGTATTTGTGGTAACTTACACCTATTTTTCCAGATAATTTCAGGTGTTCACATTAACTTCTTTAGCTTCAGCTTACTTTCCTAGTTTATTCAGATTATTTCAGGTGTCGTGGAGAACCAGTACTGTATTCATATACGATCGGAAGACACTCAGACCTGTAAGTATCTCTAGTGCGGGTGGAGAGGAGGGGCATCCATGATTAGAATTTTGTTGACTTTACCTTCCAAAGATGATGGAGAAGAGCCAGTGAAGTAGATGTATAGCTTTCTTGAAGAGATGGGCTGTCGGAGCGATAGGAAGTAAAAGCTTTATCGAATTTATTATGGTCTTTGGACGTCATTGTTTACCGGACTACATTTTCGGTTGTCTGGAGCATTGAACGAAGATCTTTCTGGTTGAGTTGCAGAAGGGTCAAGCTGTTCACCCCATGCAGGATGGATGGGGATTAACTACAAGCAAAGAATACATAATAGGCAGTGACGGGACGTCCAAGCTTTACTTTATGAAGCCCGACACATTTGAAGGTCCACATCTCCCATTGAAAGCAATATTTGTTACATGATGTGGAGATAATTTACCAGTAAAACGATGATTGTTTAGTGAAGACCTTGATTAAGATTACATCCTATGGGTTCATAAGGCCGACTACAGTTATCAACATGTCAGAGTATCTCTGTCAATTTCTAGGACAAGATGCGAGTTCTACGCAATAACTGCTTTGTGTATGAAGCAATTGCTCTCTCTATTGCACGTAAATCTTTAGGAGTTGAAAACTTATGCTGATTTGAAATTTAGAACCTGTGTCGTATCATTTTCCTCGGAGATCACGTAGTTCAGTTCAATGTTATCAGGCGAGACGATCCCTTTTGGATGCAGAAGTTAAGTCCTTTGTAGTCAACGATGAAGGAAAGGAGGTAGGATGGTTGAACGAGCTTGAGTACGTGCATGACGAAATTTGGGCTAATATCTGGCAGGTATGAAGCTCATGAATAGCTAGCTGATCACATTTTCGTTTCCACATTATCCTGCAAATAAACAGTCATTAGAAGATATAGTTGATCGTGTCTGTTGGTGTTTCCTCAGAAAGTCTTTAAATTCATTCATACCCGTACCTTCTTTCTCAAACTTCATGATCATTAGATTCATATATATGCGTCAGTTCTCACATTTCCGGGCCCTGGAATTAACTACCCTTTTAAGGATTTGTAGTCATCATGATTTAATTGGAATCTGTCTAAATATTGGAAGTTATCACTCCATCTTTTACTTGTAAAGTATGTTCTGAATCTGCAGGGAGAATGTATTGCGCGTATCTCACCTGAAGACGGCAGCGTTCTTGGCTGGATTGTCCTACAAGGCTTGAGGTAGTTTCTTATACTTAAAACTCGTATTACCTTAGTGCATGAAGAATTAGCGAAGTAAAGAAAGGAACTTGAAGTAAACACCACGGACTTGCGCTGAACCTTGTCTCCAACTCCTTTTTATGCAAGCGTCCACTTGGGGTAGAGATAGAGCTCTACTCATACTCTTAAAAGTACGGAACTAAACCAACAGAAGACCGCATGAGCAGCAGCGGTTCTTTCCAGCAGACATATGCACGCCTTCCTTCATTAGAGGAAGTAAATGTAAGCCCTTTCACATGAAGTCGCTGAGGCGATTTGTGTAGTTCCAGTTTATACTAGATGTCTGGTTCGAATCGTCGTTAGACCATGCGTGTTTATTAAGATGTCCTGTCCATGGTCAAAGGCATGATGTACAGGTTTTAGGGTAAACAAACGAATGCATTATAAAGCCAGTTGTCAAGATAGAAATCTTCAGGAAAATAGTTAAATAGTTAACCTTTTGCGACACTAAGATACGCGACCTAACCCCCTTTTTCTCGCTGCAGGAATTCACTTCTTGCCCAGAGTCCTCAGGTACGGTACTTGAATGCCTGTTTTGGCTTTCCTCTGTGAAACCAGTTCAGCTGTTTCAATCCGATGGATTTGAAGGAGTTCTTTCTGACTAGAGACATTAGCCAAGCAACACAATGAAGATCTAATCAGGTATCGTTATAAAATAGGGGCTGGATGTACTGAATGGCATCGCGTGGGACGAAGAACGAGATAAGCTGTATGGTAAGTCATATCTCTGAGTTGTTGACTCTGCGGAGAATCGACGAGGAGCACAATACTTCATTTGGATTCGTAATTGGCATTGCTGATTCTTACTGCAATTGTGGCGGCAGTGTGTGGTACATTCCCATCCTAAACAGCGAAGTTACGAGGGTGAATAAAGGAAACATCACTATCTTAAGGATATAGACCCATTGCCATAATAAGGGGTGTTGTCTATTTTTTCAATTGATTGTTCGGTCAGTAGATTCAAAGTCTTTACAATAATTGACCGCAATTCAACTTGACGTCCGCTTGCCAACTTTACTGACGAATGGAATGTCGTTATCTTGTGCAGTTACTGGGAAGTTGTGGCCGAAGCTATTTGAGATAGAACTCATAGACAATACTACCGATACAAAAAGCAGTCTTGAATCGGTCAGGACTTTGTGTAATATCGGGCACCAAGGATTCATGCGTTAGGATGTTCAACTGTGCTAGTTCTTCCAACATGCAATTGGCGGACCTTTGTCTATTCCTGAAGATGAAGGTCCTCTTCTCTAATAAATGACACTTGGTTAAGAATGTGCATATTCATCGTTGTGTGAGTAGAGCTACCTCCATGTTTAAATATATTACATCTCAAACTATCCTTTTCTTCTAATCAGAGAAAGCCTCAATGTTCCTAACAGCGGGGAGTCAATAACACAAGCACCGTCACTTAGCATTCGAGAGAAGACTGTGCCTGATGGAGAATATGATGGATATCCGCTCTGGCCACGTCTTCTGATTTACAGGGTTAGTACTGGGTGTTTGACAACAAGGACTATGTTGGACATTGATTAACATGTGATAGAAGCAACGAAATCAGAGTCGGATTTTGGGCATCTTCCCATGACTAACTTACATTGTCTAGTAAAGACAACATTACAAAAGGAGCTTGTAGGCATTGCTGCCTACATCCCGTAGTACAACTTCCACTCCGTGACCTATATTGTACACCTACATCTTCAGAGTAAGCATTTAAGCTGCAGCAACTTCAATCTCTGAAGTCCCGCTCCAATCTGGAACTGTAAGAATCCTCAGTTTACCGTCAGGGCCGTCAAACTTTAGAGTGATAGTCCCCAGGCAAATGAATCGTTCCTCGACTCCCTTACCACTTTCCGACTCTTGCCTAATCAGTGGTTACAATTTATGGTTCTGTACCAGCGGGTTTCTTGACATATTTCAATTTAAAGTAAATATAATGTACAGGATTTGAATGACTCCAAAAGAATTACCTCTCCTCGGAAGCTTTTCCAGTTATTTCATTAGAATCCAAGCAAGCTCTGGATCCATGTGCATTGTCTAACAAATAGCTATAGCCTTGAGCCGATAAAAGACAGTAAACAAGCCCCTGCCTGCAGTTCCGAGCTTGTTTTGCCCACGCAGTCCCAACCCGCGGAAGTTTTATGTATAGTGAGGGTCCCAGCCACATGATTTGATCCCAGAGGATCAGCAGGCTGGCACTCTGCAGATTGGTGACCTGGTCCGTGGATGTCCCTTGTCTTTGCCCCATCTAGAAAGTTACGAACTGCGTCCTTGTATTCATCTGTATGACGTCCGAAGTGATCTGCAGATTTGACATGAAATTTCCGAGTCACCAAGAGTCCATATGAGAGCTACCTTGCAAACGAGTTTCGAACGCATAGAAGACCAGTTCCCAGTTCCAAGTTCTTAATCTATCATAATATGATCATCCATAGATGGCAGACAAGACTAGGTATATAAAAATGTCCGAACAATGCCTCAAGTAGATCAGAAAACCTAAACTCATTACCTTGTGCTCAAGGAAAGATGATCGACGGAACTCACGGTATTGGCCTTTGCGGAAACATACTACTTAACACGCTTAGATACAGACGACTATGATATCAGCTTACCAAGATGCGGCGAATCTTCCCATGCGATCAAAGTCACTTTGCAGCCAAGATCAGTCATCTGTGAGCAGAATCTTTCAATAACGTCGTAGGGAGAAAGCTCATCTGCCTTGGAGCAAAGAATCATAATCGGACCCATTGCCTGCAGATCGTAATTCATGTTTTTTATCACAGCATATTGGACATAGTTAGAGGACATGTTCACTCCCTTTTGTCTGGATTATACTTGGTGCAAATTGAGTTCGGAAAACATACCCCAGATTTGCGTAAAGTGGCCCACATCTCAATATTTTGAGACGAAAATCTTTGTAAGTAAAAGAAGTCCAGGACTTTTGCGACAGTATGAGCAGCCCAAGTTACGGGTGCAATCCTTCTTCTGGTCCCGAGAGTTGTGGGGTGACTGAGGAATCTTGCTCCAATTTTGCTAACAAAATCTGCCGGACTTGAATCATGGATTTGACCAGCATAGCAATCCCTAACGACCTTGTATTTCTCCTGAAAAGATGAACCATAACTAAGTGTAATACTCACATCAACGAACTAATCATTTATCTTTCAGGTAATAGCCATAATGGGGAGTTCCTGCTACTCTATCCTTTCGCTGAAGTAAACGGCGGTGTATTGAAGACACAATAACAGACTGTGACGCAAACGTTCTAGGCACCTGTGTTCCAGAAACGACATCGATAAGTTGATGACGGGAACATTGCTCATTAAGTTTGAGACATTCCGCAAAGGTCTGATACGTCTTCAGAGGTTAGAGGAACATACCAACGTACTGTCAACACCCTCGCAGGTCCCTTGGAGTATCTGGAGAAAAGATCGTCATCTTACAGGTGTCTCAGATTCTAGGAGCTACAATGTCAGGTGTTGATATCATATTTTAATTCCTAGGGACGCAATTGCTTCCAAACAATCTGCTCAAAGCAAGAAATCTGCCTACACAGACCATTGATAGAGGACAGACCTTTACGCAGACAGTACAGGCGAAGAAACAAAACAGGCGAAGAAAAAAAACCTGAAATATCTTCCACATGCATGCCATGTATCCACCGGAAAATGTGTTAAACACCACCGGCCTTGGCCACTTTTGTAACTCCTGTTCCACACACAGGTTTCAGTTCAGTTGGAGCTTGGTTCGGCCCCAGAAGGAGAAACTGAGCTCGTAACCTACTTCATGGTTTCAGTACTGATATTATCTAGACCGTAGATATTCATGAAGGTTATTGGTGAGTTCAGAGAAGAAGATCAAGGAGATGATTCGAGCGATATGCATGCACACAAAGATTCAACTGCATCTGGTCACAAGCCCATGATATTAAGTTTTTGAGCAGAGGCGTTTGCTGCTTCTAAATTTCAGGTCGGGTGTAATTCAAAGATATAAGCATCACTCATGCTCAGGAAAGATGACATGTGATACTTCTGCCACAGTGACCATAAGTTGAAGTTGGAATTCATAGGTCGAAGAATTTAGCAGGCGCCAGGTCATAAGTTCAACAAACTAGATAGAAAGCTCTTGAATCTAATCCTATCCAAATATGCGGTACCTGGACTAACTCATCGACTATTTGAAGTGCCAAGGTCTTCGCTAATTCGGGAAACCAGCTGCACCCCAGAATAGTTTAAGCTCAAGTTAGCTATAAGCTGGACTGCATTTGAGGCCACTTTGCACACGCAGCGAGTAAACTGATTAGTAGCATTGAGAAGAATACGATGAGAGTTGCAGTAACTGTGATCAGTTTCAAACTTGTTCGTATAGCAAAGGGGAAAAGCATTTTAAAATTCACCAATCGTGAAATTTCTGATTTCAGAAGAAGTGCAACCTGAGTTCTTATCCTGGTACGAAAGCATTCATTCATTCAAGAAAAAAGAAAAGGCCGGGTAATGAACGAACAGGTTGAAGACTTTCGGATGGCAAGCGAGGGTATCCCAATTACATGAGGCATAGAAGCGAGTGTAACGCCGTAGCTGCCGAGGTTTTGACAATAACCAGGCCGTCACTAATACGATTCCATCTGACTGCGCGGTCTCTGTGCGCGTCCACAACAAACGGTCCTCCTCAGCACTCATCCTGCTACTTTCGCTTTGCTCCATCATCCGCATCCACTCTGTAGAGTTCTGCGAGTTAGGTTGGTCTCTGAACTGTGAACTCCTTGTCTTTCAAGCTGGCTACACGGATGGGATCATTTGATGACCAACCGTTCAAGCATCTATCACACTATCATGTTCAGCCTGTTGTTCCGTTCCGTACGACTTATCAGCCCGTTCGTTCCCTTACGATTTGCATAGCTCGGATATCTCAAGTGCGGCGGTAGCGCATATCCAGGATATCTTAGATGCATAATTGAGGAGTTGCGGGAGAGGAGAGGGAGAGAGGTGAGACGATATCTATAATTTGTAGAGTTCTCTAGCAAGTCGAGTTCGAAGGAAAACTAGATTTTTTTTTGTTTTTTAATTTCGATTCCATTAGTATCTATATTGAAAATTATGGAGAATGGAATAGAAAGCTATGAAGATCTTTAGTTGTTTAAGGGTTTAAAGTGATCATTATATTTTGAGAATGATATGTTCGGAATTTTCATTTTTAATCTCTTGGATTTTATAATTAAATTTCATGAGAATTTAATTAGAAAATTTTGAAAATCAAAATTGAAAGTTATGAGAGTTTATAAATTTTAGGGTTTAGAGAAGATAATTTTCTTCCATGAGTTAGGATGTGAAAGGTTATGGTTTTGCAAATATGGGGAGATATAGAGAGAAATAACATGTGTTATTATCATTATTCTTGTGCTAGCTATGGCTACACTTTCCCATGTGGGGTTGCTTAGAGCGAGTCGGTATACACCATGCACGGTGTATCATCAATGTTTTACCTCACAAGGGATAAAGACCAATGTGGGAAGGATGCACAAGGATTATGATTGGACCACTTGGGAAGCTCACGTGAGACGAGCGACCATATCGACAGTAGTGATACTCGGGATTACGTACGCTTCTTCCATCCCTTCGTTGATCGTTCCACGGATATAGATCAAGTTATGGGAGTGGTTAGCTTCTCAGGCGGGTTACATTTTGGGGTTATTTGAGAATAGTTTTCCATGTCCATGTCTATTCCATAGGCTACCCCACACACTCCATGATGAGGCTAGTCAGGCTTTTTGCCTACCACTTGATCGTTTGGCACGTGATCGCTTGGATGAGTTAGCATGGTTCCTATTCTTCTTACTCCCTCGATGGTGTCTTCGTTATGCTAGAGGGGGATGTGTAGGGCATAGAGAGGTGGTTGCTAGATTTCGTCAATTTTGAGGGATTGGGTAGCCCTTCAAGAGGAGTCTGTTAGGGCTACACGATTTAGGAGATAGGCATCGCCACATGATACCATAGAGTCCACTCGATTACGACGATGTAGGGCATTGAGTCAAGCGGAGAGTTTAGTAGAGCAACACGAGTGCTACATCCTTTGTCTATAGCAAGTCCTACTGATGAGACTATCTCTTCCCTACGCTCACTACATCCTATAGCAGTAGAGGGACTACCACTAGAGGCCTTAGATTATCAGCCTGAGCAGCCTTTATATCTTGATAGGTCGCTATTTGCACAAGCATTGTGCACTGCTCCTCACCTTTCCTCAGAAGGCTTGTTAGGGATGGTTTATGAGCACCTTAGAGATTGCTTCCAAGCAGATGATCATTCTAGTGGTTTTACCAAGTTGTTTCAAGTGGTTACAATAGTAGCCAGAGGAGACATTCCTATGTTTGTTAGTCGGGTGTTAGGTGCTAGTCTACTTCTCATGATGGAGAAAGACACGGGAGGCATAAGACCGATTGCTATTGGAGAGATCTTTTGCCTTAGGTCAGTCATACCATTGTCCTTCAACATCATTCTCACTTTAGACAACACCTTAGTCCACATCAGTTTGGAGTAGCTACACTTGGAGGATGTGAGGCTATATCTCTAGGCATAAGAGCACTCCTAGATATCCATCCGGAGTGGGTCGTCCTACAGGTGGATGCTGACAACACTTTTAATAGTGTCTCACGAGCATCCATCTTTAGAGAGCTTAGGGAGGCCGGTGGATCCTTGGCGAGTCTTATTCCTTTTGTGCGGTCTTTTTATGGCTCTCCTGCTTCCCTTTATTACTAGCATGGTGGTTCATATGAGGGAGTCACCGTCTTGGAGTCAGCTGTTGGTACACATCAGGGAGATCCTTTTGGGGGGGGGGGGGGGTCCTTATTTGTCATGGCTCACTTTAGAGCTCTCCTATCTACTACTTTGGCCATGCCAGGTTGTGCATTTCCCTCGTTGGCAGATGATACACACATCGTAGGCCCTGTAGATCAGATTAGGCAAGCCTTTGACTACTTGACTACCAAGCTACATCTAGTAGGCTTGAGAGTCAAGGTGTCAAAGTGTAGGGCATGGTCCCCTTTAGGTATCCCTTCCCACCTTGAGCTTCCAGAGGGGTGTATCACATCCACAGATGGACTTTGTGTTCTTGGAGTGCTAGTAGGATCGGAGGATTTTGTCACATGCTTCTTAGACCCTGCACTTGCAGAGGATGTTCTCCATGTGGATGACCTTCCATTACTAGGAGATCCGTAGGTGGCATTTGGTATACTCTCTTCCAATATTACTCATCGACCATCCTACCTCATTTGTACAGTTCCTCACTCACCGTCCTTCCTATCACATTTGAGAGCATTTGATAGGAGGATTATGGGAGTCTTTCGTGATATTATTGGACCAAGGACTTTTGAGTGTGTGATAGGGGATTTGGCATGTAGACAGACGGCTCTACCAATCTCATGTGGTGGGGTTGGCTTGCTTTCTATGGAGGAGATTGCAAATGTAGTGTTTTTGGGTAGTTGGGCTCTCTCGGCACCTCTACTTTCCTCTCATTTTGTGGTTGCTGATAGGCCGGTTTTGGAGACTTATGTAACAGAGGTGGAGGGAGGATCCTTTTCTCTCTAGGTGTTGTTGCGGCATACGAGAGATAGTTTATCCCCACGAGCACAAGAGGATTTTCCACTTTTTGCTTCACTATCATCAGATTGGACTAGAGGTTTACAATCTTCCTTGATGGAGCAATAGTGTGAGCATACGTTACATTCTCTCTTAGTCGACTCGTCCATTCCTCAGGCTACTAGAGCACGTCTTTGCTCTTGCTCCGGCAAGGGTACAGGCTCTTGGATCCTAGCTCGACAATGCACTAGGGCATTTCAACTTGCACCAACTACTTTCTCTACAACAATGAGGTTTCGCCTAGGTTTGGTCCACCCATCTGCATCTTCATTACTCACTTGTGAGTGTGGATCTACACTAAATGTAGCAGTGGTCCACATGACATTGTGTCCTTTTGGAGGATAGAGGATAGCTACCCATGATGCCATTAGGGACATAGTGTTTGCTATGGCACGAGAGAGTGGCTACTTGGCTTGGATGGAGAGTTCGTATGCTTTGCAGACGACACGTGTTAGGGCAGACTTATATTTGGTCCGAGATGATCAGGTGATAGTAGCGGATATCGTGGTTACAGACCCTACGCGGAATACAATTTTGGAGGGAGTGATTACCCATCCCCTTGGATGGGCGGCGAGTGCAGCAGCAGGTCGCAAGGTCTCCAAGTATAAGGGCATGCAGCGAGGTCACCTCTTTGTTCCTCTAGCCTTGGAGTTATATGGAGCGATGGACACGGCATTTGACACATTTGTTAGGGAGTGCGCGAGAGCTTATCATGTTAGGCATCAGGGGTACCACTATCACTCTCATACTTTATAGCATATTTTAGACAACGTGTGTCTATTGTTATACAGAGTGCAATGGTTGGTGCAATCCATAGGAGAGCAATCACATTAGATGATGTTTCTTCAGATGCTCTAGGTGTGTGTAGAACCGTACGACTTGCATAGCTCGAATATCTTAGGTACGGCAAGGCAGATTCCTCATATAAACTCTATTGGGGCTTAACCCCATGTTACCATTTTTGTCTCTTCCTTGTACGGGTTTGATGGGGTCTTCCCATCCTTCGTTTTTCTTACGCGGTCGCCTCTTTCTCACGATATCTTAGATGTGTCATGGTAGATTTCTCGTGTAGACCCTATTGAAATTTAGCCCCGTTTTATCTTGTTCGTCTCTCCCTCTCTCCTTTGTCGGGCTTGATGGGGTCTTCACATCCTCCGTTTTTTCTACGCGGTCGCCCGTTTATTTCCTGTTGTTCTATAATGCTGAATACCCGCCGGTGGCCACGCGTTGCTTCCCGTTTCTTTCTGGAGTTGTTAATTGTCCGCAAGCAGGTGATCTTCAAGGAATCCTACACAAAGCATTGATGAAGTTAACGAGGCGTGGGCGGAGTCATCATCTCTTCCGTCTTATTACTCACGATGTTTGTGAACCCCATGAGTGGTATTTTTGCAATTTTGAAGATTATAAGAATATTTTCTTAATTTCAGCAAATTATAGAGGGATTTCTGAAATTTTCCCTTCTCTAAACACTGGATTTTGCAGTTTCAGTTTGGTCCGGGCAAGAGATATTAGTGTACCTCTTGCCTTTTTCCAAAGTAATAGCATGAGGTATCAATTCTACCCTTGAGGTTTCAAAGGCGTTTCATGTATGGTGGTCCTCTCAAAGTTCTATGGAGTGTGCCAGGAGATATTTGTGAAAGTCAAGGTACGCTGTAAAGTTTTAGAGGGCTTATATCCATACTCGTAAATCCAGTCGCCTTTTGTTAATTTTTTTCGTTCAACATCCTTGAAAGTTTCCACACAAGTATTTCCGAACATTTCATGTTCGATAGACATTGAGTTTTATGAGAGATCCGTTCAATATGCTTAAAGCTTCCATGGATAAAAGTGTGTTCTATTTATTATTTTCATTTTGATAAAATTCGGTACTCTGAGACCGGTAAAATCTTCATGGGCAAGGATTCCATAAACTTCAGAATTGTAACCTCCTTGTGTTTTGAAGTCAATGGTGCATGGACTAAACATTTCTGCCATCAAGTTACATCATCATCTATATTTCGTCGTGAAGTGGCCAGGGAAGCAGAATCTCTCTGAACACATAGAAATGAACGAACTCGGCGACCGCGCAGGATAACACGAAGGATGGGAAAACCTAGTAACTGTGCATCGGTTTACAAGAAATTTGTGTCTTCTGGATGAAATTCAAAAGGCACAAATGTCTTGCTATGGCACCCCATTCCAACAAAATATCTGTAGACATCTGTTCAGTTAAACTTTCTGTTCACTGAACAGATGTTGAAAGCGAGTTTTGCTATTGCAGATTTCGTCAGTATTAGGTAACGTATGTCCTCCACTTCAGAGCGAGTAGGATGCCTCTCTGCCGGCGTCAAAGGCAAGTCAACGATGGGGTGCCGCCGGGAGCATTGACAGGAGGAGCTCTAGGACCTCTTGTTTCCTCCTCATTCGTGTCTAGAGCTGCTGAAAAGGGAAGCATGCTTCGTTGGTGTAGAGAAGCTCGGGCACTCCATCGCATTTCATGTTGAGAACTTTGCTCAGGAGGCGGGGGTCCGTTTAATCGTAAGATGGAGTTTCCTGCCGATGAGTTGGCAGTCTCTCTAACTCTCCGTAGATGCTGAGAGTTGAGGCTTAACGGTGCAGATTACGATTGAATTGCACCAGTAGTGGAGGAGGAGGATTGTTGATATGCACAATTGAACGCCTCATGAGGATCACGCGGTTGAAAAGATTATATGGTGTACAAGGAAAGAATTGTTAAACTGATAAAGTGTGTCGGATTGACCTGCGGAAGTGGGGTGAGTGTTGATTGTATTGGCAATTTGCCCCTGTTTGTATGCAGGAGTCTGGAATTGTGCCAAACTGGAGTTGTCATTCGACCTCTCAATTTGGTTAGTTTTCATAGATGTGATCCGAAAATTGCCACAGGCTTCCTTGTTAGGTTGCACTGAAGGATACTTCTCGCGGACTGCCTTGCATGTATGAGCGTTGTTACTTTTCCACTTAGGCATCCCTGTGTCGGCAAGGACAAGCATTACAATCTACAATAAAAAAAATGAGAAACGGCGTCCAAACAGCGATCTGAAATCCGAAAAGAATGAAAAGGATACATTCTTGTCCAGAATGTATCCTGCGTGACCTGAAGTTCTGGATAGCCTTTGATACGATTGGACAATCCGAGATAACTCGAGCATTAATTGCTTCAACTGGACGAGGGACTCCAAACAGCCGCCTTCTTATACTTAAGTGTGTTCAAGCATGCAGTCTGCCGCAGCTAAATTCGTGCCAATGGATTAAGATGGATAAACTGACAAGCAAACTCTGATCACTGACTAGAAATAATCATCTTCTACAGAGGTCCTGTTCCAGAATTTGTAATCCAATCTGAGATAAACCTGTCACAATGGCACCAAAACCTGATTTCAAGAAGGGAAAGAAGGGGAAAGGAAAGAAGGAGAAACCTACAGGCCCGACTGTGAAAGAACTGCAAGCACAGATCGTAGCACTTGAGGCCGAGAAAATGAAAGTGCAAGCTGAGCGCAATGTCATGCAGCTTGAACGAGTGCGTGCATGTTCTCATCTCTTGGCATATGAATCTAGGGTTTAAATTTGAGCTTTGGGGGTGGAAAGCTCACGTTTTCTGCTGCTTGTACCATTCTTGAGAAGCCCGAATAGATTGTACCATTATCTGTTCATCGTCTGTATAAGAAAATCATTCTGACGTTGAACTGTCTTAAAACCTTCTCCAGGACAAAATCCATGCCTTCTGGGACATTAAGAAGGAGGAGTACGAACGTCTCCAAGCACAATTGAAGATAAAAGATCGCTATGCAGAAGAGCTGGAAGAGAAGCATCAAGCCGAAATTAAGGCACTTGATTTCCTTGTCTATGCTCCGATATCTGTTACCAAATAGAGTTGTTGATCTTATACATAAAAGATGATCAGTAGATCGGGACGTAAAGATTGGGGTTTATGCAACATAAGAAGCAATTGCAGTGGATTTTGTTGTCAGGTTTACAATCAAAAAATGAAGCATCTCCTCTACGAGCAACAACACACTGTCACTGCTATAAAGATAGACAATCAGCAAGCTTTAAAATTGCAATCCGAGCAAGGATTGCGACGTGAAAGCCAGCTAATGTTGGTGCTTCTCACCTTTTCCGGGAAGTCTGTGAACTCCAGCACTGTTTTGCATTAACTGAGATGTCAAGGATGGATCCAATTATTTGAGTTTAGTGACCATATTTTTGCCATATCACTGACAAAATATCGCTATTTTTGTTCATTGTGTTTTTGTAGGAGTGATTTGCGCGAGTCAAACGAGAACCTCAAAGAACAAGAGCTTGGCTTTGAAGAACTTATCAGACAATTTAGATTGGTAACTAGAAACTCCCACCTCTCATCTGGTGGCTTTGAATGGCTGTGTTCAGAGGGATAGAGACTCTGTTACATAGACATAATAAATTCTGTCCCCTTCATTTTGTAAGCGTGGTGAATTTTGAACGGGACGAGTGTGAGCCAGCATCATGTATTCTGAAAGAAGTGGATCCTAAATAGCTTATTTTGGCTAAGTTGATTCTGATCTCTACCTGCAGGAACGTGCCAAAGAAATCACTAAAATGAGACAAGAATTTGAGATTCAGCAAAAGGAAGTTGAGGATAAATGCGATAAAAAGGTAGTAGTCTTGAACAACCAGTATACGGGGGGCACCATTGGATGTCTGGAATAATGCACTACTTATACTAGGCATAATTTCTTCATAAATACTGATCTTCCCTTTTATTGTAGTAATTTCTGAGATGAGTAGATTTTAGTACTTAGTGGAAAGATTTCGAGCTCTTTTTTGCTTTAAAATGATATGACAACGATGCTTTTCCGAACAAGGGTCACTTGGCGCTGCAGCCCAAATGCAAATAATGTACTTTAGATTCTTCACGGAGTGTTTTAACTTAGCCTGCATTATTCATGCCGTACTGGACAATTCAGATAAAAATATTGAGGGAGGAGTTAGAGCTTCGTCGAAAGCACGAAGTCCATGAGATCGAAGAACGCAAGAACAAACATATAACTGAATTGATGAAGAAACATGAGAAGGCATTCACAGAAATCAAATGCTACTACAACGACATAACTAAGAACAATCTAGATCTCATCAAAACTTTAAAGGTATTGTGCTTCTTTCCACTTTCATCTCGTTATTGTTTCTGTTGCAATCTTAAATTTCTACTAAGATCACGACAGTGCTATGTAAGATGCAGTCAACTCAAGGATACATCTCAAACAAATGCCTGCTTCTTGGTGTTGGCTGTATAAGGAGGATGTGACTGACATGAAGAAAAGGGAAGCGCTCAATGAGAAACTCATGTATGAAATTGCTCAAGAGAACAAGAGGTTAACGGAACCTCTGCAGAAAGGCTTAAAGGAGGTGGAAAATTTGAAAAAATCATTACAAGACTACGAGAAAGTGAGTACATCGCATTTTGCAATTCCAGATAGAATGTACTATGCTATTCAGAGTGTCAACGATATTATCTCATGTCCTCACAGGCTCGATCATGGTTTTATTCAGGATAAAGCTTTACTGCAGCAACGGACAAATCAATTCAACGAGAGAGCAAAAGAACTCAAGGCACTGGAGTGGGAATATCAGGCCCTCCTAGAACGTGTTAATGTTGTACGAGCATTTTGTCCATAAACTATAAGTTCAGGAGCCAAGTGCTGCTACTGTTCATGATTGCGGAGCTTCCTCCATCTCTAATTACTCTGCTCCACATCGTAGATCGAATGCAATATTGGAGTCATGAGCATATGTTTGCACTGTCAGACTTACATCAGTATGGATTGTGCAATTCAGAGGTTTAACGAGTTTATAAGTGTTTCAGAGTTTAAGCCGTTGTTGAGTCTGCTGACTATGATTATGCCTCTAGGCTGAAGCAGAGAGGGATGAGGTTGTTAAAAAGTTTGAAAGCAGCGTGTACGAGGTACAGCAGAAGTGTGGCCTTAAAAACATGCTTTTGGAAAAGAAAGTTCAAGTGCTTTCTGCTACTATAGAGAACAAGGTGAGCATCTGCTTAAAGTCCTTCAGACATTATTTTAACCTCGACGGTCGAGATGTCTTTCTGATTTGTTGAGCTAATAATCGCAACCCTGTCAAGTGAATCAGGAGAGGGTGTGAACAAAGTGGCTGTCAGTGCTAACAGCCACACACACTGCTCAGAAGAGTACAAGCCGCTTAGCAACATTGTGGCAGGTTTATGTTTCCAAGGTTCCAAAGTGATGCCAGGTGTGGAATCTGAAATTCACATCCCTTTGATTTGCTTTGGCTCACAGGAGACACAGCTGAACCATTTGGCGTCCGAGAGCGGCAAGGATCTTTCTTTCATTGAAGAAGCAAAGAAAGGAGTTGAGAACGTCCTCGACGCAAAGAACCAACTAATTAAATCACTGCGTTACGATCTCGGCAAAATGACAAGAGTAAGTTTTCTTACAACTCACTCGATTTCTACATTCTCAATCTATGCCAATTGTAATCTTAAAAGAAACTGTCCGAAGTATGTGTGTCGAAATGTAAAGCCACTGGTATATATATCGAATTCGGCGAGTTCATAGCTCACAAGTGGGCTGAATACGATTGTGTCATAAATTACAGGCCCACAACGATGTCATCAGAGCATTTGAGTTGAAATTGGCTGAGTTTGGCATACCTCTTGAAGAGATGGGCCTGCCACACTATATCTCCAATCTCATCAGCTAAAGAGGCTGCCATTGCAAGGGCAGGTGAGTTTTAGCCCGAGTCGCGATCTATGCTCCTATGCATCTGCATGGGAACAAGGTTCTGAAACCTATGTTCATATTTTTGACATTCTTTGAGCTGACGTCTTGACTTGCGTCCACAATGCATCGATTAATGCAATCCACGGCTATTGATTATATCATGTCCAGTCATAGACAGTTGTAGCGATTTCTACACCCTCTGATCGACATCTATAGAGAGATCAAGAAGCACTTTCTGATACATTGATCATGACCCATTCCCCGAGTCTTTCAACGTCTTCGCACGACTCTTGTTCCCACTTTATTGACTGTCCTATTTTTCGAGAACAGAATAGGACAGCCCATAGAATGCTTTCCACGACAATTCAATAGATAGGGATGAAAGTTAACGCATAATATTGCAAAGACGCTCCGAAAAGACTCGATGAGAAGAACCTAATGTTAATGATGTCGCCATACTTATTCGCCAATAGTCTGACTTCAACAACAGTGAAGAGTGTACTGAAGTAGTAGCAGAGCAAATGAAAGGTGCTCACTTGGCGCCGCGCAGACCTGACCACGAATACGAAGGCATGCCTCGAATGTGATTCAGCCGGCCACTTGAAAAGGTCTCATGTCATTTTGGACTTACCAAAAGGAGTCCGAAGAGATTAAAGAGAGCTAACATTCCATCAAGTTACGAGAAAGAAGTTAATGCTCCCGTGCATGTAATCTTCGAAGCCTTAGCTGTGAAGCTACAGCTAACTTGAAATCAGTCTGTCTGTCTTAACGCCAGACCAAGACAGTCTGTCGCAAACTCCATACACGACCAGAAGGGTATTAAGCGATTAGATCGCTCTCAAGTTTAGAGGTTATTGTGACGACTGATTCTGACTATAGCTAATGGAGAGACCCTATCATCTATGCAGTTAGGAACGGGAACGCAAGAACTGTGACCGCATTTGATGAAGCAGAAGTTGAAGAATAATTATCCTTATCTTGTCTTGTATGTTCTGGTGGGCCGGGGATGCGAAATTTTCTGAATCCAAACTACGCTTTCGAGCATGCCTTCCTTCATACACTCAGCACACAAACAACGAGGTTCAGTCATAAATCTCCATAAGTCGATCATCGGTCACAAGCTCAGCTCGTCGTTATCCTCGACCAAAGACACCAAGACTTTCTCGTTGAATCTTCACACCCAGTACTAACAACTAACCAAGATTTGGCGAAGTGACCAAAATTTGTTCAAAGGAGTTATTTTGAATTCAGTGAAACTTACTGTAGAAGTGGAATATGCAGTATTCTGTAGTGCATCATGATTCCTTGTTGTGGTTATAATAATCACGATTGCAAAGTTCTTGCCAAAGATCTGCCTTTGAGAGCGAGAGAATCTATCTTCGCAAGAGCAACATTTAGAAGGAGCTTCTGAAGTGTCTTTTGGTGATAATCTGTTTGAAGTGATGATGATTACGAGTGGAAATAGGGTACGTTGACCGCTGTGAGCAATGAAGCTACTGGAACTGCGTTTGTTCTTGATCTTGAAGTGAACTGAATTCTCTAATCTACAGATCTACACGTAATTTACATAATTTACTCGTGAAACGAAGATGAAATCCCTAGAGCTCTACAATTCGGCGATGGATATGATCAATCAACGGACAAGTAAGTCCACTTTATATTGATTAAATTCAAGGTCCAAGATGACGATTGCCAATGTTTATCAAAGCCCAGGCAGCCTCTTCCTGGACGCTAGGAATATCACACTGAAACAACAACCGAGCTAAAACCGTCAAAACATCGGGGAATTTCGTGATGATCACCAGATTATTATCCCGATCTCGAACAGATGCCAGGCAAGCTAAAGCCCTCGCTGCCTGCGCTTGGACATGCGGGTGATCACGTTGTTTAACTAGCAATCCAACTAGAGAAGCTACCGCATCCGGGGCGTTCGGAATTCTCGTGATGGAGTACTGAATTTGCCTCCCACCGTGAGCAACATTGGCCAGTGCACAGGCTGCGTACGCCTGCACAACTGAACATTCCGTCTTCCCAAGAAGCCGCACTAGACCTGCCAAAGCACCGCCACATTCTGCAATTTTCTTCCTATTCCCATATGCTCTTGCAAGACTTGCTAGGGCCATTGATCCGAATGCACATACCGGTAAACCCCCACGGGAACTACTCGCTGATTCTTCCTTTGGTAGTGGACCCACTGAGCCTATCAGAACCCTCGGATACTCAGACATCAAAATTTTCTTCTCTCGTGCAGCTGCGAGGAAATGCAGTGCGTTGACAGCAAGTCCTTCGACTTTGTTGTCCAAATTCTCCTCCGTGCTCTTCTCCTGCTCGATGGTGGTGGCGTGTCGACGTGAACAACCTAATGCAACAGAAGCTGAAGCTGCTGGTTTCTCTATATGATACAAAGAAGCTAAAGCACGAGCTGTGCGCTTTTGAGATGTTGCATTTTCTTGATTGAGCAAAACTCCGACTAAAGTTGCAAGTTTGTCCGGAAGAGTCTCGGGATCATCTGGTTGTTTCTTGTGATGCCAGTGGATGCTATAATGATCATGACTACTGGTACTCACCGTTGAATGATCCAATTTGTGGCGATGGTGATGATCTGAAGACAACAAACCAACTAATCCTGATAGAGCACAGGGAGTGTCCGCTATCTCAAGCAGAATCTCCTCGGAGTAATTCAACTTCGCCAAGGCGAGTGCTCCCATTTTCTGCCCTCCAGAGTCTTCATGAGATGACAGTAATCTCACAAGACCTCCTAGAGCATGAGGTATTCTGCCAATCTTCTCCTTATTTTCCTGCACCTGTCCTTTCATGAGAAGTCCTAACGTCCTTGCAGCTTGCTCTCGCACTAAAACGCAGTTATCCTTATTCACCAATCTCACAAGCCCTGCTAAAGCATGAGGACAGTCTCCAATCTCCAATCTAACCTCTCGCGAATGTGTACTCACATTTCCTAAAGCCTGGGCTGCCCACTTTCTCGCCTCCGATTCACAATTAGTCAAAAGCACCTTTACTAGTCCCATCAATGCGTCTGGATACTCAGCAATCTTCCACCTATTTTCCTGCTCACAAGCTAAGCTTACAAACGCTCTTGTTGCCTCCGTTTGTGCTCTTGCACACTGGCATTCGTGCGGTGTCATACCAGCCGAATTAAGATGTAGCAGTTTTACTAGCCCCTCCAAAGCTCTCGGATTTTCAACAATTTTGATCTTGTGATCTTGAGAGGTGAGAGATAGATCGGCTAGAGCACATGCTCCTTTCTCCCGGGTGTGAAGGTCGTCTGCAAATAGTTTCTCCACGTTCTCTTCCAGCGTTGTCTTGAATATGCATTTGCGCGCTAACACTCTGAGGCGCTCCAGTACGTGACCTGCCACTCTTGGAACTCCAACATGATGATGATGATGTCTGTTCTCCTGAGGAGGAAAATCTGTCCGATCCTCCATGGAGAAAACTGGAATTCTCGTGTCCTTGGACTTGCCATCAGATCCATAAGCTAGCCCAACAATTGTTCCCTGCCAGTCGTTTAGTAGTACGACGCGAGGAGGATTGCGCTGTTGAACCTCCATTTGCCCGCCGACTAATCAATTTCTTGTGTAAATTGCCACGCACTCGCAGAATCACCAGACCTTGAATTTATCTGGCTCTGATTGTAGCTAATTCCTCTCAGTTCTTCCACCACAGCAAATCTCAGCTTCTACAGGTGTTATTCTCTCCTGAAATTCACTCGGAATCTTGAAGATCCTCACGCGATCAATCGGTCCAAATTCATTCATTTTGATTTTAAGCCATGAATGTGCAAACGAATGAATTCCCAAGTTCCCCTGATAACTTTTCACTCCCTCGCTCCGTCATGTACACTCATTCGTTGTTGTAGTGCAGATCAAGAACTCAACACATACACATTCATATTCTAGATCAAGAATTCAGCTTCGCAAGAATCTGGGATCATGAGGCTTAACGAACTCTTAGACTTTAGTTGAAGCTCGAGTACTAAGAGGTTCGCGCCTCGTAGAGTCTTCACTCCAGATCTATGTGAAGAACTTATGGCAGAGAATATTTCAGAGGTTTGGAATCACGCGTTTCTGTTGGTAAAGCAAGATACGCTAAACCAAAGTCCACTCAATCAGTGGACTTTTGGGGCATTTGCAGTTCCATTTGGTTTGATCATCACTCAGAATCTGTGTAAGTCTGCTAAGTTCAACAGTGGTTTTCATTGTCACGAATCATGAACCACACCAGCGGATGATTTCTGGGGCAAGTTAAGTTAGTGCCTATTCCACCGAAGCAAATTGTAATAGTTGTCTGAGAGAAGTCCTATTGCTACAAGTCTTCGATCAAACTGTACAGCTTACTACAGCTCATAAATCGTGGCTACTCAAGAGAAGACGAGGAGGACCGGGGAAAATCATGGCATGCACTCTTGGTCGATCGAATCTCCATTTGCTTGTTGCTGTGGGTATTATCTTGTTTACTGGTTCTATCTGTCCACCATACCATCCCTTTACCCCGCCACTCCCTGGACGCACGGATTACATGGCCGGTTTATGGATGGTGTAGGGTCCATTGAAAGTTAAAACTGCTCTCACAAATCTTCTGTTCCATAATGCATCTTTTTACTTAGAGGAACGCGAAATACTATCTACAGATTGTACAGAATTCAAGACTTCAGGAAGAGCTTCTCATTGGGATTCAGTTCTTAGAGAATGCGGAATCAGCTCGTACAAGCTTCCATGGTTTAGGTGACATGGTTTAGTATCCACCTGGATCATCAACATGCATCGGAAGAGCCTACAACCCTAGGAGACACATGACGGAACAAATTGGAAAATGTTATGTCACATCAGATCTACAGGAGATGTGAGACGATGGACTCATTCCACAACCTGACTCACATCACAAAGCATTCCAATACAGCTTTACTACTCCTACTAAAATTTGCATCCAGTGTATTCTATGCTTCAGAAGTTCCCTTATCTTCTTGCCTCATCATCCACACGAACTCCTTTCCAGAGGATTCGCAATGGTGGATCTTTGCTCCCTCTATCATAATTCATGCGAGGAGATCGACTAGTACTGTACACTGTTATGGGTAGCCACCATATAAATCAGGGAACGAGCATTCTACAATTCACGATCATAGATGAGGCAGTATCGTGGAATATAATATATAGATACTTTAATTACATCTCTTTAAAAATTGAGGTGGGATCTACCTTCTCTGGTTCAAATAAAAGTGAGGCACTTTACATACTGTTCAATACTACCGGGATAGACTCGACCAAAGAAACATTTGCTTGTTATACAGTTGGGATTCAAACTCCGGCATCCCACGCCTTTCTACTTTAGAAAAGCATTGAAACCTTTCCATAATGTAACTTCTGTAGCGAGATTTAGTACAGTGGAGACGAATCAAGATCTTATCACGACCTTAAAGTGATGCACCAGCGGTATCTGCTGAATGCAATGTCAAGCAAAACGACAAATTTTGCTGACATTGCAAAGTACGACAAATATAAATGTGTTGTACTCATGAGATCATATCTTATCCTCCTGATCGATAACACTGCAGTACTCGTGTAGGTGAGCTACATATAATCATTTTGACCTGATCAGTTTCTAAACATTACTTACATCAGGCTTACGTTCGATTAGTTAAAATGAGAAATATTGTCATCCCTGATTAGGGTACAAGTTCCAGTTTGATTGCTGATGTATCAAGACATCCATCCTAGCACTCAGCGCTTTCACTAGAGTAGACACTCTTGACCGCACACAATAGCACTAGACTCACTATCACTCAGATCATCCAAAGATAGAACTCAACAATTCACTCACGTAGCACAAAACACACTTGAAAGCTAGCCAACATAGGACACATCTGAACTGAAGCTAAGTAACATACTGTGAATGGGATTGACTATTGTAAGAGAACTTAACATTCCAATCAATGAGAACAAAATTATATACACTAGAGTAGAAGGAAAGGGGGTGCTTGGTATAACCCTAAATGTGGCTATGCCCCACTTTGCCCTAAAGCACAGATGACCTAAACTAGAGATGACCTAAATTAACACTTCTACCACCTAATGAGAGTGTAGAACAATTCCCTTGTTTGCTACATATTTCCTATGTTTTTCTTCAAGCAATGCTTTGGTAAAAACATAGTGCTTTCGTTTCTTGTGGAAGATAATAAATTAACTCCACAACACTTTCTTTCTCTTTTGCTTGTATGAACCTTCTTCTAATTTATATATGCTTTATCCTTGGATGATCTACAAGATTTTTCCTAAGTGATATTCTTCATGTATTGTCACAATAAAATATTGTAGTATATATATGATCAAATCCCAGCACCTTAAGACGTCTATTGTTCCATATAGCTTCATGTGTAGCATTTGAGGTTGCCAATGAATTTTGCCTCAGTAGTAAACAATGATTTTGGATTATTATTAGGCATTTTATGTAACAGATACTTGTTTTTTTCCTATGCCAACTAATTGCTTCACCACCAAGTATAATTACATATCCACTAGTTGATTTGCACTTATACAAATCATCTCCACACCTAGCATTTTTATATGCTTTTGGAGTAGGAAAAGGTGTGTTCCACTACTTTTTGTACACTACAAATGCATCTTGAGTTCCTTTCAAATATTTGAACACTCTCTTCACAACCTTCCAATATGCTAAACATCATAATCAAGAGCAGTTTGAAATATAAATTGAAAAGTTTTGTCATGATCTTTACATTTCCTTCCATGCTTTTGCTAAAATTCCATCCTCAATCAAGAGGTGCAAGGTAGGTTTGTTCATATCATCCAATACTTAGCAAGTATTTCTTTCATGTAGTGTAGCTAATTGAGCCAAATCTAACCTACTGTTCTATCTTTGGTCATCTTAGTCCCTAGAATAAGTTTCATTGGACCAAATATAATCATTTCAAAAACAAAACTTAAGAAATTTATCACTCTATTGATTGACCCTTTGTTTCCTAACAACATTACATCAACTATGTATACAATTGCATCAACATTTTCCTTATAGTAACACTCATGTTTACTAAGTTTAAGCCTTACTATCTCAAGTAAAAATCTAGTTTCTCATACCAAGCTCTTAGTGCTTGCTTAAGGCCGTACAAGCTCTTCTTAAGCAGAAATACTTTCTCTTTGTCTTCAATATACCCATCCAAAGTATCTATATAGATGGTCTCATTTAGATCTCCATTCAAAAAGGATGTCTTGATATCCAATTGCTGCACTTCCCAATCTCTCTCTATAACAAGTATTAGAAGCATCTGCATAGATCCATCCTTGACCATAGGTGCAAATATTTCCATATAATTAATAGATCCTTTTTGGTTGAAGCTTGTTGCAAAGAGTCTTGCTTTGTACTTCAAGTTTTGTTCTCAACTCCACATTTGGCCTTAAATATCTACTTACAACCAATTATTTATTTTCCTAGCAGTAAATCAACTAGCAACCATGAACCATTGGACCTTTTCTCTTTTGCTACAAAAAAAGTCACACTAATTCTAATCTGTCTAAGCATTACTCATTGTAAAGTCTCATATTCACCATCTATGTCATGACATTTGTAGTACCAAAGCTAGTTTGCTTGGATGTTGGAGTGGTAGTGTTGGTAGTCGTAAGTATTTTGGTAGTTACTCATGGATTACTTAGTGGTGGCTTGATTTTATATTAGAGCTATTGATCACATGTTGGGACTCACCATCATTGGCACCATTCATAACGTAGAATGTGCCATTAGTGGTGCCATTAGGACTGGAGATCTAGGTCAAGTAGAGTGGTAGACCTTTGAAGTGAGCTCTAGAGAGCTCACTTATCTTATGCTCAGCCTTCAAGTTTTTGGCTATGGTGGACAGAGACCAACAAGCATTACTTGGAGTCTCTTATCTAGAGTGGGTGTGGCTTGATTGTAATCAATGCCCTATTAATGATAGATTGTTGAGTGAAGGATTAAGTATAGATCTAATTTTGGATGCGATCCAAATGAAAAAATGAAAAAATGATATTAGAGAAGTGAGCTCTTTAGAGCTATACTTCAGAGGTCCACCTTCACTTTTTGTCCTAGTATTGGTCAACTGATACTTATACACATGTTGCTTTGGCTAGAAAAGGTAGTTTGATCCCATCGTTGGTGATCCTAGTAGCTTAAGAGTAGATATACACTCTTATTTTGTGAACTGCCAAATGGTGGTAGAGTAAGTTTGGTGTTGATCTATAAGATGGAGGGTTTTATTTAAACTTCTTGTGATTGGACCCCCTCTATTCTCTACTTGCTATTTTTACATCATATTTATGTGGGGTGCCTTGACTTAAGAGCATTGGTGCTCTGGTGTGTTCTTGGTAGTGAGGCTAGAGTGATGGCCAATCAAACTACCTATATTTCTCTCCAGTGAGGCAAGAAGTGATTACCTATAGATCGTGACAATCCATGTTGTGATGACAAGTTACAGGTTGTCATGTCCCCTAGTGTAGTTGTTGCAATTAGAGCTACATTAGTGAGTGGTGTTTAGTTGGTGGTGGTACTTGGTAGTGATCCTTGGTGGGGTACTTGTAGCAATTACGGTTGCGGTTTGAGTTGCATTGTCATGACTGAGTTCTTTGGGAATTATAGGGGAAGTATTATTGCAATATGAAATAGGTTTACATAGAGTGGTGCTCGGTATCAACTTATATCTTAGGTCCTAATGGGAGAGGATATTGACTTGATTTGGATTTGGATACATGAGTTGATTCAATTGAGAGTGCACTTGGGATGTCTGCACCATTGTTGTGGGATATGGATGAGATTTATAGGGCCTCTTAAGGCCCCAAGTGCTACTCTAGTATAGTGGGTACCATTGAGTTGGATGGCTTATCCAAGACTTTGAGAGTGAGTGTGATCTACAACAGATGTGGAACCCAACATCCTTCATGGCATAGAAGAGGTTGTTATAGCATTTGGAAGGTCCACCAATAGATGATTATCATGAGTTCAAGAGAGCGCACTTGGAGGAGATCAAGCTATGGAGACAATATTGGTCTCCAAACTATATTTCTATCAATTCATGTTTGGTTGTGAGGGTTAGATTGGCAGTGCCCACGAGTTCTAGCTATAGTAGTGTTGGTGTATCTAGTAGAGGTGCACTAGTTGGAGATGGTGCTACTATGAGTGGAGGTACCGCTACAAGAGGTGGTGCAATATCAAGGTTTAACCCCATGGTAGAGTTCTTCTAATGCTTGAGGCCAAACTACCAAGAAGTACAGACTAACAAGTTGAGGAGCATGCAAGAGTTCCAATAGAAGGCTAGAGAGAGTTTGTGTAAAGCATACACTCACAGGAGATGGTTGATCAATTTCACTCAAGGAGTTATTGAAACCAAGACAATCCGGTTTTGGTATGGGATCTTGGTCAAGGAGTTGCAACATAGAGTATATAATGCTACATTATTATAGGCTACCTTACCTACTTTGGTGGTGATCTTTAGTTTGGTTGAGTGCATTGAGCTCAACATTGTGGAGGAGAAAGCGGTGTTATCTAGATTTGGTAGGGAGACCTCATCCACAATTGTTACTTCTTCTAGAGTGTAGCAAAGTGCACCACATTTTCTTGGATTTTTAGGGTAGAGTGGACAACCCAAATCTTATATAGTGAGTGGAAGGCCTAGTGCAACTAGACCCTTAACTTCATTTTCAGGTCATAATAGCCAATGAGTAGTCGTGTTGTTTGTTGGACTTATGGTGGACCTCACCATAAGAGAGAGTACACTAAAGATAGTAATCATGATACCTCTGATGCAACATAACCAACATAGAGACAATATGACCATTGACACAAATTTGGTCATACTAGTGATTGATGCCTTGACCTTCACTTGGAGTTACAAAGTGGTAGGGCTATTATGGCAAGTGGTAGAGGAGCTCTAGGTCATAGTGGACAAGATAGTAAAGGTGGTGGTAGAGGCCCCACACTTAGTAGGGACATTGTAACTACCTTTTCTTATAACTTTGCTTCCAAGTAGTCATGGCTATAACTACTTGGATTGAGCAATTGAAATAGAGATTGGCTAGCATGGCCATAGCTTAGAGGAGATCAGGTTTGGGTGTTGAGGCTTCTTTCCACCTTTTATGCTAGTGATAGAGATGTCTTGGACATAATGTGTAAAGCAAAACAAGTAGATGCATCCACCATAGTGACTAGGAGTGCAATATGTGCTTAAGAGCCTAGAGGAGCATTAACAGAGTTGGACCTACAAAGAGGAGAGGCTAGTAGAAAGGTTAAACATCCCTAGTCTTTCACACTCTTTGAGGCACTACTGACTACATCCATGGCTCTTAGACATCCTAATGTAGTGGTGTAGTTGGTGATGGAGTGCACAATGTGCTAGATGCTAGTCAACTACCTCTTACTATACGGATTGAGTCTAGCATGATGCTTGGAGCGGCTTAGTTGATTATGCGCTTCTCTTTGTTCTCAACCAATGACATGTTTACATTGGGAGTTGACCTAGCTCCAATGTTATGATTGGTTACCACACTTTGTGAAAGTAGGGATGATATGGTTCTTGCTTCTAGAGTAGAGGTGGTTGATAGTGGGGTTGACTTGGTTGAGGAGTATGGGATTTGCTCAATGACTAGTGGTTTATGGCAGACATTAGTAGTAGTTAGGTTGGAGGAGTTACCAACTAAACTTGCCTTTGAGCAATCTTGGTTCACATCTAGAGTTGTACATCCCCTTATGTTGGAGTAGGCTACAGTTGTTGATCTTGAGCTATAGACCAATGTGGAGTGGTGTCTATTTTAGATCTAGACATCTCTAGGAGGTGGTTTTACACAATACATCACATGTGGAGAGCTCATTATCCAAATTCAGCCCAATCATCCGATTGATAGCTTTATGGTAATAGCTCAAGTCATTGCGATAGTAGTAGAGTCATATGATGTGCTAGTTGGTGAAGTAGTGTTATACCCCATGGATTTCAATATTTACTATTGGGAGGAGACACCCTCGCATAGACTAGGTTGGTAGTTAAGTGAATGATGTGTATACTACCAATACGCCTAAGTAATGGCAGTATTGGCTCACTACAATCAAGGACTATGGCATCAATTTTAGCTTTTAGTGGTCTTGTTACTTGGCTTGGTGACTTGTTGGAGAGGAATGCCCATGCGGAGGATACTCTAGTACCATAGGAGATCACTTGGGTTTGGAGCACAAGTGGGATCATTCCATCTACCTTGGATGTACCATTGTGGAGTTCTGAGGAGGTATTGTAATAGCATGTAGTTAAGTTGGTGCAACATGTTTGGAATGGAGCCTATGTATCACCAAGAGACCAATGTAAGGATGAGTCTTCAAAGTCTATTACCTTATCACCTTTGGATACCACACTCATTGCTTTGCAATATCTAAAAGAGGGAGTATGTATAACTTGGAGTTGTTTGGTGAGAGTAACATTGGACTAGTTGTGATACTATAGGTAGGTATACAAGTACAAAGATATTTGCATATGGAGAGAGCTGAAATTGCTAGATGATTCTATCTACATCATGTGGCACACTTGGCCTATAAGTATCTTGAGTTATTACCAATATTAGTAGCCAAGGGTTACCAAAAGACCATACCAACAAACATTTCTTTGTTGGTGGTGCATGATTTGGAGAGATATGCTCCCATTCATTTAGGTGGCCATGTTAGAGATATACCCATGTTAGCCAAGATCAAGGTCTACAAGATCCTATTCTAGTGCGTTTTGGGAGATGTTATGTATACTATGATATCTCTAGATTCATCAATATATTTCCCTAACCTAGATTTTGGAGAATGTCCCTTTGATGGGTGATTCTCATAGATGAGTGGTGGCAAGTACATATTAGGTCTATTCTTGGATGCAACCTATTGTGTTTTTGGATGTAGCCAAAGTGGGATCACAAGCTCATTGTCTTCATTTTTGGTGGACAAACCTCTTACCTAGAGAGGTTCTACAACGTGAGTGCTTATCATGGGACTCAATGACTAGACCATATTACTATTGATGACATTTTGGATGATGGGCGTCAGTTGTAGATAATGGTAGTGGTTGATAGATCTCATATAGCAATGGTGAACCTTATTGGATAGCCCAAAGCCGCTTTACCCACACTAATGAGTTTCTTAGGGTCCCATGCTTTTTGAGAGGGAGATCTTGGACTTGTTTAGAACTAAAAGTTATAGCAAACTTATGGAGCCCATGCCAATGAGAGGGAGCAAGCAATGAGTTTTGTACTGGTATTATTGTTGTTAACAACATAGTAAGAGGCATCCAAGCATCAGGTGTTAGGTCAAGCTATAGAATTGAATTGTTTGACTTGGATCATGAGCCTTGGCTTGGTAGAGCAGCATATGATACACTTGATAAGCATCACCACTCATACACTTGTGAGCTTTATGCCTATCGAGATGATTCAAGCACATGTTGGGGATGATGGACCAAGTGGGCAAGATGTTCTTGGGATACAGCCAATAGCTACTAGTGAGAGTGGTCTACTTGGAGTCCATCCATGTGAGTGTGGTCTACTTGGGCTACACCCTTGGTCTACTTTGGGTGTAGCTATAGGACATATGGAGTTTACAACTAAAGTAGAGGGAATTCTCCGCACTAAGGTTGGGGACTCTAGTGGTTGGAAGCATGACATTATTGCTCCCAAGGCTTGGTGTAATAGCAAGTCAATGCATCTTCTACTCCTATATCAATTATAGAGGATAAGTGGGAGCCAAACATTAGACCCAAGCTTACAAGAGGGGAAGGATAAAGAGTTTGGAGGTTTTTGAGGAGCTACATGAGTTGTTTTGCCTTTAGTATGAAAGATTTGGGTGCTCTTAAAAGACTTGGTATTCAAATTGAGCTTACTAGTGATACACTAGTTTTTTTGACGTTCCTATAAATATAGTGACATGGAGAGAGCATTGATTTAGAGCCAAAGTAGAGACCTTTTTGAAGTTGGTATGGTAGATATTTCACATGGAGAGTGTGCTTCAACTACAATGATGCAAGCCAAGAAAGATATGCATGACAATTACACAAATAAGCAGATGTGTGGAGATTACTATCCTATCAACCAATAGACTAGGGTTGACCATATACCATACCTACACTAGAGGAGATCTTTGATGTGATTAGGTATGCAAAAGTCTTTAGTACTTTGGATCTTCAAGCAAGATATCATCATTTGCCAATCAAGGAGGAGGACAAGTCCAAGTCAAAATTTTGCGCTATTGATCCTCAAGGCAAGAATGTGTTATATCAATGGAGGTCTTTACCATTTGGATTAAAGTATTCTCGTATTGAGTTCTTGAGGGTCATGGATAGGATCCTAGCAAGATTGGAATTTACTTTTTGTTATATTGATGAAATTTCGGTCTATAGCACTATTATGGAGAAGCATTAGAGACTTTTTTTGGAGGTGTTTGAGAGATTAAGATCTCATGGACTCAAATTACATCTTGGGAAGTGCAGATTCTTCCACAAGCAAGTTGAGTATTTGGGTCACACTATCTATCTTAGGGGACTTGGTGTTCAACAAACCAAGGTGGAGGCTATTGCATGTATTCCTTGGCCTATAGATATGAGCAAAGTGAAAGCATTCATTGGGTTGGTGAACTTCTATCACCAATATGTTAGAGGATTTAGTGCCATTACTAAGGCCTTGACAAACTTGACCAAGTGTAATACCAAGAGTTAGCCATATGATCTAGATGTGAAATTCGGTTTGGTAACATCTAGAATGATGTTATACATGATGGTCAAAATAGATCAGATAGAAGTATCACCAAAAGAGTACTTCTACTAATAGGGCAGAAACCAAAATAGACTTGAGAACCTTAGAACCAATAGCTAGACATATGATTTAAAGGTGAGAATTGGTTTGGTAACATCTGGAAGGATGTTACACATGATGGACTAAACAGATCAAAAAGAGGTATCACCAAAAGGGGACTTCTACTAATAGAGTAGGAACCGAAATATGCCTGAAATCTTTGAAGGCAATTTGGGAGGCCTAAACGGATGAATTAGGCCTCGAAAATGTGCAGATTCCCCCCAACAAAGGAAAGGCTGGCCTTCCCTCCCCCCTAGTTTGTCTTGTCGAGAGCTTTCCAATGGTACCTTACTCATGTGATTCTGAGATTCCTACAGGAATATTCCCTAAAAGATTCCCTCCGGTCAAAGCTCGTTTGACCAACCAGATAGGACCTAGACCAGACAGGTCACCCATCCAAGTAAGTAATCCAAGGGTGGAGCATGCTGACATGTCACCTATCTGTGTCCCTAATCCTATGGTGGAGCTTCCTTGGAGGAGATCCTCTTTGTCTATATAATAAAGAGAAGGTGCTCCCTTGGGGCATCGAATGTTTGAGTGTGCAATCTGTGTTTTCTCTCTTCTCTTGTCCTCGGAGTATTACACCAAGCTTACAAAAGAGTGGTGTTGGAGAGATGAGCAAGAAAGAGCTTTTAAAGAGCTCAAGGAAGGGTTGATATTTGCCCCTATTTGTAGGAGATCAATTAGGAGGATGACCATTCCATGTTCATACTAATTGAAGTATATTGGAGTTTTGAGCAGTGCTCATCCAACAAGATGATGAGGAGAATGAGTTTATGGTGGCCTATGGTAGTTGTTCAAACAATTTAGTGGAGATGAAATATAGTTCATATGAGGGAGAGTGCTTGGCAGTAGTATGGGCAATAACACATTTCTAATGTTACCTATTTGGTAGCTCCTTCATTCTCATCACTAACCATCAACCACTAAAGTGGTTGATGGAATTTGATAAGATTTTAGAGAATCTTGCACAATGAGATTTGATTTTACAAGAGTATGATATCATGGCTATTCATAGACCTAGAGTGGTGAATTGTGAGGCAAATAGGTTGAGTAGAACCCATGTTTCAACTAGTAAGATCAAACTAGAGCCCGTTGGCATCCATCTACATTTCTATGTATATTTTCTAAGGCCTTGATGGTTTCTCTCTTAACACATATAGGAGAAATTTTTGAGATCATAGATCCAAAGGGTAAGGAAATTAGTACAAGTTAGCAAGACATTCATGATGAAATCTTAGTGATGGATTACCTTTGCACTAGTATTGTGGGTGACACAATTGGTGCCAAGGAGAGAGACCATGTTCTTTAGCAAGCCAAGTGGTTTATATTGGAGAGCAAACACCTTCTTAGTGTATGGGAGGATGGTAGAGTGCAAGTAGTACCACTTCTAAATCAGAGAACATAGTTGGTACATCTTGCTCATGACTAGCTAGGACATTTGGGAGTAAAGCATACATATAGCTCACTCCAAAGTCATTATTGGTGTTGTAGTATGTAGACCAATTTACAATAGTTTGCTGCTATATGTTTGGTTTGTGACCAATTTAGAGCATCAATTAATACGCCTACGCCATTGTTACACCCATTACCTATCATAGGATCAACGATAACCCATACCGTTAAAGTTTGGACTTTGTTGGACCTTTACCCTTGATTGTGAGATATCACTAGTATGTTTTGGTTATGGTGGAGCAATTCTCTAAGTAGATTGAGATGATGGCACTTCTTGACAAGTCCAATGAAGGGCTTACTTGTTCTTGGATCGGGTTCTTAGTCATTTTTGGTGCACCCATTGAGGTTTTGACTAATCAAGGTATAGAATTCTTAGGAAAGTTTCAAGTCTTGTGTGATATGGCTTTTATTATACTACCTCCCAAGATCACCCTAAGGTAGATGGCTTAGAAGAGAGATTGGTTTTAACAATGAAGAGAAGATTGCAAAAATGCAGTTTGCAAAGAAGCTACTTGGGAGATTGAGATATCCAGTTATTGTGGTTGGCTATGGGCTATCAATTCAGCCAATAGGCCTCCTTAACATCCTTCTCTCCTTACTTTCTTCTTTATGGATGAGATCCATATTTACCTTCAGTCATTCATAGTGATGACATTGTATTTTTGGACTTGGATGATCCAAACAAATGGGTGAGCACATGTTCTCAACGGGCAGAGATCTTTCAAAGAGTGATGTCGATAGCCTTTCTATAATTGGTGGTTTCTCAACATAGGGATATCTTATGCTATGTTATTATTCAAGGAGGAGGTTATAGATCCTTGATCCGTCAATCTCATCTACGTGACTATGTATATCTATAACGGACTCCACCAATGACACTTGATGTTACTATAGGCTACACTATCTTAAGATTGCATGAGGTTTGCCTTCCAGAGTCCTCATGTTGGAAAGACATGATGGTATTGTTGGAAGGATCATGTGTGAAATTGTTTACCATACCACCTCTCAAACATTGATAACACTATGGCCCAAGCTTGGTACTTGTACATGTAGACTTGTGGTGTATGTTATGTGGCTCTTTTGGTAGAGTTGTTACTATGTTGGAGTATGATAGCTCTTTAAGAGGATGGCATATGGCATGTTTGACTCCTCTTCTTATGGTGGTTCCTCAAGGATATTGGTTATATCCTAGATATACTTGATCTATAGCTAGTTCACTCTTTATATAGTATAGATTGCAGACTTGATAGCACCCAACCTCTTGATCTTTGCACACCATATGGCATATCACATACTTTGGAGTAGATGGCTATCTGGAGTTAGAGGGACCTAACTACCAGCTAGGAGGGCAATTGTACCACTTTAGAGTCCATGTATGACATATGGGTGAGTTGTGCTTCCATAGTGTGTGATGATGACAACAGTGTATATTGTGCATTGATGCATATACACATGATAACTATCACCACACTTGTAGTGCCAAAGCTAGATTGCTCAAATGTTAGAATGGTAGTGTTAGTAGCTATAGGTACTTTGGTAGTTACTCATGGACTACTTATTGGCGGTCCAGTTTCATATTATGGCTATTTATCACACGGTATTGTGTTGTGGTTTGCGTAGCCCATAAAAAAATAAATAATCATGGTTATCTCTACATTAGTGGAGTAGGTTGTATGATAGATTCCACGAATGAGATGTTGCCATGTGAGCAATTTATGTACATGTATGTAATTGGCCACGTGGGTTACAATCTTATCTTGTTCAACGGCTCTGATGTATATAGGTGAGGGGGAGTGGAGAGACGGGGTTTTTCTTAGTTGAGGAGTCTCGAGAGGGAGGAGGACGTTGGGAGTGAGAGTTATAGTAGAGCGCGAGTGGTAGAGCATTAGAAGTAGCATTTGAGCATGAGATGTCCCATGCTCCCAATCTGCCTCTCCCAAATCTTTTTCTCATCAGCTTCAGATTTTACACCGCGATGGCTTATAGGACTAGATGGTGACACATTTTGGGGCAGCATTCATGGAGTTGGTGATGGAAAACTTGGATCTTGTCATCCTTCCAATGCTTACTTATGAGAAAAAATGGGATCTAACTATTTATGTGCTTTTATATATGGAGAACAACTCAACTTTGCTCATGAGCTTCAAGGTGGACTTGTGGGACTATCAATTGAGAGATATAATCAATTGAATCAAGGGGGTAGAACTCATACCTAAGAGCACAAAGTAGGCAATTGTGAGAGCATCTTGAAAATTTTCATTATTTGTCAATGGGGTTGGAGAGTAGACAAAGTGCTTATAGTGTTGAGCTCAAGAAATTTCAGTTTTGGGTCAATCTCAGATCAGGTCTAGCTGATTGAAGTTGGTGCTCTTGGGATTTAAGGTATTGGAGAAAAGCTGGTGATCAGATTTGGAGTTTTGATCACTCCCCAAGTTGTGGTTTGATTCACTTGATCAAAATTTCCAATGTTGTTGATGGTTAGGTTTTGCACCTGTATGCAAAGGTTTTGTGTGAGTTCCTCAAAAGGAGAATTCAGTGTCTTGGATCAAGTATACCTAGGCCTATAGAGCCCACAATTTAGCCCAGCTCAAGAATTGATCCATATCTAGGGATTTAGGTTGGATTAGGCCATCAAACTCTACAAAGGGTTAGACAAGGGCACAATCAGCTATTTTAGAAAATTTGGTTGGCTTTGGGTCCATGGAGAGTGAGAGTTGATGCAATAAGTGTAACTACAATGTTGTCGTAAGCTTGATTATGATTGAAGATTTTAGACTTTTGGAGTGCTTGTGAGGATCAATTGTACCTTTGGTTTAGAAATCTAGGGAAGTTTTGCCAAGAACTAGGAGCAAACCCTAAATTAGGGATTTCAAAATTAGGGTAAAAGTTACAAAAAATTGGCTAAGTTTGAGAGCTTGTTAGGTGAGCTATCATGATCATATTGTAGAGTATTTTATATCATTGGAAAGCTATCATTGAATCCAAGACCATTTGAATCCAAGTTAGACACAAAATTTTATGTCCATATGAGTTTTGCATACTTTTCCCCATCAAAAAGACATAGAAGTTCCTCACTTGGATTAGAAATTGGTTGAAATCTGAAGAATAGATTGGAGGAGACTTGGAGTACCGGTTGATATCAGCTTGATGATAGAGCAAGAAGGCTCTGAAGCTCTTTTTTGATAGCAATTATAGAGAGTTATTGTCAAGTTCTTGTGATCAGATCCTCTTTATGCTTGCATGCCTATTTGTAGGCCCAGTTGGCTTGGATTGGTGCGCGGGCGTTGCACTTAGCTTCCTTCTACATGTGCTATGTTTTTCTCCTTGGTAATGTTGGAAGTGATGACCAATAGACCAGGATTGTGTGTTGTGATGACAGGTTAGGTTGCTTGCTACTTCCCTACCCGGTAGAAGGAATCTTAGAAACAAGAGTGAAGGGTTCTACTAGTTGGGTACCACATGCACTTAGATTAGTAGAGAGAAGTGTATGAACAAAAACCTTTGATCCATAAGCTTCATAGTTAGGCATCCTGTGTGTTCCCAAAGAAAGAAAAGCAAAGTACAATAATGGTGGGACCTACCATCACTTGCATTTATTTGGACTATTGGATGTGTTGTTAGTAACTTCATTAGGGCTAGAGACCTAGATCAAGCAGAGGAGTGAACCTTTGAAATGCAGCTTCAAAGAGCTCATTTCACTAATGTTGATAATTTGAGTTCTTGGCTATGGTGGAGAAAGGCCGATAAGCAACACTTGGAGTCTAATAGCTAGAGTGGGTATGGCTTGACTATAATCAATGCTTGATTGTTGGCAGATTGTTGAGTGAAGGATTGAGTATAGATTGGATTTTTGTGTGATTCAAGTGGAAGAATAAATTGATTATTGTGGCACTTTAGAGTTCATGTATGACTTATGTGTGAGTTGTGCTTCTATAGTGTATGATTTTGATAGGGATGAGTTAAACCCCGGTATTGCACCACCTCTTGTAATGGTATCTCCACTTGTAGTAGTACCATCTACAACTAATGCACCCCAATTGGATAAACCAATGCTACTAGAGCTAGAAATTGTGGGTATTGTCAATCTAGCTTTAGAACCTACTCTTGAAATGATAGAGATGTAGTTTGGAGATCAATATTGTCTCCATAGTCAATCTCCTCCAAATGTGCTCTCTTGAACTTACAATGATCATCCATCAATTGCAAGGTCCGTTGGAAGGGATTAGAACAACTCCTTCCATGCCATGAAAAAAGTTGAGTTCTACATTTACTATATATCATATCAATTGTCAAACTCTTGGATTAAATCATCCAATTCATGGTATCCATTTTACTAGAGTAACACCTAGGACCTTTAAATCTAGGTCCACATCCCACAACAATAAAATTTGTCCATGTCCCACAACAATGATGTGGACACATAATATGCACTCTCAATTGAATCAACTCCCATGTTAAACTCCAAATTGAAATCAATCTTCTTCCTCGCTAGAACTTGACTATAGGCTGATATTGAGCACCACTCTATGTAAACCCATTGTGTACTTCAACAAAATCTTCTCTAGAATCTTTGGAGAACTTTGTTTTGATAATATACCTCAAATTGTAATCATAGCCACTAAGTACCACCAACAAGCAAACACTACACACTAATGTTACTCTAGTTGGGACAACTACACTAAGGAAAAATATGACATGTAACTTATCATCACAACACTCATTCTCATAGTTTGGAAGTCATCACTTCTTGCCTCATTAGAGAAGAACATAGATAGTCTAATTGGTCATCATTCCAACTCATTATCAAGAATATACTAGAGCACCAATGCTCTAAATATCAAAGCACCTCACACAAATATGACACACAAACAAGAAGTATAGAATGGAAGAAGTCCAATTACAAGAAGTCTATCTCACAAATTTAATCTAATCAACTTTATCACCATTTGGCATCTAATATAATAAGAGCATATATCTACTCCTACATTACCAAGATCACCAAGGATAGGATCAATTTTACTCTCCTAGCCAAAGATACATAGATGTAAATATGAGTCCATTAATCTTTTGGATAACAAGTAAGAGTGGACTAGTTGATTAAGGTACAAATCTAACAGCAACTCCCCATCTCACAAATTAATCTAATCAACTTTATCACCATTTGGCATCTAATATAATAAGAGCATATATCTACTCCTACATTACCAAGATCACCAAGGATAGGATCAATTGTACTCTCCTAGCCAAAGATACATAGATGTAAATATGAGTCCATTAATCTTTTGAATAACAAGTAAGAGTGGACTAGTTGATTAAAGTACAAATCTAGGAACCAAAGATCATAAAATCAAACCTATTGCACATAATCTTGATTTTGCCAAAAAAACCAAAACATTACCTAAATTTTCCCTTTATAGCCTCTCTAGCCTTATGTCTCAAAGCCTATAAATGCCATAATTTATTTGGTTGAATTTTGGCATTTTGCTAAAATTTAGCCAAATGAAATCTTTCTTCTTCATAATTGAACCTTCTTCAATCTAGCTAACCTCCACTAAATCTAACAAACCCCCAAATCAAGATGATCTCTACCAACTCAAACAATGACTCAAGATTTGTAAAGGTGTGCACAAAGGAATTTCTGCAAATTCATTTTGGCATGTTACCACAATTTAGCCAAATCAGTCCATTTTTTATAATTTGACTGAACTCCACCAAATTTGATAGACCTCCAAAGCTAGAGTACATCCACCAACTCAGACCTTGACTCAAGAATTCATTAAGGTATGCACTCCCAAATCTTATCAATTTTACGTTGACCTCCTTCTCTACCAAATTTGGCAAATTTTCTCAATTCCCTAATTTAGGACTCTTAAATCCCTAATTTAGGAGGATGGTTCTCAAATATAACCCCAATTTTTTCCTTGCCTAAATCAATAAATCTGTATCACCAATTTGGTCCCTCACTCTTCAAATTGATCTAAATTTTGGAAAATTTGAGCAATGCTTCCGCACATTATCTACCCAACTACCAAAACTATAACTAATCCCACAACACTTTTGCATACAATCCACTCTTAGAGAAATCAAGTGCAACAATCAAAGCTACCAATGCTCTCTTAGGCCTAGAAATACCTCCAATTGCTACACTTGATTCACTTCTTTAATGTGATCAATCGGTCACAAATTCAACTCAAATAAAAAAACTTGACACTCAACTCAATATATTACCTACAATGGGGACTGATTATACTATCAAGACATATCCACTATAGCTAAGAGACTCCAAGGGATGCTCATAAGCTGCTATCTACCATAACTAGGAGTTTGAATTCTCAATATCAAAGAAGTGAGCTCTTTAGAGTTGTAGTTTGAAGGTATACTCCCTAAAATGATGTGAAAATCCAACTCCAACAACACCTTTGATGGTGAAAATGGTATCTTATGGTATGATCAAGAGTCCAAACACAAAATTTGGCTATTACTAAGTAGTCTTTAAGCAGCTACTAGTATAATTATAACTGCCAAAACTAACATTCCAACATTTGAGCAAACTAGCTTTGGCACGACAAATGTCATGACATGGTAGAAGTAGGTGGCTGATTATTATTTGGTCCATCTTGCTCTCCATCTCTACCTACCACACCTGATGTACAAGAGCTATGGATGAGGTCTATGATGCATCAAAAAGTGTGAAAGATTGGGAAAGTTTGACTTGTCTACTAGCCTCTACTCTTTATGGTATCTTGCATATAGACATTGTTACATAATATACATGGTTGCCAACATCATACACTATAGAAGCACAACTCATATAGAAGTCATACATGAATTCTAAAGTACCACAATAATCAATTTAGTTCACCTTTAACCATATGTGCTCCAATTGCTCAATTTGAGTAGCCATGGCTATATCAAAACCAAAGGCATGTACCCTTACCAAGTGTGTGTCTTCTACCACCTCATCCTCCATGATCCATAGCTCCTCTATCTCTTGCTATAATAGTCCTACCATGCTATAACTCCATGTGTAAGTCAAAGCATAGGTCACTAGTGTGGAAAAATCTATGACAATAGTCACATTGCTTTTAGACTAGTTGTGGTGCTCCAAAAATATCATGCCTACTATCTTGGGTACACTCTTTCTTGTGATGAGGTTCACCACCAGTCAATAAGCAAAACCACTACTATTTGGCTATTACTAACCCAGAAATGAAAGTGAGGGTCTATGAGTAGGCACACCACTCACTCCATAAGATCAAGCTATACTCTAGAGGGCAAAGTGTATAGACTGTACACTTTTCCCTCTAAGAAAACATGATACAAGGTACTTTTTTGCACCTTAGAAGAAGTTACCACTAGAGATGAGTTCTTTGTACCAAATTTGAATGGCATCACTCTCTCTTCTACCATATTGAGCTCAATATACTTTGCCAAACCAAAGTTAATGAGGTTGCCCTTAATAACATAGAATCAAATAATCTACATCTCAACTCTCTCTCTCCATCTAATTGTCCCATATCAAAATTGGACAACATGTGCTTTAATGACCCCTTGAGTGAAACAATCATCTATCTCATGTGAGTTTATGCCTTTTGTAGGCTCTTTCTAGCCTCATATGAGCATTTAGCTTGTCAATCCATGCTCCCTAGCAGCTCTTCCTCAAACATTAAAAGAACTCCACTTTGGGGTTAAATCCTAATACTCCACTACCTCTTACAATAATACTTCCACTTATAGTAGCATCATCTTTCACTACAGTATCACCATTGAATATATTAATGTTACTAGAGCTAGAACTTATATGTGGTACTTGTTGACATATAGAAACCAAGCTTAAAGTGATGGAGATGTAATTCAAAGACCAATATTGTCTCTATAGATCAATCTCTTCTAAGTGAACTTGCCTAAACTCATGATAATTGTCCATAGGTGAACCAATATTTTTGGAATAACCACTTTTATGTTATGAATAATATGAATGAAGTTGGGTTTCACATTTGTTAGAGGTCACATCAACTATCAAACTTTTGAATGAAATCATCCAACTCAATGGTACCCATTGTACCAAGGTAACACTTGGGAGATTTGATAGCCCAGGTACAACTCTAGTAATGCCTAGGTCTCAAACCCTAATTGATATATCCAACCTTAAACCTATAAATTTTGTTCATGTCCCATGACAACAGTGTAGATACACAATGTGAAATCTCAACTAGGTTAGCTCTTGTGTCAAACTTAAAACTATAATCAATATTTGCCTTCACTAGGACTTGAGATATTAATTCATAATTGTGCCACTCTACATGAACCCATTGCATATTGTAGCAAAATCACTTCTAGAATCCTCAAAAATCTTTATCATAACACATCCCAAACACCGCAACCAAACCACCAAGTGCCACCACAAAATGGTACTCCCAATAGCCAAACATAACCTACTAGTGCAGCTTAAGTACCCCTAATCATGGCAACTATACTAGGAGAAATAACTACCTATAACCTTTCATCTCAACATGCACTCTTATAATCTATAGGTCATCACTTCTTACCTCACTAAAGAAAAAATATAAGTAGTCTATTGGTCATCACTCCAACCTCATTATCAAGAGCACACTAGAGCACCAATATTACAAAGTGTCAAAGTTCTCCAAACAAACATGATATACAAATAAGAAGTAGAGAATAGAGAGGATCCAATCACAAGAAGTTCAAATAATAACCTTCTATCTCACAAATCCAATTGGATTGACTCTATTACCATTTGGCATTTTGATATAATAAGAATGTTTATCTATTCTTATACTACCATGATAAACAAGGATGGGAAAAAATTTCCTCTCCTATCCAAAGGTACACATATATAAATACTAGTTTACCATTCTCTAGGAGAAGTGAGGATGGACCAATTGGTTAAGGAGCACATCTAAGAATTGGAGGGGTAGGATCCAAGCCCTACTACACACACTACTATTGGATGGTTTAATTTTGACCAACTACCACCAGAAATTGACTATAACTTGGCAAGTTTCACACCAACAAGCTTGCATTTTAGACTTTTATAGCCTCTCTAGCCCACAAACCTATGCTTGGAAGCCTCAAAACCACTAATCTTATAGTAGGTGCCTGATTTTGACCAATTACCACCAAAAATTGATTATAAATTGGACAGTCTCACACCAAAAAGTTGGATTTTTATGCATTTACAGCCTCTTTAAGCCACAACCTTATGCCTTAAAGCCTAAAAAATACCAGCCTTTGTAGCCTAATCAATTCACATGGGTGGCCTAATTTTGACCAACTACCACCAAAAATTGACTTGCCTAACTTGGCAAGTCTCACACCAACAAGTTGGCTTTTCATGCCTTTATAGCCTCTCTAGCCCACAAACCTATACCTTAAATTCTTAAAACCACCAACCTTTGAAACCTTACCAATTCAAACTTATGCCTTTACTAGCCTTTATAGCCTTTATAGCCTTTCTAGCCCATAAACCTATGCCTTGAAGCCTCAAAACCACCAATCTACTAGTGTGTAATCTGATCCTAATCAACTACCACCAAAATCAACTATAACTTGACAAGTCTCACACCAACAAGCTAGCTTTTTCTCCCTTTATAGCCTCTTTATCCCATAAGGTTATGCCTGAAAGCCTCAAAACCACCAACCTTTGTAGCTTCAAACTTATGCTTCAATTGCCAACTCAAACTTATGCCCTTGTTGCCCTTGTAGTCTTTCTAGCCCACAACTCTATGCCTTGATGCCTCAAAACCACCAACCTTTGTAGCTTCACTAGCCCATAACCTTATTCCTAAAAGCCTTAATACCATTAGTCTTTGTAGCTTTGCCAATTCAATTGTATGCCCTTGTTAGCCTTTGTGGCCTCTCTTGCATACAACCTTATGCCTTGAATCCTCAAAGCCACCAACCTTTATAGCCCCTCTAGTCCAAATCCCAATGCCTTCAAGCCTCAAAACCACCAACCTTGGTAGCCTGGGCAATTCAAAGTCTTTCTAATCTAGCAATTTGAAGTCTCATACTAGCAAGTTAGATTTTTGGGTCTTTATAGCTTCTTTAGCCCATACCTCTATGCCTCAAAGTCTCAAAAATACAATCCTTTGTAGCCTCTCTAGCCCACAATCATATGCCCCAATGCCATTAGCCTTTTTAGCCTTACCAATTCAAACTCTCCAAATTTAGCTAACCTTTGATTTATAGATAAACTTCTAAATTTAGTCAACCTCTACCAAATTAATGCATACTCAAGAATTCAAGAAGATGGGTGCTAAAATTCAAACTCTATCTAAATCTAGCTAACATCTAATTTATGGATAGATCTCCAAATGTTATTGACCTCCACCAAATCAAACCTTTAGTCAAGAATTCAAGAAGATATATACCAAAATTCAACCAAATAAGACCTTTTTTTCTTGTTAAATTCAAATCTTTTTAAAATTTGGATAACCTTGCTAAATCAAACAAACCTTTAAATTTGGTAAACCTTTGCCAAATATACCCTAAATTAGCAATTTAGTAAGGTGTGTGCTAAAATTCAACCAAATAATACCTTTTCTTTTACCAATTTGGTAGTTAAGGACCTTCAAATTTGGATTATGATAACAAATGAGATCATCAATTTTGGTCATAGCCCAAATTTGCAAGCTCTAATCACCAATTTGACCCCTTCCCTCCTTCCCTTTCAAATCAATTTCTCTCATCCATGAAACTAGACACCCACACTTCAAATTAACTTCAATTTCACACTTGGATCAAGGACCTCCAAAACCTTAATTTGAGAGGATGGGTTTTCCAATCCAACTCTAATTTTGATCTTTACCCAAATCTACAAGCACAAATCATCAATTTGACCACTCACTCATAAATGAACCTTTCCAATCCATGAAATTAGACATTCTCTCTTCAAATTGATCTCAATTTTACACTTGGACTAGGAAAATTGAGCAACATTTCTGCATACTATCTTCCCAATTATCAACTATCCAACAAAACAAGTAGCACTTTTGCACACAATCATTACTCAACTAAATTGAGTGACAAATTGACTCACCAATCAAAAGTACCATCAATCAACACCTAAATTTGAAGATGCCACCAACACTCACTCAAATTCTTCTCTCATTTCTTTTATATAATAAAAATTTTTGCATTTTTAAATATAGAAAATAATCAAAAGGAAAATATGCATTATCAATTATCAAAACTCAACACTCAATACTCTCTACAAGTAGGCACTAATTACACCATCAAGTGACACCACTTCTAGCTTAAAGAATCCAAGTTGTACTTTTTTACCTTGTCTTTTACCCATGATTGTGCTCCTTGTTGTTTAGCCATGAGACCAAGCAAACTATGGTGCTTTTTTTCCACCATAGCCAAGAGCTCAAAAGCTCAATATAGAAGAAGTGAGCTCTTTGGAGCTACACTTCAAAGTATACCCCACCTTGTGAAGCCAAGGCGTCCAACCCAAATGATACATCTAATATTATTGATGGTGCAAATGGTGACTCTAATGTTGAAATCAATAACCTTAATGTAGAAGATGGACGCCACCAAGTAATCCATGAGTAGCCATTGATAAAACTATGGTTGCCAAGATACTCACTCCAACATCTTAGCAAAATCACTTAAGCACTAAGATATTGTGACATATTTGTCTTTGCTTGTTTGGATTTATTATAAGTAAATTTAGCAATCACAAGACAAGTATCCAAATTTCTCTGATAAACATCAATAAAAGCATATAGAATATTTTCCACATTTCTATTTTCTTACTTCATTTCCCATCAATTTGAGAGTGATTGGTTATAGATAATGTAAGCTTTGGACCAAGTATCTTGAAAAACACTTGCTAAAATTCACCAATGAATTAGAATCACAATTAAAGATGAGGACCAATGGTATCTCATGGTATTTGGCTACTATATCAAAGTAAATTTAAGCCAATGTTAGCAAGTGCATTCCATACATGATAGATGCCAAGTGAATATGCTTGTTAATCTTATCTACAAAGAACACAATTGTTGTATGGCCTTGGTCTATCTTTTGCAAACATAGGATGATTAATATCATTGGCTAGATAATTATCTAGAGTTGGAATTAGCTTGGTAATATTTTTAGGGATTTTATACACAATGGTCTAAGTAGATCAAATAGAGTGTCACCAAAATAGGAATTCCACTAAGAAGGCAAAAATTGAAAACATCTCAAAACTTCAAAATTAAGCCTTGTAAAATGGAATCTCTCCCACTCCTCCTTCTTCCAAGGGAAAAGGCATCACCTTATTCTCTCCTTGTTTTTCTTGTCAAGACCTTTCCAATGGTACCTCACCCATGTTGTTTTGAGTTTCATAGAGGAAGATTCCTCAAATATTACCTTTGGTTAAACTTGTTTGACCAACCAAATAGGACAAGGATAGACATGTCACCAATCTATGTAGCTAATCTAAGTGTGTAGTTCCTTTGAGTGTATTCTCTTTGCTATGAAATATAGACAAGGTGTTCTTTTGAGGCATTAGAATATTGAGGAATTAAACCTTTTTTTTCTCTTGGGGTTTCTCCTCTCCTCGTAACATTACAATGAACTAAAAAATTCATAATAAGTTCTAGATATTTTTAAGAGAGTTGTAATATTTAGATCAAGATGTGTTATACATCATAAGAAAACTTAACTTGCAAGCTATACAATATGAGTCATAAAATATTAGACTTCAAGTTATAATGAGTAAGTTATCTTAGTATGAGCCTTGTCATTATTTTTGCACCAAAGAGTGTAAAATTTCCCTGTTTAGAATGTAGATTGAAGGCAGAATGTAGATTGAAAGCAACTCTGGGATGGAGCAAGGATGCTCTAAGGCACATTTGTACTAGAAGCATGGAAAGTTATTATTAAGTTACTCATGTTTGGATCTTCCGTACACTTTGCATGCATAACTACGCTTTGCATGCATAACTGTACACCCAATGAGCTTAGATTGGTCTATGTGCATCCTTAGAAATGCTATATATATTTCTCATTAGTAATGTTTGAAGTGATGACATACAAAGTAGGAGGGATTGTTGTGATTGCAAGTTAAGTTGTACTTTTCTTACCCAATAAAAAAGGAATTGGTGTAGAAGTTCTTGAAAATATAGATTACAATTAGGTACATTCACCATAATAGGCTTAGATACAACCCCTTATTTATAAACTCCATAACTAGGCATCTAGTATGTTCCAAGTGAGAGTTAGAATTGGAGGAAAGGGGTTTGACTGCAGTTTGACTCGGGTTGAGCCGAGTCAGTCATGTTGAAGGAGTCATTAGCTCCAATGACTGTCAAGATGTCATCTTGACTGAAGGAAAAATTTTGAAGATTTCAAAGATAATCACTTTGGAGTAGGCATGATACATTGCATTGTTTATAGACTACTAGGATGTATTCACCTGGTATATTGATCAAATGTCGAGTATTCCACACCAATTTGGAGAACACCAGATTGATCTAATTGAACGTATAGGTCCGGTTTGGCAAAGGCAATATTGCGTGAACCCAAAGTACTCATTATTGGTGAAAGATGAAATCAACAAGTACTTAGAGGTCGGAATAATTTTCCTCATCTTGAGCAGTGAGTGGGTTTCTCCCATTGTCATTGTTCCGAAGAAGAAGATCAAGAAAATTTGAGTGTGCTAGGATTTTTACAAATTGAATGCAGTTACTTGGAAGGATCATCATCCCTTGCTTTCCACAGATACAATTTTGGACCAAGTAGCTGTTCATCTTTATTACAATTTTCTTGATGGATTTTTAGAGTATAATCAAGTATCCATTCAAGAAGAAGACAAGGACAAAACTACATTCACAACCAATTGGGGCACCTTTGCTTACAATCAAATGCCCTTTGGGTTGTGTAATGCAACCCGCTTCTTTCCAATGGATGATGAATGCAATCTTCAAAGAATTGTTGCACAAACTTTTGAAAGGTGTCATTTTGCAGGTTTGTCATTACACTTAAAGAACTGCTTCTTTGCAATTAAGGAAGGAATTCTTCTAGGGCATCAAGTATCAAGCCAAGGTATTGAAGTCAATGTAGAGAAGGTAAAAGTAATCTCAGCTTTGGAATCCCCTAAAAACATTCGGGAGCTGAGAGCCTTCTTGGGACATATTGGATACTATAGACACTTTGTATCAAACTACAAGGTGCTTATTGCACCCCTCACAAAGCTTTTGAAGAAGTCTAAAGACTAATTGTAGGAAGCGGAACAAGAAGAAGCTTTCCAAGTATTGAAAAAGAAATTGGTTGAAGCACCGGTTATGAGAGCTCCAAATTGGGATGTCTCTTTTCATGTGTATGTTGGACACTTTGTCCATGGCAATTGGAGTCATCTTAAGTCAAAAGGACAAGAAGAAGGATTACCCAATTTATTATGCCAACAAACAACTTTCAGTTTCTAAAGAGAATTATTCAATGATTGAAAGAGAAGCACTTAGAATGGTGTACACTTGCAAGAAGTTTTGCCACTATCTATTAGGACATGAGTTTGTCTTCTTTGTTGACCATTATGCATTGCAACATCTAGTCAAGAAGGTGGATTTGTCTGGGCAAACTACAAGATGGATCTTGTTGTTACAAGAATTCACATACACTATACAAGTAAGGAAGGGAGTTTTTCATTAAAATGCGGACTTCTTATCTAGGTTGGGAACTCAAGACTAGGACTTGGAAGTCAATGATTGGTTTCTTGACAAAGATTTGTACCATTTAATGGCAATGCAAAGTATGAGATATGCGGCAGACTATCATTACATGCATACTTGCCATTTTCTTGAGGGCCTAGACCCAGAGCAGAGGGTTGTCTTCCTCAAGAAGATAGGACCGTACAAGCTAAACACAACATTTTATTTAAGATATGCAAAGATGAATTACTTTAGAGATGCTTGGAGGCATACAAAGTCGGAGGAGTAATTGAGTCCTTGCACTCTAAAGCATTGAGAGTACACTATGCCTTGAAGAATATTATAAAGGAAGATCCTTTCAGCAGGGTATTGGTGGCCTATGATGTATAAGGATACTCACACCTACATACAAAGTTGTGATGCCTGTCAACAAACAAGAAAGCCAATGGCTACTTCCTAGTGGCCTTTGAGACCAATTTTTCCATTGGCTCCATTTGAGAAATGGAGTATTGATTTTGTGGGTCCAATTCAACTAGTGACCCAAGTCACAAGGAAGAGATACATCTTGGTGTGCATTGATTATGCTACCAAGATGATGGAAGCCAAGGCAACTTAGAGAGATGATGCAAAAATAGTTGCAAAACTTTTCTTCTAAAACATCAGTTCACATTATGGATGTCCTTTGGAATTGGTCAGTGATCAAAGAACTCATTTTTGAACTCCATGGTAGAACCATTAACCAAGTATTTCCAGATTAAACATTGAAAGATGACTCCCTATAATCCAAAAGCAAATGGACTAATGGAAAAGGCCAATGGATTGTTATGTAAAATTTTGAACAAAGTGAAAGTCAATTATGCCTACAATTGGGACACAAAATTACTTGCCGCTTTGTGGGCATATAGAACAACTGATAAGATTACAACCAAAAAAACTCCATATTTCTTGACATACGGATTGCATCCCATACTACCAATTGAATTTGAAGTACCATCATATCAAATTCTTTGCAAGGAACAATTGTCAAAGGAAGAAAACCAAGATCTTTGGATCCATCAACTAATGTGGTTAGAAGAGAAAAGAGATTATGCAATGCAAACCACAAAGGAAGTGCAAGAACAAAGGAAATTTAGGCACAATAAGCGCATCAAGCCTGTTGTTGTTCAGGAGGGTGATTTGGTGCTATTATATGACAATTGCCAAATATGTTTTCTAGGCAAGCTGCATTTATGGTGGATAGGGCCCTACTGCACCATGCACATTTATGGCAATAGCTCTATTCAACTTGCAGACCTAAAAGGCAATCCCTTTTCCACTCGAGTGAACGGGTGGAGAGTTAAAAAATATTGGACCACAGACTCGGCTTTGTATAAAGAACCTACTGTCCGTGTTTGCGGGGATGCTCACATTTGAGGAAGGGGGTATGGGTGGAGAGCTAAAAAATATTGGACCACAGACCCGGCTTTGTATAAAGAACCTACTGTCCGTGTTTGCAGGGATGCTCACATTTGAGGGAGGGGGTATATGGTACCCACATTTTTTATTTCGTTTGTTTTCTTTAAGTTTTGAAGAAGTGCGTTAGTAAAGCCAAAGGAGGGCTAAACGGGGAAGAAATGTGAAGAATTATGTGTTTGGCACAAACCCAAAGTCGGCCTTGGGTCACGTCCAAAGGACTTAGGTTGGACAAGATAAAACATAAGGACAAGGATTTTGTATTGGGAAGTGCAACCTGATCCAAAGATCTTGTAGCAAACTTCTTCAGGTTTTGCCAATCAAGAATGTAAGCGAGAAGAAAGTGACTACCTGGAGACCAAGAGGTTCTTGATAGTAACAAGAAACCACTTCATAGAATTGGTGTAATACTCCAAGGACAAGAGAAGAGAGAAAATATAGATTACACACTCAAACATTTGATGCCTCAAAGGAGCATCTTCTCTTTATTATATAGACAAAGAGGATCTCCTCCAAGGAAGCTCCACCATAGGATTAGGCACACAGATAGGTGACATGTCAGCAAGCTCCACCCTTGGATTACTTACTTGGATGGGTGATATGTCTAGGTCCTATCTAGTTGGTCAAACAAGCTTTGACTAGGGAAAATCTTTTAGGGAATCTTCTTGTAGGAATCTCAAAATCACATGAGTAAGGTACCGTTGGAAAGCTCTCAATGAGAAAAAGCAAGGGGAGGGAAGGCAAGCCTTTCCTTTGTTGGGGGGAATTGTAATCATTTTTAGGCCTAATTCATCTGTTTAGGCCTCCAAAATTGCCTTCAAAGATTTTAAGCATATTTTGGTTCCTGCTCTATTAGTAGAAGTCCCCTTTTTGTGATACCTCTTTCTGATCTGTTAAGTCCATCATTTTTGCCCTATTGGTAGAAATACTCTTTTGGTGATACTTCTATCTGATTTATTTTGACCATCATGTATAATATCATTCAAGATGTTACCAAACCAAATTTCACATCTAGATCATATGGCTAGCTCTTGGTATTACTAACCTCCCTCCTTTTAAGATGCAACGTCCTTGTTGTGCAATTGTTGCTCAAATGCTTGCACCAACACCGGTGCATGTGTCAAATTGGCAGCGGGCTCCCAGGTTGCTTCATAGAGGGGGTAACCTTTCCATTGTACTAGATATTCCACCCATGGATGGCGAGTACCATGCATGTGTTTTTGGAGAATCCACTCTACTTCATATTTGTCTATGCTGTCAATGAGTGTCGGACAAGGTCAAATGTCTTGTGTGGAATGACCCTAGCCTGATTGGGGAGCATATTTGCATAGTAGGGAGACATGGAGCACTGGATGTATCTTCATGTGTAGTGGTAGCTCAAGGTGATAGGCCACAACGCCGACGCGCGACGAAGAATCAAGAAAGGCCCAATAAAACGAGGTCTGAGCTTACGAGGTCCAACTAATGTGAGGTTGGTTGTCGATAGCCACACTTGATCCCCAACATTGAACTCCATGTGCCTAAGGTGTGCATCATCATACTGCTTCTATCAATTTTGTACAATTTGTAATCTGTGCTTGGCGCTCTCCTCACCTTGTTGGATTCTAAAAACAAATGTGTTGACTGCATTGACCTTGGTAGCCATTGGACGGATCTTCATCAAGCTAGAAGATGTGAAGGGATGCTCACCATACATGAGGAAGAATGGAGGGACCTGGGTGGATGCATTCACTAAATTGTTGTAAGAGAATTCTACCAATGGGAGTAAGATGTCCCACCTCTCTTGCTCTTCTACGGTGAAGCCGCGTAACATGTCTTCAATCGTGCAATTAGCCCGCTCTATTTGGCCATCTGTTTGTGAATGGTAAGATGTGGATTGGCCAACTTGGTTTTGAAGAAACCAAAGAGTGTTTGCCAAAACAAACTAGTGAATTGGGTGCCTCTATCGGTGATGAGTACTCTAGACAAGCCATGGTGAGAAAAGACTGCATCTAAGTATAATTGAGCTAGTTGTGGAGTGGTCACATCCTTGGTGGTAGGGCGTACATGAATGATTTTGCTAAGCCGGTCCACAAAGATCACGATGGAGTCAAACCCTAAGGTGGTCTTGGGTAATTCACAAACAAGATCTATACTCACTTGTTCTCAACATTGGGTAGGAGTTGAGAGAGGTTAAGGAGCCCTGCAAGAGCTTGATTAGAAGCTTTGTTTTGTTGATAAAGTAGGCAGCTACACACGTAGTCCATCACATTGTTGCTCATCTTGGGCCAATAGTAATGGCTCTTGACTGCATCCAAAGTCTTGTCTACTCCGACATGACCTGCAATGGCCAAATCATGACATTCCGCTAGAATAGTGGTGTGTAATTCTGGGACATTTGGGATCCATAATCTCCCATCACAAAAGGTGAGTCCTTGGGCTATTGACACCTTTGGATGATTGTGCTTCTACAATCTGTGGATCCGTTTTTGTAGGAGCCAGAATCTCTGGCCAAAATTCAAGGTTAATCTTAATCTCTACCACCAAGTTGTTTGTCATTGGCATGCGGGTGAATGCATCTACAAGTTGCTTCTTACCTTCCACGTAGGTGATTGTCATGCTGAACCGTTGTCACTACTCTGCCCACCAAATTTGGCGACGAGATAGATCCTCCTGCTTCTTGAGGTAGAGTAGATGTTTCTGGTTTGTCTCTACTACAAATGCCTTCTTGCCCAGATAGTGCTTCCAATGCTTAGTTGCCAAAACAATGGCCAGATCTTCTTGTTTAGTGGTGTTGTAGTTGTGCTCTACTGGTAAAAAATTTTGAGAGAAATATGCAATTGGATGCCATCTGTCATGCCACTCTTGTTGTAGGATTGCTCCTATTGCTACGCTTGATGCATTTGTAGCCAACTTGATTGGACGTTTTGGGTCATACCACTTCAAGATTGGTGCATGTAGCAAGGTGGCTTTCAATTCTTGAAAGGCCAACTCTTGTGCAGTTCCCCATGTCCACTTCTTCCCCTTGCCAAGTAGTGCTATTAAAGGCTATGTAACCTTGGAGAAGTCCTTGACAAATCTACAATAGAATCATGTCAACCCCAAGAAGCTCTTGAGTTAAGTCTGATCTTTTAGGGCACTCCATTTTTGAATGACCTCTATTTTATCCGTCAATACTTGAATGCCCTTTGCACTTACTCTATGCTCCAAATAGTCTACTTCAGACTTGCCAAACTTGCACTTTGAGATTTTGGCGTACAATGCGCATTGTATCATCCTTCTTCTTCACAAACAAGACAAGAGCTCCATATGGTGATACGCTAGGTTGGATGAACCCTTTCTATAGCATCTCCTCAATTTGAGTCTTACACTACTCCAACTCATGAAGTGATAAGCAATATGGGGCCTTACAAGGAGGTGTCTTCACCGGGAGTGTCTGGATCTACTCTCCTTTTTGGTGGTAACCCTGAGAGTAGATCATTGGGAAAGACATCTTGAAACTCATCCACCATATCTTTCAATTTCTCAAGAATTTCTCCATCAAGTTGTGCACTCTGGACTTCTCTTATTAGACCCATGAAACATCTATCGGTCTTACAGACACTTGTCATCCCTATGACATATAGAGGCAGTTTCTGCCTTTGTGATTTTTCTTTAACCCCAATGATTGATCATTGGTGGGTTCTCACTACTTTCTTCCTCCAATCTACCATAGGGTTGTAATGCTCTATCCATGGCATGTCTAAGATTACATCATAATGAGCTAATTGTATCACTCGCCACTCAATTGCTTCTTGATATTCTCCTATAGAGAGTGTTACCCGTCTAGGTAATGATTCAATCCTCTCTGTTTGCCCATTAGGTAACTCTACTTCTTCACTCCCATCTCTCTCTAGATCCATTCACAATCTTATTGCAACAGAGCAAGACAAGAAATTCTTTGTTGCTCCTAGATCTATTAATACTCTCACTTGATTACCTTCTAGGATTCCATTCACGACAATCAATTGTGAGGTTGCATTTTGGGATCTTTGCGCATTAATCTTCTTCCTTCTCTTGCTTCTCTTCTTCCTTATTGAGCCAGTAAGGCCGCAAGGTACATTTATTGGCAATCTTTGTTTTCCAAAGTGATTTCCACCTCCTCCTCTTCAATGTGCCTTTCTATGTTGTTCAAAGATTGCCTGTACAAAGGCCAAGGACCTTTAGGGAAACAAGTGCAACAATTGGTAGAAATGTGCCCAATATGGCCACAATTGTAACAATAATGTTGTTCTCCTTGAGTTCCTTCTCCTCGTGGGACTCTATCTCTTTGTTTTTCTACCTGTCCACGCTCCTCTTGAAGCGGTTGTGCTCCTTGATCTCGGAATCAAAGGTTTCCCAATTCCATTGGTATTGGTCCACCCATGTGTGGCATTTCTGCCCAATAATGTTGAGTTAGAACTACTCCTTCACCTCCGCCAAATGCTCTTGTTATTCTCTACATACAAGCAATGGCTTCAAATACCATGTGAGGATTTTGCACCATGACTTCTTGGCAAATCTGCTCCTTCAACCCTTGTTTGAAATTGTCAAGAGATCTACTAGACTCATGCCGGTTATTGCAACTTGTAGATCAAAAAATGCCTCCACATACTCTTGTACGCTGTTCTTTAGTCTCAATCCCTATTGTCGGGTTCAAGCCATCTGCACAGAATCCACCGATTGGAAATTCTTCAACAATCCTTCTTGCATTGCTGTCCATGTGACCTCCCTTCTCTCTGCCAACATGGATCATTCCCAAGCATCATACCATGTGAGGGCTTTATTGATCAAGTACCCACATGCAAACATGCTTGCAGCATGCTCCTTGATCTTTGTTGAGAACAATCGGAAATATCAATTCATTCTCAAGATCCAATTTTCCACTACATATATCGTACGCTGCCTCTTGTAAGGCTTGATGTTGTAGGTCTTCTCCATCCAGAGTAGCAATATGGCTTCATCGTTGATAGGGTTTATAGGCATGAGTGCCTCTCCAAGTACTTCAGTCATAGGTATTGGGTTTTGAGACGGCTCTTCTTCTTGCATGGCTTGATCGTTCCTGAGGATCTACACTTGACTTTGTAATGTCTCCATAGTCATCTTAATCTCTCAAAATTCATTCAACATCCCTTGCATTCCTTGCACCATCTCTTGCAATTGCGGATCCATGGTTCTTGCAACACTCAATTGCTAATGTCTACTTCAATACAGAGTCACTATGATCACACCAAAAGGTGCACAAACTATCGGAACTACCATTGGACCTCAAAAGCTATCACTTGTTGATAATACTCCTCACCAAAATTCCTAACCACAAAATCTCTAAACATCACTTTCGGTTTCACTACATAGCGGATTTCTATTTGAGTGTTGAAAGGGAGAGGATTTGGGACATTCATATCTATATTATCATAATAGAATGTAGTTTGTCAAATCCTACTCTTTGTCATATCACCACATGTAGAATCATCGGGTTTGGTGAGTTCATCATCCTAGGGCTCCATGAACTCTGCACCGAAGTGATAAACTAGCAATACACTCATCTGCTCACGCTAGATGTACATAACCTTGATGTGGAATGGATTTGAGAATGGAAAGCTAGGTGCGGGAAATTGTCCTCTTGGTGCATCCATCCTCTCCGCTTTCTAAAGTCCTTCCTAAGCTAGCAATTACTTAATGTTCTCCACCTCAAATTACTCAATTTCAGTAGTTTGTGCTCTTCCACTCTCTTGGACTGAAACACTCGCTTTGATACCATTGTAATACTTTGAGGACAAGAGAAGAGAGAAAACACAGATTACACACTCAACATTTGATGCCCCAAAGGAGCACCTTCTCTTTATTATATAGACAAAGAGGATCTCCTCCATGGAAGCTCCACCATGGGATTAGGCACACAGATAGGGTGACATGTCAGCAAGCTCCACCCTTGGATTACTTACTTGGATGGGTAAGATGTCTGGTCTAGGTCCTATTTGTTTGGTCAAACAAGCTTTGACCAAGGGAAATCTTTTAGGGAATCTTCTTGTAAGAATCTCAAAATCATATGAATAAGGTACCATTGGAAAGCTCTAGACGAGACAAAGCAGGGAGAAGGAAGTCCAGCCTTTCCTCTATTGGGGGGAATCTACACATTTTTTAGACCTAATTTATCTATTTAGGCCTCCAAAATTACCTTCAAAGATTTCAAGCATATTTTGGTTCTTGCTCTTTTAATAGAAGTCCCCTTTTGGTGATACCTCTTTTTGATCTATTTAGTCCATCATGTAACATCCTTCCAGATGTTACCAAACCAATTCTCACCTTTAAATCATATGTCTAGCTATTGGTTCTAAGGTTCTAAGGTTCTCAAGTCTATTTTGGTTTTTGCACTATTAGTAGAAGTACTCTTTTGGTGATACTTCTATCGGATCAATTTTGACCATCATGTATAACATCATTCTACATGTTACCAAACCAAATTTCACATCTCAATCATATGGCTACCTCTTGGTATTACAATTGGTGAGTGACATGGATCAACGACTAAAGAATGACCAATCAGCAAAGAACTATAAAATTGAGAATTTTGCAAGGAAGCAATGCAATGTCCAAACCCCATCCTATTCCTATTCAGAGTTGACCCAAAGGAATGCAAATTTTGAATATGCAAGAAGAGTGGGTTAGAATCTCGGGTACGATCTTTCACAAGAAGAGAGTGAGTAAACACACAATGGCCCCAAAAGTGAGTAAGCAAAGTGTAGCAAGGAGTCTTGCAATGCATCAATTTGATTTAGTGGTGAGGATCAAGGTCTTATCAAGACTTTGTATCACTTTTTTGGCCTGGAACTAGAATTTTAGCTTTCCAAGTTTTATGGCAGAGATTGCCGCAAGTGATTGCAAGGATGGGCCAAAGCACACAGAGAAGAGAGGAAATCTGGCTCAATGGACTGAATTGGATTTGTGATTAGTCTTGGGTAGAGAAGTGGGAGAGGTAGGGGATACCACCTTCTATTGGAAGTGTGATGCACCAAAAGAAACTACCAAGGTTAGGAATTCTTTTAATCAACCACGCACAAAGAAAAGGTATAAGGTGGATAGTTATAGAGACTTAGTGCGGAGAGGGATTGTGAGCACGATGATAGCAATGTTCAAGCTAGAGCAAACCACCTATGTCACAATGCAATAGGTAGTCTTCTTTCATCAGATGTTTGCATGAGAAGTAGTGGATTGGGCAAAGTGTTTGCACCACGGGTAGGGAAAATGATTATGGGTTGGAGAATAGATATCTAACCACACTACTTTGTACACTTTGCAGCTCACTTCTACTTTGGGCTGAACTTGCTGACGTCAGAGGAGAGAAGTAGAATGCGGTCTCATTTCCATCTAGACTTGCACAAAGAGGCAGATATGGACAAACAATATTACATGGAGCGGGTTTGAGAAGGAGATGAGTATTACAAGAAGAGTGAAAAGGAGAGGATAGTAGCAGTTGACATCCCCAGGCCAAGAAAGAGAGATAGATCCAAGGGACGCATTGCAGTAGTATAGCCGCAAAAGATGCAAAAGCCTAATCCAAAGTCAGTGTTGGTGAAAGTAAAGGAATCAACTCCAAAAGAGGAGGAGGAAGAGTCGGAAGGAGAAACCAAGTCAAAGTGAGGAGCCTCAAGAGGAGAAGAAGAGTTCACACTACAAAGTGAGGAATCAAGCAGCGGCAATGAAGGAGAGGCTGAGGTTCAGCAAGCAAGAGGAAGAATCATAGAAGCGGAGAAGACAAGTCCAAAGGTGCCTACCGTCAAGCAAGGGTGTGAGAAGGAAGAAGAAGGTGTCTTGGTGTGTCCAAGAGGTGCCAGGGAGAAGTGCTCAAGTAGTCAACATTGGACCAAGTAAGGTTACTACCGAGGAGGAAGAGAGCTTGGATGAGGAAATGCTGAAGATATGAAGATCACGTCTTTGGCGTAAAGCACTTGTCAAGGAGTTACCTAATAAGAGCAAAGATGGCAGAGACAACAACATACAGTATGATGGAGTGGAGTATTTTTCAAAGGTAGTATGTCTCTTATTGATGTTTTTGCAATAGAAGAAAGTAGAGATGGCGAGTGCTAATCTGGATGTGAAGGATGAATTAGCAGTTGTGACGAAGTAGATTGCAAAGACCTTGATGTTGAGAAGTAAGCTAATGTGAGTAGAAATAGAAGCCGAAGAACCTTGGATACTTTGGAAAAAGTGAAATTGTTGATGCATGAGTAGAGCTGATAGATTTGAAGGCAAGTGTAGTAGTGATGGAGGAAGAGCTAGAGAGTCTAAGGAAGAAAGCAGCCGATAAAGATCAAGCCTGGCAGTGAGAGTTAATAGAGCGGAGTCAGGAGGAAGAACAATTGCAAGGATTGTTGAGAGTAGTGGAAGATCAACTCGTGTTGAATCAGCGAGAGAAGGAAGCAATGAAGGTTGAATTCAAGGACAAGTTGCAGATGTATTGCAATGAGTTGGAGGAGGAGAGAAAGAAAGAGAAGGTAGAGCTGGTTGTGGAATCAGATGCAATGGTGAGCAAGTTTAAAGTGTTGCTTAGCACTGAAGTTAAAGGGAAGTTGGAGGAAGCTAGACTGCACAAGTTGAAGTTGTTAGTGCAAGAGACAAGGAAGAAGAAGGCAAAGGACACGGAGTTGAACAATTTGTTGATTTGTCTATGAGATCGAGTAGATAAGAAGATGTTAGAGGTACGAGACAATGTTTGTCTCAAATTAGACCTTATTAGAACAGACTGGGATAGACTTTGTAGTGAGGTAAAATTAGCAAGGAAGTTTGAAGTAGCAAAAGTAGGAGTACAAGTGTATTCAAATCAATTACCTAAGACATTAGAGAGGAGTGGGTCGGGAGATAAAGAGTTAGATAAATTACTCGCCAGTGCAATTGTAGTTTGTAGTGAAGAAATAGTAGAAATAGAATAGTTAGGAGTAGAATTAGGTAGACCCAAAGAAGGAGAAGTACTTGAAGGAACATTGGGTTTGGAAGCCAAAGTCAAGGTTGATATCAAATTGGATTATTATCAAATTTGAGATATGAAGAGGCAAATATGAAGAGGCGCATTGTCATTTTGGATCTACAAGTTGGTAAAGTTGTTATAGAATGGTATTTATGTTAGCAATTGTCAAGTGCTCCTCTATTTAAAGGAGGCATTTGCAGTGTGTTGTTCAATGTTCATTATTCTTGAGTATAGATAAAGAAAAGTGTTGATTTTAGTGCTGATTTTAATGCTCATTGCTTGAGCTTAATTCCAAGTATCAACTTTTTGTGTGTGTTTGTGAGTGTGTAGAGAAATTCAAAGTGCAAGTCAATGTGCTTGTTGGATGTTAGATTCCACAGCCTTGATTTTCATTCTATGTGTTTGACCCTAAGTGAAGCACAATCAAAGCAATGCCTTGACATATCTGAAAAGAATTGTAGTGTTGGTAGTATTGCATAATACTACCAACACTACAATTTGTGAGTGCATTGTTGAGTTGATGTGAAGTAATCTCAATCAAGGAAGTTGTGCCTTCAATGGAGAGGTGGAACCCAATATTGAGGCAAAGTCATTTTACAACAACGTAGCTATTTTTAGGAATGACTTAATCATCACAATCAAGATTGTTTTGGACATATTGAAGTGATTTGTGAGTGACAATTGTTGTGACAAGACTATGACCACTGCTTGTTACTCTCTTTTGGGTGTGGTTTCTACCTGAGAGATTAAAGAAGAACTCAAGAAGAATTGATTTGGTTACTTTGCTTTGCATTTGACCAATTTTGAGTCGTATCTCTACAGGAACAAACTTTACTTACTTGATTACCGCAAAAGTGATATTTGCCGGGTTGTCACATGTATCAAGATTATATATGTAGAGCCTTCAATCCCATTTGATAATTAAGTTCTCAATAGGTGACTATATATCTCATATTGAGAATTGTTATTTTGTTGATCATCATATTCCAAGAATTCTCTTTAGGCAATTGGTTGAGGTTGCATAATTTTGTTTGGATATTTGATTGAGGAATGTCCAATTTGGCAACAATAAAAGAAACCACCATTTTTCCACAACTATTCATGAAAAATTGTACAAATAGTCAACATGAAAAATACAGTCTACATGTATTAGCTCTTCCTCTCATGCTAGATATGTTTGTAGGTTTGATGGAGGTCTAGTGTAATATCATTAGCTAGACATATTACCTAGAGATGGAAATTAGCTTTGTAATATCTTGAAAGATGTTATATATAATGGTCTAAGTATATCAAATAGAGGTGTCACCAAAAGAGTGCTTCCACTAAGAGTGCAGAGGTTTAAAACACCTTGAAATTTTGGAGGCCTAAATGGATAAATTAGGCCTCAAAAATGAATGAATTTGCCCAACAAAGGAGAAAGGTATTGCCTTCTCCCCTGTTGTTTGCTTCATCAAGAGCTTTCCAATGACACCTCATCCATGTTGTTCTAAGCTTCCTATCTAAAGATTCCCTAAATATTCCCTTTGGTTAAATTTGTTTGACCAATCAAATAGTACAAGGATCAACATATCACAAACCCATGAAACTAATCTAAGGGTAGAACTCATTGACATGTCACTAATCCATGTATTTGATCCAAAGATGTAGTTCCATTTTTGAGTTATTCTTCTTTGCTATATAATAAGGATAAGGTACTTTTTTGGAGCATCGAAGTATTGAGGGATGAAGTTTTGTGTTTCTCTTGTGTTTCTTCTCTTTTGTTTCTCTTGGGTGTTCTCCTGTCTTTTGTCAAGATCAAGTTGGGGCAACCAAGGAATCAAAGTGCTTGGCCAATTTCATGGCTTCTTCTAGATATGTGGGTTTGCATATGGTTATTTCTAATTTGGTGTGCAATTTGAAGCTTCTCATAAACCAATCCAAAGCTTTTTCTTCATGTATCTCTAGAATCTACATTATTGTATTTTGAAATTAGGTAGTATAGCTCTTCACAAAACCAATCTATCTCAACTTTGTCAATCATTCTTGTGTAACTCTTGCAACATTCACTACTTTGGTCTCCTAATTATTGTACTCTTGAAGTCTTCCCATGTCAAGATTGAAAAAAAATTACCATGAGGTTGCTCTACTCAAAATTGCCATCATAATTTTGCCACTTCATCTTATTGACTTGAAGCCAAGGGAATTTATCTCCAATCATCTAAAGGATTGTAGCTTTGAGATAACATCTGTAATTAAACACAAAGTTCTCTACCACAACCAAAAGATTCTTGCATTCAAATACCTTCAATTTTGAGAATAAAATTTGGAATGCTTCTCTCTCCATTTGCTCAAGTCACTTACTATAATTATCCCTTTCTTCCAACAATCAAGTAAGATGCTTGGCTTATTATTGCATAACAATGATAACTTTAGGCATCCATATGTTTGTTGTTATGGTTATTCATGTATCAAACTACTTGCTCACAATTATATCTAGGCTAATACATAGATGAAACACAAACAACACTCTATAAATCACATTTGGAAGTATCAATGCTTCATTGGATAAATTGATTGTATTTAGAAAATTATGGCCAAAGCATGAAATGATGAATTGCTGGAAATGATACTTTGGTAAGACATGGATATGGAATCCAAGTGGTTTGGGAGAAATTGATTTGGTGGTCTATAGAGTCCATCTATCATGTTTTTGATCTAATACTAATGTAATATATCAAAGAGAGAAACTTGCCAATTCTTAACATTGGATTTAGAATCCCAAGTACACAACAAACATTATTGGGAGCTTTTATAAATTTAACGGATGAGGACAACTCTTTTTGTTAGCAGATGTGAGAAGTAGCTCCATAATCCAATGACCCCCTTAAACCATCTAAGAACTTTTGTGAATATGTAATCAGTCCTCAATCCAACTCTTCTATTGAGTATCCTCCTCATCACTTTCTGTGTCATTGTAGTCCTTTGGATTGTATAATGAGCTTGCAAGCTTATGTCCCTTCAAATGTATTTAACTAGTGTAGTATCTAAACTTCATTTTTTTGTCTCTCATATCACCTTTCTTAGGACAATGAGGTGAAATATAACCCCTTTTACAATAGATATAGCAAGTCTTGTTGCTAAAATTAGCTTCCTTCCAAAGTACAATGAGGTGAAATATAACCCCTTTCACAATAGATATAGCAAGTCTTGTTGCTAAAGTTAGCTTCCTTCCAAAGTACATTTGATCTTCTAATTGGGCCTTTCCATGACTTTGAAGAAGCACTAAATAGAGCAACATCCATAGCTCATTTACATCTTACTTCTTCTCCTTGGCCTTTTTGTCTTGATTGAACTCTATCAACTTATTTGCCATGTAGTTTCATGTTACAAATTCAAATTCAAATAGTAAAAATGTTAAGGGGTACCCAAATGAGTCATAGCTTAGAAGAAGAGTATATAACAATGGTTAATCTTATATTTCTCTCCACACCTTAGCCTATCATCTTGTAGTTTCTTGAAACCTTTTTGAACTCTCTACACATGTTTGGTGAACTCGCCACCCTCTTGCATCTTTATGGTTAAGATCTCTCTCATTTAGACTAGATCTCTCCAATCTCCTCATAGTAAATATACTATTGAGTTTGACCCAAATTTCACATTGTAAGTGGTTGTAAATGGTTACTTGTGATTGGTTGTTGGAGAGCATGAAAGAGAAATCTTTTAGTTGTAGAGAAATATTCACATTCTCCATTTTGTTATCTTCTATTTGATTGGTCTCCGAGGTCTCTAGAACCACGTCCAAACAATCATAACTATCTCAAATAATTGCACATATTTAAACAAGCACATATAATTATACTCACCCAATTTCTCTAGCTCTCTTACTTCTCATATCAATGATAGTGCAAACTATGGGCACATAATTTGAAAAACATTGTTATCTTTGAATAGAGTGTAATTCTATCCTATGTCCGGCTTATATCTCATATGTCAAACATCCTAGTAGTTATCTTGTACGGGCTCACTAGAGTAGAGTAAATACTCCTCATTGCAAATAGCAATACTCAACTCACTGTCACTCTACTAATCCGGCTATAGAACACAATAGGTCACTCACACAACACAGAAAACACTTCAAAGCTAGCTAGCATAGGACACACCTAAACTGAAGCTAAGTAGCATAGAGCACACCTGAGTGTTAGATTCCAAGCATTGAGAATGCAGTTATATAGGAGTAGAAGCAAAAGGGTGCTTGGTAAAACACTATGTGTGGCTACAGACCACTCTGCCCTAAACCAAAGATTGCGTAAACTAGAGATAACCTAAATCCAACATGACATGTCGTATTGTACTAGAGATCTGTTTTGTGCGGATTGTTCAGTGATAAACCCAAAAAGATTGATACTGAAATCCTCATTGGTTTGATTATGTCCCTTATAAACCACGATTCCTTATAATTCCAAGAAAGTATAGATAGCATGTTTGTTGTGGAGTAAAGACACCCGCTTACTGAAGAACTTGCTCTCATGGTTTACTCCAACTCCCATGAAACTATTTCAAATTGTCTTCCATGCTTGATTTGTTATCACATATTCAATTCATGAACCGTTCAAATTCTGAAACTACGTGTCTTCAGTGACCGGAATTTGGAACAAAGATAAATGCGTACAGACTGCATCATCGACAATTTTCCCAAAAGGCGAAGCAAATTATCCAAGATTCCAGGGTACTTAATCTTTGAATCGACGTCGTCATTCAGTTCAATGAAGACTGCTTGCTTAATTACTCTTCTTTGCATTATGAATGAAATGCTCTGTACAAGAGGAGTCCGTTGAGAGTAGATGAATAACAGTCTAAACAGATTATGGACAGGAATGAGAGTGTAGAGGTTCGTTACTGAACATGAGATTGATTGGATTTTCGTGTTTCTGGATTTGGATTTGAGCAATTCTCAATTCATGGTATACAATCGTGAATCCACGTGGACTGTCCCAACTTCGGAACTGTCATGAACGAGTAGATGGGACAACTATGATTCAAACACATGAACTAAACTAAACTGAACTAAACTACCTTCCTGAGAAAGAGTCCCTCTGAATATATGTCTACAGGGGATAAAGAGAAACATTCTGTTGTTATTGGTTTCAAACCAAAGAATTGACACACATCTACGGGAATGTATGAATTATGAGGGAAGAGCTCAAATTGGAGACCCATTCCAGTGTCTTTGAAGTCCTTTGGTGGATTCTAATTTCCTAAATCTCTCTATTGGGTCATGGCCCAATCACTGGCTGCCGCAGAAAGAGGTGAAGCTTCGCCATATACAGGACGAGAATTTTAGGGAGAGATCCCTACAATGAAACGGGGTTTGAGAGTAACATAAGATCATGTTTAATTTGGTTGACTATGTCCGGAGGACTATGACTTGCATCGACGGTGATGAAAGAGGAGGAAAACTCGTCCTTCCTATCATCTTCTTCTAAAAGATTGAATTGAGATTGCAGTAGACTAGGTGGCATGAAATGCTTGCCTTCCTTGTGCCTCGCTGCGAGCCTTTGCGCAAACAGCTCGTGCGAACCTTTCAGGTGAACGAACACGACCTTCCCTCGTCTAGTAGGTGTCCCGGGAGCACTGCTAAGAACGCTTCGGTAGCTTTTACGGAGCGCAGAACAAGCCAAAACGGCAGTTTCTCCTTTGCTCAAGTATCCTGCTATCACCACACGCAACTTCTCGAGCCATGGCTTGCGATCATCTTCAGACAGGGCAATCCCGTTCCTCATTTTCTCCTTGTTTTCTTCCGAGTGGAAATCATCGGCGTCCAGAAATCCACAATCTAAGCTCTTGGCTAGCAGCTCCCCTGTAGTAGATTTGCCAGAACCTGAGACGCCCATAATCACAATCTGCAGCCCTCTTCCCGCCATTCTCGTCAGCCCTTCCTGTTGCCTTCGCTCATCTAGTCAGTCCGTCTATCATATTTCCTTACGATTCCGTGTCTGGAAGCATCCGGTCGTTACTTTTCAGGGCAAGTTGATTCTGGTCATGGTCTATCAACCATGTTCCTCTGTGAAGGGTTGAATCATCTCTGCATTAGAGATCTCATAAACATGGATGGGGGAGGAGGGGTGATTCCACATCTTCCGCATGAGCCGTGTCACGATTCGTGTTACTTTTGACCACAGGTCTCCCGCACAGTCGTGATACTTATGATCTTCACTCCTCCTCACCTTAAAATCATAGCGTTGATTATGGATCTTTCCATCGAGTCATGGTCATACGTCCTCGTCATGGTACTTGTAATTCAAATTATCGCCCTATCAAATAGGAAATGGCTAATGCCACCATGATCTTTTCTATTGCCGTCCATGATATGTGTGGCCTGCGCGACTTTTGGTATCAGGTTCAATTTCTCCATTCCAAACGTCCTGGAGACGATAACAAAAATCAAATATATAATAATAATAATTTTAATATATTAAGATTAGCAAAAGAAATTTTTTGTTTCTATTAGTTATTTTATTTGTATTTATTAAAATTAAATTGTTATTATATAAATAATTAAACTGTCTATATGTTATTATTTTTAATACATATTTTATTTTATAGATAATATTTTATATTTATGTATATAAAATATACATAAATATTCACTATTTATTATAAAAATAAATTTATTAATTAATTTTATTATAATTTTTAATTAAAATTATTATTTTTATTACTAGTATAAAACTTACATCATAAAAAATAACCAAAAACAATAAAATCTCATTTATAAAAATAAAATTTGTAGAGGATAAAATGAATTAAATACAACTAAAATCGATAATGAGAAAACCATTTGGATTTGAGACATTAGTGCGCACCTTTAGTAGTGGAGGACTGGAGTGGAAAGACAGTTTCAATCCAATCTCTATATGCGTGTATAGACTATGCTCTTTCGTAACGATCGGTGCAAGATAACGCTTAACTCTAAAGCAACTGTTGTTCAAATATACAGATACTATAGTTTATATCAACCCGTTTTATCATCATAAGGATCTGGCAAAAGATTTTGATGAGGTTCCCCACTCTTAAACCCCTAAGGACCTAGGTTCAAAACCCTAACGTGGTTGGCGAATATTCATCTCTTTGGGTGGACACTAGTTATGCAAAGTCGCAATTGACACACTTGATACATGTAAATTTAGTTAATGTCTCGGACTAAAGCACTCTAACCCTTTTTACGTTGACTCCAAGTCGAGATATGTCCATGTGACAAATGAATGAATAAAAAACAAGGTTTTTGCCACCTTTAAATAGGTACACTGGTGAAGGGGATTTGGAATTAAAAATGCATGTATAAGCACCGTCTCTTAAATTACAAAGCAACCTAAGTATTATATTAAGAAAAGTCCACTTACATATAAGGTCTATAGCTATGTGCACATATCACCTGTACTCTGCATAAAGGGAGAGAAACAAGGAGGCCAAAAGTGATGGGCTGGTGAGAGAGAAAAATCAACAAAGAGATGCAAAGGTTATTAATTTTAATAAATAAATAAATAATAAATAATTTCTGTTTTTTTATCAAATTTAAGGTTAAAGAAATTTATAGAAAGGATTTGAATTGATTCAAATTTCTTAGGGTTTAGATACATTATTTCATTTAAAGTGATGAATTTGGTATTTTAGTTCTAAACTTTTGGGTTTTCATCTTGGTTGTATAAAGACCTAGTTTAAAAACCAAAAGAGAAGGGAAGAAAGTTATAAATATGAAGCTTTTAACGTTTTTTAAAGTTAGCATTTCACTAAATGAGGCATAGGTGTGGTGGTTTGATAAGTTGGAGAGATGTAAAGTAGAGTATTCCATGTTATTATCATTTTCTTTTGTGTTAGTTATGGCTTCACTTTCCCTCCTGAAGTGTTATGGGTCATGAAAAATATGACATGTAAAATTTTACAGGCTGGTGGTCCATAACACTTAAGTACCCAAAATAAATACACTATGTACAAAAGGGTGTTTCAAAAATAAAGTTGAACAGAATTGGACATTTCAGTAAAGATTCATTAGTTATTCATGGGTCCCTAAAACCAAAATAGGTACATTTATTTAAATGTCCCGTAACAATTTAGGGTTTGAGTTTTTGTATCTTTTTGGATCACATTTTTGGGTTGTTCTTGGGTACTTAAGTGTTATGGATCACCTGCCTGCAAAATTTTACATGTCATGTTTTTCATGACCATAACATTTCAGGAGGCTATGGGAGCTTTTGCCAAATATTGAGAGATTCTCCTCCCACACCCCATAACACTCTTTTCCATGCAGTTTCTTTTCATTTTCCCATAATATTATTTACAACAGCGTTTTGATGCTATGAATAATTTACTTTTGAATTGTCCCAAAGTGTTATATGCTTTTTGCCTTGCAAGGATAAAGAATCATGTATACTAAAAATGCATAAGATTATGATTGTACAACTTAACATACCCATATTAGGCAAGCAACCACATTGCAATCATAGACATTATAAATTACATGTACTTTGCAATACTTTATTGAATATTGTTTGTATTGGAATCAATTAACAATGAACAATCAAATATAAAGCACGAAAGACCTAAAGAGTCAAAAGGCTGAAAACATAATACAAATCATATGAAATGTGAGTAGTGCATCTGCCCAATATGTAATAAACTGATCTAATGTAGACTAATCTTGGTCATATACTTCTAATGCTAAAACGTCAAGTTGTAGGAGAGCTAAGAAATCACTACTACTAATCTAATGCCTAACTGTAATCTGTTGGTAGTAAGTGTACTCAACAGAGATATGGTGCACATCCTCAACTTTCTCTTTAGAACACAATGTGCAAAGTCACAAGGAATGTTCTATTTGCTACCTTCCTTGTTCTACTTCTAGTCTATAAAAGACCAAGGATCAAAATAGTAGAATAGAAGACAAGAGTGAAAGATCACATTGGAACTCTTGAATGAGGTAAACTCCAAATGCCTAGCATAAGCTTGAGCTTTGGTATTTATAGAGAACATACAAGGTTCTCAAGAAGTCACCTTCTTAAAGTGCAAGCTAAGCTCAAGAAGCTTTTCAAGAAGCTTCCTTTTAGAAGTTGTCTACTTGGCATGCAAGCTAAGCTAGTTGAGAAGCTTCCTAAGAAGCTTCCTTCTAGAAGTCACATACTTGGCATGCAAAATAAGCTAGCCAAGAAGCTTCTCAAGAAGTCACCTACTTGGCATACATTTTACCCGATATTTAGAAGGTACCACAAAACTTGCTATATACTTCTAGGACATTCTTATAATTCTTGCCTAATTTGGCATATTTTCTACTTTTTTAGTCTTGACTAACTTGTCTATAAACTCTATATTGTTACATAGTCTATAAGAGCTAGTCCTATAGTGAGCAATGATAGATCTAAGTGAAGTAGAGATCCTTGCCAAGAGATAATCTTGTTCACAATACATCAACATAGGATTAACAATTGCTTATAGAACACCATCATGGTACCAATTTCATGACAAAGACAATGTAAGATATAGTACAAACATTTTTTGGTTTTATTTTGGTTTTTTGGTTTTATTTTAAAGAAGAAGTGTATAGTTGAAATTGAATTGAACCCTAATGGCAAAGAAATAAGGAGAATTGTGTCTTTAGGTCAGACCCAAAGATGCTTACTTTGTGTCAAGAAAAAGAGAACTTGGATCGGACTTGTCAGGTAAGAAACCCAAAGTAAGGAAACTTTGCCTCTATGTAATCAACCCAATGCAAAGACAGAGTAACAACCTTCCTTCGAGTGTGCCATTCAAGAATGTACAATCAAGAAAATGGCTAAGTTGGGAGCGGGATGAAATTGATAGTGACAAGAGGAACACATGCAAAATGCATGATTATCAAGTGAGAAGTGGTTGAGGAATGATCGCACATTGTAACACTATAAGGTTAAGCCTTTTTCAAGGGATTTTCAAAATTTTAAGTAAGTATCCTATGACTCTTAGTAGTCATTCCAAAGGAATGCATATTACAAAGCTAGTGGAGAGTTTGATTTTCAAGAATCTTGAGGGAGTGAGGATTTCACATCCAAGGGAAGGGATATTTTTCTAGAGATGAAGAGTTAGAGATCACATGATGCCAATGAGGGGTGGACAAATAACCTCCAAATCCTATGATTCAAAGGTTAGATGTCGTAGCAAGGATCAACGTCTTGTGTAGACTTCAGATCACCTTTCTAGCTTGGAACTTGAACTTGAGTTTTCTAGGTTTCATGGCAGAAATAGCTGCAAGTAATTTTGAGGATGGTCTTGAGGAAGAAGGAAGAGAGGAAATTTGGCTCAATGGACAAATTCAGATTGGAGATTAGTCTTAGGGAAGGAGGCTGGTGAGGAGTCCAAAGTCATATTTTATGGGACACAAAAGTCTGCATAAGAGACCACGGAAGGATGAAATTCATTCAGTGCTCTACGTACAAAGAATGGTTACAAAGTGGATACATATCAAGACCCAATAAGGCAAAGGATCATCAAGACAATCATGGTGATCTTCAAGCTAGGCAAAGCACTTACATAATGAAGCACCAGGCGGTGTTCTTCCATCAAATGTTTGCAAGAGAATCATTGCATTGGGCAAAGTGCTTTCACCAACAAGCAAGGCAAATGATCTAGAATTGGAGAGACAGATTGCTGCCTCATTAATTTATGTTGTTTGCAATTCATTTTTACCTTAGATTGAATTTGCTGAGTGCAGTAGAGAGACAAAAGATGGTATCTCACTTTCACCTAAATTTGCAAAGAGAATTAGATGTAGAAGAGCAGCAATACATCTGCCAAATCCAAAGTAGCAATGACTACTTTGCTAGGACAAGACAACAAAAGAGAGTGGTGGTGACCATCCTGAAGATGAAGAAGTAGACCCAACCCAAGGAAATGGTGTCACTAGGACAGCCATGAAAGACAAGAAGGTTAGATCCAAGGCGTGAGGTAGTATTGCAAGACCCGTCATCGAGAGCAAAGTCAAAAGGAAAACCCAAGTACAAATCAAAAGACTCAGAGGAGGAGGAGGAAGAAGAAGAACTCACATTGCAAAGTGAGGAGTCAAGCAACATGAGTGATAGAGAACCCAAAGTTCAGAAGCAAGTGGAGGAAGCAACTAAGGAGGAAGATTGGGAGCTCCATGTGGCGATTGATTGGATGGAAGGAAGAGATATTCCTTGTTTGGAATTGCTTGCTGTTGAGATAGAAGAGCACCAAGAAGAAGAGCCAAGGTTAGTATTCAAATGAGGAACAAGAAAGAAGAAGAATCTACAATCTGCAATTGTAGGACCAAGCAAAGTGAGTAAAGATGAAGGAGAGGAAGAGAACTTGGAAGAGATGACTCTAAAGGTGAGAAGATCAAGACTTTGGGGTAAGGCACCTTTTGAAGAAACACCAATGGAAGCAGAGTATTAAGACCAAGAAGATCCAAGAGATTTTGGTGGAGTACCATACTTGTTAAATATTGTATGTCTATTACTGTTAGAGCTGAAAAAGAAGGAGGAGGAGCTGAAGAAAGATCATTTGGAAGTAATGGATGAACTACACGTAGTGAAGTATCTAAGTGAATACATAGCAAAGCTGAAGAGGAAGCTAACCCAAGGAGAAAAGCAAGCCAAAGAACTTTGAGTTGATGTAGTACTTTGGCAGAAGAAGCTCAAGAACTTGCAAAATGCTTTTGAGGAGCAAGGAGGTCAGCTTGAAAGTCAAGCTGGAGAATTGAGTAAGTAGAAGACATCTTTTGAGAAGCTGAAAGGAGAATTTTATGAAGCTCGTATTTAAGCTATACATTGAAAGTGATTGCAATAGTGATGGAACAAGAATTAGAGAGTTTAAAGTCTAGTGCAACAGAGCAAGATCAAGCCTGGCAGCATGAGCAAGAAGGAATAGAGAACAAGAGAGGTTGCAAGCACTTGTCATCAACGTAGAAGCCCAACTTGCATGTTATATGGAGGAGAAGAAAGTGTTGAAAGCAAAGTTTGAAGATGGACTTAAGATGTACAGTGAAGAGTTGCAGGTGGAACAAACTTGAGGCCATACATTAGAGGAAGTAGAAGACGTAGTCAAGAAGTTAAAAGTGATGTTGAAGATGGAAGTAGAAATCAAAGCAGAATAATTGAGATTGCACAAGTTGAAACTGTTAGTGCAAGAGATGAGGAAAAGAAAGGTGAAGGACATAGACATGAATAACTTGTTGATTTGCTTGAGAGAAAGAGTAGATGAAAATATGTTAGAGATATGAGATAATGTGAGTTTCAGGTTAGAATTAGTAAAGTCAGAGTTAGATCATATTAGTAGTATTCTGATGGAGAAAGTATCAATTGGATACAAAGTAAGTGAAGTAGTAGTGCAAGCGTCTTTGGGTGAGTTACTTGAGACATCAGGAGAGAGTGGGTTAGAGGATAAAGATGTAAATAGATTAGTTATGACTTCAATTAGAGTTCCAACTAAAGAGAAGATGGAATTAATAGAAGATTTAGTAGTAATAGATAAGTCCAAAGTACAAGATATGAAGGAAGTTACATTGGGTGTAGAAGATGAAGTAGAAGTAGACATTGGATCGGATCCGATTTCTAATTGATTTGAGATTTGAATCAACAGATATGAAGAAATGGGTTGCCATTCCAGATCTTGAGATTGTTAGGAAGTGGTATTTTAATTAGTAATTATCAAAGTGTTGTGCCTATTAAAAGGAAACATTTGCAATGTGGTGTTGTTCAGTTCAATATTCATATTTTTTAAGTTGAGTAAAGCAGAGTGATGTAACTTAATGCTCATCATTTTAGCTTAATTCTGAGTATCAATCCTATATGTGTTTGTGAGTGTCTAGAGAATATTGAAGTGCAAGTCAATAAGCTTGTTAGATGTTAGATTCCGCAATGCTGATTTCATTCTATGTGTTTGATCTTGAGTGGATACCAATCAAAGCAATGCCTTGACAGATCTTTGAAGAATTGTAGTGTTGATAGTATTATGCATTTGTAAGCACAATGTTGGATTGATGCAAAGCAACTTTGATCAAGAAAGTTGTGCCTTCAGTGGAAAGGTAGAACACAATTCCAAAGCAAATTAGTTTCATAGTGAAGTAGCCTTCTTTGGGAAGGATTAAATCATCACAATCAAAGTTGATGTAAAGATTTGAATGAATTGTGATTTTAAGTGTTGTTAATTTGTGGCAAGATTGCAAATTAGTGATTGTTACTCTCTTTTGGGTGTGGTTTCTACTTGAGAGATTAAAGAAAAACTCAAGAAGGACCGTTTGTTACATTTTACTTTGTATTTGACCATTTTTGAATCATATCTCTAGGGGAACAAATTGTTACTTACTAATTACCACAAAAGTGATACTTGTTAGGTTGTTAGATAAGAATTGCTCCTTGATCACCTCTCATTATGCAATAAACACTAACCTCTAATGTTGCTCAAAATGTTCCACCTTGTAGCCCACACAATCAAATATGTATAGCAACCAATAGATAGAATTGCATAAAGAGCTTGGTAGGGAAGTCTTTCATGCTCCATGGACCTCACCTTAGAGGCATATGTGAGAGCTAAGAACAAAGCTTCAATTTCAAGAGGCAAAAATCATGTTTCAACAAGCAAACTCCTTATGTTTATAAGGAGTTTGAGTCCTCACACCAAGTTAATCACATAAAAACACTTTATGACCTCTCTCAAACTTTTGCCACCATGACCCCAAATTTGAGCACCATAGAGAACCATTGGTTGTACAAGAGATCTGAACAACACATTCTTCAAATCCCATGTGGTAAAATAAGCAATTCTAGAGAAATTCATGAGTGAATACAAAGCTCTAAACCTTACATTAATTCTATTCTTTGCACAAGTAGACCAGCCATAGTCATGAGAAAGCTCAATCTCCAAGTACTTGTAAGAAGAAATATGCTCTAAGTGATTACTATCAAAGAAGAAAGGTGTGATACCTTTAGAACCTTGGACTTATCAAGGTTCACCTTCATCTTTTTTTAATTACAAAACAAAAGGAGAGAATCCAACAACTTTATGAACTCTCTAGATTTTTGGAGAGGAGCACTATTTCATCTGCATAAAGGAGTGCATGTATCATCAAAGAGCCAAAATGCACACTTATAGCTCCAACTTCCATGAGTACTCTCTTTGGGTCATAAACAAAGATTTCAAACAAAGTTAGAGATAGAAAGTAACCTTGGATCACCTCCATTATGCTTAGGACATCTTGAGAACTCAAATATGAGAGTCTCACAACCACCTTGTCATAGAGTCTAGAGATAGCACCAATCAAATCTAGTGAAACACCAACTTTATTAAGTCTCTCACTTAGAGATTTCCTAAGCACCTTATTCAAGATCTTCTTGAAATCAATAATTGTAACATAGAGAGATCTTCTAACACCTTTGGACTTCCACCACAAAATATGAAGTACTAATAGATGATGCAAACCAGCTTGGCATTTGGCACAAATTTTGTGCGTTTCAGCCCAAGTACTCAACTTGGGTTTCAAAATTTGACCATATAACTTGGAAAAGATACTACAAACTAGTATGGTATGGTGATTGGTGACAACATCCCTCTGGCCAAAATTATGAATGAGAACTACCTTCTTCAAGCACCATCTATCAGAAAAGCTACCTCTAATTACTTCATTCAAGAGAGAAGTGAGTACAAGAATCAAATGATTGATATCCTATTTCAAATTTCAACACAAATTCCATCAAGGTCTTCAATCTTACCATCGGCCAACTTCTTGAGTTGGTACTTGACATCCGCTTTAGAGATGGTGCAACAAGATCCAAGGCTAGGTGCCATGCATGGAGCATTAAAGAAGAAGTATAGATCCTTCATATAGTTACAGAGCTCTTTCAAGTCTAGCAATGGAGATGGAGATCTAACAACAACCTTCTTCCAAACGGCCTTGGGATTGCTCCTCAGTTCAGTGTTCAACTTAGCCCCCCTTAAGTCCCAAAATTTTTTGCTTCTTGCACTTCACCAACTTTCTATAAGAGACAAAAGAAAGTTTTTGTGTAGTTTGATCAAGAGACCTATCTATAGCTTTGATCCTTGCTATTTTACAATAAGCATCATACCACCTATTGCAAGGGAGACCAAGTCTCTTCTTGTGATATGCTCTTGGAAACAAACTAGTTGATGTAAATTGAATGTAACAATATGGATTTTATAAATGAGTTAGTTGAGACTAACAAAGCAAATAAGCCAAAGAATTATAAGAATATTCTAGAAGCATCTAAGAAGTTACTTGGTACTTTCTAAGTATAAGGTAATGTGCATATCAAGTGGTGACTTCTAGAAAGAAGTTTCCTAACTAGCTTAGCATGCACACCAAGTACATGGCTTCTAGAAGGAAGCTTCCCAACTAGCTTAGCTTGCATGTCAAGTAGGCAACTTTTAGAAGGACGCTTCTCAAGAAGCTTCCCAATTAGCCTGGCTTGCACTCTAAGAAGGCAACTTTTAGGAAGCTTCTTGAGAAGTTTCTCAAGAGCCTTTTATGTTATTTATAAATAATAAAGCCCAAGCTCATGCTAGGCATTTGGAGTTCCCTCATTCAAGAGCCCCAATGTGATCTTTCACTGCTCTTATTTCTCTCCTTGGTCTTTTATATTTGTATTAGAGCAAGAATGGGATGGATGGAATCTATGGATTACCAAATCTATTTTTGCTAAACCATTGGGATTTTTTTTGTCCATGTACTACCCAAGCATCGTTTCATGAAATTCATCATCTCACACTTTGGGTGGAAATTTTTTAATATGATCATCTTGTACAACAAACCCTTGGTACTTCCAATTGTAACTTATGAAGAACAGTGGACTCGTTGCATCTACATGTTAGTGTAGATAATTGTAGGTAGTTTGATATAGTATTATCCATGGCAACAATGTCTAAAGTTATTATTATTATGCAATAACAAATCAAGCATCTTACTTGATTTTTGGAAGAACAAGACCATCAATGACAAGAGCATACAGAGAGAGAACACCATTTTGAGAAGGAGAAGAGAAAATCCAATTTCCAAAGCCTAAGGCACTTGAAGGCAAGAATCTCTTGGACATAATGGAGAATTTTGTGTTTGATTGTGAATGTTATTTTGAAGTTATAAATCTTTAAGATGACAAGAGATATATTCTCTTGGCTTCAAGCCAAGTAGATAGAGTGGTAAAATTATGGTGGCAATTCCAAGTGGAGCAAGCTCAATGGAAATTTTTTGTGCCAATTTTGATATGGCAAGAGTGAAATAATTGGGCAATTCCACATGCCACACAAGATAGATTGGCAAAAGTGAAACAAATTGGTTCTATAAGAAGTTACATCACTCAATTCTAGAAAATCATAATGAAAATTCTAAATATACTAGAAAGTGAAACTCTAGATCAATTTGTGAGAGGTTTAAAGTCATGCACCAAATAAGAAGTGACCATATAGGAGCCTAAATATTTAGAATAAGCCATGCAATTGGTTGAGCACTTTGATTATTTGGTTGCAACACTTGGTCTTGACCTTGGCCATCACAAAACCTACTCACACACTACACATGGGTGGAGGAGCCGGCACCAATGGAGATCAATGCCATCCAATGCAGACCACTTGCCATTATAGATAGGGAAGATTATAACAAAATGGAGGTTGCTTTTATTATCACCAAATTGTGCATCACATTGTTGAATATCCATCAAGAATAAATGACTCCGACAATTCATCCAAATGGAGTTCATAGAATGTGATGATCAAAGAAATGAAGAATCTAATAGGAAAATTCAAGCCACCTATTGAGAACTTGATTACTTCAAATCGGATTGAAAGTTCAACCTATACAAGTTGTTTCACTTGCAAGGTATTATCTTTGATTGTGATTGTAGGATTTTGGTTGATTTTGGAAGTTTGGAGAATTGCATATTCATGTAATTAGCAAAGGAATTTAGTATTCTTATAAAGCTAATAATTGGAAATAGATTGATGATAGTGGATGGTAGAAATTGTTTTGCATTTTGTATCTCACATCCTATTACATTCAAGATTGGAAAGAAGTATTTGGAGTGAATGAGATTTGTAGTGGCACCTCTACACTATGATGTCATTTTAGGTTTACCTTGGCTTGAACATCATAAGGTTCAATTTGATTGGATGTGATGATAAATCCAAGTACAATACCAAGTACAATACCAAGGTGAGAAGTACCAATTAGTTTATTTGGCACCTTTGAGTAAGACACCTAAGAATAATCAATCCCAAGATTGGAAGTTTGTCAGTAAAGTAAGCATAAAGCAAGCTTTGGAGGAAGATATTCCTATTTTTGCAGTGTGGATCAAGCTTATTGTGAATGGAAAATTTGTTGAGGACCAAAAGAATCATCAAGCAATGGTTGATCAAATAGTTCAAGAGTTTGCAGTTGTGTTTCTAGATGATATGCCAAAGGGATCACCCTCTAATTGTGGTATGCACTTCAAGATTGAGTTATTCCTAAGAAATACTCCAATGAGTAGACCAATCTATCATCTCTCACTAAAGAAGTTGGGGAATCTTTGAATAACACTAATAGAGTTGTTAGAGAAGGATTCCATACAATATATCACATTTCCTTGGGGAACACTAGTACTATTTGTCCCAAAGAAGGATGGAGAACTTCACTTTGTATTGATTATTGTCGCCTTGATAAATAAACAATGAATAATGCATATCCCTTGTCTCAAATTGATAGCTTGCTAGATCAATTGAGTGGAGCAAAATACTACTCCAAGTTGAATCTCCAAAGTGACTATTGGTATATTTCCATAGATAGAGAGGATGTGCAAAAGATTACTTTTTTCATAAGGTATGGGCATTTTGAATGGAAAGTTCTACCTTTTAGGGTCACTAATGCTCCAATAGTCTTCATGAATCAGATGCATCAAGTGTTGGATGGGCTATTGGATTGGTATGTGATGGTGTTCTTGGATGATATTTTAATTTATAGCAAGACAAAGGCAATACATGAAAATCACATGCACGAAGTCCTAAGATGATTACATCAATGGAAATTTTATTGTAAGAAGTCAAAGTGTGCATTTTGGCAAAATAAAGTTACCTTCTTGGGTCATAAGATTTTATAAGAGGGGATCAAAATGGAAGAGGAAAAATTCAAACCATTATTGATTGGTCTATTCCAAAGGATGTCATAGACGTTCGAGCATTTAATGGATTGGCAAGTTTTTACCAATGGTTCATCCACTAGTATGCTCATGTAGCCGCACCATTTGACCGACCTCTCGGAGAAGGCCTCAAGCTTTTAATGGACCACCAAGCATGAAGAAGCATTCTAGCAGCTAAAAATATGGTGTCTTCAAGACACATTCTTCAACCATATGATATTCAACTACCTTATGTGGTTGATTTTGATGCTTTTAACTTTATCATTGGAGTTGTGTTGCAACAGGAATTCCTTACAAGTTACATCCCATTGCATTTATGTCTTGTTGACCAAACACTATAAAAATAAACTACTCTGCTTGAGATAAAAGACAACTAGCAATGGTATATTCTACCAAGGTATAGAGATATTATCTCTTGGGGAAACAAGTGATCATGCAAACTGATCATAAACTCTTGTTGCAAACATAATATTTGGAGCACATGATGAGTCAATATCATTGATAAGAGGCACAACTATAGTTTTTTGACCTCAAACTTAAGTACAAACCTGGTAGGTTCTATATCATCCTTGATGTCTTATGACAATGACGTAATTGAAGTCTCTTCTTCTCATCAAGATGGCAATTATGATGGTGTCAATCAACTCAAAAGTCCAAATTGAGTTTAGGATTGCTTTACAACAAGACTTCTTCTTTTTTATGGTACAAGGTCATCTTGCAACACATGATAAGGAATACACTACCTTCTTCTTCAAGGAAGACCTTCTATTTTGTAAGAACCGGATCTATATCCCAACCAAAGGTGATCTACAACTTGTTTGCCTTTAAGAATCCCATGACTTACCAATCATTGGTCACATGGGTGTGGACAAGACCTTAGATATCCTTCAACGTTAATGGTGGTGGCCCAACATAGCACAAGATGTTCAAGAGTTTGTCCAATCTTGTGAGAGTTGTCAATGCAACAAGGCCAACAACTAGAAACTGAGTGGACTCCTTCAACCCCTTCCCATCTCATCTACTTGATGAACGCATGACTTAAGATCTCATCACATCCTTACCCAAGACAAAGCAAGGTCACATGCAATCATGGTGTTTTTCCATAAGTGTAGTAAGCAAATCCATTTGACACCAGCCTTTGATATAGTGGATGTTCTAATATTGGCCTCAATCTACTTTTACAATGTCTTATGGGATGCCTTGTATACTCATCTTTGACTGTGATCTTTGATTCACCAAAAAAAATTGGCAAGCATTCTTCCAACTACTCAATACCAAACTTGTTTTTCCCATGACCTGTCATCCTCAAACTAATTGACAAACTGAACATGCAATTTGCACCTTGGAAGATATGCTTTGTACTTTTGTAAACATTCATCATACCAATTGGGATGAATGTCTTGCAGTCCTCCAATAATTCCAAATATGCAAGCACCAAATTCTCTCCCTTCTTCCTTAATTTTGGCCAAGACCCACTTGTTCTAGATTCCCTTGTAACTTTTCCTCCATCTTATGTTCCTCATACTTCCACCTTCTTGACCACAATATCCTAATCACTATAACAAGCTAAATCTCATCTCCTTGTTGCTCAAAATCATCAAAAACAATATATTGATCAACATTTTTATGATCTCACTTTTCAACTTGGTGTTAAGTTCATGCTTTCTTCTTGGAACCTACCTCTCCCAATTGATACCCCAGTTCATAAACTTCTCCTCATTAGATAGGTCTATTTGATGTCACCCAAATCATTTCTTCTATTGCTTATCAACTTGCCTTGCTTTGTCATATGAAAATCCACCTTGTCTTTCATGTTTCCAAGTTGAAATCCTTTATTGCTAATCCATCCTTTTTCTCATATCCAACTTACTCTTCTTCCTTGCACATTGCCACATTCAACATGGCCGTCAACAACATAATGAGTACAAAACCCTTTGGAAAAGGTATCCCCTTTATGATATTATTTGGGAGCCTCTTTCTCATCTCTACAATGCATAACAACCATTTAGGAGTTTGAAGCTTCCATGGTGAAAAGGAAGTCACCAACTAATGGTGAGGAATTATGTAACAATATGAAACAAACAATGAAATATAAAGCCCGGAAGACCCAAAGAGTCCAAAGGTTGAAAACACAATACAAAACACATGAAATGTGAGCCTAGGCAAGAGCCTAGGACATATGACCAATTTGTAGCAAATTGATCCGATGTAAAATAATCTTGGCCATACACTTGCCTAATGCTAAAGCCTCAATCTGTAAGAGAATTGAGAAATCACTACAACTAATTTGATGTCTATCTCTGATCTGCTGGTAACAAGGACATTCAACAAACACATGGTGCTCATCCTCAACTTTGCTCATAGTACACAATATGCAAAGTCGCATGAAGTGCTCTATCTGCTGCCAATGTCCTTGTTCTACTTTTAGTCTATCAGAGCTAGTTCTATACTGAGCAATAACATGTCTAAGTTAAGTAGAAATCCTAGCCAAGAGATAATCTTGCTCACAATACATCAACATAAGATTTAAAAATTGCTAAAAGAACACCATCTTGGTACTGGTGTTGTGGGGAATGTTTGGTCTTGAGGGTGCACCAAGCACATGGCTGCTTGTGCTCAGTTTGTCCCTATTGTCTTTCTTTTGGATTTTCTCATTGTCACGGGGTGATCTGTTTCAAGATTGCACTGGCACTTGGCTGCTTGTGATTAGATGGCTCTGTTTATCATTGGCTCACACCTTGCCATTCAGAGTCCTATTCTTGCACTCTTGTCTGGTCAGCAATCCTCTCTCTATGGTTTCTTGAGTTGGGCTTGTCTAGAATTATTGTTTGTCCAAGTTCACTAGCTAATGTTCAAGTTAGTTAGAGATGGTTTATATTTATCGGGGCGACAATGAACTTTTTCTGACAAGTCATAACCCTTAAGCTAGTTTCAGATCAATGTGACCAGATAGTGGGAAGGATCTCCCTATGTAGCATGACTGGGAGCTCCTAGAATAGAGTCCTCTCTGACACTTTCACGGATTGAAATATTCACATTTGACCATGGAGAACTACAAATACACCACAACATCATCCTTGCAATTTACAACATTCGGAAGAAATACCCAACTCCAGACCAAACAGGGATCACCTAAGTTCCAACTGTCCAAGCACATCAGAAGATAGATTCAACCTATCTTCTAAATGCATTCCCTATCCCTTACAGTTTGTTGCCTTCTTGTCTTGTCGTAGCTGTCTCATGATCCATCTTAAGTCCTCCCTTTGTCCGGCCTCTCCTTCGTGAGTTCTCCTCTATCCAACATCTCCTTCAAGAGTTCTCCTTTGCCAACACTCATCACATCAAACTCTCATTCGAATGTGTAGAAGACCAAGACCGAGGAGAGAAATAGGAGAATGGAAACTCACATTGGGACACTTGAATGAGGAAAAACTCTGAATGCCTAACATGAGCTTTGACTTTGGTATTCATGGGTAGCATACAAAGCCCTTGAGAAGCTTCTCAAGAAGCGTCCTTGAGCCGCTTTCTTAGAGTGCAAGCCAAGTTAACTAGGAAACTTTTCAAGAAGCTTCCTTCTAGAAGCCGCCTACTTGGCATGCAAGCTAAGCTAGTTAGAAGCTTCTAGAAGCTTCCTTCTTGAAGCTACCTGCTTGGAGTGCAAGTTAACTAGTTGTGAAGCTTCCCAAGAAGCTTCCTAGATGCTTCTAGAATATTTTAGGCTAATTTGGCTTATTCTCTACTTTGTTAGCCTTACTAACTACGTCGCTAAACTCCATATTGTTACATATTCCCCCACTGCTAGTTGGTGACATCCTTGTTGCCATTGAAGCTTCAAACTCCTAGATGGCAGTCTGTGCATTCTGGAGGTGAGAAAGAGGTTCCCATGTGGCATCATGAAGGGGATACCAGTTCCAAAGGAGCTTGTACTCCGTATGCTGTCGGCGTCCGTGTTGGATGTGGCAACGTGCAAGGATACAATCAATTTCGTACTCTTCATGATCATTGATAGGGATAGGAGGAGGAGGAGGTTGGACGCAAGAGGAAAAAAAAGAGGAGTTAGGAACCAAAGATTTCAACTTGGAAACATGAAAGACAAGATGGATGCAAAGCGCATATGACAAGGCAAGGCAAGTCGGTAAGCAATAGGAGAGACAATTTGGGTGACATCAAAAGGTCCTATCCAATTTGTGGCAAGTTTACAAACTTAGGTATCAAGTGGGAGGGGTAGATTACTAGAGGATAACATAACTTTATCACTGACTTCAAAGGTGAGATCACAACGATGGTAGTCCGCATATTGTTTTTGACAATTTTGAGCAACAAGGATGTGAGATTTGGCTTGTTAAAGAGATTTGGATACAATGGTCAAGAAGGTTCAAGTATGAGGGAACTGAGAAGGGGGAGGAGCAAGAAGAGAATCTAGGACAAGTAGATCTTGGCCAAAATTGAGAAAGAAAAGAGAGAATCCAATGCTTGCATGTTTAGAATTATTGTATGCAAACTCTACAGCTGCAAGACATTCATCCCAATTGGTATGGTGAATGTAAACAAAGGCTCAAAGCATATCTTCCAAGGTGAAATTTGCATGTTCAATTTTTCCATCAGTTTGAGGATGATAGGTTGTGGACAAAGCAAGTTTTGTACCAAGTATCTAGAAGAGGGTTTGCCAAAACTTTCTGGTGAAGCGAGGATCATGGTCTGAAATGAGTATACATGGCATCCTATGATGTTTAAATACATTATCAAAGTAGAGTTGCGCCAAGGTTGGAGCATCCGCAGTATCAACCGTTGGTGCCAAATGGATTCTCTTACTAAGCTTATCCACAAACACCACAATGGTTGTATTACCTTGTTGTGTCTTGGGCAAGGAGGTGATGAGATCTAAGCTCACATGTTCCCAATGAGTAGTTGGAATGGGAAGTGGCTGAAGGAGTCCACTCGGCTTTTGGTTACAGGCCTTGTTGCATTGACAACTCTCACATGATTGGACAAACTCCCAAACATTTTGTGTCATGTTGGGCCACCACCATTGGCATTGGAGGGTACCCAAGGTCTTGTCTACTCCCATGTGACCAGCTATTGGTAGATCATGGTCTTCTTGAAGGCGAACAAGTCAGAGATCACCTTTGACTAGAATATAGATCCAGTCCACATAGAATAGAAGGCCTTCCTTGAAGAAGAAGGTGTTGTATTCCTTGTTGCCTGTTGTCAGACAACCATGTAGCATTTGGAAGAAGAGATCTTGTTGTAGAGGTGATCTAAACTCATTATGGACCTTGGGGTCAATTGACACCGTCATAATTGCCACCGTGATGAGAAGAAGAGACTTCAAATCAGGTTGTCATGATAGAGCATCAAGGATGACATGGAACTGACCTAGTTTGTACTCAAGTTTGATATCAAAAAATTGGAGTTGCTCTTCCCATCAATGATGTTGACTCTTCATGTGTTCTAAGTGTAAGGTCTACAACAATGGCTTGTGATTAGTTTGCATGATCACTTGTTTCCCCAAGAGATAATGCCTCCATACCTTGGTGGCATATACCATTGCAAGTTGTTCCCAATATCAAGCTGTGTAATTTCTTTAACCTATATTTAGTTGGCAAGACACAAAGGCAATGGGATGTAGTCCATCTGGGAATTCTTGTCACAACACAACTCCAAAGCAAAGTTAGAAGCATCAAAATCAACCACACAAGGTAGTTGAGGATCGTATGGTTGAAGAATGGGTCTTGAAGACACCATATGCTTTAACTTTTGGAATGCTTCTTCATGCTTGGTGGTCCATTGGAAGCTTGAGTTCTTTCCCAAGAGGTCAGTCAATGGTGCAACTACATGAGCATAATAATGGATGAACCGTTGGTAAAAACTGGCCAATCCATTGAAAGCTTGTACTTTTGTACCATCCTTTGGGGTAGACCAATCAATAATGGCCTTGATTTTCTCTTCTTCCATCTTGATCCCCTCTGATGAGATCTTATGACCCAAGAAGGTAACCTCTTTCTGCCAAAAGGCACACTTTGACTTCTTGCAATAAAATTTCCATTGTCTTAGTCGTCTTAGGACTGCTTGCACATGATTCATGTGTTTTGCCTCTGTCTTATTATAGATTAAGATATCATCCAAGAACACCACCATGGACCGATCCAATAGTCCATCCAACACCTGATGCATCTGATCCATGAAGACTGTTGGAGCATTAGTGAGTCCAAAAGGTAGAACTCTCCACTCAAAATGCCCATACCTTGTGCAAATAGCAGTCTTTTGCACATCCTCTTTATCAATAGGAATTTGCCAATAGCCGCTATGAAGATCCAACTTGGAAAAGTAACGTGCTCCACTTAGTTGATCAAGCAAGTCATTGATTTGAGGCAAGGGATATGCATTCTTCATGGTTTACTTATTGAGCCCACGGTTATCAATACAAAAACAATGTCTTCCATCCTTCTTTGGAACAAATAGTACCAGTGCTCCCCAAGGAGAGGTACTATGCTATATGAAATCCTTCTTCAACAACTTTGTAAGTGTTATTCGCAACTCCTCCAACTTCTTTGGTGAGAGCCGATAGATTGGTCTACTCATTGGAGTACTCCCTAGCAATAACTTGTTCTTGAAGGGCATACCTCGATCGGAGTGTAATCCCTTTGACAAATCATCCAAAAAAATGTCCGTAAACTCTTGAACTATCCGATCAACCATTGCTTGATGATGCTCTTGGCCCTCTATAATACTCCAAGGACAAGAGAAGAGAGATGACACAGATTGCACACTCAAACATTCGATGCCCCAAAGGAGCACCTTCTCTTTATTATATAGACAAAGAGGATCTCCTCCAAGGAAGCTCCACCATAGGATTAGGGACATAGATAGGTGACATATCAGCAAGCTCCACCCTTGGATTACTTACTTGGATGGGTGACATGTCTATTCTAGGTCCTATCTGGTTGGTCAAACAAACTTTGACCAAAGGGAATCTTTTAGGGAATCTTCCTATAGGAATCTCAGAATCACGTGAGTAAGGTACCATTGGAAAGCTCTCGATGAGACAAATCAGGGAGAAGGAAGGCCAGCCTTTCCTCTATAGGGGGGAATCTGCACATTTTCGAGGCCTAATTCATCCGTTTAGGCCTCCCAAATTGCCTTCAAAGATTTCAGGCATATTTCGGTTCCTACTCTATTAGTAGAAGTCTCCTTTTGGTGATACCTCTTTCTGATCTGTTTAGTCCATCATGTGTAACATCCTTCCAGATGTTACCAAACCAATTCTCACCTTTAAATCATATGTCTAGCTATTGGTTCTAAGGTTCTCAAGTCTATTTGGGTTTCTACCCTATTAGTAAAAGTACTCTTTTGGTGATACTTCTATCTTATCTATTTTGACCATCATGTATAACATCATTCTAGATGTTACCAAACCAAATTTCACATCTAGATCATATGGCTAGCTCTTGGTATTACACCGGCAAACTTCCCATCTTGGGACTCATCTCCCTTCAAGGTTTCCTCTATGGCTACCTTCTCAACAAACGTTCTATCTTGGGACTGACTATTCTTAGGTGTCTTACTCAGAGGTGCCAGACAACCTAATCAGAAATTTCTACCTTGATTCTGTACTTGAATTTATCATTGGGTCCAATTGAATTGAATCTTATGATGTTCAAGCCAAGGTAGACCCAGAATGATATCATAGTGTAGAGGTGCCACTACAAACCTCATACACTCCAAATACTCCTTCCCAATCTTGAAGGTAACAAGATGTGAGGTATGGAATGCAAAACCCTTTCTACCATCTGCCATCATCAAACTACTTCCAATCACTGGCTTGATAAGAATACCCAATTCCTTTGCTACTTGCATTGACATGCAATTCTCTGAACTTCCAAAATCAACCAAAATCCTACAACCTTGATTAGATATCGTACCTTGCAAGTGAAGTAAACTTGCATAGGTCGAGCCTTCAACCCCATTAGAACTAATCAATCTCCCAATATGTGGCTCAAAATCTCCTACTGGAATTCCTTGTTTCCTTGATCATTCTGTTCCACAAACTCCATCTGGGCAACTTGTTGAGGTCACCCATTCCTAAGTGTGCATTCAGCAATGTGATGTCCAACTTGGTGACAATAAAAACAACCTCCATTTTTTTGCAATCTTTCTCTATTTGTTGTACCAAGTGGTCTTTGTTGGATAGCATTAATCTCTATTGGTGCCGGTTCTTCCACCTGTGCATAGTGTACTAGTAGGCCTTGTGTAGGTCGAGGTCAAGACCAAGTCATTGCAACCAAGGAATCAAAGCACTCAACCAATTGCATGGCTTCTTCTACTTTTTGTGGTTCCCGCATGGTCACCTCCAATTTGGTTCATGACTTTAATCCCCGCACAAATCAATCTAGAACTTCAACTTCTTGTAGATATGGAATCTGCATGATGATGTTATGAAATTGTGTAATGTAGCTCCTTACTAAGCCAACTTGCTTCAACTCTGCCAATTTATCTTGTGGCATTTATAGTTTGAAACCAACCCAATATTGCCTCCTTGAATTCTGCCCATGTCAAAATTGGTGCAACAATCTATCATTCAGCTTGCTCTACTCAAAATTGCCACCAAAGTTTTGCCACACTATCTAATTGGCTAGAGGCCAAGAGAATCTGTTTCTGTTCATCTTGAAGATTGGTGGCTTCAAAGTAACATTCATAGTCAAACACAAAATTCTCCACTATGCTTGGAAGATGCTTGGAACACCTTGGGTTTTGGAAATCAAATGAAATCTTCTCAATCTCAAATTGGCGCTCTCTCTATATATTCTTGTTGTTACTGATCTTGTTCATCTAACAATTGAGTAAGATTCATCCAACAATTGAGTAAGGTGCTCAATTTGTTGTTGCATCATAAGGATAACATCTGGTATTGTCACCATAGCTACTACTCTATACCAGTACTCCCAATTTATCTAATTGATTAGCACATAGATGTAGTACGTCCACCGTTCTCCATAAGTTACAACCGGAAGTATCAAAGATTCCTCAGACATGGTGATCATATGTAGAAAATCTTACCCAAAGTGCGAGGTGATAAATTGTGTGAAATGATGCTTGGGTAATATTTGGATATGAAAATCCCAATGGTTTGGTGGAAGTGGATTTGGCGGTCCATAAATTCCATTCATCCCATTCTTGCTCTAATACCAATGTAAAAGACCAAGACCAACAAGAGAAATAGGAGAATGGAAACTCACATTGGGACACTTGAATGAGGGAAAAATCATAATGCCAAGCATGAGCTTTAGCTTTGGTATTTATGGGTAGCATACAAAGCCCTTGAGAAGCTTCTCAAGAAGCTTCCTTGAGCTGCTTTCTTAGAGTGCAAGTCAAGTTAACTAGGAAGTTTCTCAAGAAGCTTCCTTCTAGAAGCTGTCTACTTGGCATGCAAGCTAAGCTAGTTAGAAGCTTCTAGAAGCTTCCTTCTTGAAGCTACCTACTTGGGGTGCAAGTTAACTAGCTGGGAGCTTCCCAAGAAGCTTCCTAGATATGTCTAGAATATTTTAGGCTAATTTGGCTTATTCTCTACTTTGTTAGCCTTAATAACTACGCTGCTAAACTCCATATTGTTGCAAAATGACTCTCCTCTGTCCAACCTCTCCTTTGTGAGTTCTCCCTTGTCAACACTCATTCTTGCAAACTCTCCCTCAAAAATTCACTTCCCTATCACACTCTGCACTTCTGAAAACCCTCAAAGGAACCTCACTTCTATCAACACTCACAACATATACTCTCTTCATTTGAAAATTCAACCTCTTGTCTTAGATGCTCTTCTAAAAACCCTCAAAGAAACCTCACTTCTGTCAACATGCACAGCATATACTCTCTTCATTCAAAAATTCAACCTCTTGTCTCAGCTGCTCTTCTGAGAACCCTTAGAGGAACCTCACTTTTATCAACATGCACAATATATACTCTCTTCATTCAAAAATTCAACTTGTTGTCTTAGCTAATATCCTGAGAACCCTCAGAGGAACCTCACTTCTATCAACACACACAACATATACTTGAAATTTCATCTCCTATCCAAGGCCAAGTTCCTCCTTTTGAACTCCTTCTCCAACCTCTGCATAGGACCAAGCTAAACCTAATTCAATTTTTCTCTCTCTCTTCTCACTATCACTCACAAAGTTGAACAAAAAACCCTCAGAAATCTCCCTGCTCTCCTTCCTGCTCTTGTTCAGTGCAGGGCAAACCTAGGTCAAAAACCCTCATGTCACCTATTACTGCTTAGGGTAAAGCAAAACCCTTCAAAAATCTCCCTTTATCTCTCACTGCTTAGGGCAAAAGCCCTTGACGATCCTCCTCTCTCCTCAATAGGCCAACTCCAAACCTTCACTCTAGTTCCTGTCCAACCAAAGCAACCCTAACTCAAAATTCTTTTCTCTCATCTTGTCACTCAACAAGCTGAAACAAACCGTCTAGAATTTCTCCTTCTCTCTTGCACTCCTGTCCAAGCCAAAGCAAAACCCAACTTGAAATTCTTTTCTCTCATCCTGTCACTCAGCAAGCTGAGCCAAATCCCTCAAGGATTTCTCCTTAAGCCCATGTCCACTCGAAACCCTTACTGATTCTCCCTCTTAGCCAAGGCCTCCAAAAGTATTTTCAACTCTTTCCTTGGTCTTGTCACTGCCCAAAGGCCTCTCAAAGCATTTCTCTCTTCTTCCTCTGTCCTGTCACAGACCAGGCCAACAAAACCCTCAAAAAACCTTCTTGTTTTCTCCTTTACTCTCTTCCTACAGTTCAGATCAAGCCAAACCTTCCCGACATTTCTCTCCTTGCTCATGCACAGCCAAAGCCAGCCCTCAAAATTTCCCCTTCCTTCTTGTCTTATCATAGGCCATGACAAGCCCTTCAAAAATTCCCTCCACTCATCACAGTCCTCCTCTCTAGGGCAAATATCTCAAAGCCTTTACTCTTCCTTCTGTCCTCCTATCACAGACCAAGGCTCAACAAAATCCCTTGAAATTTTCTCCTCTATTCCATTTGGCAATATTGTTCAAGGCAAATCTCCCGAAGCCTTAAATCCTTCCCTTTGTTTCCTGCCTCAGACCAAGGCTCAACAAACTCCTTCAAAATTTTTCCTACTCAATGTCCTGGTGTCCAGGCCAATCTCTTGAAGCCCATCTCCTTTCTTCTGTCTTCTGTCATAGACCAAGGCCCAAGCAAACCTTCCAAAATACTCTCACTCTTCAGTTTGTCACTCCTGTCCAGGGCAAACTCCCAAAGCCCTAACTCCTTCCTTGTTGTTTCCTATCACAGACCAGGCCAGCAAAACCCTTGAAACCTCTCTCCTTCCTTCTGTCCAGTCCAGCCCATTTCTTGCAAAATTCAACTCCTTCAGCCAATTCTCATAAGGCTTTACACTCAAGAAAATATCCCTACCCTTTTATTGTCAAAACCCTACAATCCCTTCATGAGGAACACTCCTTCTCCTCTCCACTAACACAAACCAAGGCAAAAAAAATCCCTCGAAAAAATTAGCCCCATTCCTCTTCCAATCCTTGTCACCTTCTTGCTCTCTCCTCCTGAACCTTCCCCTTCTGCCCAAAACCTGTCACTCCTTTGTCACTTACTTGTCACACCTCTTGTGGGACAAAAATCCCCCCCTTGTCCATTGTCTGTCCCAACCTTCTCAAAGGCCTTCCTTGATAATTCCCTTCACAGATCAAGCACTCACCAACCAACATTTTGGGAAATTCCCAACAAAAGTTCTTTTGCTCAAAGTTCCCAAAATGAATTCTCAAGTGCCTTTTGCTCAAAAATACTAAATGAAATACTCACATAAGCCTTCTTTGCTCAAATGGCACCAAAAAAAATATTCTCTCAAGATTTACTTGCTCAAATGACACTAAATAAATATTCTTGAGATTCCAGTTCCATAAACAAGTCATATGTCGGTGTATCACAAAGTTAAGCTCTGAGTGTTGTGTAACACAAAGAAACTATTGAGCTTAGGTATCACAAAGGGAAACTCTAGAGCTCACCAAATGGCACCAAGTCTCTATGAATCATTTTCCTAACGACACCGGGTACTTACCATAAACTAAGTAAGAACTGCTCTTTGATCACCTCTTGTAGTGCAATAGGCTCCAATCTCTAATGTCGTTCAGAAACATTCCACTTTGTGCCCATGCAATCATATCTTTATACCAACCAATCAATAGAGTGGCACAGAAAGCTTGGTAGGGAAGTCTCTCATGCTCCATGGACCTCATCTTAGTGGCATATGTGAGAGCTAAAAACAAAGCTTCAACCTCAAGAGGTAAGAAGCTTGTTTCAGCAAGCAACAATACATAAGGAGTTTGAGTCCTCACTCCAAATTCATCACACAAAAACAGTGTTTTAACTTTCTCCACCTTTTGCCACCATGTCTTCTTAGTACTTGGCTGAGATCTAAGCACCATAGAGAACCACCGGCTGCACAAGAGATTTGGAAAACACCATCATCAACCCCCATGTGGTAAGATGAGAAAGTCTAGAGCAATTCATGAGTGAATAAAAAGCTCTAAACCCTGCATTGATTCTCATCTTCACACATGAAGACCAACTATAGTCATGAGAAAACTCAAGGCCCAAGTACTTATAAGAAGGAACTTGCTTGGAATTTTGTCCATCAAAAAAGAAAGGTGTGCTTAGAAGGTGTCCATCACTTTTAGAACCCACCACAATCACCTTGGATCAAAAATTAACATCATCTTGAAAATAAATGGAAAGCTTGTCAAGGTTCACCTACATCTTTGTTTGATTGCAAAATAAGATAAGAGAATCCAACAACTTCTATAAACTCTCTGGATTGGTAGAGAGGAAGACCACATTTGCATAAAGGAGTGCATGTATCATCAGAGAGCCAACCTGTACATTAGTAGCTCTAGCTTCCATGAGTACCCTCTCTAGATCATTGATGAAGATTCCAAACAAAGTTGGGGATAGTGAGCAGCCTTGAATCACACCCATTGTGCTAAGGACATCTTGAGAGCTCAAAGATGAAATTTTCACAACCACTTTCTCATAGAGGCTAGAGATAGCACCAATCAAATCCATTGAAACACAACTTCAATGAGTCTCTCAATTAGTGATTTCCTAAGCACCTTATCAAAGGCCTTCTTGAAATCAATAAATGTAACATAGAGAGCACTCCTAACACCCTTAGATTTCCACCACAAAACATGGAGTACCAATAGGTGGTCCAAAGTACTAAAGCTTGATCTGAAACCGGCTTGGCACTTAGCTCAAACTCTGTAGTTTTTAGCCCAAGTACCCAAAATTCAACCATACAACTTAGCAAAGATACTACCCACTAGAATGGTACAATAATATATATATATATATATATATATATATATATATATATATATATGATGACAATATCTCTATGACCAGACTTGTGGATAAGAACTACCTTCTTTGAGCACCATCTATCAAGAAAGCCACACCTGATTGCCTCATTTAAGAGAGAAGTGAGTATTGGAATCAGATGACTACCGCCTCACTTAAGTAGTTCAACACATAGTCCATCAAGGTCTTCAGCCTTACCATTGGTCCGCTTCTTGAGTTGATACTTGACATCAGCTTCAAAGATGGTGAGAGCAGATCCAAGGCTAGGTGACATGCTTGGAGCATCAGGAAAAGTACAAATCCTTCACATACTTACAAAGCTCCTTCAAGTCCAGCAATGGAGATGGAGATCTGATAGTTACCTTCTTTCAAAAAGCCTTAGGATTGCTCCTCAATTCAATGCTCAACTCAACTCCCTTGAGTCTCAAAAATGCCCACTTTTTGCTCTTCACCAACTTTTTGTACAAAACAAAGGTCTGATTTTGTGCAATCTGATCAAGAGACCTATCCATAGCTTTGATCCTTGCCATTTTACAATCAGCATCATAATACATATTGTAAAGGAGACCAAGTCTCTTCTTATGAGAATCTCTTGGAAACAAAGTAGTTGATGTAGATTGAAGAAGTTCAACCAATTGATCATTATGTTGTTGAAAATCAGAACTCCACTCCATAGAGCTCAATTTCTCTTGGATAGCTTTTTGGCACAAATCTCTCTTGTGAAAATCTAGACAAATTTTCCCTCTAAAGGCATGGTCAATAAGCAATGTGGTTCTATTGAGGCAAGGAAGAAGGATGGTACAAGATAGAGGTGCATGGTCAGATTCTAGTTGAGGATCTAAAATAGCAAAATCTGAGACAAGGTGGATATCATTAGCTAAAGTGAGCATATAATTTACGGTGCTTGATCCACCTAAAGCAAAGCATGTGCTCTTACAAGTTTCTGGAAATTGAGAAAGGCCATTCAAGATTTTCAAGCTAAAATTGGTACCAAAGCTCACAAAGTGCTCACTCATGGGGTTGGACATAGAATCTTTGGAAGAGCAAGACCAAGCACTAGAATCATCTATCAAGGTACAAAAAGGGTCATCACAAGGTTACTCAACTTAGGGATCTGAGAGACTTGGATCCTAGCATTGAAATCACCAAGAACAAGTACTACACCTTTACTTTGAAACTCCAACCCATCCTTTGTCAAGGAGTGGAAAGGTTGTATGGTGTTGAGAGCTCCACTTGAGTAGATTAGTGATGTCAATGGAGCAAAGTAACAAGCAGCAAGGAAGCAAGGTATAACAACTCCACCAATCTTCAACCATTGGTATTGTCCACTTGAGTCTTGGCCTATCAAAGAGACTGGTTTTTCAAAGCCAAATCTGACGTTAGTAGCAATACCTCAAAGCCCCTTCCTTTGTGTTGCCTCCGCTTGTTCTAGGTTGAACCAACAAGAGTGAAACCTTCAATGTCTTCAATGTTGTTTCCTTCATGTTCCCATGTCTCCGCAAGATTCATCAGATCAGCATCATCCCACAAAGGCTTAGCGCTAGAGTACTTGGTATGTGTGAGCCCATGAACATTCCAAAATAGCACTCTAAGGATTTGGAATTGCTATGAATTAGTTGACAATTTCTTTTGAGTAATCATAACTCTATTATCTCTCAAGAATACAACAAAACCTGCTTGTTGAGCCTTCTTCACTTTTGCTAATTCTCCCTTCTTTGCTTGCCATTGGAGAGATGTGAGATCAGGGTCCAACCAGATGTGCCGCCCCTTCAGTATAGCCTTGTTTGCTATCACTAAATTCCTTTGAGTTTCTGAGCCAAACCTCATCAAAATGCTTCTTGGTTGTGGACCTTTCTGTCCCAATCTATATGCTTGCACAATTTGAGGATCATGGACTCTCAAATAATCAGCAATAAACTTACACACTATGGCCTTGGTGTCTTCCTTCTCAATCTTTGGTAAACTTGAAATCCTCAAGTTCTTCATTCTTACCAGTTGGTTCTCCTTCTCAACCTCATGCTCTTGCAAGTAAGAGATTTGAGCCACCTTAGTAGCTTCAGCATATGACTTCATCTTGACCTCTAATGTGTCAATAATCTCCTGCAACTCTCCATTTTGTGAAGCAATGTTGGTGACTTGTGCTCCCAAGGGAGCAACCTTCTTAGTAGCATCCACAATACCCTTGGTGGAATCTAACATCAAACTACTGCTTTTCTTGAGTTCTTGGATATCTAGGGTGATTGAATTCAGAGAATTTTTCATAGTCATGACAGCTGCTCTTACGGTTTCCAAATCTTCCATAAGAGTGTTCATGCATTGAGACATAGGGGCAAACAAGCTCTTGAGATCCTTGTGGAAGTCATTTTCTTTTCTTTACATTTCAGCAAGATGTTGTTGTTTTGAAGCTATATCAACAATGTCTTGCACCATCTTGGAAGCTTCATTCTAGAAGCTCCAAAGTGTTACTATGAAAATATATCCTCTACTTCACTCAAGCTCTACAAACTTGGACTCTTGGAATTTTAGTTTGCAAAATCTGAAAACTTTTTAGCAGATTTCAAATTCCCATGGTTTCTATTTCATAGAATGATACTCTTCATAAATCTATATCCACCAATAGCTCTACAAATACTTGTTCTAATTATCCAAAAATCTACTCATTTGGACTTGTGTATCAAAAATTATAAACTTTTGAATTTGCACTTTCTTACATGAAATTTGTTAAATCCTAAAAATTTCAAAAATTCCCAGCCTTGGCAACAATAGATAAAAATCTAAAAGTGAGATTTCATGAGCTCTTGAAGAACTCTTTCAAACAAACCAAAAATGAACTCATTTGAGGAAATAAATATTGAGATATGGCCTCTAGAGTTTTCTATGCTTAACTTCTAAACCTCATTGAGTCACAAAATTCAAATGCTTATAACTTCAATCACAAAGCTTCAATTTCTATGAAAATAGTTTCAATCAATAGCTCTTGACAAGATGCTTCTAATGAGATCAAGATCTCCTCATTTGAAGATGTGAGTCCAAAGTTCTAGCCTCTGAAACTTGCAGATTTGAGCACCACCAAGCGCACAGGATCACAGATTGATGAAACACAAAACTTGCTCCACAGAACTCCAACTTCATAAAAAATTTATTCAAAAGAAAGCTCTTCCACAGTTGTTCCTAATGAGCCTAAGATTGAAACATTTGGACATGGAACCAAAAAGTTACAATGTGTTGAAATTTGAGCTCAAACCCTAAAATTTGCCAAAGATGATAGAATTGAAATCTTCATAACTTTATGTGTGGATGTGATCTTTGAGCATGTTTAGTATCAATCAAAAGAGCTTCCCATGGTGCACATCCAATGCCACAAAAGTCATTCCATTTGGACACCATATGATGAAGATTCAAATTCCCAAATCTGGATCCCCTGTTAGAAATTTCAATCAATCATAACTTTTTGCAAAGAGCTAAGATCAATGCAATCTTGGTAGCTATGGAAAGCTCTTTGCAAAGCACTTCTTAAAACACCAGAACCACAGTTTTTAGACATGTATGTAGTGAGATATGGCTTGCCAAACTTTTGAGACTCCTCTCCTCTCAAACTTTTGAATCCTCTCCCATTACCCATTACATATGGAGTTTATGGATGAGTTAATAAAGACTAAAAAAGTAGTAAATAGGCCAAATTAGCCAAGAATTATAAGAATATTTTAGAAGCATCTAGGAATTTACTTGGTACCTTCCAAATATTGGGTAATGTGCATGTCATGTGGTGACTTCTAGGAGGAAACTTTTTGGGAAACTTCTTGGCTATCTTAGCTTGCACACCAAGTAGGTGGCTTCTAGAAGGAATCTTCTTGGGAAGATTCCAAACTAGTTTAGCTTGCACACCAAGTGTGCAACTTCTAGAAGGATTTTTCTCAAGAAAATTCCCAATTAGCTTGGCTTGCACTCTAAGAAGGCGGCTTTTAAGAAACTTCATGAAAATCTTCTCAAGAGCCTAATATATCCCTTATAAATACCAAAGCCCAATTTCATGCTAGGCATTTGGAGTTTTCTCATTCAAGAGTCTCAATATGATGGAAGATCAAAGTGAAAACTTTGATCTTCTATTCTCCTATTTCTCTTCTTGGTCTTTTACATTGAAGAACTTTAACCAATTGATCACTCTATTGTTGAAAATTAGAACTCCACTCCATAGTGCTCAACTTCTCATTGTTGGTACAAATCTCTCTTGTGAAAATCTAGACAAAGTTTCCCTCTAGGGGCATGCTCAATAGGTAATGTGGTGTAAGAAAGAAGGACGACAAAGGATTGAAGTGCATGATCATATTCAGGTTGAAGATCTAAACAACAAAATCAGAAACACAATGTATGTCACTAGGTGAGGTCAACATGTAATCTTTGCTACTTGTAATACTCCAAGGATAGGAGAAGAGAGAAAACACAGACTTCACACTCAAACATTCGATCCTCCAAAGGAGCACCTTCTCTTTATTATATAGACCAAGAGAGTCTACTCCAAGGAGGCTCCTCCATAGCATTAGGCACACAGATAGGTGACATGTCAGCAAGCTCCACCCTTGGATTACTTACTTGGATGGGTGACATGTCGATCTAGGTCCTATCTAGCTGGTCAAACAAGCTTTGACCAAAGAGAATCTTTTAGGGAATCTTCCTGTAGGAGTCTTAGAATCACGTAAGGTACCGTTGAAAAGCTCTTGACAAGACAAACCAGGGGGGAGGGAAGGCCAGCCTTTCCTCCATAGGGGGGGGATCAATACATGTTTGAGGCCTACTTCATCCGTTTAGGCCTCCGAAATTGCCTTCAAAGATTGAAGGCATATTTTGATTCCTACTCTATTAGTAGAAGTCCCCTTTTGGTGATACCTCTTTCTGATCTGTTTAGTCCATCATGTGTAACATCCTTCCAGATGTTACCAAACCAATTCTCACCTTTAAATTATATGTCTAGCTATTGGTTCTAAGGTTCTCAAGTCCATTTTGGTTTCTGCCCTATTAGTAGAAGTACTCTTTTGGTGATACTTCTATTTGATCTATTTTGACCATCATGTATAACATCATTCTAGATGTTACCAAACTAGCTCTTGGTATTACACTACTAGATCCACTAGAAGCAAAGCATGTGCTATTGCAAGTTTCACAAAATTGAGAAGGGCCATTCAAAATCTTCAAGCTACAGTTAGTACTAAAGCTCAAAAAGTGCTCATCAGATCTAGGGAAGAGCGGGACCAAGCACTAGAATCATTTATCAAGGTATGAATAGAGTCATTCTCAAGGTCACTAAACTCAAGAATATGAGAGGTTTGGATCCTAACATTGAAATCAGCAAGAACAATTACTACACCTTTACTTTGAAACTCCATCCTTTGTCAAGGAATGGAAAGGTTGCATGGTGTTGAATGCTCCACTTGAGTAAATTGGTAATGCCAATAGAGAAAAGTAACAAACAGCAAGGAAGCAATGTGTAACAACTCATCCAATTTTCAACCATTTGTATTGTCTACTTGAGTCTTGGCCTATCAAAGTGACTGAGTTTTGAAAGCCAAATCTGATATAAGTAACAATACCTCCAAAGCCTTTTCCTCCATGTTCCTCTGCTTGTTCCATGTCAACAAGAATGGTTAGCAATCAAGTAATGAGAGTGGTTAGCATTCTTATAAATAGACATTCAATCCTCTTGAGATTGTGGATTTAATTTAAAATCCTTTAATATGTTATATATTTCTAGTAAAAAGAAATCTAAAAAATATGTCTGTATATATAATTAATAATTAATGATATTGAAAAATAAATTCACAATAAGGCATATGTAGAGAGTATATCATCTATGTAGAACAAGTACAAGCTCATTGTACATTGTAATAATGAGTAAAGATTGCAATCATCTTGGTCCACTTGTATAGAATAAATTATAATCTTGTTGACTTTTGCAAGTAAGGTACTTTAAAATACATTATTAGTTGATAAAACATTATTACTTATCAATTGATTTGTGTGATATGCATAGAATTATATATCTTGTTGGAGGTAAGTTAGTGATCTTGCATTGTTTTATCTAGATTTGTGTATAGATATAAATATAGATGGTGATTTAGTGGACATGTAATATTTAGTAAATAATTTCTTGAAATTTTTTATTTATGATTACTTAAATGTAAAATTTGTGTTTTTGGTTAATATGTCATATTTAATTTCTGATTTAAATGGCTTTCTTCCCACATAATATTTTATGTTTGAAAACATCAAATTTCTAGCCCAATTTAAATATTCTAAATCAATATGTTTGTGGTGCATCAATCTATGCTCAAAGAATTAAGTTGTATACCAATTAAACATTTTTTGCTTTATTTTGAACAAAGTATAACTTCAAATTGAGAAGATCTCAATAAATATTTTGCTCATACTCTGGTGATGGATGAATAAAGGCTCTGGAAAGTAGATACTATACTTTGAAAGAATTATGAAATAAAATAAATTTCAGATACTATAATATATATAATTTTATATATTGGTAGATCTATTGTTGTGTGATTTGTACAACTTCCTCATTATTTAATATGAAATTTAAAAAGAATTTATTCTAGAAGAAGAAGAAAGTATTATAGAATTAATGAAAAGCTAGAGATATGATAGAACACTATAACATATTTTGATTACTTATTTAGAATTTAATCAACACTTGGAAGCATTTTGAATGAGATACATAGAGGAGTCTAGATTAATGTAAGAAACTAAAATAAAAATTTTATTTGAGAAACTTGAAACTGGTCACATGTCTCGTGAAGAAGATATAAGATTTTTCAAGTTGCAAAATGTGTTCTAAATTTAATATCTCTTGTTCAAGTTGTTAATCATTGGCTTTGAAATTTTGATATTTAGTTGGATGAGAAGAGAGAGAGTAGAGGGAGTGAAGTTTTACATGAGTAGAGGGTAAGAAAATAGTTGATTTATGAAAGAAAAAGAGAGTAGAGGAGAAGAAATAGCAAGTAGAGAGAGAAATTTGTCCAATTGAAGTACAAGGATGGCAAACGATATTGGAGACTATGAGCAAGAATTAGAAATGGTAATTGTGGAGGTCCATAAGAGGCTACTAGTAAATCTAGTACCATATTCTTCTTAATTTTACACTTTGATTTTATTATAATTTATCTATTGGGCATGGTTTGATAAAAATTTATGAGTAGAACTTATGCAAAGATTATCTTTCACGCAAGGGATACTTCTAGTGACCATTGTATGTGTATTGTATGTGCTAGAAGGAAGAACTCATTGATATTTTATACCATAATGGATAATAACTCAAAAGTAAATCTCCCACTCACTCCTCAAATTTCTTGTGCCAAATCTCCTCTAAAATAATAAATAAGGAAAGACTTCACTAATTTTAATATGGAAGGTGTTTCCTTCCCACTCATCAAAAGGATCATCTACTGTTAAATATTAGTCCAAGAGCAACCACCATAATAATACTGACACTCTCAAGTAGGAGATCTCACTCTTTACTCGACAAAGATAGAAGAGGAGACACAAAGTCTCATTCCTCTCTATCTATTGACGTAAAGAATAGATATATTTCATCTCATAAGCCTTCTTTATATACTCGCCAAAGTTACTATAGTAAGTAGTACATTTTCAACTTAGTAAAATCCTTTCTTTACCTAACTTATCTTAGGTAATAAATTTAGGTCAATAGACCTTTATATGGGTTATTTTTTGGCCTCATACGACACCCTTTAGAAACTTACAAGCATATTTCTTAAGGATATAGTATATATTCCTAATTGAAAATACAATATATTTTATGTTTAAGGCAAATTAACCTAACTCTAATACCCAAAGGGCACCTAATTTGGTCAAGCCATTGAATTTAACATTTCTTATACACCAAATCAATTTGTACATGTAATATCCAAGATGGAGATTCCACTTTAATCTAAAGTTTGTCCATAAGATCACACTCTAATATAATCTAATTTAAGCTTCACTATAGTGTCCTTTTGTATATATAGTTCTTAAAATTTATATCTTTCTCTTTTTTTCCCTTAATACTTTAGTTAGAGATGCCTTTAGCTTAGTTATTACTAAATTTATATAATTGTAGCTAACTCTAGATCACCAAAATATTACTAGATATTAGAGATTGTAGTGTACCATAGGATCACAAGACACTAAGTACAGAAAAAGAGACAAATACCCAACCTTCTTTTTGAAAAATATGTAGAACTAAGACGATGAAATAATAGGGAGTACAAATAGAGCTTTTGAATTCCAAAAAAAAACCTTTAATAACAACATCTAAGCTTTGTGAAGGTCTCAAAGAAAATGTAATAATATCATATTAAAGTAGTATTCATTTTAGTAGGATTTATAATGTTAATATAACAAGGAGTGCTTCTAGTATATATAAATTCTCTACATCTATCTAACTATTTATAGTCTAACAAATTAGTAGTACCTCTATATTCATCTATATCATCATCTAATCTAAGTGGGCTCAACTCTTGGATTGGAAAAACTAGCTGAAACAAATATTCATCTATTACCAAATCATTGTTCCTAGATTAATATTTTTGTTTAGAAAAAGATAAATAACTTCAATATGTCCTTCATCACTCTTGTTTAAGTATGATCCTTAATTCCTCTTGTTTGAATGGGATCAATAACCTTTGTAAATAATACAAATATTTTATGTAGTAGTCTTATAGGTTATCTTATTATAATTTTTATTTTAACAAGACAAGCACTGACTTCAGCATTTGAACTCTTTTCCTTTTTATAGGGCTTCTTTGCTATTCTTTTTGGCCCTATTTCCCATAGTTCTTTGTCTAAACAAAGAGCAACAACTTAAGCAATATACTTGTGGTTTGATTATCATTTTCAAGGTATTCAAACTTAATCGCTTCCATCCAATGATGTTTGTATCATGTTGCATTCCACTATTTGGATGGCTTTTATTGTTAGTCATGCTTGGAGAGAAGACATATGTATGTTACTTTTTTCAATAGCTAGTGGAGGAGTTCCACACAATTATGGAGATCCATAGTGGGAATGGTAAGAACATACTTTGTATATATAGTGTGCAAGGAATAACTAATACATTGGTAGTTCTAGAGTGAGAATTGTAAAAAAGCACTTTGTATATATATTGCATGCTTGAGTGCTCCATACATAATCTACAAAGTATATCCTTTTTAGACAATCTTCTGCTATTTTATTGGCACATGGTCATAGTGTATGTTGCATCTCAAAATAAATACATGAAAAGAAACTATTATATCTTTTTCACTTTTTTGTTGTTGTCTTGTCACTATTTGATAAAATACTATTATTTTGTGAATACTATCTATGTAGTAGTGAATACTATTTGTGTATCTCTAGACTTGCTCATCTTACCACATGGGAGTTGAAGAAGGTGTTATTCAGATCTCTTGTACAGCCAATGGTTTCTATGGTGTTCAGATTTGGGATCCATGTACTATGAAGACATGGTGGCAAAAGGTTGAGAGAGCTCAAAAAATGTTTTTGTGTGATGAAATTAGTGTGAGGACTGAAACTCCTTATGTTTTGTTGCTTGCTGAAATAGGGTTTTTGTCTCTTGAGGTTGAAGCTTTGTTCTTATCTCTCACATATGCCACTAAGGTGAGGTGGTGCATGTAACATGAGAGACTTCCATACCAAGCTCTTTGTAAAACTCTATCTATTGGTTGCTATACAGATCTGATTGCATGGGCTACAAGGTGGAACATTTCTAAGCAACATTGTAGCTTGGAGCCTATTGCATTACGAGAGGTGATCAAGGAGAAGTTCTTACATTGTCTATGGCATGAACCTGGTATCAAGATGGTGTTCTATAAGTAGTTTGTAAATCCTATGTTTATGTATTGTGAGCAATATTATCTCTTGGCAAGGATCTCTACTTCACTTAGATATGTCATTGCTCAGTATAGAACTAGCACCCATAGAAAAGAAGGAGAACAAGGACGTTGGACGGATATAGAGCATTCCGTGCAACTTTGTATCATCTGCACATTCATGTTTCTTTATTCGATGGTTTTGTTCCCAGCAGATTAGATTGAAATATCATATTAGTAGTAGTGATTTCTCTACTCTCCTCCAACTTGACGCTTTAGCATTAGGGAAGTATATGACCAAGATTAATCTACATTGGATCAGTTGATTATAGATGGGTAGGTGCACTAGTTTCAAATTTAATGTGATTTGAATTGTGTTTTTTGGCCTTTTTGTGCTTTATATTTCATTGTTTATATATATTTTCAAATATATAAAACTATAAAATTATACCTTTGCACTTCAATGAATATACCTCTATCTTCTTCATTACTCTTTTCAATATATATGAGATTATATCATTGTATCTGAGATTTCTAGCAACATAATAGCGGAACATCTAGACAAACAAATAGTCCCATCACCTTCAAGTTTGACATCAGATTTAGAATCTTGAAGTATAGGGTAATCAAACTTAGTGCCTTAAATTTTAGAGATGGTTTTGGACGTTCCCGGAGCTCCCGTTAACATCCAAGTTTGGGGTTTAGGGTCAAGCACCAATATTCAAGACGCTAAGCTTGATGTTTCAGTACTACTCATGAACTTATAAAATTGGTACCCAGATTTCATAATTAATTGCAGAATCAAACATATACATTTTAGCAAACTTGTGTTAAATATCCGACGAAAAAAAAAGTAAAAGTTCAACAGGGAGATGAGCGACTTGGATTTGCAGTTGCTAGACTGGAGTATTACCTTTGTTTCACTTGCACCATCAACTTAGAATTATACTAATATTTTATTTTGGGAATAATACTACAATAAATTACCCTTAAAATATTATATGTAAAATTTCCTCTTTACCTTACTATGAATGTTTCAAAAATAAACTTTTTTTAGGAAATGTATGAATTTTTATTTTATTTTTTGGTAAATTTCGAAGCCAACAAGAACTGACGTGACTCTTTAGATTCACGCATTGGTTGGGATTTTCAAGCCAAGCAAGAATTGACAAGACCACATCAACCGAACGGTACAGATGCTCAAGTGAGTTTGAAAACTTGACGTACACTACGGGAAATTTAGCAGAAGTGCCAACTTAGGGGTGCGGGTCAGAAAAGTGTCTGTTTCTTTGATGCCTGTGGCAAATACAGGACAGTGCTCCGGTTAGGGAGTGAGATAGTGTACGTCTATGGTTAGTACATGAGGAACGACTTGAATTGCTCTCTCTTGTCTAGAGCCCGACTTTCAGCCTCCCAAAGTTTCCATCTTAGAATTTTCTTGCACATCGCACTGCATTCGCACCAGACTTTCAGTCTTCCCAAATTTCAATTTCGTTCTTCCTGCTGAGGCGCAACTTAAAAGGCTCCTGCACATCACACTGAATTTCGCGCCAAACTCTCAGTCGCCAATGTTGCTAATTCTCCTCTATGTGCTGAAACATAACTTAGAATTCTTATTTACACCACTGAGTGTGGGAAAGGTCACTCCCATTCATATTGAGTGAGAGGATTCATCAAGAGAGGTCGACTTATGAAGTCTGAGAATTCGGAGAAAATGGAGTGAATTCACTATCTGTAGCTCGTGCATACTCGCATTTGAGGTCTGCATTGGAAACATTGACGACATCGGCGCAGCTTTGAGCTGAAAACCCGGCCGAGACAGCCACCACTTCTATATGTTGCAATGGTACGTTTGACGCGTGCTGGTTTCATGTCTTGTTTCTTGTCTTGAAATGTTGGAGGGACGATCGTTACTGTGAGAGTGTAGAGTTCGTAGAAGGCACATATTGTCCAGCAAAACTTACGAGCTTAGGAGATGAAGTGCTTACCTTGGGCCACATGCTCCAGTAGTGTCTTCTTCATGTCGCGAAGCGATTCCGTTGCTTTGCAATCCTTAAAGCTGTTTCACAGTACTTAGACAAATCATGCACTCAGATCACTTTCCAGAGAATGTGAATGTATTGGCCTTTATGTCTACAGCAGATGGTTCTTGTTCTTTGAAACGCATCAGAGGGGATCAAAGTGGAGGTAACTATTACAACATGGTCTCGGTCACTCAGTCCGGCAGCTATAGATCATACTGAAATGGTCCGATATTGCGGATGAGCTAAGATGAGTAAAACAGAAGCTCCCGCTTGGTGCGTGGGGACTGATATTCTCTTTCGTCCCCACTTTCCTAAGAACGAAAGTGGGGACTCGCGGAGGACCTGAGCTCGGAGGGACGGACATGGATTCAAATTCGGATTTGCAATTACCTTGTGCAATTACCTCACGACGGCGTGTGTATCATCTGCCCAGTAAAGCCAGCAGATCACAATGTATTATTCTGCGATGGCTGTGGTAGCGCGTGACACATGCAATGTCTGAAACCTCCACTCCAAGAGGTTCCTAATCATGCCTGCACCTGTCCAGATTGTGATATAGGAGTCCCAAATGGACCGCGTCCGGTTGTGGAAAAAGACAGTATTATTGCAAGAGTTCTAGCATACAGGCAGACTCTTCGCTGACAGCCACAGAGAAAGCTAAAAAGATTATGAACATTCACTGTCCATCTGTTCTACAAACCGACGAAGAGAAAGACGAAGTTGGACCTTCGAAACGAGGCCGAAGGCAGGTCAATAGTACGATGGAGGTCATGCACGAAAATCTGAAGTGCATGATTTGCCTGAGTGTTGTAAACCGTCCCGTGACTGTAAGTTCATGTCAGCATACCTGCCTAAATCAATGAATGTAACTTGCCTCAAGTTTGCCATTCTGCATGAAGTACCCTTCGGCTGTTCCTCTATGTGGTTATTTCAAGTCACAAATTCTAGTGCTGTGCGACTTGGTAACTGCAGACTCTATGTGGGTACAACTCGTGCCTCAAGTGTTTCGAGAAACGGACAAGTAAAAGTCAAGCATTTGATCAAACCTTCGTGAAACCGAACGAGGCATTGCGCGTTCGTAGCCTTGAAGGTAACCTGTCCGGGTGGTAGGGTAAAGCCTCCTCACCTGAGCTTAATGTGTCGTATGACCAGCGCAGCATAACACATTAAATAGTACCTTCGAGTTCTGTTCAACTCTATATAAAAAACTCACACTTCTTCCCCTTCTCGTCTTCCTCATCTTCTTTCATCGACTTCCCTCTCATACAGCGGTGCCCCGCTAGCTTCAAAAGGAACGGAAGAAACTTGTACCAGGAAGAAACGCCAAACTGGTGTATCGTGTGAGCCAGGCTCGGCACTGGTTCTACCTCCAGTCAATAGATCGATGCATCAACAATTTTGGAGATTTACTTAGAGATGTACTGGGTTTTCCCTAACTAAGCCTTTTACAATCCTCTGGTTTATCAGAGTCAGTCTTTGCTTCCTCTCATTTTCTTCCTCGTCAGTACCAGAGCTTGTCGTTACCTCATCTTTTAATTGCGTTGGCATATTGTCCTCTCCTTCATCCTTCCGCGAACTGTTGATGCATTCCTTGAATTCTAGAAAGTTTTGAAGAATCCCGTACCAACAAAGGTTGCTCCCAGAAATGTTAGTAGCTTCTGTGAGTGCCCAGTATGCACATCAAATTGGCTTCCTTGATTATCTAATATCTACAGAAGCAAGTTGGGTAACGCTGGACAAGTGCATTGCGTGTGTGGACATTTAAGTTACCGGTGGGCTGAGTCTGAATATATCAAATCTCAAGTAATTTCAATATTATACAAAGAACTCCTAATGTACTAAATACGTGACTGACCATGATTGCTTTCATTACTTTGTCAGCTCACATAAAGAGACGAGGTCCTCCTACGCGCCTGGAGAGAAATGTGTGCGTTATGATGGGATCTAGAGAATCGTGGCTTGTTGGAGGAAAATCGGGATTCAGGTGAGGAGTTCATCTACATAGTTTTATCGGATGTGAGAAACAACGCTCTCTAGGGGCAACTTTTCCTCTGGCTTTTACTTTCTCCAACTCATTTTTATTCTACCTTATGTGATCTATAAATTTCTTGGTATGATGAACAGGGTTTTCGAGTTTGCAGATATCTGTTTGTGAGATGTGATACTAAACCGTCTCCGTGGTCAAGGTGCTTATATGCTTTTCTCTGGTAGTGAATTCTGTCGTCAACCAATTCATGATGGTACCTCTTTGCACAGCACATTTCCAGTGAAGAACGTGGAGATAGACCTCGAGCTATTCCTGATGTGGCTGCAATGAATTCAGCTAGCGACCTGACCTGGAGGACATCTCCACCTGCCTGGAATTGGAAGGTGTGTTTACTTCAAGTGTTCCAGTTATCAGGACGTCCGATCTTTCTGTATGAAGTGCACTTCACCACTTGTAGATTTTGAAAGTAAGAACTTTCAACTCACATCTTGGTCTGCCTTTCTTTTCCGAGCCATATTTTGTCCTTGATCCTTTTCAGGTGGAGGAGCAAGCCTGGGTCTGGACTCGAAACCCACTTACAAGTAGAGTGGACACTGGCCATAAAAGGGACGCTCCCATCGGGAAGACGTACCTTCAGCAGGAAAGAAGAGTGCATCAGAGAATCATAAGAGGTCGGAAATACCTTACCTTGCACTTTCCGGGAGTTCGACTGAATGTGGACTCATAAATGATAGAGTTCAATACATGTAGCTCGATATTGCCAGTAACAGCAATAGTGATTTGCCTAGGAACTTTTCTATCCCTTTAAATTGGGTCACGTTTCTGACTGTAATTTCTCGGATTTGCAGAATTTGGATGTGTTTTATGTAAAAAAATTATGCAGCAACCTTTGTCTACGCCCTGCGAGCACAATCGTTGCAAGTCGTGTTTACTTGACAAGTTTGCTGGGTTGATGGGTATGAGGGAGAGGAAAGCGGTCGAGGGCGGGAGGACTTTGCGAATGCAGAGGATGAAGAAGACATGTCCTACCTGTAACGGCGACATTACGGATTTCATATCTACTTCCCAGGTAAGTGAAAAGTGTAAATAGTCCTTGATGATTGTATATAAAGTCTGTATAGTAACACTAATTTTGGTCTTTGTTGTGTATTAAAGTGGTCAACCTTTCATGCAGGTCAATCGGCAACTTGAGGGTTGCATCAAGAGTACTCGAAAAGAAAGAAAAGGACGAGATACCTGAGAAATTAGACGAGGTAGTACCCTCAAGTTCGGAAGAGAAAGAAGATGATGAAGACGGAGCGAAAACTCGTGAACGTTCGCCAGTTTCCTGGTTTGCACTGGGTGTAGCAAGTTCGAGCATACCCATAAAACTACCATCAAATCGACATTCCTGCAAATTAGCGGCTGCCATCAATCCTTCGTCACCTCGAGAGAACCATCCTGTCTAGGAAACTGTTAAAGATTGTCAAAGAAGATCCTTTGGTGGGATAGACCTGTCAAAATGCATTTGGACACGATGTACCTAAAACATGTCCAGAAACCTTTAAACTTCTCGTTGTAGAGGACTCTGAAACGATACACGGGTGCCTATACACCAAAGAATTAGAAGTCGGCCTCCAGCTCCAGAACGTGCTGAGAATTCTAAAGGGTATGTACTCGGACGCTATTACAGCAGAAGACGCGAGGTCGTCGTCATGAAGTGGTAGGACACCAGATGGTTGAGGAGACGGAAGACGATTATCCTCTGAAACCTGTGCAGCTAAGGCAGAGAGGTCCTACACAACCTGTCAAGGAGGAGCGAAGTAAGACTTCTGCTAGTTGGAGCAACGAGGAGAAGTCTAGCCCCGTCTCGTTAGCACCCGATGACGTCATGCCGATGTTTCTATACTCACGAAAAGGCTGACTCGAGGTCTTAGAGCAACACGGCAATCCAGCAAGGTTAATCGATGTCCCAGATAGGCCGGTAGTTCTCGTCACGTATCAGAAGGACTACCGATGGGGTGTTAAATGGTTGAAGTAATGGTGGAAAAGCTTGACGAAACGGCAAGTTTGCATCTTAAGTAGATAATAGAAAAACAAGGTATTTTTGTAGATGTTAGACGTACAGAGTTTCTTGTAACCAGATACTCACGAGGTAGAGGCCCTCGTATATACCATCGAAATAGAGTTTCGCTCTTAATTCTATATATTCGCGAACATTCTCTTCATTGTGCCTGGCTACATCTTAAAGTTATGCATGCAAGCTATCCGTTGATTTCCTTTCTGGGCAGGGTTTGTGGACTCTCCTACAAGTACTCAGAGAGGACCACGGATCAGTAGCACTTTTGAGGTGCTACGTAGCGTGTCGGGATGCATTTTGTGTCAGGCCACCAATCAGCAAAGTTTAGTCGTGCTGATCACATGGGACCAAAGCACGTAGTTGGGACCGCGACTATTTACGGTTTCTCTCTGATTGGCAGTGCGTAGCGAACATAAGCTCAGAACTGGAGGCAAGAAGTGGAGTACTGGCTTGAATGTAGTTGTTTGTTTCACTTACAAACTTGTTTGTTTCGTTTCGGACTTTGTTTTCGTTTCAGATGGAATTTAGAGACGTTTCTGGGGAGGGATAATCCCTTTAGATAATCGAACTGAGATTCCTCGTCCATCATATTTGCTTTAGTGAAGAAAGTTCTAGCACCACCCGAACTTGCATCGCATCAACAATCCAGCAAAGTAACTCCTACCCTCAATCCTTGCCGGCCAGCAGAAAATCATATTTTTCAGGAAGTTTCCAAAGCAGAAGATTTTCAAGAAGTTCCTCTACTGGGAAAGGCTTATTGCTAATTGCAACTCTTATCAAAGTCCCACCTGAGCCCGTAGTTTTGCTAACATTTTGCAGGGGAAGGACTGTAAATGCAGTCGAATTGGTCAAAGTGTTGTTACATGAGATCAATGCAATAAGACGTTCTGCCCCTTATATTGATACTACAAGCACATTTTGCCTCATTTTACCTTTTTCATCTCTCCCTTGTACGGCTTGATGGGGTCTTCCCATCCTTCATTTTTTCTACGCGGCCGTCTCTTTCTCTTTTCTTTGTAAATAGATCGCCTTACGAAGTAAAGGCTCTTGTACATATCCTCGCAGAAGGAATTTCACTTTCTCCACCACGAATGCCACCATTCCCACTCATTGCAATCTGCATGCGTTATTGCGTTAGGTTTATCTTTTGGAGACATTGAGCTATGTGTAATTCTTGTAGAAACATTCATATCCAGATGAGATACAGTTTAGTTTCCTTTTGAACAGGGTTCCCGCTGTCTCTTACAAGTATTCAGGAAAGACAACACATGGATAGCTTGTGTCAATTGCCGCTTCTGCGAAAGTCATGCTTTGATGCTTTCAATCGACGCTGCTTCTGGACCAACATACACCCTTGTTCTTGAAGTTATCCGCCTTCTCCAATTCTCTGACAACAGTGAGTTTCTAACAAGGAAATCTCCGCCTCGCATTTCATGAGCTCTGCTTCGCGCGGAACAGTATAAAACAGTGCTTTGATTTAATTTATTTCAAAGCACTTTATCGACAGCGGTATCCAGAGTATGGTATTAGAAAGATAAAAAGATTGGAACAGAAAAAAGATTCATCATCATATCCAACACATCCACAACTATTTATAATGACGATTTATTAGGGTCAATAGAAATGTCTAGCAGATCCCAACTTAAAAGGATCTTATCAATCTGCAGATGATCGAATCACGAACCACGAGCAACCTGGACTTACAATGATAGAAACGACTGGCAAACACCCACTTCAAAAGGATCTTCATCCTTCGCAAGCAGATACTTAGAATCACAAACAAGAAGCAGCAAACTGGAAATACGTTTCTGCACAGTTCTGAAAACTTTCTCACAAGCCGAGAATTCGAGAGCGGTTACAAGACTCGGCAACGCGAGCTGAAGCCTCATATTGAACTTTCTAGTTCTGAATACAAGGTCGGTTAGTTGTCTACATCTCGTACCCATCAGAATTCGAAGGATTTTTACAGAATCGGCCAGATAAGGCAGACAACAAGACCTTAGAGTCGCCACGTCCGGTCCAGCCCCACCCTTTGTGGAACAAAGTCAAGTAATCTCTATACAACATGCCATTCGCTGCAATGGATTTGCACCAAAACATCAAGGCAATCCTGCGGAGGTCGCAAGGATGAAAGGACCTCAGCAGATAAAAGAATTTTACTCACCTGAGTGTTAGTGTAGCTAGCAGATCATGCGTAACGGGGAATTTCACTATCTAAACATTGTAGTACTGTGCGCACGTCCTGAAAACCTAGTCAGTCTTTTCATGGCCAACACTCTTGTTGAAAACTCGTAGAAGATCACGAGCATCATCAATTAACTCCCATATGTTCAATTTACCAGCCATGGCGTTACACTCTCGTAAAATCTCATCCAAACCTTGGCAATTTTCGAGTATGAACTTCCTCTTCTGCAACACTGCTGCAGTTATAGTAAACAACAAGAAGTCTTTGGAGGCTGGGAGCCTTCTGACTGAATCCCTCACAGTCCGACTGGAGGACTCCAATCTTAGAGCAGCCCAGTCAGCCCATATAACTTCCCACAAACACACAGTCTGCTCAAAATTCAGCTCTCTCCGGAGAAGTACGACCACCATACGATATACAAAAAAACAGTCGTCAGCCTGGATTCTTACTAAGTGGTTATGAAGCTGGGGATCTGCGACCTTGAATATCTGGCCCACTAATCGCAGTTGTCGTAGTATTCCACTCTCATCCATCCGAAAGTTGGCTTTGGCAACCTTCATAAACTCAACAAAGCACCAGAAGGCCTGGGAGTCAGACCCCATAAGTGCAACGAATGGGGACAGCAAGTCTGACATACCCTGACAATATCCAGTTTCTGAATCGTACAAAGCATAAGTTTCCAGGATAGCAACCAGGCGAGCTGCATGGTGCCTGCGACTGGCCTCCAAGTGTTCATCATCTTGAATTCCTACCTCACTGGCTCGTCTTTTAGCTTCTTCCTCTGAGACATTGGCTTGAACATCAGAATAAGGTACCCACTCAGCGTTCATGCGCACAGCATCCAGTCTTATTATTCTCATCCAGTCCTTGAAGTCCTCCAGCGCCTTTGATCCCCTTGCCGATAACTCATCAACCTTGGGGTTCTTTGAAGGCTCAATTACAGTCTTTTCTTTAGTATCAAATTTGGCTGGGGAATCAGCTTCGTCCTTTATGTCAGAGTCATCGTCCGCCTTGACGCATTCCATATCACTTGAAGAACCACCCTTGTCCTCCAACATCGACTCTAGAATCTCAGCCTCGTCAACTTTCTCAAAAGAGTCTGAGTCTTCTTTCTCCAATTTAGATTTGCTCAGATCTGCGGTGATTATTTCCTTCAACACAGCCACTTGCCGCCGCAGCTCTTCAAACTCCTCACTGTAAAGACATTACACATCTCCAGATTCTTGAACATGATAACTTCAATGTTTTGGCCATCTAGGGCCCTCACACAGACCTAAAATTTCAATATTCTTAATTGATAGTCAGGTCAACTTCAAGAGGTCATAGTTTCTGGAACATTTGACAGAAGCAAGACTACTGGCCAGGATACACCGGGGACATATATTTCGAGCGAAGATTAACCTCTGCACATATTTAACAAGGGCACTAAACTGGTACTGTTTCCTTTAGGAATGCTATTCGACAAGCAATTTACTTGTTACATTCATTCGCACTCGGGATAGAGTGGGTGTCATTGAATGAACACCTCGAAACGTCGTTATCCCAATTTTCAAAAATTTAAAATAAGGAAGTCCAATGCAGTACTGACTGGTATCTCACCTGTTGCTGAAGTCCACTGCTTGCCTTTGTGCTGCTGTGCTCTTCAAATCATAACTACATCCATCCATCCAACATCAAGAACTTCTCCAGAGGAAGAGAGCAGCACAGCAAATACCACAAATCGACGGGTGCCACAATTTATACCCGTAGAGCAAGCCTGTAGCATAATATTTACCTATTCTGTTTATGGCGGTGATTTGATTCTACATAGACCGCGTTCTAGCAGAATGGGACTATACTGATTCCGAGTCACGGATAAAGTCAAAATGGTAAAATACAAAATGATGTGGTGCTATCTCCAACTAACTCCAACTCCTCGACATGAATGAGAGCAACTTACATTCCCAACAAAAAAGGCCATACTTCTGCCCGGATGCTTATGTCGATTCCCTGAATAAAAATGCCGGCCAAACTTGAAATCTTTAGCCTATAATTTAAAACTCTTGTATGTCTTTCAACACCTTGTCCCGGAAGGACCAAAATAATATCACAATCATAATGCTGTTGGTTGTGAACGGCTCTGCGGTGAACAGCTGACCATATACTACTTTTAAAAACTTCTCGCAAGGTGCGGCAGAGATAACCTCCAAACTCAACACGTCAGGACACAGTCAATTGCTTGAAAAAAGAAGCAGCTCTTAGACTCTATAACAGGAGCAATCTGAACGAAACAAAGAAGGTGTAGACCTAAATGGACCTCACCCTACACAACATATTGCTCCATTGCAGTCAAGGATAAAGGAAACGTCATACCCCTTTGCGAGCCCTGTTGAGAACCTTCTCCCCACCATCACTGAGCCGGCCTTCTCTAGGATCAAGTGATTCCAACCACTGCTGTTTGTTCAAAGGGTGATGTTGCTTCCTACGATTCCAGGGGGCCCTCCTGCGTTCAACAACAATATTAGGCGTTTTGAAACAGGTAGCAACTAATTTCTGTTTAAGTCTAAGTCTACACTAACTAAGTCTACACCTCAGCATCAACATGTGTGAGGCAAAACCTCCTTCCAAGAACCCTGTACCATACGTAGGCCGAGTTTCTGAATTTTCTTAGCCATCAAATAACTTTGTAATAAATTCCAAATTCTACCCAGAGTGTTCCACATGAAGTCTCGCGAGGCTACTGGTAACTGGATTCAGGCAATCAGATCATTGGGAAGTAACTCTGTCATTCACCAATTGTCTTAATGAGCGTGATAAATTGCAAAAACCGTAATGCACGCTACGGGGGACTACGTGTTCCATGTACACATTTCCAGAATCAATATGTCACCAACACAAAAACCGGAGCCAAAAGTTTCCAAGGTGAAATTCCAGTTACTCAAACCAGGATGCATGCAAGATATTCTGCAAGCAGATCTCTTACAAGTTCTCATGCTTTGTCTTTCAGTTTTCATTTCCAGCGATCGTCGAACCTTACATTCAGCGCGCGAAGGAAGCTCGAGTGACATGACCAGCAACTACTACTGCTCGATCCTATAGACAACAAGAGCACCCAAAGGAATACAGACCGCATGCAGTGGAAGCCTATCTCTCTCAGGTCGAGAAAATGAGAAAAGGTTTAAGATCATTAACCCGTCATTGAAGTAGACTATTCCACCAAAAACTGCAGCCACTGCGACCGTGGCGACCCCAAGCACCAGTGCTGATCCATAATCGGTTTGAATTCTGCTGGACGGCATGTTCAACAATCTAGCCGCCACTTCATCAATGTGGAGCAATCGGATTACTTCATCGAACGCACCTAGAAATTGGCCTACCACTTCCTCCCCGGGCATCGCATTCCGTAGTTAAGCTGTCCCCCACCTTCCCGCAATTCTACTGCGATCCTCCCACATTGAGATCTTTCGAACAATCCTCCTTCTCCCGGCTACAAAGCCACCACCCCTCTGTCAATCTCTTCTTCAGATCGCCAACCCGAAATTCTCCTCCTTGCCTCTTCCCGCTCCACAGTGACTATCTTCTATTCTCTCCCCTCTGCTGCATTCTTCCTCCCCTCCCGACCTCCTTCCTCCTGTAAGCCCTTGTCCAATCAGCTTGATGGCTTGTCATAATTAACTTAATTAGTTACATTTTCCTTCTCGTCTGCATCATTTGGCCCACACACAAGTAATCAGCATTAGGGTCCCCATCTTGAAGAACCCTATTTCAATCCTTAGTTTTCTCAATCCCGACTTTCTTCGTCAGCAAGAAAGATTCACAACTTATATGAACATCTTTTATCATTAACATAAACTCGTGTGGGCTATCTATCTGCAGATGGTATTCAAAATTCTATCATTTGAGAGTACAGGAGTACTGATATACTTTGCTACTTGTTTTAAATTTCTACCGAAAAATATTCCAAATGGCAGATGATTGGTGGATACTCTAAGGTTTCAAAGGTCCGTAGACGTAGTCTATCCATACAATGTCTACATATATTTCTTACTCATTTCATGAGTGTAGACGAACAAAACATTATTTCGATCCACCAAGGCCATGTATTTTATTTAATTAGTTTGACTGTAGTTAAGGACAAAACTGAGATTTGTTTCAATATTATTCCCCCACCGTCTTGAATGAAACATAGTTAATACTTCACAAATTTAAACAAATCAAGGAATTCGTTTCATTGTGTGTAGGTTATATACTTTTTACTTAGATGATTCAGTATCCTGGAAGGCTAACAAGCAAGCGAAATTGGCAGGAGTCATATTCTTCAAATACAAAGGACAATTTCTTACCGGATGTAAAGAGTGCCTTTCAGTTCCTCTACAATTTGGTTTATCTTCTTCAAAAGATGTAGCTTTATTCAAAAGAAAAAGCTACATCCCCTTAGCTGTCCTTGTCCAGCTTGACCGCGGACTTCCCATCCTCCTTCTTCTTAAGAAAGAAACTAAGAACTACATAACCCTTAAATTACAACCCTTTTGTTTTAAGTGTTTAACTTTGATAGTAATGTTATAAGTTTCAGAAGTTTTAAATTATACTAGTAAGGTATGAACACGAGAATAAGAAAAGAAAATCAAGACGAGACACTACTGAACAAAGGCAAATGCTACATTCTATTCAAGATGATCAATATACCACTATAACTTTAGCAGGTCGTTCACTTCTGGACCCGTAAAGAAATATTGTATACTGTTTATTCAATTGGGTCAAAATTCTCTAACCATTTTAAGATTATTACTCTAACTTTCGAGTTATACGGAGTGATGATACGGTGTTTGACACATTCTTTAGAGAGGATGCGAAAGCCTGTCAGAAAGCGCAAGAGCTTATCAGAAAGTGCACGAAATCCTATCATAGTAGACGTTGGGGTACGTTGTGTATCCATGACTTTACAGAAAACTCTGCTTTACATAGAGCACTAGTTGGTGCATTTCTAGAAGAGAGCAATTATATTAGATGATATTTCTTCGAATGGTGGTTGACTCATTTGTTAGAGAGTGTACGAGATCCTACCAGAAAGTGCAGGATTATAGAGAACATTGATTTACAGAGAGCACTAGTTGGTGCATAGAGGGGGCAATTATATTAGGTGATGCTTGATTTTCGGATGGTGCTTGAACGAGATCCTATTATAACTATCATTGAGATATCATGTTCATTTTCTTATTTCATAACATACTTTAGACTTATACTTTATACTACTTACTGTCCATAACTTTATAGAAAACACTCTTTGAAAAAGAGTAATATTTGGTAGAATCTATAAAAGAGCAATTATATTATACTTTAAACTACTTACTGTCCATAACTTTATAGAAAACACTCTTTGAAAAAGAGTAATAGTTGGTAGAATCTATAAAAGAGCAATTATATTAGGTGATTTTTCTTTGGATGTTCCAGTCAACACGACTTTACAAAGAACACTGGTTGATGCAATCTATAAGAGAATAATGATATTAAATGATACTTTCTTGGATGTTCAATTAATATATTTACTGCTTTACTACAAAGAGCACTAGTTGATGCAATCTTTAAGAAACTAATGATATTAAATGATACTTTCTTGGATGTTCAAGTGGTATATTTATTGTTCTATAAAGAGCACTAGTTGGTGCAATCTGTAGAAGAATAACGATATTTAATGATAAATTTTTGGATGTTCCAATGGTATATTTACGAACTTTGCAAAGAACACTAGTTGGTGCAATCTATAGTAGAATAATCATATTAAATGATAATTCTTTGGATGTTTCAGTGGTATATAGTATATAGTTTGCTTGATCCGGTGGTACGTAGACCATGCGAATTGCCTCATATACATGTAGAGCATCTAATGGTATGTAGACCCTACGAATTAGGTCAATAATCATGCTAATTAGCTCAGAGGTTGTAAGATAAATTTCTCATACGTTACCGATACTATTGGGGGCTTAGCCTCATTTTACCTCCTGTGTTTTGTCTTCGTTCAGTTTGATACTATTGGGGCTTAGCTCCATTTTAACTCTTGTGTTATATTTGTTTTGTCCCTGTTCGGGTTGATGGGTATTCCCCGCAGTCTTGGTATCCTACGCCGTCGCCTTTCACCGTTTTGGTGGGATGGGGTCTACCCATCATTCTTGTTTTCCTCCGCGGTCCCTTTCTCCCAAAGCTGTGCCGGACATGTAATTGGGCTGTAATTTTTTTTTAAATTTTCTTTTTAATTGACGAGTAGCGTTACTGAAAACCCCTTGAGCAAGACGGTCTCTTCATACTTCAATCCTCCGATGCCTCTTCTGTGATACCTTGAGGCATATCCTCGAACCACAAGGCAAGAAGTTTGGTTCATTCAGGGAACAGGTGACGGTACCAGGGGGAGGGTGATTAAAAGTTTCGAGTATGACACATGCACTTCCGTATGGACGGGGAAGAACCTCAATGTTTATCTTCCTCGCGGTGTCACCTCAACTTTTGATATGCAGACTCTCAAGCATTCAAGGAGAGAGAGGGCGACCGCGTAGAAAACACGAAGGATGGGAGGTTCAAGGGAGGTTCTCTCGAAGTAGGTCTCAAATAGGCAGAAATTGACTTAGAGCGTTCCACCTAGCGAAAAGCGTTCGGAAACTAACCGTTAGGATAATTGCCTTCCAAACAATAGGTAGTCGGCCCGAGTCTAGAGCAGCCTCCTGGTAAGCTTTGGCACTTCTTCCGGATATTCAGAACTTCTTGTTGCACTTGTGTCTCGCCTCAAGACTCATACTAGGGGGTTTCAGAAATAGTTTTACGAAGTTTCTAGACTTTTCTTATAGATTGTTACGGAGCGTTGACTTTTTGGATACAGGGTGTGACCGGGAGGTAGAAAAGGTAATGTTACGGAGTTGGGGCCAAGTTCCTTATTATTAGCACACTCCGTATGAGGTGGTTCGTAGAAAATAAGGGAGAAGGAATTTTCCGTTATCACTCCGTAGTGCATTGATTGCACATTAGGGTTAATTAAGTTTTTGTTTAGGGTTAGAGTGAAAGTGACGGCCACCAAAAGGAGCATACGGTGGCATCCGGGGAAGTTCGAGAACACCCATGGAAAGGAAATTACGAGCGGCAATTGGGCAAATATTTTCCGATTGGAGGGAGCATGAGTGGAAAGATTTGAGAAGATGCAAAAATTGACCACTGATGAAGATTAGAGAGACCATAGCAGATATGGAGTGGGAAGATTTGAGTGTGAGCCCCGTGAGAAGGTTAGAGTGAGGAGTGATTTTGTTTCAAGTGTTACTCTCGATTTCATTATTTTAAAAAATTGTCTTTTGTACGAGTATTCATTTATATCTTTCAATCCCTTGAGTAATGAGGTGAAATTCCTGAATTTGTTTTCTTATTACAGAATGGAATTGCACAAATTTTGTTTTTTGCGCACAGAGATGTCTGTTTGCTCAAATATCACAGAATTTTTTTTTTGCACACAAAGATGTACTTTTGCTGAAATATCACAGAATTTTTATTTTTTTGCGCACAAAGATGTCAGTTTGCTGAAATTTCACAGGGAGAGGGAGATGCTCCTTTGCGGAGAAGAGAGATGCCCTTTGCGGAGAAGAGAGATCCCCTTTGTGGATAAGGAGTTTTCAGTGGTGATTAAAAATAGAGTTTTGTCATGCCGAGAGGGAGCACTCGTTTAGAACTAACCAGAAAGATTAGAAAATGTATTCAATGGATGATTTGGTTAGATTTGGAGATATCGCTACCAAGATTAGAAGATGAAGATGAGGAATTAGGAGGAGATTTAGATATGCTAGAATGTTTTATTAGTGGATAGGATTATGCACATACTCATTGTTACTTGGAACCCCATGTTACTTACCCTTGTAGTAGAGAGTTTGTGAAGGATTATTTTAGAAATCTAGATACGAAGGCCTTTCGCCAACTTACTAGAATGGATGGGGATTCTTTTTCAACATTAGTTGATTTGATTAAGACTCACCCAATTTTTGAGAAAAGCTACTAAAGAGAGCAAACACCAGTGTGGATCCAAGTTGCCCTAGATTTGGATAGATTTGGGCATCACGGCAATGGAGCTTGTGTTGCGCAGGGTTTAAATATTTGGGGCATTAGTGCTGGTTCAACAATTGCTTTTAATGATAGAGTTATGACAGCAATATTAGATGTGATGAGGAGTCAAGTTGTTTGGCCCAAACTCGAGGAGAGGAAAAGGATATCCATTGTTTTTGCACTGAAAGGTTTTCCCAATTGTATTGGTTTGGTAGATGGCACATTGTTTCCTCTTGCAGCCCGACCAACTGTGGACGGGGAAATATATTTCAGCCGCAAGGGTTCATATTCTATAAACGGCCAAGTTATTTGTGATGATAAAAGGAGAGTTATACATTTCTCCAAAGGTATGGTTTATGTTATTTGTTATTTTTTTATGTATTTTTTTATGTATTTTTGCAATGCATTGGTTATCCTGTTTGTTTAGTTTACTAAAAGTATGCCATTTTTTTATTTGCAAGAATGCCAAGGTCATGTCATGATATGACTTGTTTGAAAAAATTGTCACTATGGAATGATTTGAACCAAAGAGGGAGGTGTCGCACTTTTGAGGCAAAGGAGTACCTTTTAGGTGATTCAGGTTATGTACCCATGCATCACCTAGTACCCGCTTTCAAGCAGGCTCGCTCAGAAGACAAGCAGGAGTTCAATAAATATTTAGCAAAGGCAAGAGTGATAAATGAGCATTGTATAGGAGTATTGAAAGCTAGATGGCATTCTCTTCGTGAGCTAAGAGTGCAACTGAAAGACAATAGTAGAAATGCTTATTTGTTAAAGTGGGTATCGGTGTGTATTATTTTACATAATTTTTTAATCAATAGGTCTGACCTTTGGTCAGAGGACGATGGCGGATTTACAAAGGAGACTCAAATAGATTCAAAAATGTCATTTCAGGGCATAGAACTTGGTAGAATAGAAAGTAGATCAAGGGTGATGCAACATTGCCTTGATTATAACAATGATGATATACTTGATTGATTTTATTGAGATTCCATATAATAAAATATATATTCTCAGTATTCATCTCATTTCTCATTTCTCATTTCTCATAGTCTCTCAACTTAGACCAGGAGGATTTTTCTTAGACCATGAGTGTTTCTGGATGTAATATTATGATAAGAACATCATGTGGATGCAAAAATAATTCTATAAATCTTGATCTATACATTTGTAAGTCCTCTTTGACACACTTACGTGGAGAAAAATGAGCAGAGCTCTCGTACACGCTGGGTGTTGCTCACAAACTTAAAAATCAATTTAGAGTGGCGCTCGCGAACGCCGGCTCACAAACTTAAAAAATTAATTGAGAGTGGCACTCATAGATGCTAGCGGACGCTCGTAGACGCTGGTAGACGCTTGGAACTATCCACATATTACATGCACTCATAGGTGCTGATAAGCACTGGTGGGTGGTGCTGGTAGGCGCTGGTAGGCACTATGTGAAGAGGGCGACGCTTGGCTGTGCCGGTTGGCGACGTGGAGTGCCGCATGTTGCCACTCGGGATTTGGGTTCTTTGGGTGTGAAAAATGCATTTTAGTATGTTCAAGATTGAGTATTTTCCTGTCAGCCTAGGTTATATAAACGTGTGTTCATTTCCATTCCTGTCATTCCCAAGCTCTATTCTTGAGTGTGTGGGGTGTTTGGAGCAGAAAATCGCGAGTTTATACTTAGAAAGGTGCTGGGAGGATCATTTTGCAAGGCAGAGGATGCTGGAGTGCCATTCAAGAGTCATTTCAAGAGGCAGAGTGTGTATGTAGGTGAGACATTTTGAGACTAGGGAGAGAAAGGAGAGAGGCAAGGGTCCTGGCTGGCTGGCTGGCTGGCTTGAAGCACAACTCGAGAAGAAGTGATTGAGAAGAGTTTTAGAAGTTCAAGAGCATATTCCTTTCTAGCATGGCAGAAATCTGGGGATACAAGAAGATAGTTGACGGGCCCAACATGAGAAATACTCAGGAAGGAGATTGGCTCATTGCATTCCATACCATTCAACACCCAACCAATTTTATCAAGTGGTGCTTGCTGGACAAACATCAAGTTCAAACTGCTGTTTCCGGAATTCAAGAGGTCAATCTAGATGTAATGGGGCTGAAAATAACTCTTGGACTTCACTATCCAAGGCCAGAGGTACTTTTCAAACATTCCTCATTGTTTTCTTGTCATTCCATCTTGATTTGTTCATTTGATTTCTGTAAATTGCATTCAAATCATCAGTGCCACCCAGCGCCTCCTAGCCTGTCCCGCAATGCCACCTAGCGCCTCCCCGTGCCATCCAGTGCCATCTTGAACCCTAAACCCCTGCGCGCAAGCGCCTTCCCCGCGCGCCACCTAGCGCCCCTCCGCGGCACCCAACAACCCCGCACGGCATCCAGCGCCCCCGTGGGGCTGCACTTACTCGTATGAACCCCTGTCCCGCGGCGCCTACCAGCGCCACCATGCATCGACAAGCGGCTTCCAGCAACATCGGCATTCCTAAACCCCTCGCACGAGCATCTTTGCATGTCACCCAACACCCCTACGTGGACCTTGCACAGTCCCGTAGCGCCATCCAGCAGACCTAAGCCTACGGGCAGCATCCGTGCAGCCTTGAGCGCCCTCTCGGCGCTCTGCGTGCACCACTAGTGGTCGGAAGCGCCTCCTTGTGCCACCCAACGTCCCCCGATTGCGGCTCTGAGCGGCTCTTGGTGGCACCTAACGGCTCTCTGCAATTTCTTGGAATGTGCACGAGTGCCACCCAACGACACCCAACAGCACCCCTAAGTCTAAGTCCTTGTGATAGAAGTTTGAGCTGAAATTTTTTTGTGGGTTGTGCAGGTCATTCCATGTATAGAGTTTGTGAGTTCATGGGACAAGGTCTCTTATAGAGGTTTGGTAAGAGGTAGGCAGTTTCAATTGACTACAGATATAGTTAGAGATGCACTTGCCATGCCCAAGGAGAGAACACCAAGACAGAGGACAGTTCCTTACACAGCTATCTCAGACACAAAGGAACAGGGTTGCAAAAAGATATCTTTGCAAGGCAATGTGTATATCTTGCATTCAAAGCTTTCTTCCAGTTGATGGGTGCACTAGTTGCACCCACTATTAGGCCCAAGATTGTACATGGGCATTTGGCACTCAACACCAAGACCAAGTTGAGGAGATTTGGTGTGGACGATTATGATTGGGGAGAGTTGGCTTTTAGAGCTATCATTGCGGAGGTGTGGAGTTTGCAAAGCCAAGTGATGAGTCCTAAGGGGCGTAGGTTTAGAGTCACCTTCCTTGGACAGGTACTCACGCATCTCTTTGTGGAGAGAGGTTTCATTCTAGAGGAGGATGTGATGTACCTGAGTGATAGAGAGGAGGAGATTATACATGAGGGAGAGTATGGTGATGATCACGAGGATGCAAATAACTCGGATGAGGATGAGACTACTGATGATGGGGAGGATGAGTGAGAGGATGAGGATGGTGAGTGATTGAGTTTTTAGGTTTGAGTTTTGTCATATATATATATATATATATATATATATATATATATATATATATATATTGTCATATCTTTGTATGTTGGAGAACATACAAAGTTCTTTTGTATATACCATTACCGGATTTAATAAATGAGTTCATTTAAGAAGCTTGAATTAAAAAAATTGTGAAATTGTATATTTGTATATGCAAATATGAATTTGTACTTGATGGATAACTAAATGTACCATTTGTGAACATGTGTTCAACAGATTCGTGTTGAGAGACAACCCTTACCCTTTGTTGAGATAGCTCCTTTTCACTCTTCTTCCCCTTCATCCCTTCCTCCATCTGTGGAGGGAGTTGGTGAACCCATGCATTTCAAAGTACCTTCATCTCCTTCCTGTTCAGTTGACATCACTCGCATTTTAGATGATTGTGTACGAGTGGCTGAGTGTAGAGCAAGAAATCTCCTTGAGCATGAGAGTAGACTGGAGAGTGTAGAGGAGAGAGAGAGATTAGTGCTTGAGCATGAGAGTAGATTGGAAAGTGTAGAGGAGAGAGAAAGATTAGTGCTAGAGCGAGAGAGACTCCTTTGTGAGCAAGAGGAGTTACTTGGTGCAAAGGAGGAGAGGCATCTGACCTTGCTTACTTCTGAGATGGAGAGAGAGCAAAGATTAGGTGACTTGGATATGGACATACTAGGTGCAGCTGCCATGGCGGAGGGTTACAAGCTCTAGTTACATAATCAGGCACAAGAGTTAGCATATGCTATAGAGAGGTGTGAGACTGCACATGTTCAGGTAGAGGAGAGTGAGAGTAGTCTAGCTCAGATGAGATCTCATGTAGAGGAGAGTGAGATTAGTCTAGATCATTTGAGGGCTCGTGTGACATATCTTGGACCCAGACTACATACTATTGCTCGCGAGACCCATACTCGTCATGAGATGCAGACCCAGACTGATGCCACCCATGTGGTAACCCATAGTGTGGAGACTCATGGCACTCAAACTGAGTTTAGAGAGAGGATTCGTCTATCAGGAGAGTATATTCCATGTATCCTCTTCCCCGGCTTCCTACGGAAGAAGATTATTATTGTGGATGTTACTTGTATGTGTTCATTATGGATTCACGGTGCTATCGGTTTCCATGCATGGGAGAGCGGGACAACTATGCATGGTTGGTTCCCTCACACACAATCCGGGCCTATAGGGTGGGTGGCCCATCTTGGTGTTTTCCATTTCATCTAGTTTTGTTTGCTACGCTTTGAAGTTATCTTGTGGATAGATCTTACTCCGGATGGAGTGGAGTGGTTGCTACGGAGCATGGGGTAGTGGTCTGAAATCCCTGAGGGAGTTCACACTGGGTCTCGCCTCATGGCATGTTTATGCTCTAGAGATATACAACAAGATTCAAAGTTTAGAGGACTTAGAGTTAGATCATATGAGCATTTGACTTCATTAGGTTTACCTCTTCGTGATCTTTTGATCATAGATAGTTATGCACTCTCTTATTATAGGAACCATCCACATGGTGCTATTCACCCTACCCACTTCCGTCCTTATAGGGTACATAGAGCATCATACACTTGGTGATTTGACCCTTTGATGAGTGCTTTGGACAGATTTGTCCATGACGATAGGCCTGCTATTAGTTGGGCAGAAGAGGAGTGGACATCAGGTAGATTGAGTTCTTATAGTTGTGACCCTTATCCTCTTCTTGCTAGTGGTATCAAGCATCTAGACTTGGATGAGAGCAAGTGGCCGTTATGGTGGTCATGGAGTCCATTTAGGATTCAACATCATGTATATCGTCGTAGACTTGAGGATGCAATAGTAGCACTTAGACACCATAGTGCATCTCCCTCTTCTTCTTCACCTCCTTGACCTCTATAGTCATAGGTTTAGGTTCTATTGGCTCCCCATTTATATACATATTATTTTCATTTCTCCCCATGTATATATTTATGTTTTAGTTTACACTTGTGAACTCTCATATTCATATTGAACTCATATTATCATACTCATATTCCAAACTCATATTGAACCCTCATTGTGGTCCAACTCTTGTATTTCCTAAACCCTAAATTTTGAATTGTGCTTTTTGTATCCAACTTGTCACCACCTTACAAATATGGGCACAATTTCCCTTTAAACACTCAACCCTAAATACATCACGAGCGGCCCTCGACGTCGTATGCCAATGAGCGCCTACGAGCCAAAAAATCATGACTATCGAGCGCCGACGAGCGGCCACGAGCGTCAATTGGCGCCTACATAAGGGCTACCCAGCGACCACGAGCACCTTGATGACCATTTTCCCAATGTCATCGAGTGAACCCTAGCGGCCGTGAGCGTCAACAGGCGCCTACCTAGGGGCCACCCAGCGGCACCTAGTGACCACGAGCGCCTACAAGCGCTCAATTCCTTCTACGAGCACCTACGAGCGCCGACGAGCACCATACACAACTTGCTTGCCTTTATTTTTTTTTCCATGTTCCATTGGATTGAGCGGCAACAAGCGGTGACTAGCGGCAGGACAGATTTTTTGGGCGGCTATGAGCGTCAACTAGTGGCATCTTGGGCTTATTGTGCAAGAAAGACATGACAGGAACGGACTGAGTGGTAAAGACAACATCAAAAACAAAAACTTGTGAGGAACTGAATGGTAACAAGTTGCATCAGGTTTCCATAGCCAAGTTTCCATAACTCATCTTTATTATAATCATAATAAAGGTTACATGGTGGTATATTATTCATTGTCAATAGAGTATGATGGACGTTGAACCTGAGTGAGCACTTTAAAATAGTTACTTATTTCCTCAGGAGTTTTCCTTGCTTGTATGAGACTCATTTTGATTTCATGAGTGCGTTTTGATTCTAAACTCTTCTCCTTAAATTTGTGTTTGTTTGCCCTAGCTTTCCTTTTATCTGCACTCAATTTTTTCTCTATTTCAATTTTCATCTTCTCTGTCTCTAATCTAATGCGCTCTGCTTCCATTCTAAGCATTGTTTTCTCTCTCTTCCTCATGTTGGTGGCTTCTAGTTCAGCTAGTCGTAACCTCTCTCTGGATTCTATACTATCTGCCTTTAACATGGTAATTTTTGCTAAATCATGAGACAATGACATACTAGGTGACAACTTGAGTACCTTACTTGCAGAAATTCCACCTTTCCTCCTCTTTGGGTCCCATTCCCCTTCTTGGTCTGCACAATCAGATCCATCTCTTGTAGAAATTAAAGGCGGTGGTGGTGTAATGAAAGGCAAGTCCTCGGTTGGTGGAACAAATGGAGACTCATCCTCTGGTGATAGGATTCCATTCTCCATGCCACTTGCTAAACTTTCCACCCCTTGGGTGTTCGCGACCAACTTAGGGCCCGAGTTAGGGAGCACCACCTCTGGAGGAGATGAGAAATGGGAGCACTCCTGCGCACCTTCATGGACCTCCTCCTTGCCAGCCTCGCAAATCTTGCTTGAATTAGGATTACAATCTCCTAAACTTACCATTGCCGGTGGACTTATGTTTGCTCTGCTCCCAAACATGGCTTCCATTCTTGCAAAATGCGGGCACATTCCATTCAATTTATCTTCTATAGTTCTCCACCCTTTGCTATATTCCTTCTCGGTGAGACCTTCTCCCATAGCCTTGTTCTTGAGCTCCCGAGTTTCTTTGTACTGTTTCATGTACCGCAACCATTTCTTGTAAAGTCTATCACCTGTCATAGAGGTAGGAAATCCGATACCCTCTCTAATCAAAAAGGTTGCCATGAAACTAAATGCGGTCAATTTCTGAATGGGCTTTTTGCAGTTCCCACCATGAATTTGTGCAAAATGCTCGGGGTCCTCCAAATAATCCAGTATTTGGTTGTAATGGTGTGTTGCCATGCAAAATTGTTCATCCTCCTTGGTTTTGCTAGGCACAAAAGAAGCCATCCTCAACAAGTCTCCAAATTTCCCTAATGGCTGTTGAGGTTGCGAATCCAAAGATGACTCTATAGGTCCCAGATCAGCATCGTCGATAATAGAGTCTCCTACACTAAAACGCGGTACTTGATCTCCCATTGCAAAAAATTTGTTGCACTCCTAGTGTGAGAATTGTCGCACTCTAATCAATTTCTTGGTTGCCACACGGCGGCGCTGATCATTTCCCACACCAATTCGAAACTACAAAACCGTCGTTACTTGCTTGACAACTCGCACATTTGCTCCTGAGGGTGGTGAATTTCAGTTTACAAATTTGAATTGTTGGGCAGGGCCATTTTAGATCTTGAATACGAAACCAGATCATCAATACGTGACTAAATGATTACATGGCCACCCTTTTGAGGAAACACGTCACTCTTTCTGACAATCATTTATTTACTTACGGCGTTCCAAAACATCCGTAACGTAGGATTTGATTTTTATAAATGAATGCAATTAGCTAAATATATCCCTTAACTGAAGTTACAAAACGTTCAGTTATTACTATCTTGTAACGTTACAGAGTTCACTAAAAATTATTATGAAGTTTGTTATTTTTCCCGTAGACATCCGTCAAACCTATTTCTGAAACCCCCTACTTTACAACTAAAGCGGGTCCCTATTCAAATCCTTCTTGTTCTTTCTACTCAATATGCATCAATTGACACCCTAATTACATACATACTTACAAGGCCAAGACTATGCTCTTTCTTCTTGACACTAAAACCCTTGCTGCCCACGAGAAATCCGAGTGTGATCATGGATGATTTTTACTCAAAGGACGTCGGCGGAGCTCCAGGTCTTCCACTATCAGATAATGTAATAGCTGATAAATGAAAAGGCGACCGCATAGGAAAAACAAAGGATGAGAAGACCTTATCAAGCCGTACAAGGGAGAGACAAAAAAGGTAACATGGGCTAAGCCTCAATAGAGTCTATATGAGAAATCTGCCCTACCACACCTAAGATATCCGAGCTATGCAAGTCGTACAGTCTATACACAATTAGAGCATCCAAAGAAACATCACCTAATGTGGTTTCTCTCCTATAGATTGCATGAGCCACTATCCTCTGTAGAGCAATGGACACATGTTGTCTAAAATATGCTACAAAGTATGAGAGTGAGAGTGGTACCCCTAACGCCTAACATGATAAGCTCTCGTGCACTCCCTGACAAATATGTCAAATGTCGTGTCTATTGCTCCATACAACTCCAAGGCTAGAGGAACAAAGAGGTGACCTCACGGCATGCTCCTATACTTGGAGACCTCGCGACCTATTGCTGCACTCGCCGCCCATCCAAGGGGATGGATAATCACTCCCTTCAAAATTGTATCCCACGTAGGGTCCATAACCACGACATCCGCTATTGTCACCTAATCATTTCGGACCAAGTATAAGTCTACCCTCACACGTGTCATTTGCAAAGCATACGAACGCTCCATCCAAGCAAAGTATCCACTCTCTTGTGCCATAACATACACTATGTCCCTAATGGCACCATGGGTAGATATCCTCTGTCCTCCAAAAGGACATGATGTCATGTGGACCGCTGTTGCATCTAGTGTAGAACCACACTCACAAGTGAGTAATGAAGATGCAGATGGGTGGACCAAACCTAGGCAAAATCTCATTGCTGTAGAGAAAGTAGCTGGTGCAAGTCGGAATGCCCTAATGCACGATCAAGCTAGGGTCCAAGAGCATGCACCCTTGTCGGAGCAAGAGCAAAGACGTGCTCTAGTAGCCTGAGGAATAGGCGAGTTGACTAAGAGAGAATGTAGCGTATGCTCACATTGTCGCTCCAGCAAGGAAGACTGTAAACTTCTAGTCCAATATGATGATAGTGAAGCAAAAGGTGGAAAATCCTCTCGTGCTCGTAGGGATAGACTATCTCTCGTTTGTCGCAATAACACTTGGAGAGAAAAGGCTCTTCCCTCCACCTCTATCACATAAGTCTCCAAAATCGATCTATCAACAACCACAAAATGAGAGGAAAGTAGGGGTGCAGAGAGAGCACAACTACCAAAAAATAGTATAGGTATTGTCTCCTCCATAGAAAGCAAGCCAACCCCACCACATGAGATCGGCAGAGCCGTCTATCTATGTGCCAAATCCCTTGTCACACACTCAAAAGTCCTTGGTCCAATAATATCACCAAAGACTCCCATAATCCTCCTATCAAATGCTCTCAAACGTGATATGAAGGACGATGAAGGGAGAACTATACGGATGAGGTAGGATGGTCGACGAGCAATATTGGAAGAGAGTATACCAAATGCAACTTGCAGATCTCCTAGTAATGGAAGGTCATCTACATGGAGAACATCCTCTACAAGGGTAGCATCTAGGAAGCGTGTGACAAAATCCTCCGATCCTATTGACACTCCAAGAACACAAAGTCCATGTGTAGATGTGATACACCCTCTGGAAACTCAAGGTGGAGAGGGATACCTAAAGGTGACCATGCCCTACACTTTGACACCTTGACTCTCATGCCTACTAGATGTAGCTCGATAGTCAAGGGCTTGCCTAATCTGATCTACAAGGTCTACGATGTGTGTATCATCTGCCAAGGAGAAAAATACACAACCTGGCATGCCCAAAGTAGTAGATAAGAGAGCTCTAAAATGAACCATGGCAAATAAGAGCCCCACCCAAAGGATCTCCCTGACGTGTACCAATAGTTGACTCCAAGACAATGACTCCCTCTTGTGAACCACCATGCTGGTAGTAAAGGGAAGCATGAGAACTATAAAAAGACCGCACAAAAGGAGTGAGACTCACCAAGGATCCACCAGCCTCCCCAAGCTCTCTAAAGATGGATGCCCGGGAGATGCTCTTAAAAACGTTCTTAACATCTACCTGTAGGACGATCCACTCTGTATGGATATCTAAGAGTGCTCTAATGCCTAGAGATATAGCCCCACATCCTCCAGGTGTAGCTATTCCAAGCTGATGTGGACTAAGGTGTTGTCAAAAGTGAGAACGATGTTGAAAGACAATGGTACGACTAACCAAACGCAAAAAGATCTCTCCAATAGCAATCGGTCTAATGTCTCCCGTGTCATTCTCCATCACAAGAAGTCGACTAACACCTAACACCTGACTAGAAGACATAGGAATGTCTCCTCTCACTACTGCTACAGCCACCTGAAATAACTTGGTAAAACCACTAGAAGGATCACCTGCCTGGAAGCAATCTCAAAGGTGCTCATAAACCATCCCTGACAAACCTCTTGAGGAAAGGTGAGGAGTAGTGCACAATGCTTGTGCAAATACCGACCTATCAAGATATAAAAGCTGCTCAGTTTGATAATCTAAGACCTCTAGTGGTAGTCTTTTTATTGCTATAGGATAGTGAGCGTAAGGAAAAGATAATCTCATCAATAGAACTTGCTATAAACAAAGGATGTAGTGCGCGTGCTGCCCTACTAACTCTCCTGCCTGACCCAATGTCCTACATCATCACAATCGTGTGGACTCTGTGGTATCCTATGGCGATGCTTGTCTTCTAAATTGTATAACCCTTACAGACTCCTCTTGAAGGGCTGCACAATCCTCCGTCGGAAACGACAAAATCTAGCAACCACCTCTTTATGCACCGCACGTCCCCCTCTAACATAGCGGAGACACCATCAAGGAAGTAAAAGCAATAAGAACCATGCTAACTCGTCCAAGGGATCACGTGCCAAACGATCAAGTGGTAGACGAAAAGCCTATCTAGCCTTATCATGGAGTGTGCAGGGTAACTTATGGAATAAACGTGAACATGGAAACCTGGTCTCAAATAACCCCAAAATGCAACCAACCTGGAAAACTGACCACTCACACAACTCGATTGATATCCCTGGAACTATCAACAAATAGATAAAAAAAAACGTTTGTAATCCCAAGTGTCATTGTTGTCGATGTGATCGCTGCTATCACGTGAACATCCCAAATGGTCCAATCATAATCTTTGTGCATCCTTCCCACATGGATCTTTAACCCTTCCGAGGTAAAATGTCGATGACACACCAAGTCTGGTGTATCCCGACCCGCTCTGGACGATTCCACATAGAAAAATATGACCATGACTAAAACAAAAATAATGATAATAACACATGCGACTCCTCTCTATATTTACAAAATCACCATCTCTCACATCCCATCTTACATAAAAATCTATATAAACTTTAGAATCTATAAATTCTTATAACTTTCAATTTTCATCTCCAAAATTTTCAAACTAAATTCATATGGTACTTAATCATCCAAATCAAAAAATTAAAAATTAAAATTCTCGACCTCTACCTCTCAATATCAATATATAATGATCACTCTAAACCATACAATAACTAAAAATTTTCATTCTTTTCTATTCCATTCTCTAGTCTTCAATCTAGATACCATTGGAACCAAATTTGAAAAACAAAAAAAATAGACTATTCACTCAAGTGTTCCGTGCCATAGAGCACTTATAGATATCGTCTCACGTCTCTCCCTCTCCTCTCCCGTAGCTCCCGAGTCGAGTTCGGAAAAAAACAATTGAATACTGAACTGAATTGAATTGAAACTGAGTTGATAAATTGAACAAGTACTAGACCACCTCCGAAAGCTGTCTGAGCTACAATGAGAGCATGCAAGTTAAGCAACCACCCGTAGCATAATAGTGAATACTTTTGGAGATACCGGTGGCAATATTAGACCTTCCCCTTGAAAGTAAGGCTGTAGTCCGCTAAAAACACATACTAGCCCAGAGTATGTCCATGCGCAGAGCACAGAGCAGAAGATGCTTTAGTAAGGAGCACTAAAGACTGGTGACAAAGTTCAAGTTGGGCTCAAAGTGTACGTCCCGTCTCTTAGAACGGGAAATCCCCCTCATAAGAAAGGCTGGGAACATGTACAGCATGAGGAATGTGAGATGAAACGATACAAAATAAAAGAAAAGGACATAGGAACAGCTGTACATTACGGAGGATACATCCAATACCGAAGTCTTTCTGAGATGAAAATTATGTTGATGGAAATCAAGAACCTTAACGTTCAGCTTGAGTAATTCCGCACAAAGGAACGACAGACACCGAGATTCAAATGTAAAGTTTCTTTGATATGAACACATCTGAGAAAAAATTAACAATAATGGCGTCGGCTCCCGAATTTCATGCCACCTGTATGGAGCAGCATTGCGCACGAGGTGTACATCCAGCATTGCATGCTGGATAACCAGCAGCATCAAACTCTCTTAACTGTAAAGCTATTACAAGGGACCCGGAAATCCATCTGCAATTTAATTGATCAGGTATCCCAAACGTGGTCAAGTAGTCCCAAGGCCCTAGTTCTGGAAAGGTACCAAGCTTCACATTAAGTAAGCTAGCTCAACCTGATTTTGCCAATAGCTGGTTCAGTGCACTAAAACCTGGCTCCCTGGGAAACCTCTGAGTGTCAAAGTCACTTACTACATACTACTTTCCGTCCTACGAATGCCCCTATTGCTCCCCTCGCCATCACCTCGTTCACTGAACCAAGAATGAGCTGCAATGATGATAACAAGCGTCAGGGTTTAAGACCTGTTCATCTAAACATGATTAGAAAACCCGATTGAAGAAATTCTGAAACACACGACAGGGATCACCAGGTCTGACGGGTACTGAACGCGTCTCTAAACCATATTGCAGATAATGGCGAACGGACGCTACTAGAGGCCAACTACGGTGGAACCTCTACAGAGGAACAGTGCCCGTATAGAAAAGGAGAGATGCAGTCCATTATAATACTCACATAGAGCTTCAGCGATTGTTATCCGAAAGTCAGGATTCTTCTCAAGCATTTTCTTCAGAAGATCTTTAGCACTTTCAGAAACGTCAACCCATGCGGGTTGAGAAAACTCAACGTCCTCATGCAAAATCTTCTCCTTGAGTACCTGAACTCAACACAAGGCATGAAGAACCCCAGTTAGACTAGAAAAGAGCCTAGCAGTCAGTAATTGCCCGACTCTCTACCCTCGTTTATAGCGCTCTGTCTGAATTGTAAACTAGGACATATGTGGATTTCACTTGTGAACGTTAAAGCAAGAGGGAAAGATTAAAGAACGTTAAAGCAAGAGGGGCTCATATAACTATGCTTCAATGATTAGTGAGGTTGAACCCCAGTTAGACAAGAAAAAATTGAGATACGAAGAGGAGAATGACTTGACAAGCTGCAATTTTTTCTTCAGGGAGAACTCACCTGATACAAATTAGAGTTTCAACTAACGTAAGGGACAGTTAATAGCAACTCCACTTAACAGGAGCTGCAATACTTAAATATACTTGCCTCACAAGTGGATCCACTGAAAGGGAGGGAACCACACAGCATTGAATACCCAACGACGCCCAGACTCCACACGTCAGCTATAGGTCCGTAATTTGAATCGAAGACCTCCGGCGCCATATAGTTGAAGGTACCAGCTGCTCCTTTGAAAGGCCGGTTTTGTCCTGGATACGTATTATGCATCAGCGGCTAGAGTGAATTGGGTGCAAGGTAGTCGTTACAATATCCCTAATACGGTCATGTACGAGGTAAAAAAGTGACAGGTAGGTCAATTGGGGATTTGAACGTGCTAACCTTGACGAAAAAATGCTGCAGAGCCGAAGTCCACCAGCTTAAGAGGGTAATCCCCATCCTCAGAATGGAAAACAAAATTCTGTACTCACACTAACATTCGTTAACATTAGCTGAAATTCAGCAAAAAGAACTCCACCGTAAGAGGTGACTCTAGGTTCAAGTTCATGGAATGAATACTAAATCCGGAAGGCCATTCTTTTGCACGAACAAGAATGTGAAAGAGCAAGGATTTAAAGACATCCGCGCGACGAGAGTTTCCTAAGCAAATGAAATATTCTGTTCGAAGCCATCGGTCAAATTTAGTCTGGTACTATAACCAACATCTGGACATCAAATCTTGAGCTCTACCCTCACAGGCCCCTCATCCAGATGACCTGAGAACCTCCAGTCAGCACCACTTCTTTTCACCGCACCACCCTTCGTTTATTCCATTTTCCTGTTCCCAGGAAAGCCAACCCTTGAAGGTAAAGAGTCAGCAAGTAAGATAACCTCGAGTTTAATATCACGATGCGCAATTCCTTGCGCATGGCAGATATTGGTTACAGCCAACATTTGCTTCAGAAGAGGACCTGCTTGTTCTTCCTTCATGTTCTTCACCTTGTTTACTCTCTCCAGCAGATTGCCTCCTTTACATAACCTTCACAGAGTGCCACACTGACTCAATAATGACTTCAAGAAGGGTCTGAAAGAGTAAACTAAATTTAGTTGGCTGGTAGCAACTAGATTTAGCCAGCAACATGGAGCTTGAGGCTTCACTGATACACATCACACTTCCTCTGCAATCTAACAAGCAGAAGGGATTAAGGAGAATGTTGACAACTCACCAAACCAACATAGAGCATCTTTACAAAATTGCACGAGTTTTAAAGAGGTGTGCGTACTCCATGACAAGGTAGAAGAATGCTTCATCCTCAAATACGTCGACGAACTTCACCACATTAGGTTGGTTAGCAAGATTTCGCAGGGCCAGCACTTCGACTCTAACGTTTTCGCCAGCACATCGTCGGCCACTTTTCTTGTCATATAGCTGTCGATCCAAAGGAGGACTCAATCTTTTAGCGGAACTTCATACCAGATGGAGGGATACTCCATCTGGACTACTGTCTACTCCCCTCCGCAATGAAAGCATCAGAATTTAACACGGACATACATATCAGCTTCACCCACACAGTTCTTTCCTTGAAAACTCGGACTACCAGATTCAGACTTGAACAACCAGCATAGGTGAACACCGTAGGCGAAAACCATATAAACTGATTTTTCACTTAAGGCTCTAGGTCAGTGCCTGCATGGCCACCCACGAGAAGACGAAGACGCCCAAAAGTATCGTTGACTATCGTTGATCAGGAGGCTCTTGGCGGCCGCTAATTAACATGAGTTGAGTTTCAATCGCGACAATTTACACCATTGATCTCTAATATCTGTTGAGATTCTCCGATCAATATCTCAACTGACGAGTATTCCAGGTAAAGCATCTGAAAGCACATGCTAACTGGAGGTTCACACCAGCCACACCTCGTGCAAGTACAGTAGATTCATTCCTGTTTGAAGATGAAGTTTAGGCTGAGTACTCACCCTATCCTTGCAGATGATTTTGACGGCAACATGTTCGTTAGTCTGATAATCCTGCGCGGGTGTAACAGTTGCGTATCGCCCGTGCGACAAGGGAGACTTCAGGTCGTACGAGTAATGCGTTATGAAGTCCTTCTTGAAAGTTACTGCTTGAATTTCACGACTCTGCCTGAAGCTCTCACTTCGACCAAGTACCTGCTGGAAACGCCTCGATACGGTGTGAAGGTCGGGATGGTGCCTATGTTTCCGGACATCCTGGTAGCTACTGTTTCGAGTCATTTTGCTTCGATTCGTTGCCTCTTTCATGCGATATATGTCACCAAAGCTGTGATTGCGTTGTATCCGTTTCATCACAGGGGTTTCCTTTCTCGCTGACTGACTCGAGTGCGATGAATGATGAGAAGGGTCACTCTCATCAGGCATTGAATCTAGCTCCTCCGAACTCGTATCATGTTTATTGAAATTCAAGCCTCGCAAACTGTGACTCGAATCGTGGGCCCGAACTGCTGATCGGGACATATGCGTCCCCATCCATGCACAATTTTCTGCACCCACGACAGGTTAATCTCCCGCCGCGAACCGTACCTATGCTCAAACAGATCTCTCAAGTCTTCAATCTGCTCTCTTGTAATAGAGGGAGCTAAGCTGCTTTGACCCAAATCGCTGCGTCCTGTAGGAAAGGCCCCCAATTTACACGAAAAGTATCACCTTCAAGATCTCCTCTTCTAATTAAATGTTCTTCGCTGCTGCTCATGCCCAAGATTGCTCCTGCAATGAATAATCTCTTGCTGACCTGGAATCAATCAATCTATGTCTCTAGTACAGTACTCTAACAATTCAGAACAGTCCATCGCGACTACCTTCCTGGTATACGTCGATAAGGTATTCGATGTAACAACTTAGCTTACCCTGCTTCGCTGCTGACCACGAGCGCATGTTTACAACAAGCGTTAATCTGCAGTTAGAAACACCGACTTCCCTCGTACGATGACGATGATAATCCCCTCCTTCCTCTTCTCACCTCACCACTCTGTTTGTACTTTCATACTGACTAATTTTACCTCCAGCTCCTTTGCAATATGGGTAACATGTCGTTCAAGCTTCCGCATGAAGCTCACTAAATTACTGCCCCCTCAGAGAACAACCTCATATTTGAGGCATTGGCGGTCTGTGCAGAGGATTAGTGTCCCTTCCATGATTCCCGTCGACATTGCGATTCACATCTCAACGGAAGTCTTGGTCGGACGTGCCTCCTGATCTGCCGTGTAAATTAAACCTTTCTACTAGTGATGCTATACCTCTACCTTCCTCTGGTTGGTTAGATCCTCTTTATTGACCGAAATTATTCAGCCACCACCATTAGTGTAGTACGTTGGAGACAAATTCAGCAGGGTCAAGGATTTCCCCTTCTCATGCTCAAAATATGAAAGCTGTCGACGAGAAAAGGACCTCTACCATCCCGAAAGTGAACCATATACCAGCCACTCACTCATTCTATCACTTGAATCTAGATTATTGCCAAACAATGCACTCCTATGGAAAAACCGTAGGCAAGCTCCTTATTACGAACATCCAATTGTTCTAAGCCGAAGTACGGCACTGCGGCTGCTGTGGTCAACGTTCTTCTTGTTCTACTTTCCTCCGCTGCTGCAACTCCTGCTTGTACATTTGTCCGTCCAACATATAACAATACTACACCACACCACCACAAGCTTTTGTTAATTGCCAGAGGAGCTAGCTAGACTAGACCGCCTCACAGATCTGCACATCGATCCGGACCCGGCCAGATGGAGTAAGCTCTAGGCCCGGTGGTCCTCTGAGGGAAAGAACTCCTAATGAGTAGTTGCCTCAATTCAGGATATAGTAACAACTTTACTACACTGTGCGCTTTCCCAGGAAGTAAGGCTTGCACGATAGACCTCCCCTCTCCCTTCCCCAACCGGTTCACTAGGACTTGGCGTTTCTGTCAAAGACCTCACAGGAAGCTCAGCTTAGCACCTCAACCTCTGGGTACAATATCAATAATATGTCTTTCTCCGACCTTCATCACCAGGCTTCTTAAATTATAACCCACTGTTTGTACCACGCACACAGTGCCAGCCTCTTCCCTGATCCAACGCCGCTTTCCTTCACTTGCTTGGCCCATCATATTACAGTAACACACTTCGAATAATATACAGTACTATGGAGTCAAATTTTCTGCCAGCTACTCCTTCCTCTGCTTGATCAGATCGGTCCTTTCCTTCAAGCATCTGTCCAAAACTACAGAAAGCTGTCGAATCACGCATCCGTGAGTGAACAGGTTCCACTCTGTCAAAGCAACGAACGGACGTGAATAGGCGGACCGCATTGCCACTGCTGCTAATCTGATCTAAATCAAGCCAGGCAGGTTCCGTAGAACCATACCACGGTGATTATGAAGAAGCGGCAGCCAGTCAAGGAATCCAAGCCAAGCCAGCCATAGCCGCAAGCTCGTCCCTGCCTCCGACCTTTGTATCTCTCTTTCCTTCGGGAAGGGAAGGGCCCTCCCTTCGTCTGCAACCGAAACGTCCAACGTTTCTCCCCCTCCCCGTCTTCAACGTGCAATGTGGTGGCGCAACCTGGCCTGGCGCTGCGGCCACGTTGGCCACCCGTGGTAGATTTCTTTTCACCCCGTCCTCCATGATTACCTCAGTTCAGGGAGCAGGTACCAGACGCTCAACTCTTACGGTTCGTTTCTCCTGATCTAATGACCGCTGATGTAAGAACTCCTACTTCACAACAGGCGCGGCTGAAGAGTTCTTTTGTCTATTATTACTTTCGGTAATCCTGTCCCGCCTCTCTGTCTGTTTCTACTGTGGAGGCAGGTGAAGTCATAGGTTAGAGTTTTCCTTCAGTTCATCAAGGGATTAAGATCGGAACTGACAATAAATCTCGCTCCAGAATGAATGCCAAGTTTCTCGTGGAATCATAAAGGATGACTGTCACGCGGGAATAGTTCTTCCTAGTGTATGCGTAAGACGTAAGTACTGTGAAAGTTGTGCTTGATTGCGATTTGTACTAAATTCTGATACTATTGGGATACCTTATCTCTTAATTTGTATCCTTGTAAGGTTTGATGGGGTATCCCCATCCTTCTTGTTATACTAAGCGATAGCACTTCATTCAATTTCTCCTTATTTTACGATCATACAAGAAAGATAGGAAGATCCCATCAAGCGTCACAAGGATAAAATGGGGTTAAGCCCCAATAATATTGGTATGAGAAATTAATCAAATTACATGTAATATACCTGAGTTATATAAGCTGTTTGGTCTATATACTCTTGGACTATTCAAAGAAACATGATCTAGTATGATCGCTCTCTTCTGGTTTACAAGAAAGATAGGAAGATTCCATCAAGCGTCACAAGGATAAAATGGAGTTAAGCCCCAATAATATTGGTATGAGAAATTAATCAAATTACATATAATATACTTGAGTTATATAAGTTGTTTGGTCTATATACACTTGGAGTATTCAAAGAAACATATCTAATATGATCGCTCTCTTCTGGTTTGCACCAGCCAAATAAACTATAAAATAAGAAAATGGAAGTCCACAACTCTAATATCTACCCTGATAAACTACAAAATAAGAAAATGGAAGTAGGAAACTCTGATATCTACCCTGATAAGTTGTCATGCACTCTTTTACAAATGTGACAATGTACCAAATGCCACATTCATCACACCATATCATTCTAAAAACTAAAGAGTTAAAAAAATGACTTCAAAGCATATTCATATATTTACACTGCACGCCACCCATCCAGTAGGATGGGTAACCATCCCGCCCAAATTGAATCACACATAAGATTCGTAATCTTCATATCCTTAATTATTAATTTTAGACTAAATATAAGTTTACACTAATTTGTATGTATTGTTTGCAAAATATATATATTAGCACGCTCTCCAAACAAAAATATACAATCTCTCATGTCATGGTAAACGTTTAATATTTCATTGCATCATAAGTAATTATTCTCTGTCCTTCAAAAAGGACATAAATCATATGGACCTTATTGCCACATCTAAATAATATCACACTTGTAGATAAATAATGAAAATACAAATGAATCAACCAAACCTAGACAATACTTTATCATTATGGAGAAAGCAACTCGTACGAAATCAAAATGCACTAATTTATATTTTTTTAATGTAATAATAATTGACATATATACACAAGAGGAAGAATATACTTGTTCTCCCTACTGAAATCAAATGGAATAGAGGCCTTGTTTGTCAGACTTACGAAACATGGAATGCGATGTTGTCCATTGAATATTGGCTGCTGTAAAAGATTCTCTTGGACCATGAAACGTACGCAGCATCCAGTGCTTTGTTCCAGGCCTAGGCTTCTTCTGATTAGCGTCATGAATTGCAGACTATCTACAGCGATGTGATACCGTACCGTCTTTTCTTGACCTGTTGTTTCTTACCAATACGAACCTGGCAGCTGAGTCTTTTTATCACCAGAGCTCCGAACTCGGAGTTACTGCATGGAGGAGAGGAGGGGAGGAAGGGACGCGTCAATGTGAAAAGAGGTCGATTGTAGAAGCAAGGGAGCTTCAAGGTACTTACTTATCTTGCTTGCGTGAAACTAAAATGAGAGCTACTTCAGGAAAGAACTCCCGAAGATCTTGTGTCCGTCCGGCTCCAACTCAACATTGAAAAGGAAGACGTAACAGTAAAGAACTTAGATGTGGACCAACCAACCAGGCAGCACAAGCTGATGACTCAAAAGCTTGGAATATTTATGTTCGTTATTTAATATTAGAGAGAACCGTAAGCACACGGTGGATTCTGCGACCTCCATTTCTGTTCGTTGTTGTATGTCCCGAACAAACATGTCGAGCTTCCACATGGATTCTTATAAACAAGCTGCGGGAAGTAAGGAGATATTGACATTGTGCACACAAACCTATTTTCGCTACATGCAAAATGTCGTCGTTCTTCTCCCCATTTACCACTGTGGAAGAGTCGTGTTTGTGCTTGGCAATCTTGTGGCAGTTCAAGCGGATAGCTTCAGTTTGGCATTCAATTCTGCTTGTGCCTTTTGCGACATGTTGTGCCCAAATTAAGAATTACAATGCGGAAGGACACTCAACTGGTTCCTTATGCTAACAACAATGACTGCGACTTGCTTCCAGTAACAGCAACGAGAACAAACTTGTCCCTGTCGCGTGAGAGTTACTTCTTGTCTAGAAGCTGTACAAAGCGAGGAATATTAGCTGGTCTCTTTGTTGCAACAAGGAAACAACATCTCTGTGTAAGATGTACAAATATAGCTTTTTGCCTTGCCATGACTTTGGATATTTGGCTTGATAGTTAAAAGAGCTGGAAAACGTACGTGCCTCTTTTGAAAATGTTTCTGTACTCTTCGATCAGGAAAGAATAGAACGAGAAAACGATGAAAAGGTGCCGTACTGCTACCGTAGTACGAAGTCCTCTCCTCATTCAACTCTTTTTACATGGTTACTTTTGTGTTGTTAAATTGTCCAATATGAGTTTCTAGTGAATCTCTTTGTGCGCTACTTAATGCCTGATGTTCAACTCCAAGTGAGGAATATCGTGGATTAAATCACATGATTTAGCTTCGGTCATCAGTAAGGTCGTCCAAAGTGCTGAATACGCTTTCCGCATGGGATTTTTGCTTTTTTATCATAATCAGAATGATATTACGCGTTGAAGTACAGTAATCCCTTTTATCTTCCATGTAGAGGGTATATTCGATTTATTACCTTAAAAACCCTAGTATTCTTGTACTCTAAAAGACATCACTCGATGATATTCATGCATTCATCTTAATTGTTATCATTCCGATTTTCAAGCATGAAGTGCAGAATCAGTGATGTTCACTCACTTGTTTCCTTTATATGTCTGAAAACCTGTCTACTTTCAAGCAAGAATTACAAATTTAGTGATCTTGACTCACTTGTTTCTTACATATGGTATAAGTTGTAGTACAACTTACGATTCTCTCCTGAACATGGTTTGAGTTACAGGCACGGGGAGGGGAGGCTTGCAAACTGCGTCTAACATTACATGCAAAAGGTTTGCTTTAGCAATGGATGAAGAATTTGTCCCTGTAAACGAGAGGTGAATGATCAATGATCATTCAGCTTAACAGTGGATTTTATCTAATCTAAATGTGAAAGGTTGTCCGCTTTTGAACTCCGTTTTTCAGTCATTTCAAATCCACAAAATTTCTGCTTTATGAATGTTATATTCGCACTTTAGGCCGTAGTCATCAGATTTAATCGTCAAATATTTGAAGCCTGTCTCAAAGTTTTCATTGGGAGATGCTAATCGACTACATCACACCTTGTGAGCTACAGAATACTTGAAGCGTGTCTCAAAGTTTTCATGGGGAGATGCTAATCGACTACATCACACCTTGTGAGCTACAGATAGGTACAAATTGAACATAAAATATTGCTTCTATTATACTAATGAAGAAGAGAAAGTTTGCATTTCTTTCGAAGACGTTCAATGAAATTCGAATAATTTGGGATAGAGTCGACCTTCAGTGTTTTATGTTTGGCTTATTACTAGTGACTTGACTGATCAAGAGCAAGAGCAATCTCGATTGATGAAACATGTAGTGAGGACGGGGACAGTCACTTGTCTAGATATGTTCAGTCATTACCATCACTTGTCTAGATATGTTCAGTCATTACCAGGACTAAGTATTAAACTGACTAGATATCTTGAGTGGTCAATACTCATGAAGTCCCGCAAGTCAATATTCAACAGTTCAATTGGATGACAGTTCTGAAGGACTTCTCCGTTTGTGTGTATATATATCTATGTGCAATGAGAAATAAAGGTTTCCAAGATTGGTGTGAGCTTGTTCAGCCGTGGAGGTAGCTTCCGGGACAGGGAGTGAACCACGTTATTTCTTTGTTAGTACTCGGATATCTTAGGTGCGGTAGGGCAGATTTCTCATACAGACTCTATTGGGGCTTAGCCCCATGTTACCCTTTTTGTCTCTCCCTTGTACGTTTGATGGGGTCTTCCCATCCTTCATTTTTTCTACGCGGTCACCTTTTACTCTTGCTGATTTGCTATTGCGAGAGGTCCTTGAGACTGTATTTTCTAACACAGTGCACATAAAAGTGTCGGGTTAAGATTTATCTGACTTCCACTTACATTCAACCAACGTGAGCTGCTGCTGCGCAAGTCAAAAGATTCCGGAGCCGCGACTTCACACAAGACTTCACACAAGGTTTCAGACCCCTTTGCGGTAGTAGCGTTCCAGGTATGATATCCCGGTCAAACTTGAACTAAATACATGCATGTGATGTCCGTATGTCCACTCATAAGGACATCCTACTGTGCAAGCAAGTATGTTAACCCTGATGTTGTTAAAGTTTGCCCCTGTTAAAACCTCCCAACCTTGTTGTATAAAAGTTGATGGAAACGACGTAGAGAGTGATGTTAGTCCGCTTGAAAGTATTATCTGGAACTGAAAAATCTGTGTAACATATCCAATGATAATTTTTGTTAATTCTTTATATCTAGCGAGCAGAAGAATGATTGAAAGCAAGATAGCTTGCTGTATTTGTTTGAAAAAATAAAAGATATATCACATGCGTAAAATCATGTTCAATTGGAAGCCCAGGGAGCTCATATATGAAACACAACTATTTTCATGTATAAAGAATTTTAGACGTTTATTTTCTGCTTGTAGATATTATCTTGAATTGAAAATCAATGTAACATATCTTACCATTACTTTACTTATTCGTGCCTTTATGGCTAGCGAACCGACGAATGATTGAATGCAAGATAGTTTGCTGTATACGTAGAAGATAAGATTGTTGAAACAAGTAGAAGATATTTGTAGAATCCTGTACTTTTGAAAGTCAGTAAAACTTATATATGTTCCCGTTCCTTTGACGTATAAGAATGTTGAACGTGTTTTCTGTACTCCTTTTTCTTCCCTTCGGGGTTTATATTTTTGTGTGTGTTTCTCGTGTTTTCTTTGTGTTGCAGTAAGTAAGCAACATTGTTGGAACTCTTGTAAATTGTCGGTATCACAATTGGACAATCTAACTCAAGTCTATAACAAGTGCTGCTTACTTTATTCAAGGCTACCTGAGCTGTTGGCCAGTTTTGACTAGTCCAGAATATGACAAAATCAAAATGAAAACTCTGGTCACCCGCCGAGTCCGCAGATCGATCTGCATTGATTTCCTGAACATATAATTATTGCATGTGTTCATCCAATCAGTAACCGAAAATGCAAGAGGAAAGTATCCTATCATCATAATTATCAAATTATACCAGACAGTCTAGGATCTACAGCGATGTATTCGAATAGGGTTTAGGAGCTTATGATTTATAGACGTCTTAATTTAGAAATTATAAAAGCAGATACAGATAACAGGTTAGACGTTCGAATGGGTTGCTTTTGACAAAATAGAACTTAGAATCAACGCCTTTACATATAGAATAAATTTCGTCCTTGTGGACCTATTCACGTTTTTATTCATAACGGTAATACGCTGCCCAGTTCATTGAACAGTTTATCAGTTTCTGATCTCTTTTCCTTTTTTGCTTTTATCATTACTTACGTCTTTTGGTATGCCTGACCTTACCTCTCGATTCGAGTGTCTAGTATAGCATTACCATTTACCACATTCAATTTCTTTGTATTCTGGAGGAGAGAAAAAAAACTGACACTTTTTAATGGAAAATGTAAGGTTATACACCGTTACAATCAGATTCTTAAAACTATACCAAGATCGGAGCAGTCCAATCATCAAAAAAGGTTGAAGTCATTCTAAGTAAAAGGTTGTTTTTTCTTTAACTATAGTACAAGACGTGATTACTAGTGGGCATTCGTCCTTAAGAATACTGAGTATTGCGTGGATTGAGTTATAATTTTACTTGTAAGCAACAAAGAGTGATACGCTATAAGAATTGATGCGGAGAACACTAAACATCAAAAGAAGATGTCGGTGAAATATCAGTTGGGAGAATGACCTCCTATAAAGAATGATCAACAGTAAAATAAAGCAAATCGTGGATTCGTGTAATGCATTTGCCACGTTTAAGTTTAGGCGGACATATCGTATCCATATTTGACACGTAGCAATTTCATACATAGATCTTTATTCACATCTAAGTATCAAAAAAATGTAGAATTCATCGATTACCTTTAAAAGGTTATTGTGGCTTGCTACTAGGGTGGGGACGATGGACAGAAGTGTTCCTGGGGACGGGGACAACGGATGGGGACCTTGAAAGGAACTATATCTAAAACTGGAGACAACGAGTGATACTACTTAAAAAGATGGAGACAACACCACGAGGGATACTACTCAAACCACAACCATAACCACCACAAGTACTCCACCAAGTGCCAATACCAACTTAACATCACATGTAAATGTAGCTCTAATTGCAATAATTACACTACGAGAAAGGCAACTTGTAACCTACCATCATAATACGCGTTATCACAATTTGTTGGTCATCATTCTAGCCTCACTACCGAGAGCATATTAGAGCACCAATGCTCTAAAGTCAGTGCACCTCACACAAACATGGTGCACATATAGGAAATAGACAATGGAGGGATCCAATCACAAGAAGTCTAAATAAAACACTCCATCTACTAAATCAACACTAGATTGATTGCACCACCATTTGGCATTTGATATAATAGGAGTGTCTACCTACTTCTAAGCTACCAAGATCACCAAGGATTGGATCAAACTACTTGTCATAGCCAAAGCTAAATGGGTTCAAGTATCAATCAAACAATCACTAGGACAACAAATGAAAGTAGACTAGTTAGCTAAAGCACAAGTCTAGAAACCAGAGATATGAGGTTCAAACCATATTGTGCATAATCTAAAAGGATGGGCAAATTTTACCAAACAGTGACCAAAAACTCATTTAAACTAGCTAGCATCATGCCAACAAGTTGACCCTTCTAGGCATTTGTAGCCTCTCTAGCCTATGCCTTGAAGCTTCTAAACACCAAAAAATTCAGCCAAATGAGGTCTTTCGTCTTGCAAATTTGAACCCTCTTCAAATTCTCTCTAAATTTGGCAACCCTTCTCTAAATCTGGCCAAGCTTCACCTAACTTTAGCTAACTTGACCATTAGCACTAGGCAATTTAGGCAACCTCCAACTTTAGGCAACTCCCACCAATCTGATGCACCTCATTTATAGCTGGATGATCACCAAATCCTCCGCTAAATCTCAACTTGAGCCAAATCAAGATGAAAGGGATCTCTAAATTCCTGATTTGAGGGAATAGGTTCCCAATTCAACCTTCAATTTTTCACATTGAGTTCAATTTGCACCAAATTGACCCTATTTTTGTCTCTTGGGCTCATCAAACATCCATTGTCTCAAATTGACTTAATTCTCAAAATTTGGCAAACTCTTTTGCACACCATTTGCTCCATTAATAAATCTGCATCAATTTGCACAAAGCTTGTACAAATAATCACTCTCAAGGAAATTTGAACCACAATCAAATGTACTTGTGACCAGCCAGGATGGGAAATACCAGCAACACTCCCAGTTCTTGTACCAAATGTCCTCCTTACTCATATTTCTCTAATATAATTAGTTTGTTCCTCCAATTGAATCACACTCAAATCAAGTATGTACTTGATCCTTCACTCAACAACCTATTATTGTCAAGCCACATCCACTCTAGCTAAGAGACTCTAGGTGATGTTTGCCAAACTTTGTCCGCCATAGCCAAGAACTCAAAGACTCAATATCAAAATAATGAGCTCTTTGGAGCTTGACTTAGATCTTCATCTCTAACGGTGCCATTGATGGCACAACTGATGGTGTGAACAATGCAAGTGAAAATGGGTCCCACCATGTGATCAATAGCCCTAACATAAAATCAGACTGTCAATAAATAGTCCATGAGTAACTACCAAAATACTTATGACTACCAACACCACCACTCCAATGGTTGAGCAACCTAGCTTTGGCACTACAAATGTTATGATAAAGTCAATAAGGTCATGAGGTATATTAATTGGCAATCTTTACTTTTTTAGGTGATTTCAATATCCTATTCTTCAATTTATCTCTCCATGTTGCTCAAAGGTTGCCTATATGGAGGCCAAGGACCTCTTGGAAGATGAGCATGACGATTGATGGATATGTGCCCAATTTGGCAACAATTGTGACAATGTTGTTGTTATGCTCAAGCTCTTTCTGCTCATGGGACTCCATCTCTCCTTTCTTTGACCAGTCCTTGTTCTCCTTTGAACGGTTGTGCTCCTTGGTCTTGGAACTAAATGTTGCTTAATTCTATAAGAATTGGTGCACCAAAGTGTGGTGTTTCAACCCGATAGTATTGAGTCATGAATACTCCTTTGCCTCCTCCAAGCACTCCTACTATTCTTTGAGTGGAGGCAATGGCTTCAAAAATAGTGCAAGCATTTTCTACCATTACTTCTTGGTGAATTTGCTCTTTCAACCTCTATTTGAAATTTTCAAGAGCTTCTGTTGGATTTATATTGATTTTTGTGACCTACAAATGCAAACATGCAAACACATACTTTTGTATGCTATTCTTTTACTTCAACCCCCATAGTTTGTACCATTTGTATGAAATCCAAAAAATGGAAATTCTTCTATAGCCCTTCTTGCATTGCTGTCCAAGTGATCTCTCTTCTTTCTACCAACACTAATCATTCCCAAGCATCATACCATGTGAGAGCTTTATTGGTCAAGTACCCACATGGAAACACATTCATAGAATGAATGGTGATCTCACTTGTGAATAATAGAAAGTATTGATTCATTCTTGAAATCTAGTTTTCCATTACACTCATAGAATGTTATCCCTTGTAAGGCTTGATATTGCATGTCTTCTTTATTTATAATAATAATGTGGCTCCATTGTTGACTGGAGCCGGTGTCATCAATACAAGTGATTCTTCAGGTACTTTGGCCATTGGTTCTAAGTTTTGGGATAGTTTTCCTTCTTCATTACATGATCATTCTTGGGAGTGCACTTGACTTTGTAATGCTTCTTGATCTCTTAAACTCATTCAACATCGCCTATATTCCTTGCATCAAATCTTGCAACTATGGCTCCATGATTCATACACACGGTATACTCTCAATTGTTACTTCCTACTTGAATAAAGCGTTCATATGATCACTTGGGAGGGAGCATGGGCTATTGGGACTACCATTAGAACCTTAAAGGCTATCACTTGTTGATAATATTCTTCACCAAAATTGTGTACTACAATATCCCTAAACATCACTTTTGGTTTAACCACATAATAGATTCCTACTTGAATGTTGAAAGGAGAGGATTTGGTATATTTAGATCCATTGCATCATAACAGAATGTAGATTGTTAAATTACATTCTCTATCATATATCACTATAGGTAGAATCACTAAGTTTGGCAAATTCATCATTATGTCCATGAATTTTGCTCCAAAATGGTAAACAAGATATACTCTTGCTTGCTCACGCTGGATGTACATAATCTTAATATGAATCATATGCAAGAATAGAAAATGGGGTGTAGAAAAATGTCCTCCATCCCATTCTCTCTCTATAACACCCCCAATCTATTGATTGCACTATGTTTTCTTCCCTCAAGATTACTCAATCTTAGTAGCAACTGTTCATCCAAGAGGGATGATCCACTCTCTTGGATTAAAATACCTACTCTAATACCATTGTAATGTTCCAAGGATAGGATAATCCACAAAAGAAACACAAGAGAGGAAACAAAGGCTTCAACCATCAATACTCCAATGCTCCAAAGGAGCACCTTGTATTTATTATATATCAAAGAGGATCACTTCAAAGGAAGCTCCACCCTTGGATCAGATACATGGATTGATTACATGTCAATGATGGCTCCATCCTTAGATTAGTTGCATGGATGGTGACATGTTGATCCTTGTCCTATTTGGGTGCTCTTAGGTTTGATCAAAGGGAATCTTTGGGGAATATTCCTATAAGAAGCTAAGAATAGCATGGGTAAGGTACCACTGGAAAACTCTCAAAAAGATGAACATAGAAGCAAATGCCTTTTACCCTTAAGGGAGGGAATATTTCAATTTTTGAGGTCTAATTCATCCATTTAGGCCTTTGAGATTTGCTCTAAATTTTTCAAGGTGTTTTTAGCCTTTGCCATATTAGTGGAAGTACTCTTTTGTAGACACCTCTATTTGATCTACTTAGACTATCATATATAATGTCTTTCTAGATATTACCACGCTAATTTCCACCGCTAGATAATATGTCTAGCTAATGGTATTACATATAAGGACTTAGTTAGTCCAAATAAGAAGAGCAAAGTATGCGTGACATAAGATGGTGGTGGAGCAAGAAGAGAATTTGGAACAAGTGGATCTTGCCTATAATTAAGGAAGAAGGAAGAGAAGCTTGAACTTGCGCGCTTGGAATTATTGTAGTTAAACTTTGTAGCTACAAGACAAATCTCCCAATTAGTATGGTGACCATTGACAAAGGCACATAATATATATTCCAAAGTTCAATTTTCACATGTTTTTTATTGATTAGTTTAAGGATGATAGATTATAAACAAGGTAACTTGGTGCCAAGGAGTTTGAGAAGTGCTTACCAAAATTATAAGTGAATTAAGGATTACAATAAGAGATTAGACCCTTGGCATTCCATGGTGTTTGAAGACTCTATTGAAGTAGATTTGGGCCAATCTTGGAGCATCTTAATGGATGCCAATGGAATATGCTTGCTAAGCTTATCAAAAAATACCACAATTTCTTTAAGATCTTGATTTGTCTTTGGCAAGGATGTGATGTGGTCTAGACTTACATGTTCCTATTGGGTGGATAGAATTGAGAGTGGTTAGAATAGTTCACTCTAATTCTAGTTGCTAGCTTTGTTACATTGGCAACTTTCACAATTTAGACAAACTTGAACCTTTCATACCATGTTTGGCCTCTATCATTGACATTTTAGTGTACTCATGATCTTGTCCACACCCATGTGACCAACAATTGGTAAGTTGTGTGCCTCTTGAATTTGCCCAAGTTATAGATCTTCCATAATTGAAACATATATTTGGTTCTCACAAAATAGAATACCATCTTTGAATGAAAGGATGTTGTAATCCTTTCTATGCATTGCAAGGCAACTTTGCACAAGATTAAAGAAAATATCTTGTTGCAAAGTAATCTTGAACTCTATTTGTACCTTAGAGTACATTGACACTATTGTGATTGCTATTATTATAGGAAATTTAGGAAGAATATCCAAATTTGATGTACTGTGAATGACATGGAACTTTTTTGGTTGTACTCAAGCTTGACATCAAACTATTATAGCTATTTTTCCTATAAATAATACCAAATTGTCATGTGCTCTAAATATAAGGTCTACAACAAGGGTTTGTGATCTATTTGCATTATTATCACTTGTAATATTTCAACCCAAGAGGTATTGTTTCTATACCTTTATTGAAAAACCATTGCAAATTGTTCTTGATCTCAAGCAAAATAATTCCTTTTTATTGAGTTTGGTTATCAAGATACAAAGGCAATATGATGTAATCAATTTGGAAATTTCTATTGCATCACAACTCTAATTGCAAAGTTAGAAGCATCAAAATCAACCACATAAGGTAGTTGAGGATCATAAGAGTAGGGGAAGAGCCATGAAGATGCAATATCCTTATGTTTCTTGAATGCTTCTTGTTGCTTGGTTGTTCACTCAAAGGTTATTGTTGTCTCCAAGAGATCAATCAATGGTATGATCACATGAGCATAGTAATGGATGAACATTGGTAAAAACTTTCCAATCAATTAAACCCTTAAATTTCCATGGCATCCTTAGGAGTAATCAAATTTGTAATGGGCTTGATTCTCTCCTTAGGCATCTTGATCCACTCCACTAAAACCTTATGGTTTAAGAAGTTAACTTCTTTTTGCCAAAAGGCACATTGGACTTCATGTAAATGGTTCTCGTGTTCTATCTCCATCTTATTATAAATTAAAATTTCATCCACAAGTACTACCACATATTGATCCAATAGCCCATCTTACACTTAATATAATTGATCCATAAAGACCACTGAAGCATTAATGAGCCCAAGAGATAAAACTCCCCATTCTAATGCCCAAACTTTGTATGAAAGGTAGTCTTTTGCATGTCTTCTTCTCCATCATTCAAAATTTACTAATTACTTTGATGATTCAACTTGAAAAGTATCTTGTGCCATTTAATTGATCCAACAAGTCATTTATTTGAGGCAAAGGATATATATTCTTCATGTTTTGTTTATTGAGGACATGGTAGTCAATATAAAGTCAAAATCATCCATCCTTCTTTTGTACAAATAGAACTAGTGCTCCCCAAGGAGATGTATTATATCTTATGAAATCCTTCTCCAACAACTTGGTCAATGTTGTTTGAACTTCTTCTAACTCCTTTGGTGAGAGTCAATAGATTGGTCTACTCACGAGGGTACTACTTGGCAAAAGCTCAATCTTGAAAGGCATAATTCAATAAAAAGTAACCTCTTTCAAAAAGGCAATCCAAAAACATATATGCAAACTCTTGAATTAATTGATCAACCATTGCTTTTTAAGGCTTTTTATCCAAATCAACTTCTCCTTGCATAATAGGCTTGATCCACACAATAAAAACAAAAACACTTTCCTCCAAAACTTGTTCTATAATTGCTATATTGAAAAAAATTTCATCTTGAGGTTGACTACTCTTAGATGTCTTCTTCAAAGATACAAAAAAACTTAATCAATAATCTTTACCTTGGTGTTGTGCTCAAATTTGTGATGAAGTCCACTCAAATTACACCCTATGATGTTCAAGATAAGGAAAACCTAGAATGATATTGTAGTAGAAGGAAGCTACTATAAGTCTCATACATTTTTAATACTACTTCCAAATCTTAAATGCAACAAGATAGAAGGACAGAATATAAAATGCTTTCTACCATCTATATCATCAATTCATTACTTAATACTAACTTCATAGGAATACATAATTCTTTTGTTAATTGCATGGACATATAATTCTCATAACTCCCATAATCAACCATAATCATATATCATATCTTGCAAGTGAATAAAATTTGCATAGGCTGAGCCTTCAATCTCATTGTAACAAATAAAGTTCTCAATGAAGGGCTCAATATCTCTTATTTGTATTCTTTGTTTCCTTGATCCTCACACTCCAAGAACTCTATTTGGGCAATAGGTAAAGCTCATCTATTCCTAGTTGGATATTTGGTAATGCAATGTCAAATTTAGTGATAATAGAGGCAACCACTATTTTCTCACAATTGTTGTTTGTTTATAATGCCAAGAGATCTTTGTTGGATGACATAAATTTGCATTAGTGCTAGTTCCTCCACTTAGGTATGGTGCATTTTTCTTTTTGTGATGGTCTAGGTTGAGACCAAGTTGTAACGACCAAAAGATCAAAGTGTTTAGCTAATTGCATGGCTTCCTCAAAATGTTTGGGCTCACTTATGGTTACTTCCAATTTGGTAAGTGATTTCAAACCTTCATAAAACAATCTAGAGCTTTACCTTCTTGTATCTCTAGAATCTACATCATTGTGTTTTGGAATTGAATGATGGAGCTACTCTTAGAACTAATCTACCTTAATTTTACCAATTTACCTCATGCAACATTCATTGTTTGAGATCTCCTAATTATCACAATTTTGAATTCTTCCCATGGTGAGACTTGAGCAAATTCAATTTTTTTAGCTTGTTGTACCTAAAATTGTCACCATATTTTTACCATTCCATCTAATTGGCTTGAAGCCAAGAAGATCCATCTTTATTCATCTAGAATATTTGTAGTTTCAAATATTGCTCACAATCAAATACAAAGTTATTTACTACACTTAGAAAATCCTTATGTTCAAGTAGCTTAGGTTTAAAAACTATACTAGATCTTCTTCTTCTCTAGAATTTACTCTCTCCATCTATTATTGTTATTGACACTCATAATTTCTCACTTCTAACAATCAAGTAAGATGCTCTATTTGTTGTTGCATAACAATGATAATTTTGTGCATTGCTTCAATGGCTATTATTACTCTACCAAACTACTTACAAATATCTAGGTTAAACATAGATGCAACATATTCACCACTTTATGTAAGTTACAATTGAAAGTATCAATGCTTCATCAGATGATCATATTTAGAAAATTTTGACCAAAGAGTGAAATTATGAATTGTGTGAAATGGTGCTTTGGTTGTATATAAACATGAAAATCCTAATGTTTTTTGAGAAATGTATTTGATGGTCCATAGTTTTCATTTATTTTATTTTTGCTTTGATGTCAATGGAAAAGATAAAGAGAGATATAGGATAATAGAAGACCACATTGAGATTCTCAAATGAACTAAAATTTGAATGCTTAGTTTTAGCTCAACTTTGATATTTATAAACAACCTAGATATAAGGTTCTCAAGAAGCTTCCAAGGAAGGTTCTTTTTAGAAACTATTTATTTGGAGTGCAAGCTAAGCTAACTATTTATTGGGCATATAAGCTAAGTTAGCAATCAACTTGGCATATAAATTACTCAACCTTGGAAAGTTTCTAGAAGCTTCTTACCAAGAAGCTTCTTAGATATTTCTAAAATATTCTTAGAATTCCATAATTATATACTAATTCTACTATATGTTAGCTATATGTTAGCTTATATTAGCTATATTTAGCTTTTGTTAACTCCACATTGTTATAATCCTCATGGGAGTATATTTTGAAGTGTAGCTCCAAAGAGCTCATTTCTTTTGTGTTGAGCATTTGTGCTCTTGGCTATGGTAGATTTCAAAAGTTGAGAGCAACTTGGATTCTCTAAGCTAAAGTAAATATGGCTTGACAATGTGATCAATGCTTATTGGAAAATTATATTGAGTTGGAGTTTTGATTTTTTATCATATGATTATTTAGAAGAAGTAAATTGGAAAATTGGATGTAGGACTTTTATGAATGTCTTGTCTTGGTGTAGGAATTTTATGAACATTGGTGGTATCTACAAGTCTGGTGGATAGTATCTTCTATTGTGTTGCTTAATATTATTGATGGTTGGGTAATTGAGTGATCATGCAAGAAAGCACTATTGAATGTATTAGAAATTTGATAGTTAGATGGATTAGGTGTAAAAATGTTACACAAATTTCTTAAATATTGCACAAATTTCCTAAAATTGAGATCATAGGTGTCCAATTGCATTAATTAAAAAGTCGCTTTGAGAGAAGAAGGTTGAATTAGAGATTGGTAGGCACATATTTGGGCCAAGATTTGAGAGCATGTCTTCCCAAATTAGGGATTGGGAGATCCATAACTACCAATTTAGAGATAGTGGCCAAATTTGGAGGAAGATTTGACAAAGAAGGAGTTGGAATTGGCTAGATTTGGAAGCACTAACCTTCCTAAACTCTTGAGTTAGGGTTTGACTTGACATAGATTGACAAGATTCCAAGGTTTCTCAAATTTAGCAAATGTCAATCAAATTTAGAGACGGTTCAAATTGGCAACAAAGAAGATTATGAAAGACTAGAAAGACTATGATTGCCTTTTAGCTTGCTAATGTGAGACTAACCAAGTTAGTGGAGTTCTTGAGTTAGTGTTTGATTTGGCAAAGGTAGACTAGATTTAGAGGTCTACTAGATTTAATAAGGTTAGCTAAATTTAGAGAGGGTTCAAATTAGCAATAAACATCACTTTGGCTAAATTTTTGCAAGGCTACATGCTAGAGAAGCTATGATGGCCTTTTAATGTGAGACTAGCAAAGTAAGTGGATTTTCTAATAGTAGTTGGTTAAAATCAGACTACCTATCAATATTGGACAAAGTAGGTTTTGAGTATCTAAACCTTGAACCTTTGTTTCTACATAGACTCCTTTGGCATCTTGTTTACTACTACTTGTTGTCTTAGAGATTGGTAGAGTCATATCTATATTTTTTTAGTTTTGGCTAAGAGAGGAAATTTGATCCCATCCTTAGTGATCATGGTAGCATAAGAGTAGGTAAATGTTCCTATTATATCAAAATGCCAAATGGTGGTGGAGTAAATCTAATTGGATTTGTGAGCTAAAGGGTTTCCATTTAGATTTCTTATGGTTGGATCTCTTCTTTTCTCTACTTCTTGTTTGTGCACCATATTTGTGTGGTGCATCTTGATATTTGGATTTTTGGTGCTTTAATGTACTCTTGATAATGATGTTGGAGTGATGACCAATCAAACTATCTATATTTCTCCCAATTAGGCAAGAAATGATGACCTATAGACCATGAGAGTATTTTTATATGATGACAAGTTAAAAATTCCCCTTTCACTTTGTATAGTTCCCATGATTAGGAAGTACTTAGGTGGTATTAGTAGGTGATTTTTTGTTATTTGGGGTTACCATTTGGTGGTGGCACTTAGCGATTGTGGTTGTGGTGTTTTGAGTAGATTTTCATGATAGAGTTCTCCAAGGATTATAAAGTGAATTTTGTTATGCAATGTGTTCATGCATAGTGACATACAATATTGGCCACTATCTCAAGTCTGAATGAGAAAAGGTATTGACACTAGTTTTGAGTTTGATATGAGAGTTCACATGTGTGTCCAAACTATTACTATGAGACAAGGATTAGATTTATGGGATTTCCAAAGATCCCAAGTGCTACTTTGGTTTAATGGGTACCAATGAGTTGGATGATTTTATCTAAGAGTTTGATAATGGATGTTCACACCACTTTTGTTATACCTTTCATGGTATGGAAGGGATTGTTCTACTTGGAGGGAATGTTATGAATTCATGCAAGCATGCATAGGGAAGATTGACCTTTGGAGACAATATTGATCTCCAAATTATATTGGTATCACTTCAAGCTTGGTTTCTAGAGTTCAATAAGTAGTACCCATGAGTTCTAGTTCTAGTAGCATTGTTGTATTTTATGTTGGTGTTGTAGTGCATATATGCATTGCTACACAATAAACATCATTGTAAACATCATACATTGTAGAAGCACAGGTCATACAAAAGTCAAGTATGAAATTTAAAGTGCCATACTATATCAATTTAATCATACACTCAACTTAGATCAACAAATCAATTCTTAATTCAAGAAACCAATCTCAATAGACTCTAATTATAGAATCAAGCCACACCTACTTTAACTAAGAGACTCCAAGTGATACTCATCGGCGTTTGTCCACCATAACCAAGAGCTTGAAGGTTCAACATCAAAGAAGCAAGCTCTTTAGAGTTGCACTTTGACAATATACCTTTCTAGACTTGACCTATAACTCCAACCCTAATGGTGTCATCAATTGCCTATTTGATGATGCAAATGGTAGCTCTAACGGTGTGATCAATAAACATAACACAAAATTTAGCCGCCACTAAGTAATCTTTGAGCAACTACTAGTAGTACTTTGATTGCAAAGACTAACACTCCAATGTCCAAGCAAACTAGCTTTGGTGTTGCAAATGTTGTGGAAATGCATTGGTTGCAATACCATTGGAGATGATGATGATGCTACTACAAGTGGTGGTATCATTACATGAGGTGGTGGAGTATTGAGGTTTATCCTAGGATGGAGTACCAATGTTAAACCCATGGTGGAATTTTTCCAATGCTTGAAGAAATCTACCAAAGAGTGTGGATTGGCAATTTGAAGAGCTTCTAAGAGTTCCAATGGAAGGTTGAAGAGAGCCTATGCAAGGAATACACTTGCATGAGGTGGTTGAGCAATTTCACTCAAGGGGTTATTAAAGCATAGGTTGTCCAATTCTAATATGAGATATTAGACAAAGAGTTGAGATATAGAGCTTTTAGGGTTAGGGGTTTAGGACTAGATATCTAGTCCATCTTTTCTAGATCTTGAGCTATACAAGAAATGACAAGAGTAAAACATAAATTTGACATGAGTTCTGATTGAGTTTTTGATTAAGGAACGATTGAGATTCAAAGAAGTATAAAATCAAGACTTTGCAGAGGAAATTTTACAATGTTGCATCAAATTCATCATGTGAGTTCATGTAATTTGTTGGATTGAGTAGAGTTGTGAACCAAGTCGTTGGATTGTTGTGCATGAAGCCAAGTGAGAAAGATTGAGTCACAATGGCACTCAATGGAGGACATCAGGTTTTGGCCATCTTGGTCCAAAACCAAGCAATTAAATGGCTTGACATGGTAGCCTAATTTGAAGTCTTGAGTTGACTTTGGATCACTTTTCCGGCATGGAACTAGAATTAAAATTTTCCAATATCCATGACAAAAGTTGCTATGAGTAATTATGAAGAAGGTCCAAGCAAGGAAGGGAAGACAAAAAACCCAACCCAATGGACTAATGCCAATTGGAGGATAGTTTTAGGATGTGTTGTTGGAGAGCCTATCGGGATCACCTTTGATTAGAAGTGTGATTCTGCAAAAGAAACAAAGGAATAGAAGGCATCCGTCAATGAACCTTGCAATAAGAATGAATATAAGGTAGATACTTATGTAGAATTGATGAGATGAAGTCACTTAGTGGTGAATTAAACTTCTTTGTATCACCTGAATAATTACAATTAAAGTTGATTTGGAATAAAACTAATGAATTGTGATTTTATGTGACAATTAATTGTAGCAAGATTGCTATTGAGTGTTTGCTATTGTCTTCTAGGTGTTGTTTTTACCCAAGAGATTAAAGATGCAATCAAGAGAGCTACATGGTTACCTTTTACTTTGTATTTGACCATTCCTAACTTGTATCTATGTAAGAATGAAGATTTACTCACATATTACTACAAAAGTGATACATGTTGGATTGTCATATAATTTTTGGCACCACTATCGGGGATACAAACCTTAGGAGTAGAAAAATACAAAGTGGCTTCACATGCCAATTGTCCCTCAAATATGAATGTCTACATCAAGGGAGCAAAGAGAAGCAAGGTTGCATAGACAAAATTTGCAATGTGAAGAACAAGAATGTAAAAAGAACCAACTCATTCTTGAAACAACTAAAAAGAGGTATTGGATTTAAAACTTCTTCATAATGTACAAGATGCCTTGAGACAACTTGAAAATCAGAAACAAGAAGTTGGGTGAGATCTGTCTACACTACCTCATTCTAAATGGAAGAAGGACACTAGCAAAAAAACATATTTGTTGAGACATAATACACCAACTTCCTCAAAGTTGTGGAGGGAGCTGGTTATTTGAAAGAACTGATTTGTGATAAGACTACACAAATCTTGATAGAGAAGGAGTGCCAATACATCTTACATTCACCAATCAGTTTAGCAGGATCTTGAAGAGCAATTTGATGATATTAACACCCTTCCATAACCTTGGGTCAAAGAGGAAGAAGTCTCTATAGAAGACACACCATTGTATTTGGTACCTTAGGAAGCTTTGCCCAAGCTTGAAGTATGACCCTTTGAGGGTGACTTAGGGCAACCAAGTCAAGTACCTCAAAAACCTATATTTAAATCAGTTGCCATGTCATCACACCCTATTACAAGGCAACCTTATTAGAAGTAAAAGGGTACAAAACAAGATGAAGACTTGGATGAATTTATTGAGGAGTTTGAAGTGATTTCCTTTGCCAGCAAGGAACATGACTCCCAAGATAGACTAAAAATCTTTCCATGCCTACTTTGGAAGAAAGCCAAAAGTTGGTACACCCACATAATGCAGAATGGGTTTAAACCAACTAGATAAAACTTTGGGATAACTTCTTGGCATGATTTTGGGAGTAGATTACAAGAAAATTGTCTTTGTTGCACTCAATGATTTGAATCAAGGGAAGAATGAGAAGTTAAGAGATTATCTTGAATGGTTTATGGTATTATTGAACCAAGTGCTTAAGTGAGTAAGAATGGTTGGCTATTCGGATGTTCAAGCCATCACTTGGTTCCTCTGAGGCCTATCACCAGAGATTTTTATTTGCAAGAGAGAGGAAAGTAACCTCTCTTGAAAAGTACTCAAACATGTTGCCTGCTATGAGGTGTCTCACTCTCATTTTGCAATTAACCAAAGGAATAAGGAGAAGAAAGAGCAAAAGGCAAGAAGAAAATTATCTCATAGTACCTCCACATCTTCAGATGACTCATCTACCTTGTCAAGTTTCTCCTCATCATCATCAAAAGATGAAAATAAAACAAAGAGGAATTGATGGAGGTTGGGATGAAAAATATTGTAAGCTCCATCCAAACATGTCAACAAAACAAACACCAAGTTGGAGATAGTTATAAAAGAATTTGTAGATTTCAAGATTTAGATGGTTGGATGAAGGACAAAATGAAATCTCCTTCGTATGCAAGACCAAATGTATGGTGTAATTTGTATGGGAAATTGGGTCATGCAAACACAGAGTGCCTAACCAACAAATATGTGTACCTGATACAACAAATTGATTGGGTTCCAACTTGGGATCATAACAAATATCAAGATCCAAAGGAAGAAGTGGTCCATCAAACTCAAGAAGTACAACCACAATCAAGCACAACATTCCAAGGTCCATGCTGTGGGCCACCAGAATATATGAATAATGCTCCACCAAAATGGTGTTGATGTAGAATCAGAATTGACCCCAAAATGTTGCACCTAGGGCTTGTTATAACTATGGGTTGCTTGGACATTGTTCATCCAATTGTCTTGAGCCTCAACAATTGGATATGTTTTGTGCAGAAATTACAAGGGCTTGGGTCATGTTCTTAGCTAGTGTCCTTAGGTCCCCATATCCGAAGCCTTTAATGAGGTATATTTGGACACCATAGGAATGTCCACCATTGCAAGCTAAAGATGAGGCCATAGTGAATTGTATGACTTTGGAAGAAGAAGTTCCAAATAAATTTCATCCAACCTTGGAAGGAGAATGGCTAGATATTGATGTATTGAGAGTTGAAACACATTCAAGGAAGAAGAAACATGGTCTCAAGGAGGTAAGCATCACCTCATCCTCCTTAAAAAAGACAAAGTGGTTTCATCCCAAGTCCATCCTATATACTAAGGAGGAGAAGATCCTGGCCAAGGCCAAAGTAAAAGCCTTACAGAAGGAGGTAAAGGAGGCTGTACAAAGGGTCTAGGATATGAACTTGAAGGAATTCAGAAGGAGAGTCCTTGGATGTTTGAAGTTAACATCCAATCAAGGTTGAAAGTCCAATCCAAGCTGAAGTAGGTAAACCCAAAGTGACTTGGGTTAGAAAAAAAACCATTTCAGTCACCCTACTCAAGAGACCTAAGACTACTTTGGCCCGGTTGAGAACTCAACCACAAAGTAGAAGAAGGTGAAGCTAGGAGGATCTATGACAATATTGTATAGGGGTACTCACCTCAGTACAATATTGTGGCAGATCTAGCATTCACTCATACAAATGTAATGTTCAAGGAGTTTTGTGAAGATAACAAGTTGCATAAGAAGCAACTAAGCTTGGCTCTTAAGAGAGTGCATAAGATCCTCAAGAAGGATCTATCTACCATATATTGAATTGAACAAGAAGATTTGGGATCTCTAGAGGCAGATGCAAAGATTGTAGGGTTGTATAATTACATTTGTACCCATTGACGTGGGTTCAAGTATCAAGGTAATGATGGAGTATACTACTCACAAGTTGGGATATCATACTTTTGAACCTACACTAAAAATCCTAAATTTGGTGGATTAATCTAGATGTTGATCTTTGGAGATGTTCTCCAATATAGTGACCATCATTGGAGGAGTAATTTTTTAATTAAACTAGATTGTACTCAAAGCAATGACCAAAGTTGGTTATCCCTTATTCATAAAAACCCTGGTTGTATATGCACGTATTGTGGTAGATAGGCATCAAAAACAGTTGAGATTTAAGGAGTTGAATCTGAAGGTCACTAGTTGGTAACAATTAGTTGGATGAAGTTCCACACATTTAGAAAACTACTTCATTGAAAGATGAAGATCAATTCAAGGATTCATCTTCCTAATATTTAGAAGACTTGGACCAAGAAATCCAAGTTAGTTATTTAGAATGCTACAAAGTGTATGTCAAAGCAAAAAAACCATATGATGGGGCCTCTAGTAGTAGTGATTTGGAAGAAGAAGGTTATAACTCATGTGACAACCCAACAAGTATCACTTTTGTGCTTATCAGTAAGTAATCATTTTTTTCCCATAAATATATGAGTAAAAAATGGTCAAATACAAAGTAAAATGTAACAAGCAATTCTTCTTGGATAGAAACCACACCCAAAAGAGAGTCACAAGCACTAAATCAAATCTTATCACTAATTAATAACACCCATAAGCATAATTCATCAAATCTTTCCAAATAAACCTTGATTGTGATGATTTGGTTCTTCCCAAAGAATGCTACTTCACCATGAAATGACTTTGCCTTGGAATTGTGTTCTACCCCTCCACTAAAGGCACAACTTCCTCAAAATTGCGTCACATCAATCCAACACTATAATCATAAATGAAAAATACTAGAAACACTACAATTCTTCACAAAATTTTCAAGGCATTGCATTGATTGCACTCTACTTAGGATGAAACACATCAAATGAATATCAGAGCTATAGAATCCAACATCTACCACACATTGATTTTCTCCAAATAATCACAACACACACACAAGATTGATACTTGGAATTAAGTTGAAACAACAAGCACTAAGTTATAGCACTTTGCTTTACTCAACTTCAGAAATATGAATATTGAACTGAACACAATGCACTATGAATGTCTCCTTTAAATAGGTAGAGCACTCAATAGTTATCTAACTACATATTTTTTCAATTGCTATGTTACCAACCTATAGATCTAAAGGGTCATTCCACTTCTTCATATCTGCCTCTTCAAATCTTGAATTTTTTACTAATCTGATCCAATCTCTACTTCTACTTTGGCTTCTATACCCAAATTACCTTCAATCACTTCCTCTACTTCAGGTTCATCTATAATCCTTACAACTCCTTCTACCATCACATCTTCAATCTAGACTGCAACTTAAATCATAGTCTCACTAATTATATTCTCTTTCTCTACTCTAAATTCTTCATATGCTTTAGGTAACTCACCCAAATACACATGTACTCCTACCTCAACTACTTTGCATTTAAGTTCTTCCTTCATACTTCTCCAAAGTTAATCTAAATCTGATCTAACTAAATCTAATCTAAGACTCACATTGTCTCCTACTTCTAACATTTTCCTATCTACTCTCTCTCTTAAGCAAATAAAAAGATTGTTCAATTCTTAATTCTTCACCTTTCTCTTCCTCATTACCTACACAAACAACTTCAACTTGTGCAATCTTAATTCCTCCATCTTCACCTTTGACTTAGTACTCAACATCACTTTCATCCTCCCAACTATCTCTCCTACTGATTTTGATGTATACCCTTGTGTTCTTTCCACCTTCAACTCATCATAATACATTTGCAATTCAACTTCATACTCGGCCTTTTGTGTCTTCTTTTCCTCTGTATATTGAGCAATTTGGGTTTTAGCACTTCTTACTAGCTCTTGTAATCTTGCCTCCTCTTGATGTCTACTAGTCAATTCTCATTGCCATGCTTGATCTTTATCTATAACACTCAATCTTAAGCTTTCCAACTCTTGCCCCATTATTGTTCTAATGGCTTTTGAGTATATTACTTCAATGCATGCTTCATCAAATTCACTCTTCATTTTCTTGAATGTTGCCTTCTGATTCTTCAATTCTTTGGCTTGATAATCAAGATCTCTTCAATGCTTATCAAAACTCTCTTGCAAGTTACTAAAAGTCTTCTTCCAAAGTATCACATCCACTTGAAGTTCTTTGGCTTCTTCTTCTCTTTAGGTTAACTTCTCCTTCGACTCCCAAAGTTCTCCACTTAGATACGTCATCACTTGCAGCCCATCCTTCACCTTTGGATGATATTTTTGTATTATCTCCTTCTTCTTCTTCTTCAAATACAATAACAAAGGACAAATGATTGCTAACAAATAATTTAATCCATCAACTCTTTCACCTCATCCTTGTTGTCTTTGTACTTGGCTTGGATAGGTGAATCCTCCCTCGATGCTTGACCCTTAAAGTCACAATCTTCTTGCCTTTAAAGTCATCTCTTTCATGTCATGCATATATACATTCATATACACATGCATATATACATTCATATATACATTGCAACACAACATACATCATTGTCAACATCATACACAATAGAAGCACGACTCACACATAAGTCATACATAGACTCTAGAGTGCCACAATAATCAGATTGTTTACCACTCTCAACTCAACTCAACTCAGATCAGTACTTGATCTGTCACTCTATAAACTGCCAACAATTGGGCACTGATTATAGTCAAGCCACACCCACTCAAGCATAGAGAATCCAGGTGATGCTCGCCGGTCTCTGTCCACCATAGCCAGGAACTTGAAGGCTCAACATCAGAGAAGTGAGCTCTTTGGAGCTACACTCCCAAGGTATACCCCTGATTTTGACCTAGGTCTCCTCCCAACGGTCCCACTGACGGCACACCCAACGGTGTGGACGGTGCAAGTGATGGTGGGCCCTGCCATGAAGTCAGTACCCTAAACTTGAAATTTGACAGTCTAAAAGTAGTCTATGAGTAATTGCCAAAATACCTCTAACTACTATCACTGGAACTCCAGTGTCCGAGCATCTAGATGCAACACTACAAATGGCATGACAGCGGTTGTGCGTATATACATTGCAACACAACATACATCGTTGTCAACATCATACAAAATAGAAGCACAACTCACACATAAGTCATACATAGACTCTAAAGTACCATAATTGCCCCCCTAGCTGGCGATTAGGTCCCTCTAACTCCAAATAGCCATCTACTCTAAGTATATGGTTTACCCTATGATGGGCAAAGATCAAGAGGTCGGGTGCTATGGAGCCCCATCGTTAGTCGCATGTCTGCAATCTATACCATATAAAGAATGAACTAGCTATAGGTCAAGTACATCTAGGACATAACTATTGTCCTTGAGGAACCACCATGAGAGGAGGAGTCATACGTGCCATATGCCATCCTCTCGAATAGATATCACACACTAACATAGTAGCAGCTCTACCAAAAGAGCCATATAACATACACCTCAAGCCTGCACGTACAAGTGCCAAGCTTGGGTCCATGGTACCATCAATGTTTAGGAGGTGGCATGGGGCACAATTGCGCACATGATCCTTCCAAATAACACCATCACGTCCTTCCAACACAAGGACTCTAGATGGCAAAACTTCACGCACTCTCAAGATAGTGCGGCCTGTAGAAACATCAAGTGTCATCGGTGCTGTCTGCTATAGATATACATAGTCTCTTGGATGAAATCAATGGATCAAGGGTCTATAACCTTCTCCTTGAATGGTAGCATAGCGTAAAGTATCTCTATGATGAGCAATTGCCAAGTTCTCAAAGGCCATCGGTTTCACTCTCCAAAAGATCTTTGCTCGTTGAGAACATGCGCTCATCCATACATCGGGGTCATCCAAGTCCAAAACTACAATAGCATCTTGATGAATGGCTGCAAGTAAATTTGGATCTTGTCCATAGAGTAGAAAGTATGGAGAGAAGTGTGGTACCCACATTTTTTGTTTTTTATGGTTAGTAGTGTTTAAGAGACGAAGTAAGCACAAAAAAGATGAATCGCAAACAAAGACGAGGTGAGAGTAACTTCGGAAGAAAGCCGAAGAAGCTGACATCGGATCCGATGATGGAGGTACTTGGAAGAGGAGTACGCCAGAAGCAGGCCAAAGATCATTGCCTTTGGGTTGGAAAACGCAAGAATGATGAAAACCGTTTAACAACCTTGGTACGTGGCAAGAAAGTACATTTCAAGAAACGGCAGAGGCAGAAGAAGCATGTCTTGACAGTGACCGGGAGAGCACGCAGAAGAGAGAAACTCAAAGACAAAATTGACTGAAGAATGACTGTGATTCGGGGCAATATAAAATTGTGAATGCGCAGGGGGAAGTTGAATTCACTGAGTAAATTTCCAATTCTTTTGAGTAGTCATCCTGCAGGAATGCGTGTTTGGAAGCCTATCAAGAGTGAAATTTTCCAAAACCTTGAGGGAGTTAGAGTGTCTCGTCCAGAGAAGGGTTGATCTTCCAACAACGTAGAACGAGAGAACAAATCATGGCGAAGAAGGTGGCCAACGCACTGGCAGTGAGAGGTTTTGCAATTTGAAGGGTAGATGTAGTAGCAAGGATCAAAGTCTTGGTGAGACTTCGTATCACCTTCTTAGCCTAGAACTGGAATTTCAGTTTCCCGAGAGTAATGGCAGAAATTGCTGCCAATAATTGTGAAGAGGGTCCCAAAGTGGAGGGGAAGAGAGGCAATCCGGCTCAATGGACTGAGTCGGATTGGAAGTTGGCCCTGAGGAGAGAAGCAGGAGAGTCGACAGGAATTACCTTCTATCGGAAGTGTGATGCTGCAAAGGAGACCGCGGAAATTTGTAATTTTGTTTTTTGCTCCAAGAACTACAAATGGGTACAAGGTGGAGTCCTACCGGGACCCAATCCGAAGAAGTATCGTAGGGGCAATGATGGCCATGTTCAAGCCGGAGCGAACCACGTATGTAACCATGCAGCAAGTGGTCTTCTTCCACCAGATGTTTGTAGAGGTACCTGTGAATTGGGCGAAGTGTTTCCATCACCGAACCAGGCAGATGGTAGTGAATTGGCAAATGGGCTCACCACCGCATTATTTTGCGCCATTCGCAACACATTTCTACTTTGGCCTAAAATTTCTCTCTGAAGACGAGCGGCATCGTATGGTCTCCCACATGTACCCTGATTTGAGACGAGAAGCCGACGAAGAGGAGCGACAGTACATGCTTCAGCTGAGGGTGAATGACGAATACTTTGCAAGAACGGGACAGTGGAAGATTGAAGATGTCACCAGTCCGAAGACAAAGAAGAGAAGTAAACCCAAAGAAGCTAAACCATCGCCCATCCAACGTAAGATACGGAGGCTGATGTTGAAGACCACTAACATCATGAGAAGAGCATCTTCGGGATCGGAGTCGGATGAAGAAACTGAGTCGCAAGAAGAAGACTCAGACGAAGAAGAGCTCACGTTGAAGAGTGGGGAGTCGGGTAGTGAAAGTGAGGGAGAGCCTGAAGTCCAGCAATCGGTGGTGGTGAGTGAAGCTGGCAAGGTAATGGTGGAGAACAAGCCAAAACCCGAAGCAAAGAAGGAATATCCCGCGGGCCCAAGTTCAAGAGGCCAAGACGAGGATAGTGCTGACACTATGAAGATACAAAAGTCAAGACTTCGGATGAAGGAGCCGATGACATAGGAAAAGAATCCAGACGAAGGAGGCAATGATGAAGAAGAAAATTTTGGCGGAATATCATATTTAACGACGGTGGTCACACCATTGCTGGAAATGTTGAAGGAACATCGGAGAGGAATTCCCCAAGATCGCAGAAAGGGGATGAATGAGTTGCAGGTAGTAAAGCATCTACTGAAGGAAGTGAAAGAGCTCCAGGCGCATCAAATCCAAAGAAGTGCGGAAATTGAAGATCTTCAAAGGAAGGAAGACTCAAGGAAAAAAATGCTGAGCAAGCTACAAGAGAGTTGTGCAGAGAAGGAGAAGAACCTACAAAAGCAAGCCGGAGAGTTGAAGGAGCAGGCAATGTGGCTTAGCAAGATGCAGGAGGAGGTGAGTGATGTGCACGTCGAGAATGTTCATTTTAAGGCGATGAACATCGTGATGGAGCAAGAATTGGACAGCTTGAAGGAAAGTGCCGCCGCAAAAGATCAAGCATGGTAGAGAGAATTGGCGTCCAAGCAAGAAGAAGAAGAGCGTTTGCGTGGACTTGTCAAGAGTGCGGAGCAGCAGAAAGTGCAATATGCAGAGGAGAAGAAGATGCTTGCTGTAGAGTACGAAGACGAGTTGCAAATGTATCGGGTGGAGTTGAAGGTGGAGCGTTCTCGAGGATACGTATCGGAATCAGTAGGGGACCTTGTTGGGAGATTACGAGCAATTTTAAGCATGGAGGCTGAAGGAAGATTGGAAGAAGCTCGTCTGCATGAGTTGAAGTTACTTGTGCAGGAAACTCGGAAGCAAAGAGCCAAGGATGTGGACATGAACACCTTGCTGATTCGGTTGAGAGAACGAGTAGATAGGAAAATGTTGGAAGTAGAGACTAATGTTAGTCTTAGATTAGATCTAGTCAATTCGGAATTAGAGAAGATCCGGAATAGTGTGACAGTAGAGAAGAAATACAATGTTGCAGAAGTAGGAATTCAGGTGTCATCGGACTTGAGAATTGACACATTAGAGAAGAGTGGGTCGGGAAATAAGAGTGTAGATGGAGTAAACCAGAGTTCAATTACAGATTGTAGTGAAGAAGTTGTAGAATTATTAAAGAAATTAGTAGAATCAGTCATACCCGAAGAAGGTGAAATAGTAGGAAGATCATCAGGTTTGGAAGCCGATGATGAAGTCGACATCGGATCAGGATAAAATTCAATTTTAAGATAGGAAGAGTCAGATATGAAGAGTTAGATTGTCCTTTGGGATCTGTAGGTAGGAAGAGATGTTAGGAAGCGGTGCTTAGGTAGGCAAATCTGCCATTTGCTTCAGTATTTAAGTGAAGCATTCACAGTACGATGTTATTCAATATTCAAATTTCTGAAGATAGATAAAGCAAAGTGCTGGTTTCAGTACTTGTCGCTTAAGCTTAATTCCAATTGTCAATTTCTTGTTTGTGTTTGTGAGTGTTTGGAGAAATTTGAAGTGCAAGTTAGAGTGCTTGTGGATGTTGGAATCTGCAGCCTTGATCTTCATTCTATGTGTTTGATCCTGAGTGAAGTGCATCGGAGCAATGCCTTGACAGATCTGAGAGTAATTGTACTGTTGTTAGTATTCTGCACTTGTGATTGCAGTAGGAAGTTGGTGTGAAGCAATTTTGATCGAGGAAGTTGTGCCTTCAGTGGAGGGGTGGAACACAATTCTGAGGCAAAATTGGTCTTCGTAGTGAAGTGCCGTCTTTGGGAGAATCTAAATCATCACAATCAAGAGTTGTCTGGATAGAATTGACTATGTTGTGATTATGTGTGTGTATTTGTGACAAGTTGTCAAGATTGTGAGCTTGTTACTCTCTTCTGGGTGTAGTTTCTACCTGAGAGATTAAAGAAGCAATCAAGAAGAACTACAATTGTGACTTTTGACTTTGTATTTGACCAATTCTGGATAGTATCTTTGCGGACTTACCTGATTACCACAAAAGTGATATTTGCTAGGTTATCACATGATTTTTGGCGCAACTGCAGAGGATACAAATCTCGGAAGTGGAAGAATACAAAGCCAAATTTGAAACTGGGTGTTCATGCAATATGAATGTCTGGATCGAGAGAACCACAAGACGAGAGGGCTCAAAGACAAGCGGTGCAGCGTGAGGAAGATGAACGTTTGAAAGCCCCATACACTTCAGACAAAATTGAATGAGAAGAATTGGACTTTCAACTTTTGCACAAAGTACAAGCAGCCTTGCGCGAACAAGACCTAAAACTCTCCTAAGAACTCTGTACCCTAATCAGTCAAACCTCAGCTGGTGCACCAAAATGACTAAGAACTTGATCCAAGAAAGAGTAAGATGTCCCTTCACTAGACTTGTCAAGAAGTGCCACCAACTCAATCCACTTGGAGAAGTGCTCCACCATCATCAAAACATACCAATGATGTCTCTTAGTCTACGGTAAAGGTCCAGCAAAGTCTAAACTCCAATGGTAACCCAATCCCATGATAGGTAATGGGTGTAATTGTGGCATAGGAGCATTGAATGATGCTCTAACTCGGTTGCAAACCACACATCTGGCAACAAATTGATGTACCTCAGTCTGCATACCGCGCCACCAATAATGACTCTAGAGTAAGCTATATGTATGCTTTACTCCAAAATGTCCTAGCTCCTCATGAGCATGACGGACCAACTGTGGTCTCTGAGATAGAAGTGGTACTACTTGCACTCTACCATCCTCCCATACATGCAAAAGGTGTTTGCCCTCCAATCTGAACCATCTGGCTTGCTGAAGAACAAGGTCTCTCTCTTTGGCCCCAATTGTGCCACCCACAACACCAGTGCAAAGATAGTCTATCACTAAGACATCATCATGAATAGCAGTTTGAACTATACCAATATCTTCACTCTCTAGATCTGTGACCTCAATAACTCCTTCTGTATGCATTGAGAGAGATACCACCAAAGCCTTTGAAAAATACACAGAAAGGGCAATGCATGCCAACCTAGCACCATCTCCTAGACATCTGTCTCACCATGCCAACATGCTCCGGTCTGATCTTGCTGGCTAGGACATGGGTTTCTACTCAACCCATCTGCATCACGGTTCACCACTCTAGGTTTGTGACTAATTGTGAAATCATACTCTTGTAAAATTAGAGCCCATTGTGCATGCTTCCTTGAAAGCTTGTCGGACTCCATCAACCACTTCAGTGGCTGATGATCAATGATGAGAGTGAAGGGGTTACCAAATAGGTAACATCGGAAATGTACTACTGCCCAAATTGCTACCAAGCACTCTCCCTCATATGAACTATACTTCCCCTCCGCTGAATTGTTGGAGCAACTAGCATAGGCCACCATAAACTCCTTCCCCTCATCATCATGCTAGGTGAGCACCGCTCCAAGCCCCAACATACTCCAATCAGTATGAACCTAAAATGGTAGTCCTCTGATCGGTCTCCTCAAAATAGGAGTAGATGTCAATCTCTCCTTGAGCTCTACAAAAGCTCTCTCGTGCTCATCTCCCCAACACCACTCTTGTGTAAGCTTGGTCAGCTTTGTCAAGGCCTTGGCAATGGCACTAAATCCTCTAACATAGCGGCAATAGAAGTTTTCCAACCCAAGGAATGCTTGCACTCTGCTTACATCCGTAGGCCAAGGAATATGTGCAATAGCCTCCACCTTGGTTTGCTGAACACCAAGTCCTCCAGGGTAGATAGTGTGACCCAAATACTCAACCTGCTCATGGAAGAACCTACACTTCCCACGATGTAATTTGAGTCCATGAGATCTCAACCTCTCAAACACCTCCAACAACTGTCTCTCATGCTCCTCCACAGTAGTGCTATAGACCAAAATGTCATCAATATACCAAGGAAAATCCAATCCAGCTAAGATCCTATCCATGACCCTCTAGAACTCAATAGGAGCATTCTTCAACCCAAACAGTAAGAACCTCCATTGATATAACACATCCTTGCCGTGAGGATCAATAGCCCAAAATGCTATCTTGGACTTATCCTCCTCCCTGATTGGCAATTGATGATATCCCGCTCAAAGATCAAAAGTACTGAAGACCTTTGCATGCCCAATCACATCAAAAATCTCCTCCGGTGTAGGCATGGCATACCAATCTGTGAGCCAGCCTGTCTCTCACTCAGGATGAACCTCTAATGGCTATTATGGTAGCGCACCATGGACTAAGAAGGCAAGGAACCCCAACTCCATCATACTCCTCCAAGGTTAACACTCCAAGACTCAAGACATTGCTCACTAGAGAACTCAATGAGAGAGAGATAGTTGCAAATGAAAGGATGATGAGTACCTCTTCACCCCTTGTTTATATACTTGTGAAATAGTTACGTACCAAAGTTACTAATTATTGTTGTAACTCAAGTTACTAGACTAAAAGTCAAGTAAAGTCAAAAAGTAAGAAAGGAATATCCATTCACATGGGCATATTCCCCTAAGCATGTGCTCTTATCTTGACTCAACCACTAAGTCAAGGATTCCTTCACATGGGCTATCCTTGGACTAAAGAAGAATCCAAAACAAAAAGGCTTGCGGTGCTAAGAGTTCTCAATTCTTTCCTCAAAGCCAAACACCTAGGAATAATACCAAGTCAACACACTAGAATCCAAAATGGTGGTGCTCATCTTTTCTACTTCCTCTAAAGTAAGGTCCTCTCTATCTTAGCTATGACTAATTTTAGCTAACCATGACTAATATAGAACCATCCTTTATCTCTATATAAATAATATCGTGTGACTCCTCAAGAACTGCACACCCAAAAAAACTAATAATATCATGTGACTCCACACCCAAAACAACTCGTGTGACTCCTCAAGAACCTCCAAACCCTCAATCTTTCCTCTCTAGTAAGCTTGGGTCCAAGATCTGGCTCCCAAGTATCCTCTGTAACTGTAGTAGGAGTGGAAGACGTACTGATTGGCTGCTACACTGGGCCCTTGGGAGCAATAGTGTCATGCCCCTACCCACTAGAGGTCCCAACCTCTGTGTGAAAAACTCCCTCCACTCTGGCTGCAAGCTCCACACGTCCTCTAGTTGCATCCCAACTGGACCAAGGGTGTAATCCAAGTAGCCCACGCTCACTTGGATGGACTCCAAGTAGACCACTCTACCTAGTAGCTACTGGATGTGTCCTTAGAATACCATGTCCACTTGGTCCATCACCCCTAGCATGTGCCTGAATCGTCTCGATAGGCACAGGGCTCACAAATGTCCAAGTGGTGATGCCTATCAAGTGCATCCTATGCTGCTCTACCAAGCCAAGGCTCACAATCTAGGTCAAACAGTTTAGGTCCATAGCCTGACCTAACACCTATTGCTTGGATACCTCTAACACTACTAGAACAACAATAATACCGGCGCAAAAACCCATCGCCCACTCTCTTTCATCAACATTGGGCTCCACCAACAGTTGTAACTTTGAGTCCCAAACAAGTCCAAGTCCTCCCTCTTGAAAAGTATGAGAGCCTGGGAAACTCATAAGTGTGGGAAATGCGGCTCTAGGCTGACCGACTAGGTTCACCATTGCCATAGGTGACCTATCAGCCACTACCACTATCTGAGACTGACGCCCAACATCCAAGATATCATCAACAAGGATGTGGTCAAATTGCTGAATCCCATCATAAGCATGATGTAGAACCTCTCTGGGTAAGAGGTTCATCCACCAAAGACGAAGATGATGAGCTTGTGATCCCACTCTAGCTGCATCTAACAATACAACAGGTCCCATCCAAGAATGGACCTGATGTGTACTTGCCACCACTCTGGTTCAAGAATCACCCATCAAAGGAACGTTCTCCAAAAGGTAAGGTGGAGAAACAGATTGATGAACCTGGAGATGTTGTAGTATCCAAAAAATCTCCCAAAACACACCAAAACGAGGATCTTGAAGACCCAATCCTCTACCAGCACGTGTATGTCCCTGACATGGCCATCCAAAAATCACCAAGTGAATAGGCCCATATCTCTCTAGGTCATGTGCCCCCAGTAAGGAAATGTCTACTGGTAGGGCCTTCTGGTAACCTTTGATTGTTGACATTGGTAATAACTCCGGATACCAATAGGCAAAGTGTGCCACATGATGTAGAGAGACTCGCCTAACAGTCTCATTTCTCTCTACATACAAGTACCTCTGTACTCATATACCCGCCTGTAATACCACAACTAGTCCAGTGCTAATCCCACCAAACAACTCCAATAGACATATCCCCTCTATTGGATACTGCCAAGCAATGAGTGAGGTATCCAGAGGTGTCAAAGCAATTGCCTTTGGAGGCTCATCCTCCCACTCATCTCCTAATGGTATGAAGGCTCCACTCCAAGCTTGTTGCACCAACTGATCTGCATGCTGCTGCAATGCTTCCTTGGAACTCCACAATGGAACATCCAAGGTGGATGGAACAATCCCACTTGTACTCTAAATCTAAGTGATCTCCTCCGGTATTGGAGTATCCTTTGCATGGGAGTTCCCCTCCAACAAATCACCAGGCCAAGTAACTGCACTACTGAAAGCTAAAACTAATGCTGCCATGGTCCCGGACTATAGTGAGCCAAGACTACCACTACTGAAGCGTACTAGTAGGTGACATACCCGTCCCTCACCAGACTGCCAACCAAGTCTATAGGAGGTTGTCTCCTCCCAATAGTCAATGTTGAAACCCATGGGGTATAACACTGCTCCTCCGACTAGCACATCATATGACTCAGCTATTGTCGCAATAGCTTGAGCTCTCACCACCAAGCTATCAGTTGGATGACCAGGCTGAACTTGGACAACAAGCTCCCCACGTGTGATGTACTATGTTGAACCACCACCTAGAGATGTTTGGATGCACAACCTCCTTCACCACCAAATCACTCTCATCCCCTTCCAAACTCTCTTCCATACGAATTGTGATCTTGATAGCTTTAACCTTGGAAGAAAGTTTCTCATATCTCACCTTGCTTCTAATTTGTGGTCTCAATCCTCCTACAAAATTCTTGGTGAGCATGGCCCTTATGTCAATCATAGTAGTCTCCACATCATCTCCACCCTTCCTCAACATTATGCAAAATATGGGCTCTAACTTTTCCACTCTTTCCACATAGACTCTCACTTTCTCTCCATCTCCTTGCTAGAGAAATGTAACCTCACTCATCAATCTCTCATAACTCTCATCAGGAAGAAATTTCTCAATGAGTGCTGAAGTCAAAGTCTCCCAAGACTCCTCTTCCCCATCTCTCCTCTCTCTCTTTTGGTATTCTGACTCATTCCATGTAAGTGCTACATTCCCAAAGAAATCTGGTAATAATGAGGCCCACTCATTCTTCCTCCTCTCATTGTTTCTTATGCAAGCTCTCTTGAAGTCTCTCACAGAGACCTTCACATCTTCTCCATCCTTGCCAAAGAAAACCGGAAGTTTCCCCATCTCAACCTCTCACTATCTTTCTTTCTCTCAATCTTTTTTCTTTTCTCTCACTCCATAACTAATAGAGTATGTACATGACTAACACCACGTGAGAGTAATCCACCCTAGGGAACAAAAAAGGCTCAGGTTTCTTGAAGATTTCTATAGCAACATCAAATCTTAGAGTGCATATTAATCGAACCCTCATGGATAGTTTATCCATAAGTTGAAAGATTATTTGCATCACTAATTTTGAGAACTAGCTGATGAAGGTGGTAGTATTTCTGTAGCTGTTACTAAGACTCTCTCCAAGATCCTTCACCAAAGTCTCCAAAAGTGATTTTACTCCACTACACTCATGTCCTTTTGGAAGTCCTTCCACTCCACAAACCTCACACAACTCCTTGGTCTTAAATCTTCTCCCTCCCAATCTTGGTGAAGAAGGTCCAACATGCAAACCCAAGTCAAGTAAGCCTCTCCTTTCCCTCAATCTCTTGCTTTCAAAGGTCAATGTACATGAACTTGCCTTATGTCCCTTCTCTTCACATAGAAAGCACTTGGACTCACTCTTTCCTCCAAGTGGTGTAGGTTTTTGGATCCTCTCAACACTCTCTTCAAATTCTATTGTAAACTCTCTTTTCCTCAAATCCACCCTTACAATCAACTCAAACCCTTGGAGAACCTTGCATAGTCTCAATTTCCACTCTTGGTGACCCTCCATGTTGCCAAGATGAATCTAAATACTCAAACATGCTTTTTGTTGCTCTCAAACTCCTCAAACATGAGATCTCCACTCTGCAAAATTGACCCTTCCTCACAATTTCACTCAGACCTCTCATTTTGTATGTGACTGTCCTACAAAATTTTGCACATGCAATAAAAACTCTAGTGTATCCCTCCCTGCAAAATTTAAGATCTTTTCATCTAGCCATTTTGCCTAGACACCTTTCTATTCAACACACATATTTCAGATTTGGTCTAAAAACCACCCCCCTCACTTCAAAAAATCATTCCTCCCTCCTCAAAATTTATCTTTCTCTAATTTTTGTGTCAGCAGCTAGGATATATTGTATTGCATCTTCTTGGAAGTTTTGACAACAATCCACTGAAAATTGAAGAAATGGCAGACTCTATACAATTTTCTAGAGAGCATGCAGTTGCGGGAGCACTTTACCCTATCAACTTTTAAAAATTCTTTCCCAATGCACATAATAGCTCTCACAATAATTCCAAGTGTTCTAATTGAAGAACAAGCCAAGCTATCCTGTGTAGAAATTTAAAATTCAGATCTCAAACTTGAGATTTTGCCCAAAATCACCTTAATCCCCAAAATCTGCAATCCATCTCACACAATCTCTCCAAATCCTCTCACGTGTACAAGATGTACAAAATCACTTCAAAGACATCATAATGAACTATAGGGTATAAAAATGGATCTTATTTCTCTAACATTAATTTAGCCCTCTCCTCTCCTAATGTTCTCTCCAAGTGAGCTCTCATAGCCTCCTTATGTCTGCTGTAGAATTGAACGTGGAACATTATCTTACCTTCTAGAGAGGTCCCGGCAATGGAACCAAAAATGTGAGCCAGCCTGTCTCTCACTCAGGATGAACCTCTAATGGCTATTATGGTAGCGCACCATGGACTAAGAAGGCAAGGAACCCCAACTCCATCATACTCCTCCAAGGTTAACACTCCAAGACTCAAGACATTACTCACTAGAGAATTCAATGAGAGAGAGATAATTGCAAATGAAAGGATGATGAGTACCTCCTCACCCCTTGTTTATATACTTGTGAAATAATTACGTACCAAAGTTACTAATTACTGTAGTAACTCAAGTTACTAGACTAAAAGTCAGGTAAAGTCAAAAAGTAGAAAGGAATATCCATTCACATGGGCATATTCCCCTAAGCATGTGGCTTAGGGGCTTAGCAAGCTTATCTTGACTCAACAACTAAGTCAAGGATTCCTTCACATAGGCTATCCTTGGACTAAAGAAGAATCCAAAACAAAAAGGCTTGCGGGCCTAAGAGTTCTCAACTCTTTCCTCAAAGCCAAACACCTAGGAATAATACCAAGTCAACACACTAAAATCCAAAATGGTGGTGCTCATCTTTTCTACTTTCTCTAAAGTAAGGTCCCCTCTATCTTAGCTATGACTAATTTTAGCTAACCATGACTAATATAGAACCATCCTTTATCTCTATATAAATAATATCTCTTAAGTACTTGTAATACCAAACTAAATATCACAATACCACACACATGCACAAATGGGTGTTACAGATTTTCTAGAGCACTCCATTTTTGAATGACCTTTATTTTATCTATAAGCACTTGGATACCTTCTGCACTTGTTTTATGCCCCAAGTAGTCTACTTTAGACTTGCAAAACTCACACTACAAGATTTTGGTGTACAATTAATTTTATCATAGAATCTAGAGAATTTCTTGCAAATGTTGCTTGTGTTCTCTCATGGTCCTATTAAAGACAAGGATGTCATTTAGGAAAAAAAATAATATATTCATCCAAGTATGGAAAAAATATGTCATTTATCAAACTCATCAAAGTGATCGGTGCATTGGTGAGGCCAAATAGCATCACTAGGTACTCAAAGTGACCATACTTTGTTCAAAAAGCAGTCTTGTGGATGTCTTCTTTTGCAATCCAAATTTGGTTGTAACCGCTCCATAGATCAAGTTTGTTGAAGTGTTTTGCCCCATTGAGGTGATCAAATAGGTCATCCATGCGGTATTGATTCTTCATCATTTGCTATTTAGGCCCCAATAGTCAATACACATGCACATTGTACCATAATTTTTCTTCACAAACAAGATAAGAGCCCCATATGGTGACATGCTAGTTGGATACACCCTTTTTGCAGCATATCCTTGATTTGAGCCTTAGAATAGTCCAACTCATGAGGTGATAGACGATATGGGGGTGCAAGGAGGTGCCTTCCTACGAATTCTTTTGATTTTATGATCAACTCTCCTTTTTGGTGGTAATCCTTAGATTGGGTCATCTGGGAAAACATCTTGGAACTCATTGATCACATCTTTTTGTTTCTCAAGAACTTTTCCAAGAGGAGTTTAGGGTATAGGGAGAGGGGATGGAGGGAGGGAGGATGTGCACATTTTTAGGCCTAATTCATCTGTTTAGGCCTCCAAAATTAGCTTTGAAGTTTCTAGGCTATTTTTGGCTCTTGCCCTATTAGTAGAAGTCCTCTTTTGGTGACATCTTGATCTGAAATACCTTGCTTGTCATGCATAACATGCTTCTAGATGTTACCAAGCCAATTTCCACCTTTTGATAAAATATTTAGCTTTTAGTATTACAAATTCAAGCTATTTTTAGCTCTTGCACTATTAGTAGAAGTACTCTTTTGGTGATACCTCTATCTGATCTACCTAGCCCATCATACACAAAATCCTTCCAGATGTTACCAAGCCAATTTTCAATTTTAGATGATATGTCTAGCTAGTGGTCATACAATAGTTGACCTAGTGCTTTAATTCTTTGGTTGCCACAACTTAATCTTGACCTAGACCTTCAAAAAACCTACAAACACACAACATAAAAAGAGTTGATACCAATGGACATTAATGCTATCTAATAGAAACCATTTGGCACTATAGATAAAGAAAATTATGATAAAATGGTAATTGCTTCTATTGTTGCTTCTATTGGATATTGCATTGCCAAATGTCCAACTAGGAATGGAAAATCTTGACCTATTGCTCAAATGGAGTTCTTAGAGCATTGGATTCAAGGGAAAAATATGTCCCAATAAGAGATATCAAGCTATTTATTGAGAAAATGATTTCTTCCAACAAGATTGAAGGCTTGATCTATGCAAGTTTAATACACTTGCAAGGTATAATATTTAATATTTTTTAAAGATCTTAGTTGATGATGTGAGCTTTTAGAATTATAAATCTATGAAATTTGCAAACGAATTATATATTCATATCAAGTTGGTATTTGATAATAACTAATGATTGTAGATAGTAGAACTTCATAGGGTTCAATTTGATTGAGCCCAATGATAAATTCAAATACAACTCCAAGGTATGAATTATTGATTAGGTTGTTTGGCACCTTTGAGGAACATACCAACCAATAGTAAGTCTCAAGATGAGAAATTTATAAGTATAACACTTGTAGAGCAAGCTTTGGAGAAAGATATTCTTATTTTTTCTTTGTGGATCAAGTAGATTGCACAAGAAGAATATGAGGATAAAAAGCCTCAAAAGAAATGGTTAATCAAGTAGTTCAAGAGTTTATAGATGTGTTTGGATTATCTTCCAAAGAAATTATTCTTTGATCAAGATATACCTTTAAAGATTGAGCAAGGTAGTACTCTAATGAGTAGACCAATCTATTGGCTTTCACCAAAGGTTTCAAAAATCTTCAAACAACATTGACCAAGTTGTTGGAGAAGGATTTCAAATACCATATTATATATTGTTAGAGAGCATTGGTACTATTTGTACCAAAGAAGGATCTAGGACCTAGACTCTATATTGACTATCATGGTCTCAATAAACAAATGTTAGAAATTTCCCTTGCTTTGAATTCATGACTTGTTGGATCAAGTAAATAGGGCTCACTATTTTTCAAATTTGAATATTTGAAGCAATTACTAAGAGATTCCAATGATGGAGAAGATAGGTAGATTATTACCTTTTGAATAAGGTATGCATATTTTGAATGGAGATTTTCATCTTTTGGGGCTCATTAATGCTTTGGTAGCCTTCATAAATCAAATATATAGGGTGTAAGATAGGCTATTTGATATATATATAAGATAGTGTTTATGGTAGCACACCTTGTTTTCCTTATGCGGAATTTTTTTCTTAGTAATTTGTTAAGTTTTCCAACTAGAATAGTTTTGGTAGATAGAGTTTATGGTTTGTACTCCAATGGCTAGGAAAATCATACAAAACTCTATTCAAATAACAAATGGAGTGATAATCAAAGTCATCATATCATTAGAATGGGACTACCATCACAATCACAATCACAAGTAAAGGTTGCCACATCAGCATCAAGCAATCAATCATTCATGTTGGCACTCACATGAACAAGAAACTACCATGCAAGACAAAGAACTGATTTTGGTAACCATCAATCATCATGATGCTTCACATGGTACAGCACTTGGGAATGATCAATGTTGGCAAAAGGAAAAGAGGTCACTTGGATAGCAATGCAGGAAGGGTTGCTTAAGAATTTTCAATCCGTGGATTCTATGCAGATAGTTCAAACCCAATTATGGGAGTTGAAGCAGAAGAATAGAATTCAAGAGGACATCTAGGCATTTTTTAATAACCAATATGAGTCTAGTGGAAACTCTAGACAATTTTAAACAAGAGTTCAAAGAGCAAATTTGCCCAAAAGTAATGGTATAAGACCCTCACACTATTTTTGAAGCCATTGCTTGCACTCTAAGAATAGTAGGGGTACTTGGAAGAGGTGAAGGGGTAGTCTTGACTTAACATCATCAAGCTAAAACACCACACTTGGTGGATCAGTTCAAATAGAATTAGTGAACATTTACTTTTGAGATCAAGGAGCACAACTGCTCCAAGGAGGACAGAGATGGGTCAAAGAAAGGAGAGATGGAGTCCCACAAGGAGAAGGGACTTGAGTAGAACAATGTTGTTGCTACAATTGCATCTGAATTAGGCATATAGCTATCAATTGTCATTCTTGTCTTCCTAGAGGCCCTTAGCCTCCATATAGGTAATCTTTGAACAACATGGAGAGACAAATTGAAGAGGAGGATGAGGAAACCACATCAGAAAATAAACATCCCCAATAAATGGCCTTATTGGCTTAATGGGGAAGAGAAAAGGAGAGGAGAGAAATAGGATGAGTGTGCAAAGGTTGAGGAAGACAAATTCATGATTGATTATTGTGAATGAAGTCATAAAAGGCAATCAGGTGAGTGTATTGATAGACCTTGGAGCAATTGAGAATTTCTTGTCTCTATTGCAATAAGGCTAAGGATGGATTTAGAGAAGGATGAGAATGAAGAAGTAGAGTTATCTAATGGTCAGACAAAGATGATTAAGTCATTACCTAGAAAGGTAGCACTCTAATATAGGAGAGTATCAAGAATTGTGGCAAGGGGCGAGTGATATAATTAGCTTGTTATGATGCAATCTTAGGCATACCGTGAATAGAGCACTACAACCCCATAGTCAATTGGAGAAAAGAAATTGTGGGAACTTGCCAATGGAATATCATTGGGGTTAAAGAAAGGTCACACAAGCAAGAACTGCCTCTCTATGTTATAAGAACAATAACTATCTGTAAGACAAATAGATGTTTTATGGACCTAATAAGAGCAGTCTAGAGTGTACAACTTGATGGACAAACTCTTGAGAAATTGAAAGATGTGATCAATGAGTTTCAAGATGTTTTCTTGGATGACCTACACTGAAGATTACCACCAAAGAGGAGAGTAGATCATAAAATCAAGATACTTCCCATGAAGACACCTCCTTGTAAGCCCTCATATTGACTATCACCTCATGAGTTGGAGGACTGTGAGGCTCAAATTGAGGATATACTACAAAACAGGTTTATCTAACCTACCATATCACTATATAGAGCTCTTGTCTTGTTTGTGAAGAAGAAGAATGGTGTAATACTGTGGTGCCCACATTTTTTGTTTTTTTCAAAATAAAGGAGAAGAAGTGTATAGAGAAGTCGGATTGCGCCTGAATGGCCAAAGAAGGCAAAGAAAAGAGTCTTCGGGATGAAACCCGAAGTAAAGTGACTTCGGATCATAAGGTGAAGTACTTGGAAATGCCCTGTCAGCATACAACCCGAAGTAAATTGTCTTTGTATTGGGGGGAGCTCAACCCGAGGTGAAGATAGTCTAACAACCTTTTGTCGGGGCGAGAAATTCAAGAAGGGGCCATTTAAAACGGGCGGCTTATACGCACGAAGGTTGATTGACAGTGACAGGTGCATGCTGGAGGTGTGATTTCTTGGTAGAAACTCAAAGTGACGGAAGACAAAGAAGCACAACTCTATAAAAATTGAACTTGCAACGACAAAATGTCAAGTAATTTTCCTTCGCCGTTGAGAAGTCATCTTGCAGGTGATCGAGGGAAGGGAAATAGAGTTGGAATCGTGTTAGTACACAAGGGAGAAGTCACAAGAGTGAAATCAAGAGAGAGTGAGAAAGTAGAAGAGATGGGAGGAGGGAAGAAGAACTCCAAATTTACAGTGAGAAATCATGCAATTCGGAGGTTAGACATGATAGCAAGGATTGAAGTCTTGAGCCGACTTTGGATCACATTTCTGGCGTGGAACTGGAACGTAAGTTTTCCAGGATTCATGACAGAGATCATCGAGAGTAAGTGTCTCGATGGACCCAAGGAAGAGGGGAAGAGAGGAAATCCGGCTCGCTGGACAGAGTCGGATTGGAGACTTGTACTCGAGAAGGAAGCAAGCTCGGAGCAGAGGGCCACGTTCTTGGGAAAGGGAGAGATAGCTCAAGAGACCCAAGAGGTGAGGGATGCCTTCTCGTCAAAACGGACGAAGAATGGGTACAAGGTTGAGAGCTACAAAGACTCTGTGAAGAGAGGGATTGTGAGTGCTCTGATGGCTATCTTGAAGCCAGAGAGAACCACTTATGTGATGAAACACCAAGCGGTTTTTTTCCATAAGTTGTTTGTAGGAGAACCAATCAATTGGGTGAGGTGTTTTCACGGAAGAATGAGGCAGATGGTGTGGAATTTGCGGGATAAGTCGCCTCCACACTACATTGTGCCGTTTGCAGCACACTTCTACCTCGGGCTCAATTTGCTCAACTTGGCGGAGCGGACTCGGATAGTGTCGTACTTCCATCCTGATGTGCGCAAGGAGGTCGATGTCAAGGAGCGGCAATACATCTTGCAGATCAGGAGCACCAACAACTACTACGCAAAGATAGGGAAGAACGTGGAGGTCGCAGTAAGTACTCCGACAAAGAAGAGAGGTTGGCAAGGTGAAGCTGAAGAAAGAAAGAAACCTCGGAAGATGCAGAGAAGTAACCCAAGGCGAGGTATGGTGGTGATTGAGTCGGAGGATGAAGACTCAAAAGGAGATGCCGAGCTCAAAACGGAAGACTTGGAACACGAGGAGGAGCCTGAGCTAACGTTGCAGAGTGGATGTACGAGTAGCAATAGTGATGAAGGTGGAGAGATGACATCAGCGCTAGCGGCTGAAGAATACAAAGAAGAAGTGCAAGCCGAGTTGGAAGCCAAAGACAATACACAGTTGGAAGACGAAGTAACTATGCCAGAGGAGAAGAAAATCGCAGTACAACAAGGAGTTCACTCGAGACATAAGGCAAAGTGTGATGTGGGGCCAAGTAAGGCAAAAGAAGAAGTAAGTGAAAGCTTGGGAAGTGAGGCGTCGATTCCGATACAAAGACTGCAAAGAAGAAGCCGAGTATCAAGAGAACACAAAGTGAGAAGAGAGAACACTCCGCGGGAGGAAGTAGTTGCCAGTGATGGAGTGGAGTACCTACGAGAGATCGTGTGCCCATTGTTGGTGAAGTTGGAGCACAAGAAGAAGGAGATGCAGTCGACTTGTCCAGAGGTAAAGATTGTATTGCAGGTGTTGGCAAGATTAGAAGAAGAGAACTCGGAGTTGAAGAAGAGTGTAACCCGAGGTGAGGAGGAAAGGGAAGTACTGCGAGCGGAGGCAGTAGAGAGAAGTTAGGTAATTGAAGACCTGAAGAGAGAGGTAAGTTATTGAGAGGATCTTGTGAAGAAGAGTGACCTAGCAAGGCAGAGACAAGTAGCGGAGTATGAAATCTTGAAACAACAATTTGCTAATTCAAGAGTAGAAGTAATCCATGCTATGGCGAGAGTAGCAGCAAAAGATGAGGAGCTCGATAGGGTGATGGAGAGTGTAGAAGAGAAGAAACAACTTTGGCAACAAGAGTTGGCGGCAAGATACCAAGAAGAAGACCGATTACGAGAGTTACTTCGTAATCAGGAGGAGAAGGTTGTATAGAAGGAGAAGGAGAAGGAGACGGTAAAAGCCGAGTTTGAGGCAGAGTTGGCAATGTATCGAGAGGACTGGCTTGCAGATCAAGAACAAGAAAGGAAGACAAGGTTGGAGCCTTTGAAGGAGATAGTCCTCAGGGTAAACGCAATGTTGAGTACAGAAGCCAGCGTGCGGATTGAAGAAGCAAGACTGCACAAGTTGAAGTTGTTGGTGCAGGAGACGAGGCAAAGACAAGCAAAGGATACAGATATGAACGCCTTGTTGAGTAGTCTAAGAACTCGGGTAGACAGAAAGATTTTAGAGGTAGAGGATAACATTTCAATTAGATTAGACTTAGTGAAAATAGAGCTAGAAAAACTTGGAGGGATGTTAGAGCAAAACCCAAAGTAGATAACATAGGAGTCCAAATGTCTTCCGAGTTACCATCAGAGACATTAGAGAAGAGTGGGTCAGGAGATAATGAGTTAGATAGATTACCCACTAGTGCAATTTCAGATCAGGAAAGAGAATTGCTGGAATTGGTAGATGAAGTAGGAGATGTGAAACCTGAGGAAAAAGTGATAGGAAGTAAAATTACTTTGGGTTTGGGTTTGAAAGCCGATGACGAAGTAGACATCGGATCGGATTAGTAACAAATTTGAGATTTGAAGAGGCAAATATGAAGAGGTGCATTGTCATTTCGGATTTGCAGGTTAGAAAGGTTGTTGTAAAACGGTATAGTTGTAAGAACTGTCGATTGCTTCACTATTTAAGAGTGGCATTCACAGTATCATGTTGTTCAGTGCTCATTATTTATGAATAGAATAGATAAAACAAAGTGCTGTGAAGCAGTGCTTGTTGCTTGAGCTTGATTCCGAGTATCAACTTTGTGTTTGTGTTTGTGAGTGTTTGGAGAAATTTGAAGTGCAAGTCAGTGTGCTTGTTGGATGTTGGATTCCACAGCCTTGATCTTCATTCTGTGTGTTTGATCCTGAGTGAAGTGCAATCAAAGCAATGCTTTGATAGATCTGAGAGGAATTGTAGTGTTGGTAGTATTCTGCATTTGTGAGTGCAGTGCGAAGTTGATGTGAAGCAATTTTGATCAAGGAAGTTGTGCCTTTAGTGGAAGGGTGGAACATAATTCTGAGGCGAAGTCATTTTGCAGTGAAGTGCCGTTTTTGGGAGAGCCTGAATCATCACAATCAAGATTGTTTGGAAAGAATTGAAGGAGTTGTGATTAAGAAGTGTGAATTTGTGACAAGATTGCGAGTCAGTGCTTGTTACTCTCTTCTGGGTGTGGTTTCTACCTGAGAGATTAAAGACGCAACCAAGAAGAACTGAAATTGTTACTTTGCTTTGTATTTGACCAATTCTGACTTGTATCTCTGTGGGAACAACCTTTACTTACCTGATTACCGCAAAAGTGATATTTGCCGGGTTGTCACAAATACAAATGTGCATTGGCTATCGGGGACTAAATCAACAAACAATGAAGAATAAATATCCCTTACATTGCATGGATGACATGTTGTTTGGTCAACTAAATAGGGCAAAACATTTCACCAAACTTGATCTACAGAGCAACTACAACCAAATCAAGAATTTGGAGGAAGATGTATACAAAATAGCCTTTTGAACAAGGTGTGGTCACTTTGGATACCTAGTGATGTTGTTTGGCCCCACCAACACGCTAGCCACTTTCATGAGTTTGATGAATGATATATTTTTTCCATACTTAGATAAATTTGTTACCATTTTCCTAGATGACATCTTAGTCTACAATAGGATGATGATGGAGCACAAGCATCATCTATGAGAAGTCCTCCAAATTTTGTGATAGAATTAATTGTATGCTAAAATCTCAAAATGTGAGTTAGGCACGTATGAAGTAGATTACTTGGAGCATAGAGTAAGTGCAAAAGATATCCAAGTAATAATAGATAAAATGGAGATCATTTAGAAATGGAGTGCTCTAGAAGAGCAGGCTCAACTCAAGAGTTTTTTGGGGATTGATATGGTTCTAATATTGATTTTTCAAGGACTTCTCCAAGGTGACACAACCTCTAATGGCATTACTTGGCAAGGGGAAGAAGTGGATGTGGGGAACCGTACAAAAATTAGCCTTTAAGGAATTGATAAATGCATTATTACATGCACCAATCTTGAAATGGTATGACCCAAAATGTCCAATCAAGTTGACTATAGATGCACCAATCATAATAATAGGATCAATCCTACAACAAGAGTTGCATGATAGATGGCAACCAATTGCATATTTATCTCAAAAGTAGGTATCGGCAAAATGTAACTATCACACCACCAAACAAGAAGAGTTGGCTATTGTCCTTGCAACCAAGCATTAGAAGCACTATTTTGGCAAGAAGGCATTTGTAGTGGAGATAAACCACAAACCTCTAGTCTATCTCAAGACACAAAAAGTTCTATCTTGTCAATGAATTTGGTGGGCAAAGTGGAAACAATGATTCAACATGACAATCACATATATTGAGGGCAAGAAGAAACTTGCAAATGCATTCACTCAAATAACTAAGGCAAACAATCTGGTAGTAGAGGTCAAGATGAACCCTAAATTCTAGACAAGGATTTTTGCTGCTACAAAAATTGACCCATAGATTGTAGGAGCTTGTTCATCCAAAGGTGTCACCAATACCCAAGGACTCATATTTCATGATGGTAAGTTATGGATCCTAAATGCCACAGGTGTAAGAATCACAATCCTAGAAAAATGTCATGATTGTGCCATTGCACATCACCTTGGAGTGGAAAAGGCCTTAGATGCAGTCAAATGCCATTATTATTGGCCCAAGATGAGCAACAATATGATGGAATATATTTGAAGTTGCCTTCTCTATCAACAAAATCAATCTAATCAAGCTCTAAGCTCTAGTTCTAATCAAGCTCTAAGCTCTAGTTCTAATCAAGCTCCCACGGGACTCCTTCAGCCTCTCCCTACTCCTACACAACATTAGGAATAGGTAAGCATGGACTTGGTTTGTGAATTGCCCAAGACCACCTCAAAATTTGACTCCATTGTAGTCTTTGTTATCTGACTCAGCAAAATGATTTATGTGTTTCTTACCACCAAGGACATGAATGCTCCACAATTAGCTCAATTATACTTAGATGCAATATTTTCTCATTGTGGCATGTCTTGAGTGCTCATCACCATTAGAGGCACTCAATTCACTAGTTTGTTTTGGATAACACTCTTTGGCATCTTCAAAACCAAATTAGCCATGTCTATGGTTTACCATCCATAGACTGATGGAAAAAAATGTGGGCCAATTGCACTAGTGAGGACATGCTTTGAGACTTCACCTTAGATGAGCAAGAGAGGTGGGATACCTTACTTCCATTGGTGGAATTTGCCTACAACAATTTAACAAATGCATCTTCATAGATCACACCATTCTTCTTCATGTATGTAGAGCATCCTTCACATCTTTGAGCTTGATGAAGATCCTAGTGGGTGGCAAGGTTGACATTGTCAACATTTTTGCTTCTAGAATCCAATAAGGTGTAGAGAATGCCAAGCATAAGTTGCATATTGCTTAAAATCAATAGAAGCAATATGAAGATGCACATTGTTGGCACATGGAGTTTAATGTTGGGGATCAAGTTTGGCTATCCACAACCAACCTCATGTTAGTTGGCCCTTGTAAGCTCAGACCTGATTTTATTGGGCCTTTTCTATCAATTGGTAAATTGGTACAATGGCCTATCACCTCAAGCGACCAACACAATTGAAGATCCATCCACTGTTCCATGTTTCCTTACTACAAAGATATGCACCTTGACCTCCACTCATCCTTCTATACAAGAAATTTGACCTTGTCCAATGCTCGTTTATGGCACGAAGGAATATGAAGTCAAACATATTCTTTAAAAATGCATCTATGATACCCGCCATCATTGTGTGGAATATCTTGTATATTAGAAAGGGTACCCACTATATGAGGAAACATGGGAGCCAATAGCCAACTTGACTCATGCACTTGTATTAGTGCAATCTTTTGAGCAACAACTTTACAACAAGGACATTGCATCTTAAAAGAGGGGAGGTTTATAATTCCATTAGCTAGAGATATTATCTAGAGGTGAAATTTGGCTTAGTAACATTTGAAAGGATATTACATATAATGTACTAAGCAGATAAGATAGAGGTGTCACCAAAAGAGGACTTCCATTTATAGGGTAGGAGCTAAAAACACCCTAAGAACTTTAGAGCCAATTTTTTAGAACTAAATGGATGAATTAGGCCTCAAAATGGAATGATCCCCTCCCATTGGTTGAAAAGGCTTGCCTTCTCCTCTCCATTGTCATCTTGTTGAGAGATTTCCAATGGTACCTCACCAATATGATTTTGAGCTTCCTATAGGAAAATTTTCTTTGGTCAAACTTGTTTGACCAACCATATAGGACAAGAATTGACCTATCACCCATCCATGTAACTTATCTAATGTGGAGCTTGCTGAAATGTCACTGATCCATGTATCTTATTCAAGAGTGAAAATCCCTTTGAGGGAATCCTCTTGGCTATATATATAAACAAGGTGCTCTTTTGAGGCATGGTAGTTTTGAGTGTGAAGCTTTTTGTTTCTTATCTTGTGTTTCTCTTGTAGGTTCTCCTATCCTTGGAATATTACATCCTATGAGGGTGACTTGGGGCAACCAAGTCCACCCTTGCAACTTATCCTTTGACTGGTCATCATATCCCATTATGAGGCAGGATGTAATACCAAGAGCTAACCATATGATCTAGATGTGAAATTTGGTTTGGTAACATCTAGAATGATGTTATACATGATGGTCAAATAGATAAGATAGAAGTATCACCAAAAGAGTGCTTCTACAAATAGGGCAGAAACCAAAATAGACTTGAGAACCTTAGAACCAATAGCTAGACATATGATTTAAAGGTGAGAATTGGTTTGGTAACATCTGGAAGGATGTTACACATGATGGACTAAACAGATCAGAAAGAGGTATCACCAAAAGAGGACTTCTACTAATAGAGTAGGAACTAAAATATGCCTGAAATCTTTGAAGGCAATTTTGGAGGCCTTAACAAATGAATTAGGCCTTGAAAATGTGCTCCCCCCAACAGAGGAAAGGCTAGCCTTCCCTCCCCCCTACTTTGACTCGTCGAGAGCTTTCCAATGATACCTTACGTGATTCTGAGATTCCTACAGGAAGATTCCCTAAAAGATTCTCTCCGGTCAAAGCTTGTTTGACCAACCAAATAGGACCTAGACCAGACATGTCATCCATCCAAGTAAGTAATCCAAGGGTGGAGCTTGCAAACATGTCACCTATCTGTGTCCCTAATCCTATGGTGGAGCTTCCTTGGAGGAGATCCTCTTTGTCTATATAATAAAGAGAAGGTGCTCCTTTGGAACATCGAATGTTTGAGTGTGCAATCTGTGTTTTCTCTCTTCTCTTGTCCTTGGAGTATTACACAGGTCTACCAAAAGTATAAGGAGAAAAGCAAGATGAAGACCAATATAAATTTATTCAGGAGTTTGAAGTTATTTCCTTTGCCAACAAGGAACATGACTCCCAAGATAGACTGCAAAATTTTGAAATTATGCTCCAAAAGAAAGCTTGGTGCTAGTACACCCATCAATATCTGGCCATTCTCCCTTTGAGGTTGGATACAATTTATTTGAAACTTCTTCCAAAGTAATACAATTCATTGTGGCCTCCCCTTTGGCTTGTGGTGGTGGATGTTCAGGTGGTGAAACCCATTCTAAGATTCCCTCTGGTCAAACTTGTTTGACCAACCATATAGGACAAGAACCAACTAATCATCCAACTAGTCACACATCCATGCAACTAATCTAAGGGTGGAGCTCACTAACATGTGACCAATCCATGTAACTGATCCAAGGCTAGAACTCCTTTTGAGGAAATCCTCTTTGCTGTATAATAAAGACAAGTTGCTCCTTTGGGGCATCAAAGAATTGAGTGTGAAGCCTTGTGTTTCTTTGCATGTGTTTCTCTTGGGGGTTCTCCTATCCTCAAAATATTACAATGGTATCAAAGCTTGGGTTTCAATCCAAGAGAGTGGATCATCCTTCTTGGAGGAACATGGGCTATTGAGACTACTAAATAATTTCAAGAGGAGAAACCATAGTGCAATTGATAAATTAGGAGTATTTTAGAGAAAGGATGGGATGGAAACTCATAGATAACAATTTCCTACACCTTGCTTTACATTCTTGAATCCATTCCGTATCAAGATTATGTACATATATTGTGAGCAAGTGAGCATATATCTTTTTTTCCATTTTGGAGTAGAGGTCATGGATATAATGATGACTTCATGACCCAATGATTCTACCTATGGTGATATATGATAGAGAGTGAGATTTGAAAATCTACATCCTCTTATGATGCAATGGATTTGAATATACCCAATCCTCTCCCTTTCAACACTCAAGTAGAAATCCAGTATGTGGTTAGACCAAAAGTGATATTTAGGAATCTCAATGTCCACAATTTTGATGAGGAATATTATCAACAAATGATAGCCTTTGAAGTCCCAATGGTAGTCCCAATAGGCTATGCCTCCTCTTGAGTGATCATACTTACTCTCTATTGAAGTAGGAAGTACATTTTAAAGGAGCACATTTGCCAAGAAGTAATGGTACAAAACCCTCACATTGTTTTTGAAGCCATTGCTTATGCTCAAAGAATATTTGACCATTCTTGACTTGTATTTTTATGGGAACAAACAATTACTCACATATTACTACAAAAGTGATACTTGTTGGGTCGTCACACAAGTCCCACAACATAGCTCAAATCGGGCCTAGTGATATTGAGGTAGATCAAACTCACCTTGATCCATCTATACATAACAAGATCTTCAAGAAACTCTCCATCAATAAGACTCAACTTTAAATTTTGTTCTAAGGATGTGGAGATTGGCTTGCACATTGTTATACAATACTTAGCAAGCATGTTGATAGCAGATTGTCACTGCAACAACCACATAGCTTCACCAACCTTGATGAAATCAATTGCAAAAAAGTAACTTAACTCTCTCAAGTCCTTCATCTTGAACTTAGCCTCCAACCTATGTCTAATATGCTAAGTCCACTTCTCACAACCCCCATTCAATATCAAATCATCCACATTTATGTCATCACAATGAAACAACTTGATGTACTAAGCATAGAGTGAGGAGTCTTGATTGCACGCTTTGAACCCAAGTTCCTACAAAACACCAATGATTTTACCATACCAAGCTCTAGGAGCTTGCTTAGATCCATATAAGGTCTTCTACAACTTGCACATTTGAGTTGATAGACTTGGATCTTCGTACCTAGGTGGCTACACCATATACACCTCTTTTTTAAGATCTATATTCAAGAAGGCATTTTTCACATCCATCTGATGCAACTTCTAATGCTTACCAATTTCTATTACAACTATTGTTTGAATAAAAACCATCTTAGCAATAACACCAAACATCTCATTATAGTCATATTTATGTTCATGTGCATAACCAATCTCCTCATCTATAGCTGCTACCCACTACTTATTCCACTATGCATCTTAAATAGTATTTGGCTCTTGTTCTTGGAGCATGTTCACCATATATGCATGACAAGAGGCAAAGAAACCCTCATACATGTACCTTTGAATAAGATGTCTGACTCTACTTGAAAGTCAAGGCAATTGGTCCACTATAGAACCATCAGTGCTACTTCTTGCATCTACCACTGCACTTTGTGGCATCACTGGGGCAATCTATAATGTGAGCACCCAAAAATGCAATATTTCTAGGTTATGGGTCAGACTATGGTCTATAGTGCACTTTGCTCGACCATGCATATTTCACATTTGAAGCTTTTTTCTCTCCAATACCCTCAATAGTGGATTCTATCCACTAATCAACATGCTCCCCCTCAATAGAGCCCTTTGCTTGGAAAGCATAGCAAATAGGCTCTTGGAGTGCCAGTAGGATCAGAGGATTTTGTCACATGCTTCTTAGATTGGATCAGAGGTTTTTGTCACATGCTTCTTAGACTCTGCCTTTGCAGAGGATGTTCTCTATGTGGATGACCTTCCATTATTAGTAGATCCACATGTAGCATTTGGTATACTCTCTTCCAAGTATTACTTGTTGACCATCCTACCTCATCCATACAATCCTCCCCTCACCGTTCTTCCTATCATATTTGAGAGCATTTGAGGGAGGATTATGGGAGTCTTTGGTGATATTATTGGACCAAGGACTTTGAAGTGTGTGATAGGGGATTTGGCACGTAGACAAACAGCTCTGCCGATCTCATGTGGTGGGGTTGGCTTGCTATCTATGGACGAGATGGCACATATAGCATTTTTGGGTAGTTGGGCTCTCTCGGCACCCCTACTTTCCTCTCATTTTGTGGTTGTTGATAGGCCGGTTTTGGAGACTTATGTGACAGAGGTGGAGGGAGGATCCTTTTCTCTCTAGTTTTTATTGCGGCAAACAAGAAATAGTCTATCCCCATGAGCACAAGAGGATTTTACACCTTTTGCTTCACTATCATCAGATTGGACTAGAGGTTTAGAGTCTTCCTTGATGGAGCGACAGTATGAGCATACGCTACATTCTCTCTTAGTCAACTCGTCCATTCCTTAGGCTACTAGAGTGTGGTGCTCACATTTTTTGTTTTTTCAAAATAAAGGAGAAGAAGTGTATAGAGAAGTTGTATTGCGCATGTATGTCCGAAGAAGGCAAAGAAAAGAGTCTTTGGGATGAAACCCGAAGTAAAGTGACTTTGGGTCATAAGGCGAAGTACTCAGAAATGCCATGTCAGCACACAACCTGAAGTAAATTGTCTTTGTATCAAGGGGGAGTTCAACCCGAGGCGAAGACAATCTAACAACCTTTTGTTGAGGCGAGAAATTCAAGAAGGGGCCGTTCAAAAACCGGCAGCCCATACGCACGAAGGTTGATTGATAGTGATAGGTGTAGGCCGGAGGTGTGATTTCTCGGTAGAAACTTGAAGTGACGGAAGACAAAGAAGCACAACTCCATAAAAATTGAACTTGCAACGACGAAATGTCAAGTAATTTTCCTTTGCCGTTGAGAAGTCGTCTTGTAGGTGATCGTGGGAAGGGAAATAGAGTTGGAATCATTTTAGTGCGCAAGGGAGAAGTCGTGAGAGTGAAATCAAGAGAGAGTGAGAAGGTAGAAGAGATGGGAGGAGGAAAGAAGAACTCCAAATTCGTAGTGAGAAATCATGCGATTCGGAGGTTAGATGTAATAGCGAGGATCAAAGTCTTGAGCCGACTTTGGATCACATTTCTGGCATGGAATTGGAATGTAAGCTTTCTAGGATTCATGACAAAAATCATCGAGAGCAAGTGTCTTGATGGACCCAAGGAAGAAGGGAAGAGAGGAAATCTGGCTCGCTGGACAGAGTCGGATTGGAGACTTGTACTTGGGAAGGAAGCAGGCTCGGAGCAGGGAGCCACATTCTTGGGGAAGGGAGAGATAGCTCAAGAGACCCAGGAGGTGAGAGATGCCTTCTCGTCAAAGAGGACAAAGAACGGGTATAAGGTTGAGAGCTACAAAGACCTTGTGAAGAGAGGGATCGTGAGTGCACTAATGGCTATCCTGAAGCCGGAGCAAACCACTTATGTGATGAAACACCAAGCGGTGTTCTTTCACAAACTTTTTGCAAGAGAACCAATCAATTGGGCAAGGTGTTTTCACGGGAGAACGAGGCAGATGGTGTGGAATTTGCGGGATAAGTCGCCTCCACACTATATCGTGCCGTTTGCAGCACATTTCTACCTTGGGCTCAACTTGCTGAACTTGGCAAAGCGGACTCAAATAGTGTCGCATTTCCATCCGGATTTACAAAAGGAAGTTGATGTCGAGGAGCAACAATACATCCTGCAAATCAGGAGCACTGATGACTACTATGCAAAGACGGGGAAGAACGTGGAGGTCACAGTGAGTACCCCGACTACAAAGAAGAGGGGTCGGCAAGATGACGCTGAAGACACAAAGAAACCTCGGAAGACGCGGAGAGGCAACCCGAGGTGAGGTATGGTGGTAATTGAGTCGGAGGATAAAGACTCAGAAGGAGATGCCGAGCTCAAAACTGAAGACTTGGAACACGAGGAGGAGCCTGAGCTAACATTGCAGAGTGGAGATACAAGCAGCAATAGTGATGAAGGGGGAGACATGACATCAGCGCCAGCGGCTGAAGAATACGAAGAGGAAGTGCAAGCAGAGATGGAAGCCGAAGACAATACGCAGCTGGAAGACAAAGTAACGGTGCCCGAAGAGAAGAAGATCGCAGCAAGGAGTTTGCTCAAGACGTAAGGCAAAGTGTGAAGCGGGGCCAAGTAAGGCAAAGGAAGAGGTAAGTGAAAGCTTGGGAAGTGAGGCTTTGATTCTAATACGAAGACTGCAGAGAAGAAGGCAAGTATCGGATGAATAAGAAGTACAAAGAGAAGTAATCCCGAGCGATGGAGTGGAGTACCTACGAGAGATCATGTGCCCATTGTTGGTGAAGTTGGAGTACAAGAAGAAGGAAGTGCAGTTGACTTGTCTAGAGGTAGAGACTGTATTGCAAGTGTTGGCGAGATTAGAAGAAGAAAACTCGGAGTTGAAGAAGAGTATAACCCGAGGTGAGGAGGAAAGGGAAGTGCTGCGAGCGGAGGCAGTGGTGAGAAGTCAGGTAATCAAAGACCTGAAGAGAGAAGTAAGTTATCGAGAGGATCTTGTGAAGAAGAGTGACATAGCAAGGGAGAGACAAGTAGCGGAGTATGAAATCTTGAAGCAACAATTTGCTGATTCAAGAGTAGAAGTAATCCATGATATGGCGAGAGTAGCAGCAAAGGATCAAGAGCTTGATAGGGTGATGGAGAGTGTCAAGGAGAAGAAGCAACTTTGGCAAAGAGAGTTGGCGGCACGATACCGAGAAGAAGATTGATTATGAGAGTTACTTTGTAATCAGGAGGAGAAGGTTGTACAGAAGGAGAAGGAGAAGGAAACGGTGAAAGCCAAGTTCAAAGCGGAGTTGGCGATGTACAGGGAGGACTGGCTTGCAGATTGAGAGCGAGAGAGAAAGATGAGATTGGAGCCATTGAAGGAGATTTTCCTCAGGATGAACGTGATGTTGAGTACAGAGGCCAGCGTTCGGATTGAAGAAACGAGATTGCACGAGTTGAAATTGTTGGTGCAGGAGACGAGGCGAAGACATGCAAAAGATACAGATTTGAATGCCTTGTTAATTAGTCTCAGAACTCGTGTAGACAGAAAGATTTTAGAGGTAGAGGATAACATTTTGATTAGATTAGACTTAGTGAAAATAGAGATAGAAAAGCTTAGGAAAGATGTTAGAGCAAAACCCGAAGTAGATAACATAGGAGTACAAATGTCTTTGGAGTTACCAATGGAGACACTAGAGAAGAGTGGGTCGGGAGATAAGGAGTTAGATAGATTACCCAGTAGTGGAACTTCAGATCAGGAAAGAGAATTGTTGGATCTGGTAGAAGAAGTAGAAGATGTGAAACCCAAGGACAAAATATTATGAAGTAATGTTACTTTGGGTTCGGGTTTGAAAGCCAATGATGAAGTAGACATCAGATTGGATTAGTAACAGATTTGAGATTTGAAGAGGCAGATATGAAGAGGTGCATTGTCATTTTGGATCTGTAGGTAGAAGAGTTGTTGTAGAACGCTACAACAACTCTTCTAACCTACATATCTGCCTCTTCAAATCTCAAATCTGTTACTAATCCAATCTGATGTCTACTTCATCATTGGCTTTCAAACCCGAACCCAAAGTAACTTTACTTCATAATATTTTGTCCTTGGGTTTCACATCTTCTACTTCTTCTACCAGATCCACAATATAGTTGTTAGAACTGTTGATTGCTTCACTACTTAAGAGTGGCATTCGCAGTCAAATGTTGTTCAGTGCTCATTATTTCTGAGAATAGATAAAGCGAAGTGCTGTGAAGTAGTGCTTGTCGCTTGAGCTTGATTCCGAGTATCAACTTTGTGTTTGTGTTTGTGAGTGTTTGGAGAAATTTGAAGTGCAAGTTAGTGTGCTTGTTGGATGTTGGATTCCATAGCCTTGATCTTCATTCTGTGTGTTTGATCCTGATTGAAGTGCAATCAAAGCAATGCCTTGACAAATCTGAGAGGAATTGTAGTGTTGGTAGTATTTTGCATTTGTGTGTGCAGTGCAAAGTTGATGTGAAGCAATTTTGATCGAGGAAGTTGTGCCTTCAGTGGAAGGGTGGAACACAATTCTGAGGCAAAGTTGTTTTGCAGTGAAGTGCCATTTTCGGGAGAGCCTGAATCATCACAATCAAAATTGTTTGGAAAGATTTGATGGAGTTGTGATTAAGGAGTGTGAATTTGTGACAAGATTGCGAGTCAGTGCTTGTTACTCTCTTTTGGGTGTGGTTTCTACCTGAGAGATTAAAGATGCAACCAAGAGGAACTAAATTGTTACTTTGCTTTGTATTTGGAAATTTCTGACTCGTATCTCTGCGGGAACGAACTTTACTTACCTGATTACCGCAAAAGTGATATTTGCCGGGTTGTCACATAGAGCACGTCTTTGCTCTTGCTTTGGAAAGGGTGCAAGCTCTTGGATCCTAGCTTAACCGTGCATTAGGGCATTCCAACTCACATCAGCTACTTTCTCTACAACAATGAGGTTTTGCCTAGGTTTGGTCCACCTATTTGCATCTTCATTACTCACTTGTGAGTGTGGTTCTACACTAGATGTAGCAGCGGTCCACATGACACGGTGTCCTTTTAGAGGGCAGAGGATAGCTACCAGTGATGCAATTAGGGACATAGTGTTTTCTATGGCACAAGAGTGTGGATACTTGGCTTGGAGGGAGCGTTCATATGCTTTGCAGACGACATGTGTCAGGGCAGACTTATACCTGGTCCAAAATGATCAGGTGACAATAGTGAATATTGTGGTTACGGACCCTATGTAGGATACAGTTCTGGAGGGAGTGATTACCCATCTCCCTAGATGGGCAGCAAGTGCAGCAGCAAGTCATAAGGTCTCCAAGTATAGGGACATGCAGCAAGGTCACCTCTTTGTTCCTCTAGCCTTGGAGTTATATGGAGTGATGGATACGACATTTGACACATTTGTCAAGGAGTGCATGAGAGCTTATCATGTCAGGTGTCAGAGGGTATCTCTCTCACTCTCATACTTTGTAGCATATTTTAGATAGCATGTGTCCATTCCTCTACAGAGGGTAGTGGTTGGTGCAATCCATAGGAGAGCAATCACATTAGGTGAAGTTTCTTTGGATGCTCTAGTTGTGTGTAGACCATACAACTTGCATAGCTCAGATATCTTAGGTGAGGTAGGGCAGATTTCTCATATAGACTCTATTGGGGCTTAGCCCCATGTTCCCATTTTTGTCTCTCCTTTGTATGGCTTGATGGAGTCTTCCCATCCTTTGGTTTTCCTACGTAGTTACCTACTTGTCTGAAAGCATAGCCTAAGAATGCACAATCCATAGCTTTGGAATCAAGCTTATTATGCTTCTCATTTGCAATGTGCATAAAACACACACAACCAAGAATTTCTAGATGGGAAAGGTCAGGCTTATTGCATGTAAACACCCCTATTGTGGTGCAAGAAGGAACTACTATGGATGGACAGTTAATCATCAAGTAAATTGCACATGCAACAACTTTTTCCCAATAGATTTTAGGCAGATGAGCCTCATTAAGCATAACACACACAGCCTTGGCTATATGATGGTTCTTGCATTTGGTAACTCCATTCTATTGTATGGACTATAAATACAACTTTGTTGGTGTTGGATGTTATGGTGTTGCAAAAGTGTTGTGAATTCTATGGTAGATATTTACCACCTCCATTTGACCTGAACTAAAGGATATGGTATCCAGATTAAAGGTTTGGAAAATAGAAAACACCTCAGATTTCCACTTCAAGAAATACACCCAAGTGTATTTGGAAAAACCATCTATGAAGGACACAAAGTATCAATAACCTTTCAAGTTGGATGTTGAAAATATCCATACATCACTATGCACCAACTCAAGTAGTTTGGTGGCACATTTTCTTTGGTGATTGAAGGGCTGCCTAGCCTATTTTCTGAACTGACAAGCAGAACATAGGCTAGGCAGCCCTTCAATTACTACATTCAAACTATGGGAAGACCTTTAACTACAATAGTGTTTGACATATTCTTGAGCTTTTGGACAATCATGTGGCCAAGGTCCTTATGCCAAATCTACATATCAGTCACCTATGGTCCACTCCGTCCATAAATTGCTGCTTGAATCTGAGGCATTGTGATGTCTAGTTTGAATAATCTACCACATCTAGTCCCTAGAGCTATCATTATCTGCATAGCTAAACTCTGAATCACACAACTATCTGGATTGAATAGAACTTGATAACCAAACTCTACCAACTAGCATACTGAGACAAGCTTGCAAGTGATAGTGGGTACAAAGAGGACATCATATAATGCAAAAATCTTGGACTTTGAGACAAAAACATGTGCTTTACTCTTATGAGTGATTTGTTTTTGGGTTTCATTGCTTGTAACAACAACAACAACAACAACAACAACAACAACAACAACAACAACAACGGGATGTTGAATTGACTTAAGATGACTAAACCAATCTTGATGGGTTGTCATGTGATTGATGGCTCCAAAATCAATGTACCACTCTTCAATGGGCTGCACCATGGTCCCCATGATATAAGTTATTATCAACTAACTCTCTTATTTAAGATCATCACATTCATCAAAATCACAAGCTATACAATTTTGTTGAGCAATGTAGCCTTGACCAATATTATGGTGTTGTTGTTGTTGTTGTTGTTGTTGTTATGGCTTGTGAAAATCATGAGCATAGTGGCCTTTTGCACCACAATGGTTGCAACATCTAGGAAGAATGTAGCCTTTGCTCTTGTTTGAATCTTGACTTTGTTTTGTTTGGGCTAGTTCATGGATTTGGTAACAATTTGGAGGTTTAAGTTGATATCCACAAAGACCTTCACCATTACCATTGTGTTGAGAACTCCCACATCCAAAAACACATCCGTGGCCTTGACCTCTCCTTGTATTTTCATATAGAGCTTGATCTTACTCTTGCAAATTGGGAGAAGACCATTGGTTTCATGTCAAGCACATCCCTTCACTTACTAACAAGAAGTCAGATCTTGAAATGAAGGAAAAGTCTCACACACAATAATAGACATTTGAAAAGATTGGTACTCAAGACCCAAGCTTTGTAGGGTGATTATGATTAAATCATCAGCATATATTATGACTCTAATATTGCCAAGTTGGTCAACAATAATCCTAGTGGACAAAATGTACTCATTCAAAAATTGTACTTTTCTTGACAACATTGAGCTTTTGTTTCAATTGCAACTTGTGTGCATTGGTAGATGTCTCAAGCACATTTCCAAGTGCCTCCTATGCACCTTGTGTTGTCTTTGCATCTTGAACATAGCCACACATTGAGGCAGAAATGGAAATTGTAAAGGTAGTGCAAAACTTGGTTGGCTTACTTCTTCTATTTTCTCATCTTTGGACTCTTAGCATCACCTTCTGGTTTGAAGTCCTCCCAATGACAAGCTCCTATAGTTCTTGTCCCGTAAGGAAATACCTCATGCATAATTTAAATATTGCATAGTTGCACTTGTCAAGCTTCTTGCATGTGATTGAGCTTGCATTGAATTCAACCATGGTTAGAAATAATATAGCAATCTGCTCTGATTGAGCATAACCTCCTCACACATGGTATCAACTTTATTCTTGACTATGCATCACTCTAAACATGCATGTTTTTCAACCCCAAAAGGAGACAAGAAGTCAAGAATCTATCACAAAATGCAAGAAAAACACCCATTTGAAGTGCAAAAAGTAGAAAATAGACCTCTATAATGATGATCAAAGGCAAAACATACACAAAAACAAAAAAATTGTGGATTTAAAATTTTAAAGGAAAAAATCAAAATGAATTCCTTAAAATGTAAATTTTTTTCCCAAATTGCCTAGGCTTGTGCACTCCACCCTTATTGCTAGTGTTATTTCCTACACAAGGGATCTAGGGAGGTTATATTTGAAAGATATTGGCCTTTGAAGAAATGGTTGTCAAGGTCTCTAAAGGTAGGCAACTAAATTCAAGCCTTTTGAATAAGCAAGCTTTAGAGGGGCTTGATGATTTCATTTTGGTCAAAAAACATTGTCTTTGCCCTTAAAAATGCAACGGAAGTTTCCGCAACATGGAGTATTGGCACCTTTCTTTGCCATTGTTTGGCTGATGGAAATCTAGGTTTCGTAGCATTTCTTGCTACTGCATCATAGCAAGCATTGATGTTTCCAAGCTGCACTTCTGTTTCTTTCCTTGCACCAACATACATGCAAGGCACTCCATGCTCTATATTGCTCTGATACCATGTCAAGAAATTTCACAACACACACAAGAGAGAGAGAGAGAGAGAGTGGAGATAAACCAAGAGAATGATCTAGGTATGCAATGTTCCCTTGTATACATGCTTATCAGAGTATAGTGTGCTACCATGGAAAGAAGGTAGATCAAGAACCAAGTGCGCTACATAGGTGGCAACTAACTTTCTAGCTAACTTTGTAACAAGTATACTAAGTGGGAACTCAATGCTATACAAGTTTAGTTTAACCCTAAAATAGTTCACACCTACATAGAGCTTGGAGTCTCAACAAGTAGAAGCTAATGAGTTAATATTCTAAGCTAAATAAAGCACAAGGAAGTAGAACTAGCCTAAGAATGTGCTAGAAGCAGTAAGAAAGTTTATGGGTAGAATATTCCAAAAGCATCCAAGAAACTTCTTGGTGAGAAGCTTTTAAGAATTTCCAAAGGATAGAGTAACTTGTATGCCAAGTTGACAAATAGCATAGTTAAGTAAATAGCTAGTGTGCTTGCACTCCAAGTAAAATGGTTCCTAGAAAAAACCTTCCTTGGAAAGTCCTTAGGAGTCTTATACCCAAGTTATCTATAAAGACCCAAGCCAAGCTCAAGATAGGTGTTCTGAGTTTTCTTTACATGATAATCCCAATGTAATATTCCACTCTAGTCTTCCGTACTCCTATTTCTCTCCTTGGTCTTTTATAGCTATGGCAATAGTGAACCTTGTAGGGCAAACTAGAGCCACTTTACCCACACTTATGAGTTTCACAACTTCCAATGCTTAGAAGGAGGGCCTAAACTTGTTTGAGATCCACAATTATAGCAATTGTTGGAGCTCAATGCCAATGAGCAAGAGAAAGCAATGGGTTTTTATACTTGCATCATTGCCATTTCATCAATGCCAAAGTCATCCAAGCATCATGTGTTGGGTTAGGCTATGGACTGAACTATTTGACCTAGATTGTGAGCCTTATATTGGTTGAGTAGAGTAGGATGCGCTTGATTGGCAATACCACTTGGACATTTGTGAACTCTATGCTTATCAAGATGACTCGAGCACATACTAGGTATGATAGACAAAGTGGATATAGTATTATTGGTACACAAGCAATGACTACTAGTTAGAATGGTCTACTTGGAGTACATCTAGGTGAGCATATAGACATCTTAGTAGACTTTTTGGATACACCCTTGGTCTACTTGGGATGCAACTAGATGACATGAAAAGCTTGTAGCTAGAGTAGAGGGATGCTTTTTCTTTGAGGTTGTGGAGTATAGCAATTGGGAATATGATAGTATTGCTCCCAAGGTCTCAATGTAGCAATAAGTTAGTGCATCTTTCACCTCTACAACAATTATAGAGGATACTTGGGAGTTGAACATTGGACCCAAGCTTACAAGAGGAGAAAGACACAAAGTTTAGAAGTTCTTGAGGAGCTACAGAAGATGTTTTTCTTTCAATATGAAGGATTTGAGCTATGAAAGCACTTGGTATTCAAGTTGAGCTAACTAGCAATACACTAGATGTCATGCGTATATACATCGCTACATAATATACATCGCTGTCAACATCATACACTATAGAAGCACAACTCACACATAAGTCATACATAGACTCTAAAGTGCTACAATAATCAGATTGCTTAACACTTTCAACTCAACTCAACTCAGATCAGTACTTGATCTGTCACTCTATAAAATGCCAACAACTGGGCACTGATTACAGTCAAGCCACACCCACTCAAGCATAGAGAATCCAGATGATGCTCGCCGGCCTCTATCCACCATAGCCAGGAACTCGAAGGCTCAATATCAGAGAAGTGAGCTCTTTGGAGCTCACTTCAAAACTATACCCCCTGGACTTGAGCTAGCACTGGAACCCTAACGGTCCCGCTGATGGCACACTCAATGGTGTGAACGGTGCAAAGTGACGGTGGGCCCTATCGTGAAGTCAGTACCCCAAACACCAAATCAGACTGTCAGAAAGTAGTCCCTAAGAAACTACTAGAATAACTCTAACTACTATCACTGGAACTCCAGTGTCCGAGCAGCTAGATGTGGAACTAAAAATGGCACGACAGCTGTCGTGTGTATATACATCACTACACAACATACATCGCTGTCAACATCATACACTATAGAAACACAACTCACACATAAGTCATACATAGACTCTAAAGTGCCACAATTGCCCCCCTAGCTGGCGGTTAGGTCCCTCTAACTCCAGATAGCCATCTACTCTAAGTATATGGTATACCCTCTAATGGGCAAAGATCAGGAGGCCGGGTGCTATGGAGCCCCATCTTTAGTCGCCTATCTGCAATCTATACCATATAAAGAATGAACTAGCTATAGGTCAAGTACATCTAGGACATAACCACTGTCCCTGAGGAACCACCGTGAGGGGAGGAGTCATACATGCCATATGCCATCCTCTTGAACAACTATCACACACTAACATAGTAGCAGCTCCACTAGAAGAGCCACATAACATACACCTCAAGCATGCACATACAAGTGCTAAGCTTGGGTCCATAGTACCATCAATGTTTGGGAGGTGGCATGGCGCACAATTGCGCACATGATCCTTCCAAACAACACCATCACGTCCTTCTAACACAAGGACTCTTGATGGCAAAACCTCACGCACTCTCAAGATAGTGCGGCCTGTAGAAACATCAAGTGTCATCGGTGCTGTCTGTTGTAGATATACATAGTTGCCTAGATGAAATCAACGGATCGAGGGTCTATAACCTCCTCCTCGAATGGTAGCATAACGTCAAGTATCTCTATGCTGAGCAATCGCCAAGTTCTCAAAGGCCATCGACATCACTCTCCGAAAGATCTCTGCCCGCTAAGAACATGTGCTCATCCATACATCGGGGTCATCCAAGTCCAAAACTACGGTAGCATCTCGACGAATGGCTGCAGGTAAATCTGGATCTTGTCCACTCGCACTCTACCATCCTCCCATACACGCAAAAGGTGTCTACACTCCAATCTGAACCGTCTGGCTTGCTGAAGAACACGGTCTCTCTCCTTGGCCCCAACTGTGCCACCTACAACACCAGTGCAAAGATAGTCCATCACTAAGACATCATCATGAATGTCTCGCTGAACTGCACCAATATCTTCACTTCACCAATATCTACCACCAAAGTCTCTGCAAATATACACAGAAAGGCCGATGCATGCCAACCTGGCACCATCTCCTCATCTGTCTCACCATGCTAACGTGCTCCGGTCTGATCCTGCTGGCTGGGACATGGGTTTCTACTCAACCCATCTGCATCACGGTTCACCACTCCAAGTCTGTGAAAAACTGTGAAATCATACTCTTGTAAAATTAGAGCACATCGTGCAAGCTTCCCTGAAAGCTTGACGGACTCCATCAACCTCTTCAGCGGCTGATGATCAGTGATGAGAGTGAAAGGGTTACCAAATAGGTAACATTGGAAATGTGCTACTGCCCAAACTGCTGCCAAGCACTCTCCCTCATATGAACTATACTTTGCCTCCGCTGAATTGTTGGAGCGACTAGCATAGGCCACCACAAACTCCTTCTCCTCATCATCATGCTGGGTGAGCACCGCTCCAAGCCCCAACATACTCCAATCAGTGTGAACCTAAAATGGTTGTCCCTTGATCGGTCTCCTCAAAATAGGAGTAGATGTCAACCTCTCCTTGAGCTCTACAAAAGCTCTCTCCTGCTCATCTCCCCAACACCACTCCTGTGTAAGCTTGGTCAGCTTTGTCAAGGCCTTGGCAATGGCACTAAATCCTCTAACATAGCGGCGATAGAAGTTTGCCAACCCAAGGAATGCTCGCACTCTACTCACATCCGTAGGCCAAGGAATAAGTGCCATAGCCTCCACCTTGATCTACTGGACACCAAGTCCTCCGGGGTAGATAGTGTGACCCAAATACTCAACCTGCTTGTGGAAGAACCTACACTTCCCAAGATGTAATTTGAGTCCATGAGATCTCAACCTCTCAAACACCTCCTACAACTGTCTCTCATGCTCCTCCATAGTAGTGCTATAAACCAAAATGTCATCAATATAGCACCGAGCAAAATCCAATCCAGCTAGGATCCTATCCATGACCCTCTGGAACTCAGCAGGAGTGTTCTTCAACCCAAATGGTAAGAACCTCCACTGATATAACACATCCTTGCCGTGAGGATCAATAGCCCAAAATGCTATCTTGGATTTATCCTCCTCCTTGATTGGCAACTGATGATATCCCACTCAAAGATCCAAAGTACTGAAGACCTTTGCATGCCCATTCGCATCAAAAATCTCCTCCGGTGTAGGCATGGCATACCGATCAGCCCTGGTCTATCGGTTGATAGGACGGTAATCTCCACACATCCGCCTATCTGTATAGTTGCCATGCATATCCTTCTTGGCTGGCATCACTGTCGCTGATGCATACTCTCCATGTGAAATCTCCACCAAACCAGCCTCAAAAAGGTCACTACTCCGGCTTTGAATCAATGTCCTCTCCATATCACTATATCGATAAGGATGTCAAAAAACTGGTGTGTCGCTAGTCAGCTCAATCCGTATACCAGGTCCCTTCAGAGCACCCAAATCCTTCATACTGAAGGCAAAACAACTCGTGTGACTCCTCAAGAACCTCCAAACCCTCCATCTTTCCTCTCCAGTAAGCTTGGGTCCAAGATCTGGCTCCCAAGTATCCTCTCTAACTGTAGTAGGAGTGGAAGACGTATTGACTGGCTGCAACACTGGGCCCTTGGGAGCAATAGTGTCATGCTCCCAACCACTAGAGGTCCCAACCTCTGTGCGAAAAACTCCCTCCACTCTGGCTGCAAGCTCCACGTCCTCTAGCTGCATCCCATGTGGACCAAGAGTGTAATCCAAGTAGCCCACGCTCACCTGGATGGACTCCAAGTAGACCACTCTCCCTAGTAGCTACTGGATGTGTCCCAAGAATACCATGTCCACTCGGTCCATTGCCCCCAGCATGTGCCTGAATCGTCTCGATAGGCACAAGGCTCACAAGTGTCCGAGTGGTGATGCCTATCAAGCGCATCCTGCGCTGCTCTGCCAAGCCAAGGCTCACAATCCAGGTCAAACAGTTCAGGTCCATAGCCTGACCTAACACCTGACGCCTAGATGCCTCTGACACTGCTAGAACAGCGGTAATGCCAATGCGAAAACCCATCGCCCGCTCTCTCTCATCAGCATTGGGCTCCACCAACTACTATAACTGTGAGTCCCAAACAAGTCCAGGTCCTCCCTCTCGAAAAGCATGAGAGCCTGGGAAACTCATGAGTGTGGGAAATGCAGCTCTAGGCTGTCCAACTAGGTTCACCACTGCCATAGGTGACCTATCAGCCACTACCACTGTCTGAGACTGACATCCAGCATCCAAGATATCATCAACAAGAATGTGGTCTAGTCGCTGAATCCCATCATAACTACACTGTAAAACCTCTCTGGGTAAGAGGTTCATCCACCAAAGATGAAGACGATGAGCCCATGATCCCACTCTGGCTGCATCTTACAATACAGCAGGTCCCATCCAAGAATGGACCTGATGTGTACTCGCCACCACTCTAGTGAGAGAATCACCCATCAAAGGAACATTCTCCAAAAGGTAAGCTGAAGAAACAAATTGATGAACCTGGAGATGTCGTAGTATCCGTAACATCTCCCAAAACACACCTGAATGAGGATCCTGAAGACCCAAACCGTGGCCCGCACGTGTATGTCCCTGACATGGCCATCCAAAAATCACCAAGTGAATAGGCCCATGTCTCTCTAGGTCATGCGCCCCCAGTAAGGAAATGTCTCCTAGTAAGGCCTTCTAGTAACCTCTGACTGCTGACATCGGTAATAACTCCGGATACCGATAAGCCAAGTGTGCCACATGATGTAGAGAGACTCGCCTAGCAGTCTCATCTCTCTCTATATACAAGTACCTCTGTACTCGTATACCTGCCTGTAACACCGCAGCTAGTCTGGTGCTGATCCCACCAAACAACTCCAATAGACATATCCCCTCTACTGGATACTGCCAAGCAATGAGTGTGGTATCCAGAGGTGTCAAAGCAATTGCCTCTAGAGGCTCATCCTCACACTCATCCCCTGATGGTACGAAGGCTCCACTCCAAGCTTGGTGCACCAATTGATCTGCATGCTGCTGCAATGCCTCCTCTGAACTCCACAATGGAACATCCAAGGTGGATGGAACAATCCCACTTGTACTCCAAAGCCGAGCGATCTCTTCTGGTACTAGAGTATCCTCTGCATGGGCGTTCCCCTCCAACAAGTCACCAGGCCAAGTAACTGCACCGCTGAAAGCCAAAACGGATGCTGCCATGGACCCGGACTGTAGTGAGCCAAGACTGCCACTACTAAAGCGTACTGGTAGGCGACATACCCGTCCCTCACCAGACTGCCAACCAGGTCTATAAGAGGTTGTCTCCTCCCAATAGTCAATGCTGAAACCCATAGGGTATAACACTGCTCCCCCAACTAGCACATCATATGACTCAGCTATCATCGCAATAGCCTGAGCTCTCACCACCGAGCTATCAGTCGGATAACCAGGCTGAACCTGGACAACAAGCTCTCCACGTGTGATGTACTATGTCGAACCACCACCAAGAGATGTCTGGATCTGAAATGGACACCTCTCCACATCGGTCTTCCATAACTCTAGACCAACAACTGCAGCCTTCCCCAACATAAGAGGCTACGCACCAGAGTCTAACAAGACTCTTTGTGGTGTATAGACCTTCCCTGAAGGTCCCACCAAACAAAAGATCCCCCTCTGGTTATCCAATAGGACAACACCAGGTGTAAACCGGGCTCTCTCAAAGGCCGGTCTAGTTGGCAACTCCTCCAGTCTAGCCGCTGTTGCCTGCCATAAACCACTGGTCGCTGAACGGATCCCATGCTCCTCAACCAAGTCAGCTCCACTACCAACCACCTCTGCTCTAGTAGTAGGAACTGCACCATCCCTACTCTCACACAATGTGGCAGCCAACCGGAATACTGAGGCTGGGTCAACTCCCAATGTAAACATGTCACTGGCTGAAAATAAAGGATGCCGCATAATCAGCTGAGCCGCCCCCAACATCATGCTAGACTCAGTCTGTGTAGTAGCAGGTGGCTGACTAGCAAGTACTCCATCAGGTACTCCATCACCACCTACCACACCTGCACTGGGACGTCTAGGAACCATGGATGTTGTCTGTAATGCCTCAGATAGCGTGAAAGACTGGGGAAGTCTGACCTGTCTCCCAACCTCTCCTCTCTATGGGTCCAACTCCACTGATGCTTCTCTAGGCTCTGGAGCATGTATAGCACTCCTAGTCACTGCTGCAGATGCATCCACCTGTGCTGCTCCGCACATGAAGTCCAAAGCATCTCTATCACCAGCATATGAGGTGAGAGCCTCAGCACCCAAATCTGATCTCCTTTGAGCAATAGCAATACTAGCCAATCTCTGCTCCAATTGCTCAATCCGAGTAGCCATAGTTGTGTCAGAAGTAAGGGTAGGTACTGCACCCCTACTAGGTGTAGATCCTCTACCACCACCTCTACCACCTCGTCCTCCATGAATTGGAGCTCCTCTACTACCTGCCATAGCAGCCCTACCACCCCGTAACTCCGGGTGTAGGTTGAAACACCGATCACTAGTGTGACCAAATCTGTGGCAGTGCTCACACTGCCTCTGTGCTGGCTGTGATGCACCAGAGGTATCAGGTCTGCTGCCTTGAGTACACTCTTTCCTATGGTGAGGTCCACCACAAGTCCAACAAGCAACACCACCACTCACTGGCTGCTGTTGACCCGACAATGAGGGTAAGGGTCTAACTCCACTAGGCCCTCCACTCGCTCCATAGGATCTGGGCTGTCCACCTTGTCCTCGAAAACCAACTGGGCGTGGTGCACTCTGCTGCACTCTAGAAGAAGTCACAACCGTGGATGAGGTCTCTCTACCAAATCCAGATGTCACCACTCTCTCCTCCACCATGTTGAGCTCAATACGCTCAGCCAAACCAAAGACTATTGCCAAAGTGGGCGAAGTAGCCTACAACAACGTAGCATCACGAACTCTACGTCGCAACTCCCTGTCCAGTATCTCATACCAAAACTGGACTGCTTGGGCCTCAGTAACTCCCTCAATGAAACTGATCAGCCGCCTCATGCGAGTGTATGCCTCGCATAGGCTCTCTCCAACCTTCCGCTTGAACTCTTGCAAGCTCCTCAGCTTGTCAGTCCACACTCCCTGGTAGTTCTGCCTCAAACATAGGAAGAACTCAACCATGGGGTTAAACCCCGGTACCACACCACCTCTTGCAGCGGTACCTCCACTCATAGTAGCACTATCTCCAGCTAGTGCACCTCCACTAGCTCCACCAACACTACTCGAGCTAGAACTCATAGGTACAGCCGATCTACTCCTGGCCACCAAGCCTGAAGTAATGGAGACATAGTGTGGAGACGAATATTGTCTCCATAACTCAATCTCCTCCAAATGAGCTCTCCTGAACTCATGGTAGTCATCCATCGGCGGACCCTCCAGATGCTGAAACAACCCCTTCCATGCCATGAAGGGTGTGAACAAAGTTGGGTTCCGCATCTATTGTGGATCACACCAACTATCAAACTCCTGGATGAAGTCATCCAACTCAATGGTACCCACTGTACCACAGTAACGCCTAGGGCCTTTGGAGGCCCCATAAATCTTGTCCATGTCCCACAATAACGGTGCGGACACACCAAGTGCACTCTCAACTGAATCAGCTCCTGTGTTGAACTCCAACTCAGAGTCAATCTCCTCCCTCACTAGGACCTGAGATACAGGCTGATACCGAGCACCACTCCGAGTAAACCCACTGCGTACTGCAATGCTAACTCCAATACGCAGTGGAACTCCTCTGGAATCTCCAAAGAACTCCGTCGTGACCACGTAACTGCAACAGCAAACCCAAACCACCAACTGCAACCGCAAGTCGCAACCGCAAGTGCCCCACCAAGTGCCAACACCACCACGTGCCAACACCAACTAGACACCACCTACTAATGTAACTCTAACCGAGATAACCACACTAGGGGAAAGGCAACCTGTAACCTGCCATCATAACACGCACTCTCACGGTCTACATGTCATCACTTCCTGCCTCACCGGAGAGAAACAAAGGTAGTCTGACTGGTCATCACTCCAGCCTCACCACCGAGAGCACACTAGAGCACCAACGCTCAAAAGTCAGTGCACCTCACACAAACGTGGTGCATAAACAGGAAGTAGAGAATGGAGGGGATCCAATCACAAGAATTCTAAACAAAAACTCTCCATCTCATAATACAACACGGGATTGACTCTGCCACCATTTGGCATTTGACATAAGAGCAGTTTGTATCTAAGTCCTAAGCTACCAGGATCACCAAGAATGGGATCAAACTGCCTCTCCTAGCCAAAGCTACATGTGTATAGATAACAGTTGCACAATCACTAGGACAACAAGTGAGGGTGGACCAGTTGGCTAGGGCACCAGTCTAGGTACAAGAGATCTAGGGGTCAAACCCTGTTGCGCACAATCTAGCAAGAAAGGCAGATTTTGCCAACCAATGACCAAGATCTACTCTAAACTAGCTAGCCTCACGCCAGCAAGCGGGCTTGTTGGCCCTTCTAGGCCTTCGTAGCCTCTCATAGCCCACAGCCTTATGCCTCGAAGCCTCGAAATGCCAAAATTCAGCCAAATGAGGCCTTTCTTGTTGCCACTTTGAAACCTCCTCCAAAATTGGCAAAACTTCTCCAAATCTGTGAAAGTCCTCCAAACTAGCGAAAGTCCTCCAAATCTGGCCAAACGGCAAAAACTCCTCCAAATCTGGCCCAAAATCCGACGTAAAATCCAAATATGCAAAAGTCCTCCAAACTAGCAAAACTCTTCCAAATCTGGCCCAAAATCTGACGTAAAATCTGACGTAAACCCTAAAGATGGCTGTCCGCCAAATCCCCCGCTAACTTTCCACTCTAGCCAAATTGACAAAATGAGTTTTTCCAAATCAAAATTTCATGAGAAGAGCTTCCCAACTCCACCTTCAATTTCACTTTCTGAGCCCAACTCGCAGCAAATTGGTCCTGCCTTCACCTCCAGAGCTCAAAATCACAACACTGCTAAAAAATTTGCTCCTTCTTTGCTCAAAATTTGGCCAGCACTTCCGCACACCGTCCGCCTAACTGCCAAATCTGAATCACTTGAACGAGCTTCTGCACACTAGGGAAACAAAGAACTTGAATCGAGCTACCACGATCCACCGAGCTTGGAGATACCACCAACACTCAACGTTCCTGCACCCGATTTCCCCTTGACTTCACTTCTCTAATGTAATCAGATTGCTTAACACTTTCAACTCAACTCAACGCAGATCAATACTTGATCTGTCACTCTATAAACTGCCAACAACTGGGCACTGATTACAGTCAAGCCACACCCACTCAAGCATAGAGAATCCAGGTGACGCTCGCCGGCCTCTGTCCACCATAGCCAGGAACTCGAAGGCTCAACATCAGATAAGTGAGCTCTCTAGAGCTCACTTCAAAACTATACCCCCTTGGACTCAACGGTGCAAACGATGCAAAGTGACGGTGGGCTCCACCGTGAAGTCAGTACCCCAAACACCAAATCAGACTGTTGGAAAGTAGTCCTTGAGAAACTACTAGAATAACTCTAACTACTATCACTGGAACTCGAGTGTCCGAGCAGCTAGATGTGGAACTACAAATGGCGTGACATAGATTCTTGAAATCCTTAAAAATATAGTGACATAGAGAAATCCTAAATTCAAAGTAAGATTCAAGACCTTTTTGAAGGAAGTTTGATTAAGATCTCACATGGAGAGTATACTTCAACCACACTGATATTAAATAGAAAGGATATGCATTGCAACTACATGGATATATGGATGTGGGGGGATCACCATCATAACAACCAATAGACTAGTGTTTATTGGTATATTATGCCTACAATGGAGGAGATCTTTGATTCAATGGGGCATGCAATGGTTTTTAGTACTTTGGATCTTTGTGCAAGATACCATTAGTTGCTAATAAGAGAGGAGAGCAAGGCCAAGATAACATTTTTGGCTATTGATCTGCATGGTAAGGATGTATTATATCAATGGATGTTATTCCTATTTTGGTTAATGAATGCTCTAGCCAAGTTCTAAAGAGTCATAGATAGAATCCTAGTAGGATTAGATTTTCCTTGGCATTATACTGAGGTTATTTTGGTCTATATTGCTACAATGGAGGACCATGACAAACATTTGTTGGAGGTATATGAGAGATTGAGATCTCATGGACTCAAATTATATCTTGGGATGTGTAGGTTCTTCCAAGAGTAGGTTAAGTATTTGGTCACATTATCTATCCAAGAGGACTTGGTCTTCAATAGACCAAGGTAGTAGAGGCTATTGCACATATTCCTTGACCTACTTATATGAGTAGGATTCAAGCATTACTTGGATCGGTAAAATTTTATAGTTGATATGTTAAAGGATTTAGTGCAATTTCCAAGACCTTGATAAAGTTGACAATGACCATGAAAAAGCTAACACATAAGTGGTGTTTGGGAGATGAACAAGAGAGAGCTTTTGTAGAGCTCAAGGAGAAGTTGACATCCTCACTTATTCTCAAGAGATTGATAAGAGGGTGCTTAATTTTAGGCTCATACTGATTGGAGTATGTTAGGGCTTGGAGTAATGCTCATCCAACAAAATGATGAGGGGAATGAGTTTGTGGTGGTATATTCTAGTAGCTCCAACAATTCAATGGAGGCCAAGTACAATTCATATGAGGGAGAGTGCTTAGCAACAATGTGAACATTAGCAAATTTTTGATATTAGTTCTTTGGGAATCCTTTCATTCTCATCATTGATCATCAACAAATGAAGCGGTTGATGGAGTCCAACACGCTTTCAAGGAAGCTTGGATGATAGGCTTTGATTTTACAAGAGCATGATTTTATTCTGTTCACAAATGTAAAGTGGTGAATTGTGATGTTGATGGATTGAGTAGAAACCCATGTACTAGCTAGTATAATCAAACAAGACCATGTTGGCATGGTAAGGAAAATGAGGAGATGGTGTAAAGTTGTTATACATTTGCCTTTTTTGCATGTTGACTATGACTTTGGTTGTATCTTTATTAATATAGATTAGAGGAGTTTTTGATATTTTAGATCCAAAGAGTGGAGTGGAGTTGTTGTTGGTCAACAAGATATTCACAATGATATCTTGGTGATGGACTATTTTTGCATTGGTACTTTCATAGTGACAAGGAGAGAAATTGTGTCCTTAAAAAAGGTATATTTTTCATATTCAAGGGCATACATCTTCTTTGGGTATGAGATGATGGAAGAGCAAGGGTAGTACCCTTCCAATCTTACAAACCATAGTAGGTACACCATGCTCATGACAAGCTAGGACATTTTGGAGTGAAGCACACATATAGCTTACTCTAGAGGAATTATTGGTGGAATGGTATGTAGACTAATATGTCAGGGTAATTGGTCACCAGATGGTATGGTTTGTGATCAAGTTAGACCATCATTCAAAGCTTCTATAGTTACATCCATTAGTTATCATGGGGTTGGATTACCAAGGAGTTTGGACTTTGTTGGACCTCTACCATTGACTGTGAGAAATCACCAATATATTTCATTATGGTAGAGCACTTTGCCCAATGAATTGGATTGGTAGCGCTTCATGAAAAGTCTAGTGAAAGGATAGCTTTTTTTCTTGGATGGGTTCTTAGCTATTTTGGTGCACTAGTTGAGGTCTTGATTGATCAAAGTATATTGTTTCTTGGGAGAGTTTTAGGTCTTGAGTGACAAGGCTTTGATTGATCACTATATTACAACTTAAGTTCACCTTGATGTTTATGGTTTGGCAAAGAGAGTGTTCAAATGGTGTAGAGAGGATTATGTAAGTATGGTTTGTAGAGAGCCCACTTTGAGATTGAGATTTCTAATTACCTTGGTTGGCTATGAGCTATTGGTTTAGCCAGCAAGCCTCCTTCTCTCCCTACTTCTTACTCTATGAATAAGATCCAAATTTACCTATAGCAATTTGCTTTTTTGTGATGTTATTCTAGTTTTGGACTTGGATGATTTGGATATATTGGTGAGCACATGTTCTCAATGGATAGAGATCTTTCAGAGTATGATGTCAATAGTTGTTGAGAACTTGGCAATTGCTCAACATAGAGATATCTTATGCCATGCCACTATTTTAGGGGAAGGTTATAGACCCTTGATCCATTGGTTTTATTTGGATAATTATGTATATCTACAATAGTTTGCACCAATGACTCTTGATGTGACTATAGGTTGCACTATCTTGAGAAAGCATGAGATTTTACATTCTAGAGTACTCATGTTGGAAGGATAAGATGATATTTTTTGGAAGGATCATGTGCATAATTGTGTATCATGCCACTTTCTCCTTCAAAATTGATGGCATGATGGACCCAAGCTTGGTAATTATAAAAGCAAGCTTGCAATGTAGATTATATAGCTCTATTGGTAGAGCTATTACTATGTTGGTATATGAAAGTTATTCAAGAGGATGGCATATGGTATGTTTGACTCTTCTCATTGTGGTTCTTGAAAAGCATTGGCTATATTTGTGATGTACTTGGTACCTTAGCTAGTCACTCTTTGTGGAATATAGATAACAAACAAGCACAAAAAATGGGGTTTGATAGCACCTAGCTTCTTGATCTTTGCTCACCATATGGCATATCACATACTTAGAGTAGATGGCTAGCTAAAGTTAGAGAGACCTAACTTCTAACAAAGGAAGCAATTGTGGCACTTTAGAGTTTGCATGTGAATTCTTATGTGAGTTGTGCTTCTATAGTGTATGATATTGATAAAAATTTATATTGCTATGCAATATATTTGCACCTAATTTTTGGATATTTGTATCCTTGCTCCTCCTTGATTTTGAGCATTTATGGTTGTTTGTTACTAGTTTGGATAGGAGAAGGGTTGCAAATATAATTTCCCTATATATGCATGATAGTTATCATGTATTTGTGACACCAAAGTTAGTTTGCTAAGATGTTAAAGTGATAGTTTTGGTAATAGCATTATACCCATAGCTACTCAATGATCTCTACTTAGTAGCAGTTAGACAATACGGAAGGGTTCCTAATTGCACCATTAAAGCCACCATTTGCATTGTCATTACCATAGGATGTGCCATTGAGTATGTTGTTAGGGTTGGACTCCTTGTCCATCTCATGGGAGTATACTTCAAACTGCAACTCCAAAGAGCTCACCTCTTCTATGTTGAGCCTTTAAGCTCTTTACTAAGATTGATTAAAGCTAGCAAGTGCAACTTGGATTCTTTGAGCTATGGCTTGATATGTGTAATCAATGCATGTTTAGAGAGCATATTGAACTGGATTTCAAATTTTTGATCATTTGATTATTGTGGCACTTTAGAGTTTGTGTGCAACTTTTAATAAGAGTTGTGCTTCTATATGTATGATGTTGACAATGATGTATTTTTTATAGCAATGTGTATATGTATGACATAAAGTATAATGCAAAGAGCTACACAAAATTCTACAAGTTATGGTAGAGTGATATGAATGGAGCATTTATAATGAGAAGAAGACCAATTTATAGGCTGAAGATATGGTTGTATATCCTACTTTCAAAACATCAGCCATACAAGGAAAAGTCTTAGCATGCACCTCTAGAAGAGGTGCATGCTAATCACCTTTTGTGCTAATCATCATGCTTTTTTTTTATTATAATCAAGGATACACCTACCAGAAAGGATCATGCAAGACTTGTCCACATGAGAAATGCCCAAGCAACTCAATAGCAATTTGAATTGCCATTGAGGTACAAGCACTACAAGTTAAAGCCAACTTAGGGTACTTATAGTGGAAAATGAAATAGAACACTTGGTAGATGATAATCCTATAGACCAATATAACAAGACACAAGTTCCAACAAGAAGATATCAATGTAGTCCAAACTAGATCCATGGCTTTCAAGAAAGCATTACAAGACCTTGAAAGAAAATTTTAAGATATGATTGAAGTCACAAGGATACGTCAAGAAGATAGTTCCACTACCTTTCTTAGAGCAAAGTATGAATCTCTTTGAACAATTACTAGCCTATAACCAACCCAATCTTGAACAAATATATTTATGTAAACTTTAATTGCGACTTGTCTCAATTATAAGCAAATGTTACATCCTACTTATTGCATAACCATTCATTACTATAAATACTTGGACAAGAAGAGAAAGCCACTTAGGATGTATAGACAAGAATACATATTTAAAGTTAGGATATCTTGTTATCTTAGTTGTACTTGTGAAGAGAAGAAGAGCTTTTTTGAGATAAGGTTAGGAATGTCTTTTAGTACAGAGAAAATCAAGCCTCCTTAAGTCAAGCATCCCTCCACTTGGTCCATCATGTTTAGGGTGAATGGTCTTTCCTGACCAATGAATCTCAAAAATCAGTTTCTCTACTTCAAATATTGGGTTAGTTTCTATGTTGAGTCCTGATGCTCATCACCAAAGATAGCAATGCTTACTATGTTATCCAAATGCTCCTTATTTGGTGCACAACATTGCACAAGTAAGTTCATTGATGACAGCAAGAACATGCACTCTTCATTTTGAAGCAAAACTATCAAACTTGTTTGCTTTGATGACAAGTTATAGATTTGAAATACTTAAAAATTTGTAAAGTTGAAAAAAAACCTATAAGTATATAATATTTTGAGTCTAAAATCTCCAATCTTATCTAATAAAAGTGAATAACATGACGTACAAAGCAAGCTCAATGCATATGACTTAAATAGCAACCTTTGAGACTGCAATATTATGTAAATAATAAGTATAATATTTGCCTCACTTCCATAATGTTGTTTTTCTCAATACCACATAACCTACATAACTAATGGCCATGTGTTTCACCTAATATCTTTGTGAAAGACTTTAGCTTAAGCAGAAGCTGAGTTTCTGAAGTATTCAAGTTGCTTTTTCTGATTAGTCATGAGTTTCTTTCGGAGAGCAAACTAAAAGAGCATATATTATGTTGATCACCAAGATATTCTCTTATTTTCTCTTGTTCAACATTTTCTTAATCACTTGGCTATAGCTTCAGAGGTAGAAGTGAGGTTGAATGAGGTGGATTCTTTGGGTACACGTTATTGAAACGCCAATTTCTTTTACAAGAAATTGTAAAACGTGTTACGGATTCTTATAAGTACGCACAAATAACCCATAAATTCGGCTTTTCAAACTCCCCAGTACTTCTGTACATGAAAGTGCTCAAAACCTGGCGGGTTTAGAACACTTATTCATGTTCATTTTCTCACCTTGGACTTACACTAGCATCTTTACATGTTGTTCAAAGAGTCCTCTTGAGTCCGGACCCTCCATCAAATAACCTAATCCAATAAGTGGTGTGATTTCTATTTGAGCAAACTTCTAACATACAACTGTTCACTTTCTGCAAGAACCAATGAAGCAGATGTTGAAATGATTTCCCTCATGTTCCAAATAGTCGGACCTCAAATAGTGATGGGCACTGGTAAGAGGCCCCATCAACAAATTTTTCATCTCAGTCCCTGAGGAGGAGCAATTGCAGGACTTTGTCCAAAATTGAACAAAGACATAGCTACTTTATAGACACAAGTAATTATACAAAGTTTCATAACTTTTTGTATAGATAGTTACAAAGCGTTGACTAAATCAGTATGGGGTGTGACTGGGAGGTAGAAAGGGTCTTGCTACGGAGTTAGGGCCAAGTTCCTTATTATAGCACACTCCATAGTTTGTAGAAAATAATGGATAAGGAACTTTCCATTATCACTCCGTAGTGCATTGAGTATGTATTAGGGTTTATAAATTATGTTGTTTAGGGTTAGAGTGAAAGTGGCGGACACCAAAGGGAGCATCCATGATGTTTGAGAACACCCATGGTAATCAAAAGTTGACAGATTTATGCACTAGACTACCCGGAATGGGATTTTTGACCATGGAGGAAGATTGGAGGGACCATGAGTGGAAAGATTTGAGGGCATGCAAAAATTGACAACGAAAGAAGATTTGAGAGACCCATAGCTAGAGTTGTAAGGGGAAGTGAATTTGTTTGGAGTGGGAAGATTCAAGTGCGGGTTGTGGGAAGGTTAAAAGGCAGAGTGATTGTTTTTGAAGGGTTACTCTCCAAAATCCTTGATTTCATTATTTAAAAAATTTTAATTTATGATTGTTGTCTCTTGGTATGACTATGAAATGTATGCACTTGTTCCCCCTTTAGTGATGAAATGAAATTCATGAACTTGCGTGGTATCCACATTGTTTTTTTTATTGTTTTATTTGCATTTTAAAGTAGAAGTAGAGGGTTAGAACCTAAAGAAGGCTACCTTGGGAAGAAATAAGAAGAAGCGGGGAGGGGACCCAAAGTCGACCTTGGGTCAAGACGTGAAGAAGAACCAGAAGACAAAGACAAAGACAAAGAGAGAGAGAGAGAGACTTTGTATCGAGCAGCGCAAGCGGATCCAAAGAACTTATAACAAATATCTTCAGAGTTGGCACAATCAAGAAAGTATGGAGGAAGGAAGTAATGACCATGGGATCAAGAACTTCTTGATAGTGACAGGCAACAACTTCACCAAATCGGAAATTTGAGAGGAAGAGCGATTGAAGAGTGACTGATTGGCGCAAGACTATAAAATTACAAGTTGCACAAGAAGGAGGAGCAATGTCCAGTCGCTACCCGGTGCCAATTCAAAGTCGACCTGTGAGCCGGCCTGTCTCTCACTCAGGATAAACCTCTGATGGCTATTATGGTAGCGCACCATGGACTAAGAAGGCAAGGAACTCCAACTCCATCATACTCCTCCAAGGCTAACACTCCAAGACTCAAGACATTGCTCACTAGAGAACTCAATGAGAGAGAGATAGTTGCAAATGAAAGGATGATGAGTACCTCCTCACTCCTTGTTTATATACTTGTGAAATAGTTACGTACCAAAGTTACTAATTACCGTAGTAACTCAAGTTACTAGACTAAAAGTCAAGTAAAGTCAAAAAGTAGAAAGGAATATCCATTCACATGGGCATATTCCCCTTATCTTGACCCAACCACTAAAGCAAGGATTCCTTCACATGGGCTATCCTTGGACTAAAGAAGAATCCAAAACAAAAAGGCTTGCGGGCCCAAGAGTTCTCAACTCTTTCCCCAAAGCCAAACACCTAGGAATAATACCAAGTCAACACACTAAAATCCAAAATAGTGGTGCTCATCTTTTCTACTTCCTCTAAAGTAAGGTCCCATCTATCTTAGCTATGACTAACTTTAGCTAACCATGACTAATATAGAACCATCCTTTATCTCTATATAAATAATATCTCTTAAGTACTTGTAATACCAAGCTAAATATCACAATACCACACACATGCACAAATGGGTGTTACATTTACCCCCGGACTAAGTTTTCACTTTGTCCTCAAAGTGAAGGTCTCTCTACCTTCTATGGTACATCTTCAACTTATCATGGTTAATCCTATCAAAGTGTCTTCCTCCCAACTCCTTGAGATCATAGGTGTAATTGCCCCACACCTTCTCTACTATGAAAGGTCCAAAGTACTTAGGCAAAAACTTCTTTTGCACTCTCTTGAATCGAATGGAATCAAACAACATTACCCAATCACCTTCTTTGAAAGGCTCCACCTTCTTCTTGCCTTGCCTCTTGTCATAGCTCTCCTTTTGTTTCCTTTGGGCTTGCTCCACTCGAACCATAGCAACTGCTCTTGCCTCTTCCAACTCCATGAGTTGATCCTTCCTTGACTTCCCTGCATCACTTCCTTGTGCTTTCTTCAATCTCCTATGAATGCTTTGGAAGGTAGGAAGATCAAAGTGAATAGGTAAGGTAGACTCAATACCATACACCAATTGGAATGGAGAATATCCAGTGGAAGTCTTCATGGTTGTCCTATACTCCCACAAAACTGCATGAATCCTCTTGTCCCAATGATGTTTAGCCCCCTCCATTTCTGCATCTTTGGCCAACATCATGCACAAGGTCTGATTGGTTCTCTCTGCCAAGCCATTGGAATTTGGCTTATAGGATGTAGTTACTCTATGTGTGATAGAGAAATGTCGTAGCATGGCTGTAGTAATGCTTCCTGTAAACTCTCCTCCTCTATCAGAAACCAACTCCAAAGGGCATCCAAACCTAGTGATAATGCGTTCATAAAGAAATCTACCCACTTCATCTTCATTCTTGTCCCTCAATGGTCTAGCCTCAACCCACTTGGTAAGGTAATCAGTAACTACCACAATGTACCGATTGTTCCTTGGGGTTCTATTGAGAGGTCCTACAAAATCAATTCCCCACTTCTCAAAAGGTCCTAGCAATGGAATTGATCTACGTGGTGGAGTGGATGTAGACTTTCTAGCAAAAGCTTGACAAACATGACAAGTTTTGCAATAATCAAGACAATCCTTGAAAATCCCTCTCCAATGGTAACCTGCATCTAGAATCTTGAAAGCAGTCACCTTTCCTGCAAAGTGTCCTCCACATACTAAACCTTCATGAAACTCCTTTATGAGTAGGATAGACTCTTCCTTACCCACTGCTCTTCAAAGTAGACCATCTGCTCCTTGGTGAAAAAGAATATCCTCCACCATTGTGTAAGGTCTAGATCTTGCTGCAAGGGCCTTCCTCTCCCTAGCATGCATCCCTTCTGGATAGTTACCTCTTGTCACAAAATCCACAATCTCCTTGTACTCCATTGGAATCTCTTGAGTGACTGAGATTGTCATGAGCTCCTCATCCGGGAAGGAATCATCTACTGGCTCATCTCCATCATGATCATAGGCTCTAGATAACAAATCAGCATTTGCATGTTTCTTTCCTGGCCTATCCTCAATTGTGTAGTCATACTCAGACAAGAGTATCATCCACCTTGCTAGTCTCCCTTCAACATTAGGCTTGTTGAAGATGTACTTCAAAGCCTTGTGATCCGTGACAATTGTGGCTTTCCCTCCAATCAAGTAGTGTCTAAACTTCTTGAGACCAAAGATCACTGCCAACCCTTCTCTCTCTGTGACAAAGTAGTTCTTCTCTGCTGAAACCATCTGCCTACTAGCATAAGCTATTGGATGATCATGCCCATCTTGGTCTAATTGACTAAGAGTGCATCCTATAGCTACATTAGAAGCATCAGTGTAGAGGATGAAAGGCTTACTCCAATCAGGTTTAGCAAGAATTGGAGCTACAACAAGGGATTGCTTGAGCTCCTCAAAAGCTTTGAGAGCCTCCTTGTCTTCCAAAATCACCATGTAATCTACACCCTTCTTCATGTAGATGGTCAATGCATAAGCCTTGTTGGAAAATGAGAAGATGAACCTCCTATAGTACCCAACCATTCCCAAGAATTGGCGTAACTTTGTCAAGCTTGAAGGGAATGGAAGGTCTGAGATTTTCCTCACCTTCTCAGGATCAACTGCTATTCCATCCTTGGAGATGATGTGCCCCAAAAGTAGACCTTCTTCACATCCAAAAATGCACTTCTCTGGGTTGAGTGATGCATTTGCCTCATCCAAGCGTTGCAAGACTTTGATTAGGTGCTCAAAGTGCTCCTCCTTGCTCCCATAGACACAAAAGTCATCAATGAAATCTCTCACAAATTTCCCAATGAAAGGTTCAAATACCTTGTTCATGAACCGTTGGAATGTGGCTGGAGCATTGCAAAGCCCAAAAGGCATGACCTTGAAAGCGTAAGTTCCCCAAGGTGTGGTGAATGTGGTGAGTTGTTGATGCTCTGGTGCAATCTTTATTTGGTTATATCCACTATAACCATCTCCAAAACTGTACCTCTCATGACCTGCAACCTCCTCCAAGATCTCATCAATGAATGGCAATGGGTAGTAGTCCTTCTTGGTAACAGCATTAAGCTTCTTGTAATCCACACATACCCGAAGCTTGCCATTCTTTTTCTTCACAATGACAATTGGAGACACCCATTCTGAATTCTCCACCTCAAAGATAAATCCAGCCTCCTTGAGCTTATCAATCTCCTCCTTCACAACCAAAGATATTGGTGGGCTAATGCGACGTTGCTTTTGGCGGATTGGTCTTGCATGTGACTCCACCTCTATCTTGTGCTCCTCCAAGGTGACTTCCTTCAAATCCTTGTAACTAAAAGCAAACACATGGATGAACTTGCAGAAAATCTCCTCAAATCTCACCTTCTCCTCCTTGGTAACATTTGGGCCATACTTGAGGGTAGATAACCTTCTCTCTACCTCCTCAAGTGTCAATGGTGATTTATCTGGGTCCTTCAAAACCTCTGGCTTAGGTGCAAAATCCATAGCACACAAGGGATACACATCTGAATCAGATTCAGATTCATCTTCCTCCGTGGAAGTCTCCTCTTCCATGCTTGTGTCCACACCTGAAGCTCCTTCTTCAGAATCTGATTCCCAATAATTAGAAGATGGGGTATCTGAATGTGAAGTGTTGGTGGTGTTAGTCACAGGGACAGTGACTCTATGGTTTGATGGCCCAATCCTCAAGTACCCTTTGTGCCATCGATCAGTTGTGCGTGCTGCTCTCAACCATGGCCTCCCAAGAAGTAAGTCATAGCTTGAATCCTTCAAGACTTGGAAAGTCATGAGATTTTGAACTCCCATAACTGAAACTACCACCTTATCCATCACCCCTACTGGTCGAACTTGTTGCTTGTTTGCCATGCTCACCACAAATGTTGAAGGTCTTGAGGGTATCATACCCAACTTCTTCATCAACCTTTCTGACATGGCATTCACTGCTGATCCTCCATCAACCAATGCATCCTTGATGTTGTGACCATTCACTCTCACATCAATCTTGGAGGCATATTCACAAGCCTCCCATGGTGCTGGCTTGGCATCCACCACCCCCATTGATACTGGAACTTTTGCCTTCTTCTTCTTTTTGCTCCTTGTAGAACTCAAACCACCTCTAAGCTCCTTTCTCAAGGTAGGGTTCAAAGCAATTAATTGGCCCACTGTGATGTTAGCCTTGTGACTACCAACATCCTCCAACACATTGTAGTTCCATTGTTGCTTTGAGATCAAGAAGTCCTCCATCCCCAACTTCTTCCTTGGAGTCTTTGTTGTTGATGGTGTTGAGGTGCGAGTGCTCCTAGTAGACATAGGAGTATCCTTGCTTGAAGTAAATCCTTGAGAAGAGTGAACATCCTCTGCAAAACGAGCTCTCTTCTTCTCTTGTGCCAAAAGCTCCAAATTAAGACCCTTGGAGTTTGAGCACTCTCCCTTCTCATACTTGCTCTCAACCACATCTATGGATGCTATCCCCTTACCTTTGTTGGGATTAGGAGCCACTTGGGTTTCACTACCTCCCTCTTTCCCTCTATTGGCTCCCTCATAACCCCTTCCTCCATGGTAAGTGGAATTTGGGCAATTCCTTTGGATATGGCCTCTTCCTCCACAACCAAAACAATTTCTATCATTGAAATTGTTGGCTGGTTGGCCTCCTCTATATGGATAGTTTCCATAACTCCTAGGTCCTCTCCCTACATTCTGATCCACCTCTCTCTTCTCCCATAGTTGCACCACATTGATCTTGAGATCCGCAAGTTGTTCTGTGATGGTTTGGAGTGGATCTTTTGGTGGAGGTGCAAGAATTGGAGCAACTACTACTTGTGGTGCAACCCTTGTCACCAAAGTATCAGAAGTTCCACCATACTTGTAGCCTTGAGGAGGATGCACAACCTCCTTCACCACCAAATCACTCTCATCCCCTTCCAAACTCTCCTCCATACGAATTGCGATCTTGATAGCTTCAACCTTGGAAGAAGGTTTCTCATATCTCACCTTGCTTCTAATTTGTGGTCTCAATCCTCCCACAAAATTCTTGGTGAGCATGGCCCCTATGCCAATCATTGTAGTCTCCACATCATCCCCACCCTTCCTCAATACTATGCGAAATCTGGACTCCAACTTTTCCACTCTTTCCACATAGACCCTCACTTTCTCTCCATCTCCTTGCTTGAGAAATGTAACCTCACTCATCAATCTCTCATAACTCTCATCAGGAAGAAAGTTCTCAATGAGTGCTGAAGTCAAAGTCTCCCAAGACTCCTCTTCCCCCTCTCTCCTCTCTCTCTTTTGGTATTCTGACTCATACCATGTAAGTGCTGCATCCTCAAAGAAATCTGGTAATAATGAGGCCCACTCATTCTTCCTCCTCTCATTGTTTCCTATGCAAGCTCTCTTGAAGTCTCTCACAAAGGCCTCCACATCTTCTCCATCCTTGCCAAAGAAAACCGGAAGTTTCCTCATCTTAACCCCTCACTATCTTTCTTTTCTCTTAATTTTTTTTTTCTCTTTTCTTTTCTCTCACTCTATTACTAATAGAGTATATACATGACTAACACCATCTGAGAATAATCCACTCTAGGGAACACAAAAGGTTCAGGTTGCTCCAAGATTTCTATAGCAACATCAAATCCTAGAGTGCATATTAATCTAACTCTCATGGATAGTTTATCCATAAGTTGAAAGATTATCTCCATCACTAATCTTGAGAACTAGCTGATGAAGGTGGTAGTATTTCTGTAGCTGTACTAAGACTCTCTCCAAGATCCTTCACCAAAGTTTCCAAAAGTGCTTTTACTCCACTACACTCATGTCCTTTTGGAAGTCCTTCAACTCCACAAACCTCACACAACTCCTTGGTCTTAGATCTTCTCCCTCCCAATCTTGGTGAAGAAGGTCCAACATGCAAACCCAAGTCAAGTAAGCCTCTCCTTTCCCTCAATCTCTTGCTCTCAAAGGTTAATGGACATGAACTTGCCTTATGTCCCTTCTTTCCACATAGAAAGCACTTAGACTCACTCTTTCCTCCAAGTGGTGTAGGTTTTTGGATCCTCTCAACACTCTCTTCAAATTCTATTGTAAACTCTCTTTTCCTCAAATCCACCCCTACAATCACCTCAAACCCTTGGGGAACCTTGCATAATCTCAATTTCCACTCTTGATGACCCTCCATGTTCCCAAAGATGAATCTAAACACTCAAACATGCTTTTTGTTGATCTCAAACTTCTCATGCATGAGATCTCCACTCTGCAGAATTGACCCTTCCTCACAATGTCACTCAAATCTCCCAACGAATATGTCACAGTCCTCTGAAATTTTCCACACCTGATCACAACTCTAGGGCGTCCCTCCCTGCAAAATTTTAGATCTTTTCATTGAGCCATTTGGCCTAGACACCTTTCTATTCAGCACCCATATTTCAGATTTGGTCTGAAAACCTTCCCCCTCACTTCAAAAACTCATAACGCACTGCGCAAAAATGATCTCTCTCTAATTTTTGTGGCACCAGGTAGGATACAATGCACTGAATTTTCTTGGAAATTATCAGGACAATTCACTAAAAATTGAAGAAATGGCAGACTCTGTACAATTTTCCAGAGAGCATGCAGTTGCGGGAGCACTTTACCCTATCAACTTTCAAAAATTCTAGCCCAGTGCGCATAGAAGCTCTCTCAATAATTTCAAGTGTGCTAACTGAAAGATAACCCAAGCTATCATGTGTAGAAATCTCAAGTCCAGATCTCAAACTTGAGATTTTGCCCAAAATCACCTTAATCCCCAAAATCTGCAATCCACCTCACACAATCTCTCCAATTCCTCTCATGTGTACAAGATGTACAAAATCACCTCAAAGACATCATAATGAACTACAGGGTATACAAATGGATCTTGGTTCTCTAACATAAGTTCAGCCCTCTCCTCTCCTAATGTTCTCTCCAAGTGAGCTCTCATAGCCTCCTTCTGCCTAATGTAGAATTGGACGCGGAACATTATCTTGCCTTCTAGAGAGGTCCCGGCAACGGAACCAAAAATGTGAGCCGGCCTGTCTCTCACTCAAGATAAACCTCTGATGGCTATTATGGTAGCGCACCATGGACTAAGAAGGCAAGGAACCCCAACTCCATCATACTCCTCCAAGGCTAACACTCCAAGACTCAAGACATTGCTCACTAGAGAACTCAATGAGAGAGAGATAGTTGCAAATGAAAGGATGATGAGTACCTCCTCACTCCTTGTTTATATACTTGTGAAATAGTTACGTACCAAAGTTACTAATTACCGTAGTAACTCAAGTTACTAGACTAAAAGTCAAGTAAAGTCAAAAAGTAGAAAGGAATATCCATTCACATGGGCATATTCCCCTTATCTTGACCCAACCACTAAAGCAAGGATTCCTTCACATGGGCTATCCTTGGACTAAAGAAGAATCCAAAACAAAAAGGCTTGCGGGCCCAAGAGTTCTCAACTCTTTCCCCAAAGCCAAACACCTAGGAATAATACCAAGTCAACACACTAAAATCCAAAATAGTGGTGCTCATCTTTTCTACTTCCTCTAAAGTAAGGTCCCATCTATCTTAGCTATGACTAACTTTAGCTAACCATGACTAATATAGAACCATCCTTTATCTCTATATAAATAATATCTCTTAAGTACTTGTAATACCAAGCTAAATATCACAATACCACACACATGCACAAATGGGTGTTACAGACCCAAAGTAATGCAAATTGCAAATCCGCAGGAAGAGGAGTGGGTTAGGATTTCAAGGACGATCTTCCACAAGAGAAAAGTGAGGAAGCACACGATGACACCAAAAGTGAGCAAGCAGAGTGCGGTGAGAGGGCTTGCAATTCATAGATTAGAAGTAATAGCATGGATCAAAGTCTTGACGCAACTTCATATCACATTCCTGGCCTGGAACTAGAACTTAAGTTTTCCAAGTTTCATGGTAGAAATTGCAACAAATGATTGTAAAGATGGGCCAAAACATGAGGAGAAGAGAGGGAATCCCGCTCAATGGACGGAGGGGGATTGGAGAGTAGTGTTGGGAAAGGAAGCCGGAGAGGTAGGAGGTACCACCTTCTATCGGATGTGTAATGCTTCAGAAGAGACTGCTAAAGTAAGGAAGTCGTTCAATAGTTTAATTGGGGTTGTAGGATTTTGGTTGATTATGGAAGTTCAGAGAATTGCATGTCTATGCAAGTAGCAAAGGAATTGGGTATTCCTATCAAGCCAGTGATTGGAAGTAGTTTGATGATGGCAGATGGTAGAAAGGGTTCTACATTCTGCACCTCGCATCTTGTTACCTTCAAGATTGGGAAGGAGTATTTGGAGTGTATGAGGTTTGTAGTGGCACCTCTACACTATGATATCATTCTGGGTCTACCTTGGCTTGAATGTCATACGGTTCAATTCAATTGGACCCGATGCCAAATTCAAGTATAGCACCAAGGTAGGAATTTCTGATTAGGTTGTCTGGCACCTCTGAGTAGGACACCTAAGAATAGTCAGTCCCAAGATGGGAATTTTGTTGAGAAGGTAGCCATAGAGCAAACCTTGAAGGAAGTGGAGTCCCAAGATGGGAAGTTTGCCAAGAAGGCAACCATGGAGCAAGCTTGGAAGAGAGATGAGTCCCTAGAAGGAAAGTTTGTTAGTAAAGCAGCCATAGAGCAAGCTTTAGAGAAAGACAAGTCTGTATTTGCGGTGTGGATCAAGCCGATTGCACAAGACCAATCTATGGAGGACCGAGAGCCTCATCAAGGAATGGTTGATCGGATAGTTAAGGAGTTTGCGGATGTGTTTTTGGATGATCTGCCAAAGGGATTACCCTCCGATCAAGGTATGCCCTTCAAGATCAAGTTATTGCCAGGGAGTACTCCGATAAGTAGACCGATCTATTGGCTCTCACCACAGGAGTTGGAGGAGTTGCGAACAACACTTACAAAGTTGTTGGAGAAGAACTTCATACGACATAGTACTTCTACTTGGGGAGCACCGGTACTATTTGTTCCAAAGAAGGATGGAGGACTTTATTTCTGTATTGATTATTGTGGGCTCAATAAGCAAATAGTGAAGAATGCATATCCCTTGCCTCGGATCAATGACTTGCTTGATCAACTAAGTGGAGCACGCTTCTTTTCCAAGTTGGATCTTTGCAGTTGCTATTGGCAAATTTTTATGGAGAGAGGAGATGTGCAAAAGACTACCTTTTGTACAAGGTATGGGCATTTTGAGTGGAGAGTTCTACCTTTTAGACTCACTAATGCTCCTGCAATCTTCATGGATCAGATGCTTTGGGTGTTGGATGGACTATTGGATCGGTCCGTGGCGGTGTTCTTGGATGATATCTTAATCTATAGCAAGATAGAGGCAGAATACATGAATCATGTGTGAGAAGTCCTAAGACAAAATTTTACCGCAAGAAGTCAAAGTGTGCCTTTTGGCAGAAGGAGGTTACCTTCTTGGGTCATAAGATCTCATCAGAGGGGATCAAGATGGAAGAAGAGAAGATCAAGGCTGTTACTGATTGGCCTACCCCAAAGGATGCTACAGAAGTATGAGCATTCAATGGATTGGCCAGTTTTTACCGGCGATTCATCCACTATTATGCTCGTGTGGCTGCACCATTGACTGACCTCTTGGGAAAGAATTTGAGCTTCTAGTGGAACACCAAGCATGAAGAAGCATTCCAGAAGTTGAAGCATATGGTGTCTTCAAGACCCATTCTTCAACCATATGATCCTCAACTACCTTGTGTGGTTGATTTTGATGCTTCTAACTTTGCAATTCGAGCTATATTGCAACAAGAATTCCTAGATGGACTACATCCCATTGCCTTTGTGTCTCACCAACTAAATACAGCCAAAAGAAATTACTCTACTTGAGATCGAGAACAACTTGCAATGGTATATGACACCAAGGTATAGAGGCATTATCTCTTGGGGAAACAAGTGATCATGCAAACTGATCACAAGCCATTGTTGCAGACCTTACACTTGGAGCACATGAAGAGTCGACATCATCGATAGGAAGAGCAACTCCAATTGTTTGACATCAAACTTGAGTACAAACCAGGTCGGTTCCATGTCATCCCTTATGCTCTATCACAACAACCTGATTTGAAGTCTCTTCCTCTCATCGCGGTAGCAATTACGACGGTGTCAATTGATCCCAAGATCCATAACAAGTTTTGGTTAGCTCTACAGCAAGATCCCTTCTTCCAAATGGTACATGGTTGGCTAACAATAGGTGACAAGGAGTACAACACCTTCTCCTCAAGGAAGGCCTTCTAACATGCGGACCGGATCTATGTTCCAGCCAAAGGTGATCTTTGACTTGTGCGCCTTCAAGAAGCCTATGATTTACCCATAGCTGGTCACATGGGTGTGGACAAGATCTTGGGCACCCTCAAACATCAATGGTGGTGGCCCAACATGACACGGGATGTTCAAGAATTTGTCAGATCGTGTGAGAGCTACCAACATAACAAGGCCGGCAACCAGAAGCCGAGTGGACTCTTTCAACCGCTTGCCGTTCCATCAGCTCGTTAGGAGCATGTGAGCTTGGATCTCATCACATCCTTGCCAAAGACAAAACAAGGACACACCGCCATTGTGATGTTTGTGGATAAGCTTAGTAAGCAAATCCACTTGGCACCAACCTGTGATACCGCGGATGCTCTAATCTTAGCGCAAATCTACTTTGACAATGTCTTCAAGCATCATGGAATGCCACACATACTCATCTCCAACCGTGATCCTCGCTTTACCAAGAAGTTTTGTCAAGCACTCTTTCAAATACTTGGCACCAAGCTTGCTTTGTTCACGGCCTATCATCCTCAAACTGATGGACAAACCGAACGTGCAAATTGCACATTGGAGGATATGTTGCGTGCCTTTGTCAATGTCCACCATACCAATTGGGATGAATGTCTTGCCACTGCAGAATTTTCCTACAACAATTCCAAACAGGCAAGCACCCAATTCTCTCCTTTCTTTCTGAATTTTGGCCAAGATCCGCTTGTTCCAAATTCTCTTCTTGCTCTCTCTCCATCTCAGGTTCCGCATACTTCCACATTCTTGACCACTATATCCCAATCTCTCCAACAAGCCAAGTCTCACCTCCTTGTTGCTTAGAATCACCCAAAAACAATATGCAGACCACCATCATCGTGATCTCACCTTTGAAGTTGGTCATAAAGTCATGCTATCCTTTAGTAACCTCCCTCTCCCACTTGATACCAAAGTTTGTAAACTTGCCCCTAATTGGATAGGACTCTTTGATATCACCCAAATTGTCTCTCCTGTTGCTTATCGTCTTGCCTTGCCTTGTCAAATGCGTATCCATCATGTCTTTCATGTTTCCAAGTTGAAACCCTTTTTTCCTAACCCCTCTTCCTTTTCCTCTCGAGTCCAACCTCCCCCCTCTTCCTGTCCCTATCAATGATCATGAGGAGTACAAAGTTGATTGTATCCTTGCACGTTGCCATATTCAACAAGGCCATCACCAACATACGGAGTACAAGGTCCTTTGGAAAGGGTATCCCCTTCATGATGCCACCTAGGAACCTCTTTCTCACCTCCAAAATGCATAGACAGCCATCCAAGAATTTGAAGCTTCACTGGCAACAAGGACGTCACCAACTAGCGGCCGGAGAATATGTAACAATATGGAGTTTAGCGACAAAGTTATTCAGGCTTACAAAGTAGCACATAAGACAAATTAGCCTAAAATATTCCAGAAGTATCTAGGAAGCTTCTTGGGAAGCTTCCCGGTTAGCTTAGCTTGCACCTCAAGTAAGTTGCTTCTAGAAGGAAGCTTCTAGAAGCTTCCAACTAGCTTAGCTTGCACACCAAGTAGGCGGCTTCTAGAAGGAAGCTTCTTGAGAAGCTTCCTAGTTAACTTGGCTTGTACTCTAAGAAAGCGGCTTGAGGAAGATTCTTGAGAAGCTTCTCAAGGGCCTTGTATGCTACCTATAAATACCAAAGCCAAAACTCATGCTAGGCATTTGGAGTTTTCCCTCATTCAAGTGTCCCAATGTGAGTTTCCATTCTCCTATTTCTCTCGTCAGATTTGGTCTTTTACAAGGTGGATAGTTATAGAGACCCTGAGCGGAGAGGAATCATAAGCGCAATGATGGCCATGTTCAAACCAGAGCAAACCACCTATGTTACTATGCAACAAGCAGTGTTCTTTCACCAAATGTTTGCGAGAGAGGCAGTAGATTGGGCAAAATGTCTGCATCAAAGAGTAGGGCAGATGATTTCAAGATGGAGAATGGATACACCACCACATTATTTTGTGCCATTTGCAGCGCACTTTAATTTTTGGGTTGAACTTGCTGACTTTGGAAGAGCAAAGTTGAATACGGTTGCACTTTCATCCAGATTTACGCAAGGAAGCCGATGCAGATGAACAATACTATATGGAGAGAGTGCGAGAGGGAGATAGGTACTACAAAGAGAGTGGGAGAGAAAAGATCGTAGCAATTGACCTTCCAAGGGCACAAAAGAGGGCCAAGCTTGAGAGTTGTGTTGCGATAGTACAACCCCAAAAAGTTCCAAAGCTTAACCCAATGGCGGTGATAGTGAAGACAAAGGAAGGCATATAGGAAGAGGAAGAAGAGTCAAATAGAGAAACTGGATCGAAGGAAGGAGTGTCAAGCGAAGAAGAGGAGTTCACGCTATGAAGCAAAGAATTGAGTAGCGATAGTGGAGGCAAAGCTGAGGTTCAGCAAGTACGACAGCCAATGAAAGAGGTCGGAAAGCCGAGTCCCAAAGTTTCCATGATGGAACAGGGCAGTGAGAAGAAAAAGAGAGAGGAAGGCAAGGCACAACCCCCAAGCTACCAAGAGTAAGAATGCTTTGAGTGTATCTGCAGTGGGGCCCAATAACCTTACTCAGAAAGAGGGTGAAAGTTTTGAAGAGGAAACTTTGAAGGTGCAAAGATCTCGACTTTGGGGCAAGGTACCAAACATAGAAGAGTCGGAACCCGAAGTCCAAGCCAAGGATGCAAGGTGCAAAGGAGTGGAATATTTGTCCAAGGTTGTGTGCCCATTGTTGACGATGTTGCAGCAGAAGAAGATGGAGATGATAAGTGCTAAACTCGACGTACCAAATGAATTAGTTGTCATCCAGACCTGGAGTGTCGAAACCTTGGTGTTACAAAGTAAGCTGACAAGAGTGGAGATGGAGGTCAAAGAACTTCAGGTTGAGGAGGTTCTTTGGAGTAAGCACTTTGAGGCAACAAGGGAAGAGTTAGTAAAAAATTGTGAGGAAGTGAAGGAGATGACTGCAATGACTGCAAGATTGAAAGGAGAACTTGCAGAGGTGCATGTCAAGTTGATACACTCCAAGGCAATTGTTGCGGTGATGGAGCAAGAGTTGGAGGGCCTTAAGAACAGAGCAGCGGAGAAAGATCAGGCCTGGCAACGATAGTTGATAGAGCATAGTAGAGAAGAAGATTGGTTGAGAGGGTTGATGCAAGTAGCAAAGGAACAACTCTTTGTGCATTAGAGGGAGAATGAAGCATTAAAAGCTGAATTTGAAGATGAGCTTCAGATGTATCATAGTGAAATGGAAGAAGAGAGGAAGAAGGAGAAGCTTACGGTGGTGGAAGAAACTAGTGAAGTAGAAGGCATCGTCAATGAAATTAAGGCCATGCTAAGTACGGAAGAGGAATGTAAACTCAAAGAGGCGAGGTTGCATGAGCTAAAGTTGCTAGTGCAGGAGACGTGCAAAAGGAAGGCAAAGGATACAGAATTAAATAATCTTCTAATCCGGCTGCAAGATCGTGTAGATAGGAAGATGTTAGAGGTGGAAGACAATGTGTGTCTCACACTAGACCTTATTAGGACAAAGTTAGCTAAAGTTTGCAGTGAGGTAGAAGAAGTACAAAGACCCAAAGTAAGAGAAGTAGGAGTGCAAGTGTCTTCGGATTTGACATTTGACACTTTAGAGAAGAGTGGGTTGGAAGATAAAGTAGTAGAAAGGTTACCCATGACCTCAATTGTAGATCAGAGTGAAGATATAGTAGAATTGATAGAAGAGTTAGGAGTTATGAAACCCAAGGATAGAGTAGTAGGAAGTGAAGTTACTTTGGGTTTGGGTTTGAAAGCCGATGACAAAGTAGACATCGGATTGGATTAGTAACAATTTTGAGAGTTGAAGAGGCAGATATTAAGGGGTGTATTGTCATTTCGGATCTGCAGGTCAAAAGAGTTGTTGTAGAATAGTATAGTTGTTAAAACTGTCAATTGCTTCACTATTAAAGAGTGACATTCGTATTCATGTGTTGTTTAGTGCTCATTATTTCTGAGAATAGATAAAGCAAAGTGCTATGAAGTAGTGCTCGTTGGTTGAGCTTGATTCTGAGTATCAACTTGGTGTTTTTATTTGTGAGTGTGGGGAGAATTTTGAAGTGCAAGTCAGTGTGTCTGTGGATGTTGGATTCTGCAGCCTTGATCTTCATTCTGTGTGTTTGATCCTGAGTGAAGTGCAATCAAAGCAATGCCTTGACAGATCTGAGAGGAATTGTAGTGTTGGTAGTATTCTGCATTTGGGAGTGCAGTGCAAAGTTGATGTGAAGCAATTTTGATCGAGGAAGTTGTGCCTTCAATGGAGGGGTGGAACACCTGAGGCAAAGTCATTTTGCAATGAAGTGCCATTTTTGAGAGAACATGAATCATCACAATCAAGATTGTTTGGAAAGAATCGAAGGTGTTGTGATTAAGGAGTGTTAATCTGTGACAAGACTGCACGTTAGTGCTTGTTACTCTCTTCTAGGTGTGGTTTCTACTTGAGAGATTAAAGACGCAACCAAGAAGAACTACATTGTTACTCTTTGACTTTGTATTTGGACATTTCTGAATTGTATCTATGCGGGAATGAACTTTACTTACCTGATTACCGTAGAAGTGATATTTGCCGGGTTGTCACAACTTGTTTTCTTCATACTGAATGAAATTTATGAGATTTTTTTTTTGTGCACAGAGAATAGAGATACCCCTTTGCCAAAATTTATGAGATTGTTTTTTTGTTTTGTGTATAGAGATTGAGATGCCACTTTGCTGGTAAGGAGTTATATGTGGTGATTGAAAATCAAGTCAAGCCATGCCAAGAGGGAGCACTTGTGTAGAAATAACTAGAAATATAAGAAAATGTATTCAATGGATGATTTAGTTAGATTTGGAGATATTGCTACAAGGATTAGAAGATGAAGACAAAGACAAAGAACTAGGAGGAGATTAAAATATGCTAGAATTTTTTATCAGTGGGTGGGAGTATGCACATACTCATCAATACTTGGAACCCCGTGTTACTTACCCTTGTAGTAGAGAGTTTGTGATGAAGTATTTTAGAAATTGTGATACTAAGGCCTTTTGCAAGCTTACTAGAATGGATGTCAATTTGTTTTCAACATTAGTGGATTTGGATTAAGACTCACACAGTTTTTGAGAAAAGCTACCAAAGAGAGAAAACACTTGTGTGGATCCAAGTTGCCCTAGCCTTGGATAGATTTAGGCATCACAGCAATGGAGCTTCTGTTGCACAAGGTTCAAATATTTGGGGCATTAGTGCTGGTTCAAAAATTGCTTTTACCGATAGAGTTATGACTGCCATATTAGATGTGATGAGGAGTTAAGTTGCTTGGCCCAAGCTCGAGGAGAGGAGGAGGATATCCATTGTTTTTGCATAGAAAGGTTTTCCTGGTTGTGTTGGCTTGGTAGATGGAACATTGTTGCCTCTTTCAACTTGACAAACAATGGACGGGGAAATATATTTCAGCCACAAGAGTGTTCATATTCTATAAACGGCCAAGTGATTTGTGATGATAAAAGGAGAATTATACATTTTTCTGGAGGTACATTTAAGGTTATGTGTTGTTTTGTCAGGTATTTTTCAATGCATTGGTGATCCTCTTTGTGTGGTTTACTAAAAGTATAACTTGATTTGTTTATTTGCAGGAATGCTAGGGTCATGTCATGACATGACTTGTTTGAAAAAATCCTCATTATGGAATGATTTGAACCAGAGAGGGAGTTGTTGTACTTTTGAGGCAAAGGAGTACCTTTTAGGTGATTTGGGTTAAGTACCCATGCATCACCTAGTCCTTGCTTTCAAGCAGGCCCGACTAGAGGACAAGCAGGAGTTTAATAAATATTTGGCAAAAGCAAGAGTGATAAATGAGCATTGTATAGGAGTATTGGAAGCTAGATGGCATTCTCTTTGTGAGCTAAGAGTGCAACTCAAAGACAATAATAGAAATGCTTATTTTTTAAAGTGGGTGTCAGTGTGTATTATTTTACATAATTTTTTAATCAATAGATCTGACCTTTGGTCAGATGACAATGGTAGATTTATAGAGAAAACTCAAATAGATTCAGAAATGTCTTTTCATGGTATAGAATTTGGTAGAGAAAAAAGTAGATCAAGGATGATACAACATTGCCTTGATTATCATGATGATGATACACTAGATTGAGTGGGTTTCCATATCAAAAATTATTTAATTTTCAATTCTTCATCTCATATCTCATATTTTGGTAATTTAGACCATGAGTCTCTAACTTAGACCATGAGTGTATCTTTATGTTATATTAGAATAAGAATTCACGTGATGCAAAAAGAATTCTTGGGAGCTTAATCTGTACATTTGTAGGACCCAAGCTTACACTTACACGGTGTGGTGTTGAGCAAGTTCACACTTCAAAGTTGCTAGACGTATGTTGTTGGAAAAGAGTTTAAGTGGCCTGATGATGCTTGTAGATGCCATACGATGACGCTCATATGCATTGGGGGCCACACTCCAACTTGCCAAAAATTTTCTTGCACCCCTCAATGGCGCTCATAGATGTTGGAGGATGCTGAGGACAGCCCTCCTACTTAAAAAAATTATTGCACCCGTTGGTAACGAGTGGCACTAGTAGGCGCCACACAATGGTGCTTGTAGGCACTACGCGATTTATGCAATGCTTGGGTGTGCCGGTTGGCGACATGGAGTGCCGCATGTTGCCACTCAGGATTTGAGTTCTTTCTTCTCAAATATTGATATTTACACTGAATGTGCACATTGTGGATGTTTGGATATTCAAACTTTCTTTCCAATGTGGGGCTATATAAACCTTCCTCTTTCTAGATTTGAATAGAAGTCATTTCAAGTCATTTCACTATGTGGGTGTGGGGTGTTCAAAGGAGGCAAACTCACCGGTGCAGGAGGCAAACTCGCTGAAGGAGGCAATGTAATACTCCAAGGACAAGAGAAGAGAGAAAACACAAATTGCACACTCAAACATTCAATGCCCCAAAGGAGCACCTTCTCTTTATTATATAGGCAAAGAGGATCTCCTCCAAGGAAGCTCCACCATAGGATAAGGGACACAGATAGGTGACATGTCAGCAAGCTCCACACTTGGATTATTTACTTGGATGGGTGACATGTCTGGTCTAGGTTTTATCTGGTTGGTCAAACAAGCTTTGACCAGAGGGAATCTTTTAGGGAATCTTCCTATAGGAATCTCAGAATCACATGAGTAAGGTACCATTGGAAAGCTCTCAACAAGACAATGCAAAGGGGAGGGAAGGCCAGCCTTACATCTATTTGAAGGAAGGGGGGGGATTTTGCACATTTTTGAGGCTTAATTCATCCGTTTAGACCTCTAAAATTGCCTTCAAAGATTTCAAGCATATTTCGGTTCCTACTCTATTAGTAGAAGTCCCCTTTTGGTGATACCTCTTTCTGATCTGTTTAGTCCATCATGTGTAATATCCTTCCAGATGTTACCAAACCAATTCTCACCTTAAAATATATGTCTAGCTATTGGTTCTAAGGTTCTCATGTCTATTTTGGTTTTTGCCATATTAGTAGAAGTACTCTTTTGGTGATACTTCTATCTGATCTTTTTTGACCATCATGTATAACATCATTCTAGATGTTACCAAACCAAATTTCACATCTAGATCATATGGCTAACTCTTGGTATTATAGACCTCCCTCCTTTTAAGATGCAACGTCCTCGTTGTGCAATTGTTGCTCAAATGCTTGCACTAACACCGGTGCATGTGCCAAATTGGCAGCGGGCTCCCAAGTTGCTTCATAGAGGGGTAACCTTTCCATTGTACTAGATACTCCACCCCCGGATGGCAAGTACCAAGCATGCGTTTTTGGAGAATCCGCTCCACTTCATATTCCTCTATGCCATCAATGAGTGTTGGACAAGGTCAAATGTCTTGTGTGGAATGACCCTGGCCTGATCGGGGAGCATATCTATGTAGTAGGGAGACATGGAACACTAGATGGATCTTCATGTGTGGTGGTAGCTCAAGGTGATAGGCCACAATGCCGATGCGACGAAGAATCAAGAAAGGCTCAATAAAACGAGGTATGAGCTTACGAGGTCCAACTAATGTGAGGTTGGTTGTCAATAGCCACACTTGATCCCCAACATTGAACTCCATGTGCCTACGGTGTGCATCAACATACTGCTTTTGTTGATTTTGTGCAATCTGTAATCTATGCTTGGTGCTCTCCACACCTTGTTGGATTCTAGAAACAAATGTGTTGATTGCATTGACCTTGGTAGTCACTAGACGGATCTTCATCAAGCTAGAAGGTGTAAAGGGATGCTCACCATACATGAGGAAGAACGGAGTGACATGGGTGGATGCATTCACTAAATTGTTGTAAGTGAATTCCACCAACGGGAGTAGGGTGTCCCACCTCTCTTGCTCTTTTAAGGTAAAGCCGCGTAACATGTCTTCAATAGTGCGATTAGCCCGCTTTGTTTGGCCATCTGTTTGTGGGTGGTAAGTTGTGGACATGGCCAACTTGGTTTTGAAGAAACCAAAGAGTGTTTGCCAAAACAAACTAGTGAATTGGGTGCCTCTATCGGTGATGAGTACTCTAGACAAGCCATGGTGAGCAAAGACTGCATCTAAGTATAATTGAGCGAGTTGTGGAATGGTCACCTCCTTGGTGGTAGGGCGTACATGAATCATTTTGCTGAGCCGGTCCACAAAGACCACGATGGAGTCAAACCTTGAGGTGGTGGGTCACAGACAAGATCCATACTCACTTGTTCCCAACGTTGGGTAGGAGTGGAGAGAGGTTGAAGGAGCCCTGTAGGAGCTTGATCAGAAGCTTTGTTATGTTGACAAAGTAGGTAGCTCCGTACGTTGTCCATCACATCGTTGCTCATCTTGGGCCAATAGTAATGGCGCTTGATTGCATCCAAGGTCTTGTCCACTCTGACATGAGCTGCAATGGCTGAATCATGACATTCCGCTAGAATGGTAGTGCATAATTCTGGGACATTTGGGATCCATAATTTTCCATCCCAAAAGGTGAGTCCTTGGGTGCTAGTGACACCTGTGGATGATTGCGCTTCTACAATCTGTGGATCAGTTTTGTAGCAGCTAGAATCTCTGGCTAGAATTCAGGGTTAATCTTAACCTGTGCCACCAAGTTGTTTTCCATTGGCATGTGGGTGAATGCATTTGCAAGTTGCTTCTTACCTTCCACGTAGGTGATTGTCATGTTGAAGCGTTGTTGCCACTCTACCCACCAAATTTGGCGACGAGATAGATCCTTCTGCGTCTTGAGGTAGACTAGAGGTTTGTGGTCTATCTCTACTACAAATGCCTTCTTGCCTAGATAGTGCTTCCAATGCTTGGTTGCTAGAATGATGGCCAACTCTTCTCGTTGTGTGGTGTGGTAGTTGCACTCTACCGGTAATAACTTTTGAGAGAAATATGCAATTGGATGCCATCCGTCATGCCACTCTTGTTGTAGGACTGCTCCTATTGCTACACCTGATGCATCTATAGCCAACTTGATTGGACGTTTTGGGTCATACCACTTCAAGATTGGTGCATGTAGCAAGGCGGCCTTCAATTCTTGAAAGGCCAATTCTTGTGCAGTTCCCCATGTCCACTTCTTCCTCTTGCCAAGTAGTGCCGTTAAAGGTTGTGCAACCTTAGAGAAGTCCTTGACAAATCTATGATAGAATCCCGTCAACCCCAAGAAGCTCTTAAGTTGAGTCTGATCTTCTAGGGCACTCCATTTTTGAATGACCTTTATTTTATCTATCAATACTTGAATACCTTCTGCACTTACTCTATGCCCCAAGTAGTCTACTTCAAACTTGCCAAACTCACACTTTGAGATTTTGGCATACAATTGATTCTGTCTTAGAATCCGGAGGACCTCTCGTAGATGTTGTTTGTGTTCTGCCATTGTGCTACTATACACTAAGATATCATCCAAGAAGATGATAATAGACTTATCCTAGTATGGATAAAATATGTCATTCATTAGACTCATGAAAGTGGCAGGTGCATTGGTGAGGCCAAAAGGCATCACAAGATACTCAAAGTGGCCATACTTGGCTCGAAAGGCAATTTTGTATACATCCTCCTATGCAATTTGGATTTAATTGTAACCGCTCCGCCAGTCCAATTTGGCAAAGTATCTTGCTCCATGGAGTTGATCAAATAGGTCATCCATGCAAGGTAAAGGGTTTTTGTTCTTCACTATTTGCTGATTGAGACCCCAATAGTCAATGCACATGTGCATTGTACCATCCTTCTTCTTCACAAACAAGACAAGGGCCCCATATGGTGATACGCTAGGTTGGATGAACCCTTTATGTAGCATCTCCTCAATTTGAGTCTTACACTCCTCCAACTCATGAGGTGATAGGCAATATGGGGCCTTACAAGGAGGTGTCTTCCCCGGGAGTGTCTCAATTTTGTGATCTACTTGCCTTTTTGGTGGTAATCCTAAGGGTAGATCATCGAGAAAGACATCTTGAAACTCATCCACCACATTCTTCAATTTCTCAGGAATTTTTCCATCGAGTTGTGCACTCTAGACTTCTCTTATTAGCCCATAAAACATCTATCGGTCTTATAGACATTTGCCGTCCCTATGACATATAGAAGCAGTTTCTGCCTATGTGATTTTTCTTTAACCCCAATGATTGACCATTGGTGGGTTCTCACTACTTTCTTCCTCCAATCCACCATAGGGTTGTATTGCTCCATCCATGGCATGCCTAAAATTGCATCATAATGAGCTAATTGTATCACTCGCCACTCAATTGCTTCTTGATATTCTCCTACAGAGAAGGTTACCCGTCTAGGTAAGGATTCAATCCTCTCTGTTTGCCCATTAGGTAACTCTACTTCTTCACTCCCATCTCTCTCTAGATCCATTCCCAATCTTATTGCAACAGAGCGAGACAAGAAATTCTCTGTTGCTCCTGGATCTATTAATACTCTCACTTGATTACCTTCTAGGATTCCATTCACAACAATCAATTGAGAGGTTGCCTTTTGGGATCTTTATGGATTATTCTTCTTCCTTCCCTCGCTTCTCTACTTCCTTATTGAGCCAGTAAGGCCGCGAGGTACATTTACTGGTGATCTTTGTTTTCCAAAGTGATTTCCACCTCCTCCTCTTCAATGTACCTCTCCATGTTGTTCAAAGATCACCTATATGAAGGCCGAGGGCCTCTAGGGAAACGAGTGCGATAGTTGGTAGATATGTGCCTAATATGGCCACAATTGTAACAATGGTGTTGTTCTCCTTGAGTCCCTACTCCTCGTGGGACTCCATCTCTTTGTTCTTCTACCCGTCTCCGCTCCCTTTGAAGCGGTCGTGCTCCTTGATCCCGGAATTGAAGGTTGCCCAATTCCATTGGTACAAGTCCACCCATGTGTGGCATTTCTGCCCAATAATGTTGAGGTGGAACTACTCCTTCACCTCCACCTAATGCTCCTACTATTCTCTACGCACAAGCAATGGCTTCAAATACCGTGCGAGGATTTTGCACCATGACTTCTTGGTGAATCCGCTCTTTCAACCCTCATTTGAAATTGTCGAGAGCCTCTATTGGACTCATGTCGGTATTTGCAACTTGTAGATCTAGAAATGCCTCCACATACTCTTGTATGCTATTCTTCTATCTCAATCCCCGTAGTTGGGTTTGAGCCATCTGCACAAAATCCACCGATTGGAAATTCTTCATCAGTCCTTGCATTGTTATCCATGTGACCTCCCTTCTCTCTACCAACATGGATCATTCCCAAGCATCATACCATGTGAGGGCTTTATCGGTCAAGTACCCACATGCAAACACGCCTGCAGCATGCTCTGTGATCTCTATTGAGAACAATCGGAAATATCGATTCATTCTCAAGATCCAATTTTCCATTACTCCCATCGTATGTTACCCCTTGTAAGGCTCGATGTTGCAAGTCTTCTTCATCTAGAGTAGCAATGTGGCTTGATTGTTGATAGGGTTTGTAGGCATGGGTGCCTCTCCAAGTACTTCAGTCGCAAGTATTGGGTTTTGAGACTGCTCTTCTTCTTGCATGGCTTGATCGTTCCTAAGGATCTGCACTTGACTTTGTATTGTCTCCATGGTCATCTTAATCTCTTACAATTCATTCAACATCCCTTGCATTCCTTGCACATGCTCTTGTAATTGCGGATCCATAGTTCTTGCAACACTCAATTGCTAATGTCTACTTCAATATAGAGTCAATATAATCACTTTGGAAGGCACTCAAACTATCAGAACTACCATTGGGACCTTAGAAGCTATCACTCGTTGATAATACTCCTCACCAAAATTCCTAACCAAAAAATCTCTAAACATCACTTTTGGTCTCACTACATAACGGATTTCTACTTGCGTGTTGAAAGGGAGAGGATTTAGGACATTCATATCCATATTATCATAATAGAATATAGATTGTCAAATCCCACTCTGTCATATATCACCACAAGTAGAATCACCGGGTTTGGTGAGTTCATCACTCTGTCCATGAATTCTGCACCAAAGTGATAAACTAGCGATACCCTCATCTGCTCACATTGGATATACATAACCTTGATGTGAAATGGGTTTGAGAATGAAAAGCTAGGTGTGGGAAATTGTCCTCCCGGCACATCAATCCCATCCGCTCTTCTAAAGTCCTTCCCAAGTCTAGCAATTACTCGATGTTCTCCACCTCAAATTACTCAGTTTCAATAGTTTGTGCTATTCCAAGAAGGGTGATCCACTCTCTTGGACTAAAACACTTGCTCTTATACCATTGTAATACTCCGAGGACAAGAGAAGAGAGAAAACACAAATTGCACATTCAATGCCCCAAAGGAGCACATTCTCTTTATTATATTGGCAAAGAGGATCTCCTCCAAGGAAGCTCCACCATAGGATTAGGGACACAGATAGGTGACATGTCAACAAGCTCCATCCTTGGATTACTTACTTGGATGGGTGACATGTCTAGTCTAGGTCCTATCTGGTTGGTCAAACAAGCTTTGATCAGAGAATCTTTTAGGGAATCTTCTTGTGAATCTCAGAATCACGTGAGTAAGGTACCGTTGGAAAGCTCTCGACGAGAAAAAGTAGGGGGGAGGGAAGGCAAGCCGCTACTTTGTTGAAGAAGCATCTGCACATTTTTGAGGCCTAATTCATCCATTTAGGCCTCCAAAATTGCTTTCAAAGATTTCAAGCATATTTTGGTTCCTACTCTATAAGTAGAAGTCCCCTTTTAGTGATACCTCTTTCTGATCTGATTAGTCCATCATGTGTAACATCCTTCCAGATGCTACTAAACCAATTCTCACCTTTAAATCATATGTCTAGCTATTGGTTCTAAGGTTCTCAAGTCTATTTTGGTTTTTGCCATATTAGTAGAAGTACTCTTTTGGTGATACTTCTATCTGATCTATTTTGACCATCATGTATAACATCATTCTAGATGTTACCAAACCAAATTTCACATCTAGATCATATGGCTAACTCTTGGTATTATAGGCAAACTTGCATTATTAGGAGGCCAACTCGTTGTGGGGTCTAAGAGAGTTTGAACTTTGAGAGGAAGAGCACAATTCAGAATTCTTATTGAAGGAGAGCATTTGAGAGGAAGAGAGAAAGAGCAAGAGATTTGAGAGAAAGAGCAGGAGAGCACTCAAGAGATAGAGAAGAGAGATAGAGAGGAAGAGCAAACTGAATTTGAACCATGGTAGAGATCTAGGGATATGAAAAGATAGATGATGGGCCCGACATGAGAAATACTCAAGAAGGCGATTGGCTCATAGCTTTTCATACCATTCAACACCCAACAAATTTCATCAAGTGGTGGTGGTTGGACAAATATCAAATTTGAATTTCTGTCTCTGGTATTTAGGAGATTGATCTAGACGTAATCGGCCTCAAAATTGCACTTGGACTACACTACCCATGTCTTGAGATATTATTCAAACATTCTTAATTGTTTTCTCTTCACTTCTCTCTACTTTCAAATGTTCCAACACCTTAGGATTGTGATTTATGCATGTTAGGTTTCCAAATTGTCAACCCGTCCTAGCCTTATCCCGTAACAACTCTCGGTGTCATCCATCATCCCCCTGTGCCATTTGGTGCTGACCCTAAACCCTAAACCCTTTGCACAAGCACCTTCTAGCATCTTCGAGCGTCACCTACTGGCAAATATGTGTGCTTCTTGAAATGCACTGTCCCTTGGTGGCTTCCGGTGCACTTGTGCATTCAAGCTATAATACCCATTTGTGCATGTGTGTGGTATTATGATATTTAGCTTAGTATTACAAGTACTTGAGATATATTATTTATATAGAAATAAAGGATGGTTTTACATTTGTCATGATGTAATACCAAGAGCTAGCCATATGATCTAGATGTGAAATTTGGTTTGGTGACATCTAGAATGATGTTATACATGATGGTCAAAATAGATTAGATAGAAGTATCACCAAAAGAGTACTTCTACTAATAGGACAAAAACCAAAATAGACTTGAGAACCTTAGAACCAATAGCTAGACATATGATTTAAAGGTGAGAATTGGTTTGGTAACATCTGGAAGGATGTTACACATGATGGACTAAACAGATCAAAAAGAGGTATCACCAAAAGGGGACATCTACTAATAGAGTAGGAACCAAAATATGCCTGAAATCTTTGAAGGCAATTTCGGAGGCCTAAACAAATGAATTAGGCCTTGAAAATGTGCAGATTCCCCCCCAATGGAGGAAGGGTTGGCCTTCCCTCCCCCTGCTTTGTCTTGTTGAGAGCTTTCCAATGGTACCTTACTCACGTGATTCTGAGATTCCTATAGGAAGATTCCCTAAAAGATTCCCTCTGGTCAAAGCTTGTTTGACCAATCGGATAGGACCTAGACCAGACATGTCACCCATCCAAGTAAGTAATTCAAGGGTGGAGCTTCCTTAGAGGAGATTCTCTTTGCCTATATAATAAAGAGAAGGTGCTCCCTTGGGGTATCGATTGTTTGAGTGTGCAATCTGTATTTTCTATCTTCTCTTATCCTCGGAGTATTACAATGGTATCAGAGCGAGTGTTTTAGTCCAAGAGAGTGGATCACCCCTCTTGGAATAGTACGAACCACTGAAACTGAGTAATTTGAGGTGGAGAACATAGAGTAGTTGCTAGACTTAGGAAGGACTTTAGAGAGCGGATGGGATGGATGCGTCGGGAGGCCAATTTCCCACACCTAACTTTCCATTCTCAAACCCATTCCACACCAAGGTTATGTATATCCAGCGTGAGCAGATGAGAGTATTGCTAGTTTATCAGTTTGGCGCAGAGTTCATGGACAGAGTGTTGAACTCTGTCGTGCGTATATACATTGCTACACAATATACATCGTTGTCAACATCATACACTATAGAAACACAACTCACACATAAGTCATACATAGACTCTAAAGTGCCACAATAATCAGATTGCTTAGCACTCTCAACTCAACTCAACTCAGATCAGTACTTGATCTGTCACTCTATAAACTGCCAACAACTGGGCACTGATTACAGTCAAGCCACACCCACTCAAGCATAGAGAATCCAGGTGACGCTTGTCGGCCTCTGTCCACCATAGCCAGGAACTCGAAGGCTCAACATCAGAGAAGTGAGCTATCTAGAGCTCACTTCAAAATTATACCCCATGGACTCGAGCTAGCACTGAAACCCTAACGGTCCCGCTGATGGCACACTTGATGGTGCAAACGGTGCAAACGGTGCAAAGTGACGGTGGGCCCCATCATGAAGTCAGTACCCCGAACACAAAATCTAACCATCAGAAAGTAGTCTATGAGAAATTGCTAAAATAACTCTAACTACTATCACTGGAACTCTAGTGTTCGAGCAGCTAGATGCGAAACTACAAATGGCGTGCAACTATCGTGCGTATATACATTGTTACACAACATACATCGCTGTCAACATCATACACTATAGAAACACAACTCACACATAAGTCATACATAGACTCTAAAGTGCCACAATCGCCCCCCTAGTTGGCGGTTAGGTCCCTCTAACTCCAGATAGCCATCTACTCTAAGTATATGGTATACCCTCTAATGGGCAAAGATTAGGAGGCCGGGTGCTATGGAGCCCCATCGTTAGTCGCCTGTCTGCAATCTATACCATATAAAGAATGAACTAGCTATAGGTCAATACATCTAGGATATAACCACTGTCCCTGAGGAACCACCGTGAGGGGAGGAGTCATACATGCCATATGCCATCCTCTTGAATAGCTATCACACACTAACATAGTAGCAGCTCCACCACAAGAGCCACATAACATACACCTCAAGCCTACACGTACAAGTGCCAAGCTTGGATCCATAGTACCATCAATGTTTGGAAGGTGGCATGGCGCACAATTACGCACATGATCCTTCCAAACAACACCATCACGTCCTTCTAACATAAGGACTCCAGATGGCAAAACCTCACGCACTCTCAAGATAGTGCGGCCTGTAGAAACATCAAGTGTCATCGGTGCTGTTTGTTGTAGATATACATAGTCACCTAGATGAAATCAACGGATTGAGGGTCTATAACCTCCTCCTCGAATGGTAGCATAGCGTAAAGTACCTCTATGCTGAGCAATTGCCAAGTTCTCAAAGGCCATCAGCATCACTCTCCGAAAGATCTCTGCACGCTGAGAACATACGCTCATCCATACATCAGAGTCATCCAAGTCCAAAACTACAGTAGCATCTTGACAAATGGCTGCAGGTAAATCTGGATCTTGTCCATAGAGTAGAAAGTATGGAGAGAAGGATGCTAAGGAGGCTTGCCGGCTGAACCGATAGCCCATGGCCAACCAAGGTAATTGGAGATCCCAATCTCCCAAGTGGCCTCTCTGCAAACCATACTTTTGCAATCCTCTCTTCACCGTCTGAACCACTCTCTTTGCTAAGCCATCTGCCTCAAGGTGATCTCGGGATGTAGTACAATGATCAATCAAAGCCTTGTCACACAAGACCTGAAACTCCCCCAAGAACTCTGTACCCTGATCAGTCAAAACCTCAGCTGGTGCACCAAAATGACTAAGAACTCGATCCAAGAACAAGTAAGTTGTCCCTTCACTAGACTTGTCAGGAAGTGCTACCAACTCAATCCACTTGGAGAAGTGCTCCACCATCACTAAAACATACCGATGATGTCTCACAGTTAGCGGTAAAGGTCCGGTGAAGTCCAAACTCCAACGGTAACCCAATCCCATGATAGGTAATGGGTGTAATTGTGGCATAGGAGCATTGAATGATGCTCTAACTCGGTCACAAACCACACATCTAGCAACAAACTGCTATACCTCAGTCTGCATACCGCGCCATCAATAATGACTCTAGAGTAAGCTATATGTACGCTTTACTCCAAAATATCCTAGCTCCTCATGAGCATGACGGACCAACTATGGTCTCTGTGATGGAAGTGGTACTACTCGCACTCTACCATCCTCCCATACACGGAAAAGGTGTCTACCCTCCAATCTGAACAGTCTGGCTTGCTGAAGAACACGGTCTCTCTCCTTGGCTCCAACTGTGCCATCCACAGCACCAGTGCAAAGATAGTCCATCACTAAGACATCATCATGAATGTCTCGCTGAACTATACCAATATCTTCACTCTCTGGATCTGTGACCTCAATAACTCCTCCTGTATGCGCTGAGAGAGATACCACCAAAGCCTCTGCAAATATACACAGAAAGGCCAATGCATGCCAACCTGGCACCATCTCCTCATCTGTCTCACCATGCTAACGTGCTCCAGTCTGATCCTGCTGGCTGGGACATGGGTTTCTACTCAACCCATCTGCATCACGGTTCACCACTCCAAGTCTGTGAACAACCGTGAAATCATTTTCCTGTAAAATCAGAGCCCATCGTGCAAGCTTCCCTGAAAGCTTGTCAGACTTCATCAACCACTTCAGCGGCTGATGATCAATGATGAGAGTGAAGGGGTTACCAAATAGGTAACATCGGAAATGTGCTACTGCCCAAACTGCTGCCAAGCACTCTCCCTCATATGAACTATACTTCGCCTCCGCTGAATTGTTGGAGCGACTAGCATAGGCCACCACAAACTCCTTCCCCTCATCATCATGTTGGGCGAGCACCACTCCAAGCCCCAACATACTCCAATCAGTGTGAACCTGAAATGGTTGTCCTCTGATTGGTCTCCTCAAAATAGGAGCAGATGTCAACCTCTCCTTGAGCTCTACAAAAGCTCTCTCCTGCTCATCTCCCCAACACCACTCATGTGTAAGCTTGGTCAGCTTTGTCAAGGCCTTGGCAATGGCACTAAATCCTCTAACATAGCGGCGATAGAAGTTCGCCAACCCAAGGAATGCTCGCACTCTGCTCACATCTGTAGGCTGAGGAATACGTGCAATATCCTCCACCTTGGTCTGTTGGACACCAAGTCCTCCAGGGTAGATAGTGTGAACCAAATACTCAACTTGCTTATGGAAGAACCTACACTTCCCAGGATGTAATTTGAGTCCATGAGATCTCAACCTCTCAAACACCTCCAACAACTGTCGCTCATGCTCCTCCACAGAATGCCTCCATAAACCAAAATGTCATCAATATAGCACCGAGCAAAATCCAATCCAGCTAGGATCCTATCCATGACCCTCTAGAACTCAAAAGGAGTGTTTTTCAACCCAAATGGTAAGAACCTCCACTGATATAACACATCCTTGCCGTGAGGATCAATAGCCCAAAATGTTGTCTTGGACTTATCCTCCTCTCTAATCGGCAACTGATGATATCCCGCTTGAAGATCCAAAGTACTGAAGACCTTTGCATGCCCAATCGCATCAAAAATCTCCTCCGGTGTTGGCATGGCATACCGATCAGCCCTGGTCTATCAATTGATAGAACGGTAATCTCCACACATCCGCCTATCTGTATAGCTGCCATGCGTATCCTTCTTGGCTGGCATCACTGTCGCTGATGCATACTCTCCATGTGAAATCTCCACCAAACCAGCCTCAAAAAGGTCACTACTCCGGCTCTGAATCAATATCCTCTCCATATCATTATATCGATAAGGACGTTGGAAAACTGGTGTGTCACTAATCAGCTCAATCCGTATACCAAGTCCCTTCTGAGCACCCAAATCCTTCATACTAAAGGCAAAACAACTCGTGTGACTCCTCAAGAACCTCCAAACCCTCCGTCTTTCCTCTCTTGTAAGCTTGGATCCAAGATCTGGCTCCCAAGTATCCTCTATAACTGTAGTAGGAATGGAAGACGTACTGACTGACTGCTACACTGGGCCCTTGGGAGCAATAGTGTCATGCTCCCGACCACTAGAGGTCCCAACCTCTGTGTGAAAAACTCCCTCCACTCTGGCTGCAAGCTCCACACGTCCTCTGGCTGCATCCCATGTGGACCAAGGGTGTAATCCAAGTAGCCCACGCTCACCTGGATGGACTCCAAGTAGACCACTCTCCCTAGTAGCTACTGGATGTGTCCCAAGAATACCATGTCCACTCGGTCCATTGCCCCTAGTATGTGCTTGAATCGTCTTGATAGGCACATGGCTCACAAGTGTCCAAGTGGTGATGCCTATCAACCGCATCCTACGTTGCTCTGCCAAGCCAAGGCTCACAATCCAGGTCAAATAGTTCAGGTCCATAGCCTAACCTAACACCTAACGCATGGATGCCTCTGACACTGCTAGAATAGCGGTAATACCGGTGCGAAAACCCATCGGCCGCTCTCTCTCATCAGCATTGGGGTCCACCAACTGCTGTAACTATGAGTTCCAAACAAGTCCAGGTCCTCCCTCTCGAAAAGCATGAGAGCTTGGGAAACTCATGAGTGTAGGAAATGCGGCTCTAGGCTGTCCAACTAGGTTCACCACTGCCATTGGTGACCTATCAACCACTACCAATGTCTGAGACAGACGCCCAACATCCAAGATATCATCAACAAGAATGTGGTCCAGTTGCTGAATCCCATCATAAGCACGCTATAGAACCTCTCTGGGTGAGGTTCGTCCACCAAAGATGAAGATGATGAGCCCGTGATCCCACTCTGGCTGCATCTTACAATATAGCAGGTCCCATCCAAGAATGGACTTGATGTGTACTTGCCACCACTCTAGTGCGAGAATCACCCATCGAAGGAACATTCTCCAAAAGGTAAGCTGGAGAAACAAACTGATGAACCTGGAGATGTCGTAGTATCCGTAACATCTCCCAAAACACACCATAACAAGGATCCTGAAGACCCAAACCGCGGTCCGCACGTGTATGTCCCTAACATGGCCATCTAGAAATCACCAAGTGAATAAGCCCATGTCTTTCTAGGTCATGTGCCCCCAGTAAGGAAATGTCTCATGGTAGGGCCTTCTGGTAACCTCTGACTGCTGACATCGGTAATAACTCCGGATACCGATAGGCCAAGTGTGCCACATGATGTAGAGAGACTTGCCTAGTAGTCTCATCCCTCTCTACATACAAGTACCTCTATACTCATATACCCGCTTGTAACACCGCAGCTAGTCCGGTGTTGATCCCACCAAACAACTCCAATAGGCATATCCCCTCTACTAGATACTGCCAAGCAATGAGTGTGGTATCCAGAGGTGTCAAAGCAATCGCCTCTGGAGGCTCATCCTCACACTCATCTCTTGATGGTATGAAGGCTCCACTCCAAGCCTGCTGCACCAACTAATCTGCATGCTGCTGCAATGCCTCCTCTGAACTCCACAATGGAACATCCAAGGTGGATGGAACAATCCCACTCGTACTCCAAAGCCAAGTGATCTCCTCTGGTACTGGAGTATCCTCTGCATGGGCGTTCCTCTCTAACAAGTCACCAGGCCAAGTAACTACACCGCTGAAAGCCAAAACTGATGCTGCCATGGTCCCGGACTGTAGTGAGCCAAGACTGCCACTACTAAAGCGTACTAGTAGGTGACATACCCGTCCCTCACCAGATTGGCAACCAGGTCTATAAGAGGCTGTCTCCTCCCAATAGTCAATGCTGAAACCCATAGGGTATAACACTGCTCCCCCAACTAGCACATCATATGACTCAGCTATCGTCGCAATAGCCTGAGCTCTCACCACCGAGCTATCAGTCGGATGACCAGGCTGAACCTAGACAACAAGCTCCCCACGTGTGATGTACTGTGTCAAACCACCACCTAGAGATGTCTGGATCTGAAATGGACACCTCTCCACATTGGTCTTCCGTAACTCCAGACCGACAACTACAGCCTTCCCCAACATAAGGGGCTGTGCACCAGAGTCTAACAAGACTCTCTGTGGTGTATAGACCTTCCTTGAAGGTCCCACCAAACAAAAAATCCCCCTCTGGTTATCCAATAGGACAACACCAGGTGTAAACCGCGCTCTCTCAAAGGCCGGTCTAGCTGGCAACTCCTCCAGTCTAGCCGATGCTGCCTGCCATAAACCACTGGTCGCTAAACGGATCCCATGCTCCTCAACCAAGTCAGCTCCACTACCAACCACCTCTACTCTAGTAATAGGAACTGCACCATGCCTACTCTCACACAATGTGGCAGCCAACCGGAATATTGGGGCTGGGTCAACTCCCAATGTAAACATGTCACTGGCTGAAAACAAAGGATGCCGCATAATCAGCTGAGCCACCCCCAACATCATGCTAGACTCAGTCTGTGTAGTAGCAAGTGGCTGACTAGCAGGTAGTCCATCATATACTCCATCACCACCTACCATACCAGCACTGGGACGTCTAGGAACCATGGATGTCGTCTGCAATGCCTCAGATAGCGTGAAAGACTGGGGAAGTCTGACCTGTCTCCCAACCTCTCCTCTTTGTGGATCCAACTCCACTGATGCTCTGGAGCACGTACTGCACTCCTAGTCACTACTGCAGATGGATCCACCTGTGCTGCTCCGCACATGAAATCCAAAGCATCTCTATCACCAGCATATGAGGTGGAAGCCTCAGCACCCAAATCTGATCTCCTCTGAGCAATAGCCATTCTAGCCAATCTTTGCTCCAACTGCTCAATCCGAGTAGCCATAGCTGTGTCAAAAGTAAGGGCAGGTATTGCACCCCTACTAGGTGTAGATCCTCTACCACCACCTCTACCACCTCATCCTCCATGAACTGGAGCTCCTCTACTACCTGCCATAGCAGCCCTACCACTCCGTAACTCCGGGTGTAGGTCAAAACACCGGTCACTAGTGTGACCAAATCTGTGGCAATGCTCACATTGCCTCTGTGCTGGCTATGATGCACCTAAGGTATCAGGTCCACTGCCCTGAGTACACACTCTCTGATGGTGAGGTCCACCACAAGTCCAACAAGCAACACCACCACTCACTGGCTGCTGTTGACCCAAAAATGAAGGTAAGGGTCTAACTCCACTAGGCCCTCCACTTGCTCTATAGGATCTGGGCTGTCCACCCTGTCCTCAAAAACCAACTGGGCGTGGTGCACTCTGCTGCACTCTAGAAGAAGTCATAGCCATAGATGAGATCTCCCTACCAAATCCAGATGTCACCACCCTCTCCTCCACCATGTTGAGCTCAATACGCTCAGCCAAACCAAAGACTACTGCCAAAGTGGGCGAAGTAGCCTGCAACAACGTAGCATCACGAACTTTACGTCGTAACTCCCTGTCTAGTATCCCATACCAAAACTGGACTGCCTGGGCCTTAGTAACTCCCTGAGTGAAACTGATCAGCCGTCTCATGCAAGTGTATGCCTTGCATATGCTCTCTCCAGCCTTCTGCTGGAACTCCTACAAGCTCCTTAGCTTGTCAATCCGTACTCCCTGGTAGTTCTGCCTCAAACACAAGAAGAACTCCACCATGGGGTTAAACCCCGGTACCACACCACCTCTTGCAGCGGTACCTCCACTCGTAGTAGCACTATCTCCAGCTAGTGCACCTCCACTAGCTCCACCAACACTACTCAAGCTAGAACTCGTGGGTACAGCCGATCTACTCTTGGCCACCAAGCCTGAAGTGATGGAGACATAATGTGGAGACCAATACTATCTCCATAACTCAATCTCCTCCAAATGAGCTCTCCTAAACTCATGGTAGTCATCCATCAGCGGACCCTCCATATGCTGAAACAACCCCTTCCATGCCATGAAGGGTGTGAACAAAGTCGGGTTCCACATCTGCTGCAGATCACACCAACTATCAAACTCCTGGATGAAGTCATCCAACTCAATGGTACCCATTGTACCAGAGTAACGCCTAGGGCCTTTGGAGGCCCCATAAATCTTGTCCATGTCCCACAACAACGGTGCGGACACACCAAGTGCACTCTCAACTGAATCAGCTCTTGTGTCGAACTCCTACTCAGAGTCAATCTCCTCCCTCACTGGGACCTGAGATATAGGCTGATACCGAGCACCACTCCGAGTAAACCCACTGCGTACTGCAGGCCTAACTCCTCTGGAATCTCCAAAGAACTCCATTGTGACCAAGTAACCACAACAGCAAACCCAAACCACCAACTGCAACCGCAAGTGCCACCAAGTGCCCCACCAAGTGCCAACACCACCACGTGCCAACACCAACTAAGCACCACCCACTAATGTAACTCTAACCGAGATAACTACACTAGGGAAAGGGCAATCTGTAACCTGCCATCATAACACGCACTCTCACGGTCTACAGGTCATCACTTCCTGCCTCACCAAAGAGAAACAAAGCTAGTCTGACTGGTCATCACTCCAGCCTCACCACCGAGAGCACACCAGAGCACCAACGCTCAAAAGTCAGGGCACCTCACACAAACGTGGTGCACAAATAGGAAGCAAAGAATGGAGTGGATCCAATCACAAGAAATCTAAACAAAAACCCTCCATCTCATAACACAACACGGGACTGACTCTGCCACAATTTGGCATTTGATATAAGAGCAGTTCATATCTAAGTCCTAAGCTACCAGGATCACCAAGAATGGGATCAAACTGCCTCTCCTAGCCAAAGCTACATGGGTATAGATAACAGTGGCATAATCACTATGACAACAATTGAGGGTGGACCAGTTGGCTAGGGCACCAATCTAAGAACAAGAGATCTAGGAGTCAAACCCTGGTACGCACAATCTAGCAAGAAAGGCAGATTTTGCCAACCAATGACCAAGATCTACTCTAAACTAGCTAGCCTCACGCCAACAAGCTGGCTCGCTGGCCCTTCTAGGCCTTCGTAGCTTCTCATAGCCCTATGCCTCAAAGCCTCTAAACGCCAAAATTCAGCCAAATGAGGCCTTTTTTGTTGCCACTTCAAACCTCCTCCACAATTGGTGAAACTTCTCCAAATCTGTGAAACTCCTCCAAACTAGCGAAACTCCTCCAAATCTGGCCAAACAGCCAATTTGATTTTCTGAGCCCAACTCGCAGCAAATCGGTCATGCTTTCACCTCTTGAGCTCAAAATCACAACACTGCTAAAAAATTGCTCCTTCTTTGCTTGAAATTTGGCCAGCGCTTCCACACACCGTCCGCCTAACTGCCAAATCGACATCAATCGATTGAGCTTCTACACACTAGGAAACACAGAACTTGAATCAAGCTACCACGATCCACCGAGCTTGGAGATACCACCAACACTCATAGTTCCTGCACCCGATTTCCCCTGACTTCACTACTCTGATGTAATCAGATTGCTTAACACTCTCATCTCAACTCAACTCAAATCAGTACTTGATTTGTCACTCTATAAACTACCAACAACTGGGCACTGATTACAGTCAAGCCACACCCACTCAAGCATAGAGAATCCAGGTGATGCTCGCCGGCCTCTGTCCACCATAGCCAGGAACTCGAAGGCTTAACATCAGAGAAGTGAGCTCTCTGGAGCTCACTTCAAAACTATACCCCTTGGACTCAAGTTAGCATTGAAACCCTAACGGTCCCGCTGACGGCACACTCGACGGTGCAAATGGTGAAAAGTGACGATGGGCCCCACCATGAAGTCAATACCCCGAACACAAAATCTAACCATCAGAAAGTAGTCTATGAGAAACTGCTGAAATAACTCTAACTACTATCACTGGAACTTTAGTGTCCGAGCTGCTAGATGCGGTACTACAAATGGCGTGACAACTCACCAAACCTGGTGATTCTACCTGTGGTGATTTATGAAAGAGAGTGGGATTTGAAAATCTACATTCTATTATGATAAAATGGATATGAATGTCCCAAATCCTCTCCCTTTCAACACTCAAGTAGAAATCCGTTATGTAGTGAGGCCGAAAGTGATGTTTAGAGATTTTGTGGTTAGGAATTTTGGTGAGGAGTATTATCAATGAGTGATAGCTTCTAAGGTCCCAATGGTAGTTCCGATAGTTTGTGCGCCTTCCAGAGTGATTATATGGACTCTGTATTGAAGTAGACATTAGCAATTGAGTGTTGTAGGAACCATGGATCCGCAATTGCAAGAGTTGGTGCAAGGAATGCAAGGGATGTTGAATGAATTTTGAGAGATTAAGATGACCATGGAGACATTACAAAGTCAAGTGCAGATCCTCAAGAACGATCAAGCCATGCAAGAAGAAGAGCCGTCTCAAAACCTAGTTTCCGTGACTGAAGTACTTGGAGAGGCATCTGTGCCTACGAACCCTATCAACGATGAAGCCGCATTGCTACTCCGGATGAAGAAGACCTGCAACATCGAGCCTTACAAGAGATGGAGTCCCACGAGGAGACAGGACTCGAGGAGAACAATGCCATTGTAACAACTTTGGCCGTATTGGGCACATATCTACCAATTGTCGCACTCGTTTCCCTAGAGGCCCTCGGCCTTCGTTCAAGCAATCTTTGAACAACATGGAGAGGCACATTGAAGAGGAAGAGGTGGAAATCACTTGAGGGCATTCAAGTATTGATAGATAAAATAGAGGTCATTCAAAAATGTAGTGCCCCAGAAGATCAGACTCAACTTAAGAGCTTCTTGGGGTTGACGGGATTCTATCATAGATTTGTCAAGGACTTCTCTAAGGTTGCATGTGGTGCCCACATTTTTTGTTTTTTTTCCAAAATAAAGGAGAAGAAGTGTATAGAGAAGTCGGATTGTGCCTGTATGGCCAAAGAAGACAAAGAAAATTGTCTTCGGGGTGAAACCCGAAGTAAAGTGACTTCGGGTCATAAGGCGAAGTACTCTGAAATGCCGTGTCAGCATACAATACAAAGTAAATTGTCTTCGGCTCGGGGGGGAGCTCAACCCGAGGCAAAGACAGTCTAACAACCTTTCGTCGGGGCGAGAAATTCAAGAATGGGCCGTTTCAAAATTGGCGGCTCATACGCGCGAAGGTGGGGTGACAGTGACAGGTGCATGCCGGAGGTGTGATTTCTCGGTAGAAACTCGAAGCGACGGAAGATGAAGAAGTGCAACTCTATAAAAATCGAAACTGCAACGACAAAATGTCGAGCAATTTTCCTTTGCCGTTGAGGAGTCGTCTTGCAGGTGATCGGGGAAAGGGAAATAGAGTTGGACTCGTGTTAATGCGTAAGGGAGAAGTTGAGAGAGAGAAATCGAGAGACTGAAAGAAAGCAAAAGAGATGGGAGGAGGGAAGAAGAACTCCAAATTTGCAGTGAGAAATCATGCAATTTGAAGATTAGATATAGTAGCGAGGATCGAAGTCTTGAGCCGACTTCGGATCACTTTTCTGGCATGGAACTGGAACGTAAGTTTTCCAGGATTCATGACAGAAATCATCGAGAGTAAATGTCTCGATGGTCTCGAGGAAGAAGGGAAGAGAGGAAATCCGGCTTGTTGGACAAAGTCGGATTGGAGACTCGTACTCGGGAAGGAGGCAGGCTCGGAGCAGGGAGCCACGTTCTTGGGGAAAGGAGAGATAGCCCAAGAAACGTAGGAGGTGAGAGATGCCTTCTCGACAAAGAGGACGAAGAATGGGTATAAAGTTGAGAGCTATAAAGACCCAGTGAGGAGAGGAATTGTGAGTGCACTAATGGCCCTCCTGAAGCCGGAGAGAACTACCTATGTGATGAAACACCAAGCGGTGTTCTTTCACAAGTTATTTGTAGGAGAACTGATAAATTGGGCAAGGTGCTTTCACAGATGAATGAGGCAGATGGTGTGGAATCTGCGAGATAAGTCGCCTCCACACTACATTGTATCATTTGCAGCCCATTTTTACCTCGGGTTAAATCTGCTCAATGTGGCTGAGCATAATCGAATGGTGTCTCATTTCCATCCTGATTTGAGAAGAGAAGTCGACGCGGAGGAGCAGCAATACATTCTCCAAATCCGGAGCACAGACGATTACTACGCGAAGACATGGAAGAACGTGGAGGTCGTTGAAAGTACCCCGACGAAGAAGAGAACTCGGCAAGCAGAAGCCGAAAAAAACAAGAAACCTCGGAAAATGCAGAAAAATAACCCGAGGCAAGGAATGGTGGTGATTGAGTCAGAAGATGAAGACTCAGAAGGCGAAGCCGAGCTCAAGACGGAGGACTCGGACCGTGAGGAGGAACCTGAGCTGACATTGCAAAGTGGAGATACGAGCAGTGATAGTGAGGAAGGAGGAGAGATGACATCGGTACCAGCGGCTGAAGAATACGAAGAAGAAATGCAAGCCGAAGTAGAAACCGAAGACAATGTGGCGTTGGAAGACGAAGTACCAGTGTGTGAGGAGAAGAAGATCGCATTACAGCAAGGAATTTGCTCGAGACGTAAGGCGAAGTGTGAAGTGGGACCGAGTAGAGTGAAGGAAGAAGTAGAAGGAAGCTTGGGTAGTGAGGCATCGATTCCGATACAAAGACTCCAAAGAAGAAGGTGAGTATCGGGAGAACACGAGGAAAGAAGAGAGACCACTCCGCGGGAGGACGAAGTTGTCAGTAATGGAGTAGATTACCTGCAGATGGTAGTATGCCCGCTGTTGGTGAAGATGGAGAAGAAGAAGAAGGAGATGCAGTCTACTTGTCCAGAGGTAAAGACTGTGTTGCAGGTCTTATCAAGATTGGAAGAAGAAAACTCGGAGTTGAAGAAGAGTATAACCCGAGGAGAGGAAGAGAGAGAAGTACTGCGAGCAGCAGTCGAGAGGAGTCAGGTAATCAAAGACCTGAAGAGAGAAGTGAGTTATCAAGAAGATCTTGCGAGGAAGAGTGACATCGCAAGGGAGAGACAGGTAGCGGAGCATGAAATCTTGAAGCAGCAGTTTGTTGATTCAAGAGTCGAACTCATCCATGCTATGGCGAGGGTAGCATCAAAGGATCAAGAGCTCGATTGAGTGATGGAGAGTATGGAGGAGAAGAAGCAACTCTGGCAACGAGAGTTGGCTGCAAGATATAGAGAAGAAGAGAGATTACGAGACTTACTTCGTAATCAGGAAGAGAAGGTTGCACAGAAGGAGAAAGAGAAGGAAGCGGTGAAGGCCGAATTCAAAGAAGAATTGGCAATGTACAAAGAAGAATGGCTCGCAGATCGGGAACGTGAACGCAAGACAAGATTGGAGCCATTGAAGGAAATCGTCCTCAGAGTAAACGCGATGTTGAGTACAGAGGCCAGCGTTTGAATTGAGGAGACGAGATTGCACGAGTTAAAACTGTTGGTGTAGGAAACAAGGTGAAGACAAGTGAAAGATACAGATTTGAATGCCTTGTTGATTAAATTGAGAACTCGTGTAGATAGGAAGATCTTAGAAGTAGAAGACAATATCGCGATTAGATTAGACTTAGTGAGAATAGAGTTAGAAAAGCTTCGGCAGGATGTTAAGGCAAAACCCGAAGTAGATAACATCGGGATCCAAATGTCTTCGGAGTTGCCCTCAGAGACATTAGAGAAGAGTGGGTCAAAGGATGAGGAGTTAGATAGATTACCCACTAGTGCAATTTCAGATCAGGAAAGAGAATTGCTGGATCTAGTAGAAGATGTGGGAGATCTGAAACCCAAGGAAAATGTAGTAGGAAGTAAGATTACTTCGGGTTCAGGGTTGAAGCCGAGAAAGAAGTAGACATCGGATCGGATTAGTAACCGATTTGAGATTTGAAGGAGCAGATATGAAGAGGTGCATTGTCATTTTGGATCTGCAGGTTAGAACAATTGTTGTAGAATCGGTATAGTTGTTAGAACTGTCGATTGCTTCACTATTTAAGAGTGGCATTCGCAGGAAATTGTTGTTCAGTGCTCATTATTTCTGAGAATAGATAAAGCGAAGTGTTGTGAAGCAGTGCTCGTCGCTTGAGCTTGATTCCAAGTATCAACTTTGTAATTGTGTTTGTGAGTGTTTGGAGAAATTTGAAGTGCAAGTCAGAGTGCTTGTTGGATGTTGGATTCCATAGCCTTGATCTTCGTTCTGTGTGTTTGATCCTGAGTGAAGTGCAATCGAAGCAATGCCTTGACAGATCTGAGAGGAATTGTAGTGTTGGTAGTATTCTGCATTTGTGAGTGCAGGGCGAAGTTGATGTGAAGCAATTTTGATCGAGGAAGTTGTGCCTTCAGTGGAAGGGTGGAACACAATTCTGAGGCGAAGTCGTTTTGCAGTGAAGTGCCATTTTTGGGAGAGCCTGAATCATCACAATCAAGATTGTTTGGAAATAATTGATGGAGTTGTGATTAAGGAGTGTGAATTTGTGACAGGACTACGAGTCTGTGCTTGTTACTCTCTTCTCGGTGTGGTTTCTACCTGAGAGACTAAAGAAGAACTCAAGAAGAACTGAAATTGTTACTTTGCTTCGTATTTGGACATTTCTGACTTGTATCTCTGCGGGAACGAACTTTACTTACCCGATTACCGCAAAAGTGATATTTGCCGGGTTGTCACATTGCACAACCTTTAATGGCACTACTTGGCAAGGAGAAGAAGTGGACATGGAGAACTGCACAAGAGTTGGCCTTTCAAGAATTGAAGGCCGCCTTGCTACATGCACCAATCTTGAAGTGGTATGACCCAAAACGTCCAATCAAGTTGGCTATAGATGCATCAGGCGTAGCAATAGGAGCAGTCCTACAACAAGAGTGGCATGACAGATGGCATCCAATTGCATATTTCTCTCGAAAGTTATTACCAGCAGAGTGCAACTACCACACCACAGAACGAGAAGAGCTGGCCATCATTCTAGCAACCAAGCATTGGAAGCACTACCTGGGCAAGAAGGCATTTGTAGTAGAAACAGACATTAAACCTCTAGTCTACCTCAAGACGCAAAAGGATCTATCTCATTGCCAAATTCGGTGGGCAGAGTGGCAACAATGCTTCAACATGACAATCACCTACGTGGAAGGTAAGAAGCAACTTGTAGATGCATTCACCCGCATGCCAATGGCCAACAACTTGGTGGCAGAGGTTAAGATTAACCCTGAATTCTGGCAAGAGATTCTAGCTGCTACAAAAATTGACCCACAAATTGTGGAAGCATAATCATCCAAAGGTGTCACCAGTACCTAAGGACTCACGTTTCGGGATGGCAGATTATGGATCCCAAATGTCCTAGAATTACGCACCACTATTCTAGCAGAATGTCATGATTTGGCCATTGCAGCTCATGTCGGAGTGGACAAGACCTTGGATGCAATCAAGCGCCATTACTATTGGCCCAAGATGAGCAACGACGTGATGGACTATGTGCGTAGCTGCCTACTTTTCCAATAGAACAAAGCTTCTAATCAAGCTCATGCAGAGCTCCTTCAACCTCTCCCCACTCCTACCCAATGTTGGGAACAAGTGAGTATGGGTCTGGTCTGTGAATTACCCAAGACCACCTCATGGTTTGATTCCATTGTGGTCTTTGTGGACCAGCTCAGCAAAATGATTCATGTATGCCCTACCACCAAGGAGGTGACCGCTCCACAACTAGCTCAATTATACTTAGATGCAGTCTTTGCTCACCATGGCTTGTCTAGAGTACTCATCACCGATAGAGGCACCCAATTCACCAGCTTGTTTTGGCGAACACTCTTTGGTTTCTTCAAAACCAAGTTGGCCATGTCCATAGCTTACCACCTCCAAACATATGGCCAAATAGAGCGGGCTAATCACACGATTGAAGACATGTTACGCGGCTTCACCTTAGAAGAGCAAGAGAGGTGGGACACCCTACTCCCGTTGGTGGAATTCACTTACAACAATTCAGTGAATGCATCCACCCAGGTCACTCCGTTGTTCCTCATGTATGGTGAGCATCCATTCACACCTTCTAGCTTGATGAAGATCCGTCCAATGGCTACCAAGGTCGATGCAGTCAACACATTTGTTTCTAGAATCCAACAAGGTGTGGAGAGCGCCAAGCACAGATTACAGATTGCACAAAATTGACAGAAGCAGTATGCTGATGCACACCGTCGGCACATGGAGTTCAATCTTGGGGATCAAGTGTGTCTATCAACAACCAACCTCACATTAGTTGAACCTTGTAAGCTCAGACCTCGTTTTATTGGGCCTTTCTCAATTCTTCGTCGCATCGGCGCTATGGCCTATTACCTTGAGCTACCACCACACATGAAGATCCATCCTATGTTCCATGTCTCCCTACTACGCAGATATGCTCCCCAATCAGGCCAAGGTCATTCCACACCAGACATTCAACCTTGTCCGACACTCATTGATGGCATAGAGGAATATGAAGTGGAGCGGATTCTCCAAAAATGCATGCGTGGTACTCGCCACCTACGGGTGGACTATCTAGTACAATGGAAAGGTTACCCCCTCTATGAAGCTACCTGGGAGCCCGCTGCCAATTTGGCACATGCACCTGTGTTAGTGAAAGCATTTGAGCAACAATTGCACAACGAGGACGTTACATCTTAAAAAGAGGGAGGTCTGTAATACCAAGAGCTAGCCATATGATCTAGATGTGAAATTTGGTTTGGTAACATCTAGAATGATGTTATACATGATGGTCAAAATAGATCAGATAGAAGTATCACCAAAAGAGTACTTCTACTAATAGGGCAGAAACCGAAATAGACTTGAGAACCTTAGAACCAATAGCAAGACATATGATTTAAAGGTGAGAATTTGTTTGATAACATCTGGAAGGATGTTACATATGATGGACTAAACAGATCAAAAAGAAGTATCACCAAAAGGGGACTTCTACTAATAGAGTAGGAACTAAAATATGCCTAAAATCTTTGAAGGCAATTTTGGAGGCCTAAACAAATGAATTAGGCCTTGAAAATGTGCACATCTCCCCCCAATGGAGGAAAGGCTGGCCTGCCCTCCTCTCTGCTTTGTCTCGTCGAGAGCTTTCCAATGGTACCTTACTCACGTGATTTTTAGATTCCTATAGGAAGATTCCCTAAAAGATTCCCTCTGGTCAAAGCTTGTTTGACCAACCGGATAGGACCTAGACCAAACATGTCACCCATCCAAGTAAGTAATCCAAGGGTGGAGCTTGCTGACATGTCACCTATCTGTGTCCCTAATCCTATGGTGGAGCTTCCTTGGAGGAGATCCTCTTTGTCTATATAATAAAGAGAAGGTGCTCCCATGGGACATCGATTGTTTGAGTGTGCAATCTGTGTTTTCTCTCTTCTCTTATCCTCGGAGTATTACACATGACTAGCTAAAGTTAGTCATATCTAAGATAGAGGGGACCTTACTTTAAAGGAAGTGGAAAAGATGAGCACCACTATTTTGGATTCTAGTGTGTTGACTTGGTATTACACAATAATACCAAGTCAACACATTAGAATCCAAAAATCCTTGGACTTAAGTATTTGGCTTTGAGGAAAGAGTTGAGAACTCTTGGGCTTGCAACCCTTTTTGTTTTGGATTCTTCTATAGTCCAAGGATAGCCCATGTGAAGGAATCCTTGACTTAGTGGTTGGGTCAAGATAAGAACACATGCTTAGTGAAATATGCCCATGTGGATGGATATTCTTTTATAATTTTTGACTTTACTTGACTTTTAGCCTAGTAACTTGAGTTACTCTATGTAATAAGTAACTTTGGTGCATAACTATTTCACAAGTATATAAAGTAGGGGTGAGGAGGTACTCATCATCCTTTCATTTGCAACTATCTCTCTCCCTCATTGAGTTCTCTAGTGAGCAATGTCTTGAGTCTTGGAGTGTTAACCTTGGAGGAGTATGATATAGTTGGGGTTCCTTGCCTTCTTAGTCCATGGTGTGCTACCATAATAGCCATCAGAGGTTCATCTTGAGTGAGAGACAAGCTGGCTCACATTTTTGGTTCTGTTCTCGAGACCTCTCTAGAAGGCAAGATAATGTTCCGTGTACAATTCTATATTAGACAAAAGGAGGCTATGAGAGCTCACTTGAAGAGAAATTTAGGAGAGGAGAGTGCTTAACTTATGTTAAAGAACTTGGACCCATTTGTATACACTATAGTTCATTATGATGTCTTTGAGGTGATTTTGTATATCTTGTACTTGAGAGGATTTGGAGAGATTGTGTGAGGTAGATTGTAGATTTTGGTGATTAAGGTGATTTTGGGCAAAATCTCAACTTTGAGATCTAGAATTGATTGATAGCTTGGGTTATCTGTCAGTTAGCACACTTGAGATTGAGAGCTACTATGCGCACTAGGCTAGAATTTTTGAAAGTTGATAAGGTAAACTACTCATGCAACTGCATGCTCTTTGGAAAATTGTACAGAGTCTGCCATTTCTTCAATGTTAAGCACATTGTTCTGAAAATTTTCAAAAAAATTCAGTGCATTATATCCTTCATTCTGACACAAAAATTAGAGAGAGATCATTCTTGCCTATAGAGTTATGAGTTTTTGAAGTGAGGGAGTGGTTTTTAGACCAAATCTGAAATATGTGTGTTGAATAGGAAGGTGACTAGGTCAAATGACTAGATGAAAAGATTTGAAATTTTGCGAGGGACACCCTAGAGTTGTGATCAATTTTGTAAAATTTTAGAGGACTATGACATACCAATTGAGAGATGTGAGTGACATTGTGAGGAAATGTCAATTCTGCAGAGTTGAGATCTTATGCATGAGGAGTTTGAGAGTAACAAAAAGCATGTTTGGGAACATGGAGGGTCATCAAGAGTGAAAATTGAGACTATGCAAAGTTCCTCAAGGGTTTGAGGTGATTGTAGGGGTGGATTTGAGGAAAATAGAGTTTAAAATAGAGTTTGAAGAGAGTGTTGAGAGGATCCAAAAACCCACACTACTTGGAGGAACGAGTGAATCTAAGTGCTTTTTATGTGGAGAGAAGGAACATAAAGCAAGTTCATGTCCATTGAATTTTGAAAGCAAGAGATTAAGGACCGGAGATACTTACTTGACTTGGGTTTGCATGTTGGACCTTCTTCACTAAGATTGGGAAGGAGAAAATTTAAGACCAAGGAGTTGTGTGAGGTTTGTGGAGTGGAAGGACTTCCAAAAGGACATGAGTGTAGTGGAGTAAAAACACTTTTGGAGACTTTGGTGAAGGATCTTGGAGAGAGTCTTAGTACAGCTATAGAAATACTACCACCTTCATCAGCTAGTTCTCAAGATTATTGATGGAGATAATCTTTCAACTTATGGATAAACTATCCATGAGAGTTCGATTAATATGCAATCTAGGATTTGATGTTGCTATAGAAATCTTGGAGCAACTTGAACCTTTTGTGTTCCCTAGGGTGGATTACTCTCAAATGGTGTTAGTCATGTACATAATCTATGATTGTAATACTCCAAGGACAAGAGAAGAGAGAGAAACACAAATTACACACTCAATATTCGGTGCTCCAAAGGAGCACCTTCTCTTTATTATATAGACAAAGAGTATCTCCTCCAAGGAAGCTCCACCATAGGATTAGGCACACAGATAGGTGACATGTCAGCAAGCTCCAACCTTGGATTACTTACTTGGATGGGTGACATGTCGGTGTAGGTCCTATCTGGTTGGTCAAACAAGCTTTCACTGGAAGGAATCTTTTAGTGAATCTTCTTGTAGGAGTCTCAGAATCATGTGAGTAAGGTACCATTGGAAAGCTCTCAACAAGACAAACAAAGGGGGAGGGAAGGCCAGGCCCCCTGCACTGGGGTGGAATCTGCACATTTTTTAGGCCTAATTCATCCGTTCAGGCCTTTGAAATTGCCTTCAAAGATTTCAGGCATATTTTGGTTCCTACTCTATTAGTAGAAGTTCCCTTTTGGTGAAACCTCTTTCTGATTTTTTTTATTTCATCATGTGTAACATCCTCCCAGATGCTACCAAACCAATTCTCACCTTTAAATCATATGTCTCGCTATTGGTTCTAAGGTTCTCAAGTTATTTTGGTTTCTGCTCTATTTGTAGAAGTACTCTTTTGGTGATACTTCTATCTGACATATTTTGACCATCATGTATAACATCATTCTAGATGTTACCAGACCAAATTTCACATCTAGATCATATGGCTAGCTCTTGGTATTACAGACCTCCCTCCTTTTAAGACACAACGTCCTCGTTGTGCAATTGTTGCTCAAATGCTTGCACCAACACTCGTGCATGTGTCAAATTGGCAGCGGGCTCCCAGGTTGCTTCATAGAGGGGGTTACCTTTCCACTATACTAGATAGTCCACCTACGGATGGCGAGTACCACGCATGCGTTTTTGGAGTACACTCTCCACTTCATATTCCTCTCTGCCATTAATGAATGTTGAACAAGGTCAAATGTCTTGGGTGGAATGACCCTGGCCTAAGCGGGGAGCATATCTGCATAATAGGGAAACATGGAACATGGGATGGATCTTCATGTGTGGTGGTAGCTCAAGGTGATAGGCCATAGTGCCGACACGACAAAGAATCAAGAAAGACCCAATAAAATGAGGTCTGAGCTTACAAGGTCCAACTAATGTGGGATTGGTTGTCAATAGCCACACTTGATCCCCAACATTAAACTCCATGTGCCTACGGTGTGCATCAACATATTGTTTTTGTTGATTTTGTGCAATCTGTAATCTGTGCTTGGTGCTCTCCACACCTTGTTGGATTCTAGAAACAAATGTGTTGACAACAGTACCCTTGGTAGCCACTGGATGGATCTTCATCAAGCTAGAAGGTATGAAGGGATGTTCACCATACATGAGGAAGAACGGAGTGACTTGGGTGGATGCATTCACTGAATTGTTGTAAGCAAATTCCACCAACAAGAGTAGGGTGTCCCACCTCTCTTGCTCTTCAAGGTGAAGCCGTGTAACATATCTTCAATCGTGCAATTAGCCCGCTTGGTTTGTCCATTTGTTTGTAGGTGGTAAGCTATGGACATGACCAACTTGGTTTTGAAGAAACCAAAGAGTTTTCACCACAACAAATTGGTGAATTGAGTGCCTCTATCAGTGATAAGTACTCTAGACAAGCCATGGTGAGAGAAGATTGCATCTAAGTATAACTGAGCTAGTTGTGGAGCGGTCATATCTTTGGTGGTAGGGCGTACATGAATCATTTTTCTAAGCCGGTCAACAAAGACCACAATGGAGTCAAACCTTGAGGTGGTCTTGGGTAGTTCATAGATGAGATCCATACTTACTTGTTCCCAACGTTGGGTAGGTGTGGAGAGAGGTTGAAGGAGCATTAAAGGAGCTTGATTAGAAGCTTTGTTCTGTTGAAAAATTAGGCAACTACACATGTAGTCCATCATGTCATTGCTCATCTTAGGCCAATAGTAATGGCGCTAAATTGCATCCAAGGTCTTGTCCACTCCGACATGACCAGCAATGGCCAAATCATGACATTCTGCTAGAATGGTGGTGTGTAATTGTGGGACATTTGGGATCCATAATCTGCCATAATAAAAGGTGAGTCCTTGGGTGCTAGTAATGCCTTTGGATTGTGCTTCTAAAATCTGTGGATCATTTTTTGTAGCAGCCAAAATCTTTGGCCAGAATTCAAGGTTAATCTTAGCCTCTACCACCAAGTTGTTTGCCATTGGCATGCGGGTAAATGCATCTACAAGTTGCTTCTTACCTTCCACATAGGTGATTGTCATGTTGAAGCATTGTTGCCACTTTGCCTTGTGAGCCAACATGTCTCTCACTCAGGATGAACCTCTGATGGCTATTATGGTAGTGCACCATTGTGACAACCCGGAAAATATCACTTTTGCAATAATCGGGTAAGTAAAGTTTGTTCCCATAGAGATACGAGTCAGAAATGTCTAAATACAAAGTCAAAAGTCATAATGTAGTTCTTCTTGAGTTCTTCTTTAGTCTCTCAGGTAGAAACCACACCCAGAAGAGAGTAACAAGCACTGATTCTCAGTCTTGTCACAAATTCACACTCCTTAATCACAACTCCTTCAACTCTTTCCAAACAATCTTGATTGTGATGATTCAGGCTCTCCCAAAAATGGCACTTCACTGCAAAACAACTTTGCCTCAGAATTGTGTTCCACCCCTCCACTAAAGGCACAACTTCCTTGATCAAAATTGCTTCACATCAACTTTCCATTGCACTCACAAATGCAAAATACTACCAACACTACAATTCCTCTCAAATTTGTCAAGGCATTGCTTTGATTGCACTTCACTCAGGCTCAAACACACAGAATGAAGATCAAGGCTGCGGAATCCAACATCCAACAAGCACACTGACTTGCACTTCAAATTTCTCCAAACACTCACAAACACAACTGCAAGCTAATACTCGGAATCAAGCTCAAGCGATGAGCATTGCTTCACAGCACTTCACTTTATCTATTCTTAGACATAATGAGCATAAAACAACATCTGATTGCGAATGCCACTCTTAAGTAGTGAAGCAATTGACAGTTATCTTCCTAATGTACCTCTTCCTTATGACTCTACAAACCTGCAGATGCAAAAGGACAATGCACCTCTTCATATCTGCCTATTCAAATCTCAAATTGGCTACTAATCTGATCCGATGTCTACTTCTTCCTTGGCTTTTAAACCCGATCCCAAAGTAACTTTACTTCCTACTGCTCTGTCCTTGGGTTTCATAACTCCTACATCTTCTACCAAATCTAATAGTTCTCTTTCTTGATTTGACATTTCACTAGTGGGCAATCTATCTAACTCCTTATCTTCTGACCCACCCTTCTCTAATGTCTCCAATGATAACTCCAAAGATATCTGTACTTCTACTTCATCTACTTTGGGTTTTGCTCTAACATCCTTCCAAAGTTTATCTATCTCCAACTTTACCAAGTCTAATCTAATCGTGATATTATCTTCCACTTCTAATATCTTCCTATCTACACGAGTTTTGAGGCTAATCAACAATGCGGTCAAATCGGTATCCTTTGCATGTCTCCTCCTCGTCTCTTGCACCAAAAACTTCAACTTGTGCAACCTCATCTCTTCAATACACACACTAGCCTTTGTACTCAGCATTGCATTCATCCTGATTATGATCTCCTTCAAGGGCTCCATGTAATCTCATTTTCCTCTCGTACTCCCAATCTGCAAGCCAATCCTCCCGGTACATTGCCAATTCTATTTTGAACTCGGCTTTCATAGTTTCCTTCTCCTTCTCCTTCTGTACAACCTTCTCATCCTGATTACGAAGTAACTCTCGTAATCTCTCTTCTTCCCTATATCTCACTGTCAACTCCCATTGCCATAGTTGCTTCTTCTCTTCTACACTCTCCATTACTCTATCAAGCTCTTGTTCCTTCTTTGCTACCCTCGCCATAGCATGGATAATTTCTAGTCTTGAATCAAGAAACTGTTGCTTCAAGATTTCATACTCAACTACTTGTCTTTCCCTTGCTATGTCACTCTGCTTCACAAGTTCCTCTCGATACCTTGCTTCTCTCTTCAAGTTCTCAATCACTTGACTCTGCACTATTACATCCACTTGTAGTACTTCCCTTTCCTCCTCACCTTGGATTATACTCTTCTTCAACTCCGAGTTCTCTTCTTCTAGTCGTGCTAATACCTGCAATACAATCTTCACCTCCGGACACTTTGACTGCATCTCCCTCTTCTTGTGTTCCAATTTTGCCAACAGAGGACACACAACTTCTTGCAGGTACTCCACTCCATCACTCGCGACTACTTCAACTTGTGGAGTGATCTCCCTCTTTACCTCTTCTTCTCCCGATACTCGCTTTCTTCTCTGCAGTCATTGTGTCGGAATAGACGCTTCACTTCCCAAATTGGCATCCTCTTCTTCCCTTTCCTTGCTTGGACCCGCTTCACACTTTGCCTTGTGCCTGGACCAAACTCCTCTCTGAATAGTAATCTTCTTCTCCTCCTGCTCGGGCATTTTGTCTTCCAACTTTGCATTACTCTCTTCCTTGAGCTCCACCCAAACTTCTTCTTCTTTTGCAAGCACCAACGTCATCTCCCCACCTTCATCGCTATCACAACTCGTATTCCTACTCTATAGTGTAAGCTCGGGTTCTTCCTTGCATTCCAAGTCTTTGGACTTGCACTCGGCTTTGCCCTCCGAGTCTTCTTTCGATGACGTGATCACCACCATACCTTTCCTTGGGTTTACCCTTCTAGTCTTCCAAGGTCTTGTCTTCTCGACATCTTTGCCTTCTCCTTGTCGACTCCGCTTCTTTGACTTTGGAGTACTTACTTCTACCTATGCACTCTTCCCCGTCTGTGCATAGTACTCATCACTACTTTGGATCTGAAGAATATATTGTTGCTCCTCCGTGTTGACCTCCTTTCTTAAGTCGGGATGAAAGTGCAACACCATTCTATTGCGCTCTGCCGCATTGAGCAGATTCAACCCAAGGTAGAAATGAGCTGCAAATGGCACAATGTAATGTGGAGGCAACTTATCCTGCAAATTCCACACCATCTGCCTTGTTCGCCCATGGAAACACCTTGCCCAGTTGATTGGCTCTCCTGCAAACATCTTATGGAAGAACACCACTTGGTGTTTCATCACATAAGTCATTCTCTCCGGCTTCAAGATTGCCATGAGAGCACTCACAATCCCTCTCTTGACCAGATCTTTGTAACTCTCTACTTTGTACCCATTCTTTGTCTGCTTCAAAGAGAATGCATCCCTCACTTCTTGGGTTTCTTTGGCTACCTCTCCCTTCCCCAAGAACGTGGCACCCTGCTCCATGCCTGCCTCTCTTCTGAGTACTAATCCGACTCTGTCCAGCAAGTCGGATTTCCTCTCTTCCCCTCCTCCTTGGGGCCATCGAGACATTTACTCTCAATTATCTCGGTCATGAATCTTGGAAAACTAACATTCCAGTTCCACGCCAAGAATGTGATCCAAAGTCGGCTCAAGACTTTGATCCTTGCAATCACATCTAACCTCCGAATTGCATGATTTCTCACTACAAATTTGGAGTTCTTCTTTCCTCCTCCCATCTTTCTTTCTTCCTCATTGTCTCTTGGGTTAGCTCTCTCAAATTCTCCTCTACACACTAGCGCGTCTTCAACTCTACTTCCCTTCTCATGATCTCCTACAAGATGACTCCTCAACGGCAAAGGAAAATTGCTCGACATTGCTTTGTTATTAGCCTGATTTTTATAGAGTTGCGCCTTCTTTGTCTCTCTTCAATTCGAGTTTCTACCAAGAAATCACACCTCTTGCATGCACCTCACTATCAAGGGTACTTCACGCGTATGACCATAGGTTTTTGAACGGTTCCTTCTTGAATTTCTCGCCCCGAAGAAAAGTTTTTACACTATCCTTGCCTTGGGTTGAGCACCCTCCGATAAGAAGACTTCTTACTTCAGGTTGTATGCTGACAGGGCAAGTCCGAGTACTTTGCGTTATGACCCAAAGCCACATTACCTTGGGTTTGATCTTGAAGACTCTTTTCTTTGCCTTCTTCGGCCATATAGGTGCAATCCAACTTCTTTATACACTTCTTCTTCTCTATTTCAAAAAAAACAAAAAATGTGGGTACCACAACCATGGACTAAGAAGGCAAGGAACCACAACTCCATCATACTCCTCCAAGGCTAACACTCCAAGACTCAAGACATTGCTCACTAGAGAACTCAATGAGAGAGAGATATTTGCCAATGAAAGGATGATGAATACCTCCTCACCCCTTGTTTATATACTTGTGAAATAGTTACCTACCAAAGTTACTAATTATTGGAGTAACTCAAGTTACTAGGCTAAAAGTCAAGTAAAGTCAAAAAGTAGAAAGGAATTTCCATTCACATGGGCATATTCCCCTAAGCATGTGATCTTATCTTGACCCAACCACTAAGTCAAGGATTCCTTCACATGGGTTATCCTTGGACTAAAGAAGAATCCAAAACAAAAAGGCTTGCGGGCCCAAGAGTTCTCAACTCTTTCCTCAAAGCCAAACACCTAGGAATAATACTAAGTCAACACACTAGAATCCAAAATAGTGGTGCTCATCTTTTCCACCTCCTCTAAAGTAAGGTCCCCTCTATGTTAGCTTTGACTAAATCTAGCTAATCATGACTAATGTAGAACCATCATTTATCTCTACATAAATAATATCTCTCAAGTACTTGTAATACCAAACTAAATATCACAATACCACACACATTCACAAATGGGTGTTACATTACCCCCGGACTAATTTTCACTTTGTCCTCAAAGTGAAGGTCTCTCTACCTTCTATGGTACATCTTCAACTTATCATGGTTAATCCTATCAAAGTGTCTTCCTCCCAACTCCTTGAGATCATAGGTGTAATTGCCCCACACCTTCTCCACTATGAAAGGTCCAAAGATTTAGGTAAAAACTTCTTTTGCACTCTCTTGAATCGAATAGAATCAAACAACATTACCCAATCACCTTCTTTGAAAGGCTCCACCTTCTTCTTGCTTTGCCTCTTGTCAAAGCTCTCCTTTTATTTCCTTTGGGCTTGCTCTACTCAAACCATAGCAACTGCTCTTGCCTCTTCCAACTCCATGAGTTGATCCTTCCTTGACTTCTCTGCATCACCTCCTTGTGCTTTCTTCAATCTCCTATGAATGCTTTGGAAGGTAGGAAGATCAAAGTGAATAGGTAAGGTAGACTCAATACCATATACCAATTAAAATGGAGAATACCTGGTGGAAGTCTTCATGGTTGTACTATATTCCCACAAAATTGCATGAATCCTCTTGTCCCAATGATGTTTAGCTCCCTCCATTTCTGCATCTTTGGCCAACATCATGCACAAGGTCTGATTGGTTTTCTGTGCCAAGCCATTGGAATTTGGCTTATAGGATGTAGTTACCCTATGTGTGATAGAGAAATATTGTAGCATGGCTGTAGTAATGCTTCTTGTAAACTCTCCTCCTCTATTAGAAACCAACTCCAAAGGGCATCCAAACCTAGTGATAATGCGTTTATAAAGAAATCTACCCACTTCATCTTCATTCTTGTCCCTCAATGGTCTAGCCTCAACCCACTTGGTAAGGTAATCAGTAACTACCACAATGTATTAATTGTTCCTTGGATTTCTATTGAGAGGACCTAAAAAATCAATTTCCCACTTCTCAAAAGGTCCTAGCAATAGAATTGATCTAAGTGGTGGATTGGATGTAGACTTTCTAGCAAAAGCTTGACAAACATGACAAGTTTTGTAATAATCAAGACAATCCTTGAAAATCCCTCTCCAATGGCAACTTGGATCTAAAATCTTGAAAGCAGTCACCTTTCCTGCAAAGTGTCCTCTACATACTAAACTTTCATGAAACTCCTTTATAAGTAGGATAGACTCTTCCTTACCCACTGATCTCTGAAGTAGACCATCTGCTCCTTGGTGAAAAGGAATATCCTCCACCATTGTGTAAGGTCTAGATCTTGCTGCAAGGGCCTTCCTCTCCCTAGCATGCATCCCTTCTGGATAGTTACCTCTTGTCACAAAATCCACAATCTCCTTGTACTCCATTGGAACCTCTTGAGTGACTGAGATTGTTATGAGCTCCTCATCCGGGAAGGAATCATCCATTGGCTCATCTCCATCATGATCATAGGCTCTAGATAACAAATCAGCATTTGCATGTTTCTTTCCTGGCCTTTCCTCAATGGTGTAGTCATACTCAGACAAGAGTATCATCCACCTTGCTAGTCTCCCTTCAACATTAGGCTTGTTGAAGATATACTTCAAAGCCTTGTGATCTGTGACAATGGTGGCTTTCCTTCCAATCAAGTAGTGTCTAAAATTCTTGAGACCAAAGATCACTGCCAACCCTTCTCTCTCCGTGGCAGAGTAGTTATTCTCTACCAAAACCATCTGCCTACTAGCATAAGCTATTGGATGATCATGCCCATCCCACTTGAAGCTCCTTATTCAGAATCTGATTCCCAATAATCAGAAGATGGTGTATCTAAATGTGAAGTGTTGGTGGTGTTAGTTACGGGAACAGTGACTATGGTTTGATGGCCCAATCCTCAAGTACCCTTTGTGCCATCGATCAGTTGTGTGTGCTGCTCTCAACCATGGCCTCCCAAGAAGTAAGTCATAGCTTGAATCCTTCAAGACTTGGAAAGTCATGAGATTTTGAACTCCCATAATTGAAACTACCACTTTATCCATCACCCCTATTGGTCGAACTTATTGCTTGTTTGCCATGCTCACCACAAATGCTGAAGGTCTTGAGGATATCATACCCAACTTTTTCATCAACCTTTCTAACATGGCATTCACTATTGATCCTCCATCAACAAGTGCATCCTTGATGTTGTGACCATTCACTCTCATATCAATTTTGGAGATATATTCACAAGCCTCCCATGGTGCTGGCTTGGCATCCACCACCCCCATTGATACAAGAGTGTTTGCCTTCTTCTTCCTCTTGCTCCTTGTAGAACTCAAACCATCTCTAAGCTCCTTTCTCAAGGTAGGGTTCAAAGCAATCAATTGGCACACTATGATGTTAGCCTTGTGACTACCAACATCCTCCAACACATTGTAATTCCATTGTTGCTTTGAAATCAAGAAATCCTCCATCTCCAACTTCTTCATTGGAGTCTTTGTTGTAAATGGTGTTGAGGTGTGAGTGCTCCTAGTAGACATAGGAGTATCCTTGCTTGGAGTAAATCCTTGAGAAGAGTGAACATCCTCTGCAAAACAAGCTCTCTTCTTCTCTTGTGCCAAAAGCTCCAAATTAAGACCCTTGGAGTTTGAGCACTCTCCCTTCTCATACTTTATCTCAACCACATCTATGGATGCTATCCCCTTACCTTTGTTTTGATTAGGAGCCACTTGGGTTTCACTAACTCCCTCTTTCCCTCTATTGGCTCCCTCATAACCCCTTCCTCCATGGTAAGTGGAATTTGGGCAATTCCTTTGGATATGGCCTCTTCCTCCACAACCAAAACAATTTCTATCATTGAAAGTGCTGGCTGGATGGCCTCCTATATATGAATAGTTTCCATAACTCCTAGGACCTCTCCCTACATTCTGATCCACCTCTCTCTTCTCCCATAGTTGCACCACATTGATCTTGAGATCCGCAAGTTGTTCTGTGACGGTTTGAAGTGGATCCTTTGGTGGAGGTGCAAGAATTGAAGCAAATACTACTTGTGGTGCAACCCTTGCCACCAAAGTATCAGAAGTATCATACTTGTAACCTTGAGGAGGATGCACAACCTCCTTCACCACCAAATCACTCTCATCTCCTTCCAAACTCTCCTTCATACAAATTGCAATTTTGATAGCTTCAACCTTGGAAGAAGGTTTCTCATATCTCACCTTGCTTCTAATTAGTGGTCTCAACCCTCCCACAAAATTCTTGGTGAGCATGGCCCCTATGCCAATCATAGTAGTCTCCACATCATCCCCACTCTTCCTCAACACTATGCAAAATCTAGACTGTAACTTTTCCACTCTTTCCACATAGAATCTCACTTTCTCTCCATCTCCTTGCTTGAGAAAGGTAACTTCATTCATCAATCTCTCATAACTCTCATCAGGAAGAAAGTTCTCAATAAGTGTTGAAGTCAAACTCTCCCAAGACTCTTCTTGCCCATCTCTCCTCTCTCTCTTTTGGTATTCTAACTCATACCATGTAAGTGTTGCATCCTCAAAGAAATCTGGTAATGATGATGCCCACTCATTCTTCCTCCTCTCATTGTTTCCTATGCAAGCTCTCTTACAAAGGCCTCTTCATCTTCTCCATCCTTGCCAAAGAAAACCGAAAGTTTCCCCATCTTAACCCCTCATTATCTTTCTTTTCTATCAAATTTTTTTCTCTTTTCTTCTCTCACCCTATAACTAATAGAGTATATACATGACTAATACTATCTGAGAATAATCCACTATAGGGAACACAAAAGCTTCAGTTGCCCCAAGATTTCTATAGCAACATCAAATTCTAGAGTGCATATTAATTTAACTCTCATGGATAGTTTATCCATAAGTTGAAAAACTATCTCCATCACTAATCTTGAGAACTAGCTGATAAAGGTGGTAGTATTTTTGTAGTTGTACTAAGACTCTCTCCAAGATCCTTCACCAAAGTCTCCAAAACTGCTTTTTCTCCACTACACTCATGTCCTTTTGGAAGTCCTTCTACTCCACAAACCTCACACAACTCCTTGGTCTTAGATCTTCTCCCTCCTAATCTTGGTGAAGAAGGTCCAACATGCAAACCCAAGTCAAGTGAGCCTCTCCTCATTGCCCACTCATTCTTCCTCCTCTCATTGTTTCCTATGCAAGCTCTCTTGAAGTCTCTCACAAAGGCCTCCACATCTTCTCCATCCTTGCCAAAGAAAACTGGAAGTTTCCCCATCTTAACCTCTCACTATCTTTCTTTCTCTCAAATTTTTTTTTCTCTTTTCTTTCTCACTCTATAACTAATAAAGTAGGTATATGACTAACACTATTTGAGAGTAATCCACCCTAGGGAACAAAAAAGGCTCAGGTTGCTCCAAGATTTCTATAGCAACATCAAATCCTAGAGTGCATATTAATCAAACCCTCATGGATAGTGTATCCATAAGTTGAAAGATTATCTCCATCACTAATCTTGAGAACTAGCTGATGAAGGTGGTAGTATTTCTATAGCTGTACTAAGACTCTCTCCAAGATCTTTCACCAAAGTCTCCAAAAGTGATTTTACTCCACTATACTCATGTCCTTTTGGAAGTCCTTCAACTCCACAAACCTCACACAACTCCTTGGTCTTAGATCTTCTCCCTCCCAATCTTGGTGAAGAAGATCCAACATGCAAACCCAAGTCAAGTAAGCCTCTCCTTTCCATCAATATCTTGCCCTCAAAGGTCAATGGACATGAACTTGCCTTATGTCCCTTCTCTCCACATAGAAAGCACTTAGACTCACTCTTTCCTCCAAGTGGTGTAGGTTTTTGGATCCTCTCAACACTCTCTTCAAATTCTATTGTAAACTCTCTTTTCCTCAAATCCACCCCTACAATCAACTCAAACCCTTGGAGAACCTTGCATAGTCTCAATTTCCTCTCTTAATGACACTCCATGTTCCCAAGATGAATCTTAACACTCAAACATGCTTTTTGTTGCTCTCAAACTCCTCATGCATGAGATCTCAACTCTGTAGAATTGACCATTCCTCACAATTTCACTCAAATCTCTCAACTAGTATATGACAGTCCTCTGAAAGTTTGCACACTTGATCAAAACTCTAGGGCGTCCTTCCCTACAAAATTTCAGATCTTTTCATTGAGCTATTTGGCCTAGACACCTTTCTATTCAGCACACATATTTCAAATTTGGTCTGAAAACCACCCCCCTCACTTCAAAAACTCATAACTCCTTGCTCAAGAATGATCTCTCTCTAACTTTTGTGTCAACAGCATATTATGTACTGAATTTTCTTGGAATGTTTCACAACAATCCACTAAAAATTGAATAAATGGCAAACTCTATACAATTTTCCATAGAGCATGCAGTTGCAAAGGCAATTTACCCTATCAACTTTTAAATATTCTAGCCCAATGCACATAATAGCTCTCAAAATAATTCCAAGTGTGATAACTGAAGGACAACCCAAGCTATCATGTGTAGAAATTTCAATTTCAAATCTCAAACTTGAGATTTTGCCCAAAATCACCTTAATCCCCAAAATCTGCAATCCTCCTCACACAATCTCTCCAAATCCTCTCATGTGTACAAGATGTACAAAATCACTTCAAAGACATCATAATGAACTACAAGGTATACAAATAGATCTTGGTTCTCTAACATAAGTTCAGCCCTCTCCTCTCCTAATGTTCTCTCCAAGTGAGCTCTCATAGCCTCCTTCTGCCTAATGTAGAATTGAACGCGGAACATTATCTTGCCTTCTAGAGAGGTACTGGCAACGGAACCAAAAATGTGAGCCGGCCTATCTCTCACTCAGGATGAACCTCTGATGGCTATTATGGTAGTGCACCATGGACTAAGAAGGCAAGGAACCACAACTCCATCATACTCCTCCAAGGCTAACACTCCAAGACTAAAGACATTGCTCACTAGAGAACTCAATGACAGAGAGATAGTTGCAAATGAAAGGATGATGAGTAGTTCATCACTCCTTGTTTATATACTTGTGAAATAGTTACCTACCAAAGTTACTAATTACTGGAGTAACTCAAGTTACTAGGCTAAAAGTCAAAAAGTAGAAAGGAATATCCATTCACATGGGCATATATTCCCCTAAGCATGTGATCTTATCTTGACCCAACCACTAAGTCAAGGATTCCTTCACATGGGCTATCCTTGGACTAAAGAAGAATCCAAAACAAAAAGGCTTGCGGGCCCAAAAGTTCTCAACTCTTTCCTCAAAGCCAAACACCTAGGAATAATACCAAGTCAACACACTAGAATCCAAAATAGTGGTGCTCATCTTTTCCACCTCCTCTAAAGTAAGGTCTCCTCTATGTTAGCTATGACTAAATCTAGCTAATCATGACTAATGTAGAACCATCCTTTATCTCTATATAAATAATATCTCTCAAGTACTTGTAATACCAAGCTAAATATCACAATACCACACACATGCACAAATGGGTGTTACACACCACCGAATGTGGCAAGGAGATAGATCCTTTTGCATCTCAAGGTAGACTAGAGGTTTGTGGTCTGTCTCTACTACAAATGCCTTCTTGCCCAAATAGTGCTTCCAATGCTTGGTTGCCATAATGATGGCTAGCTCTTCTTGTTTTGTGTGTGGTAGTTGCACTCTGCCGGTAACAACTTTCAAGAGAAATATGCAATTGGATGCCATCCGTCATGCCACTCTTGTTGTAGGATTGCTCCTATTGCTACGCCTGATGCATCTATAGCCAACTTGATAAAATGTTTTGGGTCAAACCACTTCAAGATTGGTGCACTTAGCAAGGTGGCTTTCAATTCTTGAAAGACCAACTCTTGTGCGGTTCCCCATATCCACTTCTTCCCCTTGCCAAGTAGTGTCATTAAAGGTTGTGCAACCTTGGAGAAGTCCTTGACAAATCTACAATAGAATCCCGTCAATCCCAAGAAGCTCTTGAGTTGAGTATGATCTTCTGGGGCACTCCATTTTTGAATGACCTCTATTTTATCCATCAATACTTGAATGCTCTCTGCACTTACTCTATGCCCCAAGTAGTCTACTTCAGACTTGCTAAACTTGCACTTTGAGATTTTGGCGTACAATCAATTCTGTCTTAGATTCTGGAGGACCTCTCGTAGATGTTGTTTGTATTCCGTCATCATGCTACTATATACTAAGATATCATCCAAGAAGATGATAACAAAATTATCCAAGTATGGACGAAATATGTCATTCATTAGACTCATGAAAGTGGCAAGTGCATTGGTGAGGCCAAAAGGCATCACAAGATACTCAAAGTGGACATACCTGGTTCAAAAGGCAATTTTGTACACATCCTTCTCTACAATTTAGATTTGATTGTAACCGCTCTGCAAGTCCAATTTGGTGAAGTATCTTGCTCCATGGAGTTGATCAAATAGGTCATCTATGCAAGGTAAGGGGTATTTGTTCTTCATTGTTTGCTGATTGAGACCTCAATAGTCAATGCACATGCGCATTATACCATCCTTCTTCTTCACAAACAAGATAGGAGCCCCATATGGTGATAGGCTAGGTTGGATGAACCCCTTCTACAGCATCTCCTCAATTTAAGTCATACACTCCTCCAACTCATAAGGTGATAGGCGATATGGGACCTTACAAGGAGGTGTCTTCCCCGGTAGTGTCTCAATTTTATGATCTACTCTCCTTTTTGGTGGTAATCTTGAGGGTAGATCATCGGGAAAGACATCTTGAAATTCATCCACCACAACCTTCAATTTCTCAAGAATTTTTCCATTGAGTTGTGCACTCTGGACTTCTCTTCTTAGACCCATGAAACATCTATTGGTCTTACAAACAGTTGCCGTCCCTATGACATATAGAGGCAGATCCTACCTGGGTGATTTTTCTTTAACCCCAATGATTGACCATTAGTGGGTTCTCACTACTTTCTTCCTCCAATCTACCATAGGGTTGTAATGCTCCATTCATGGCATGCCTAAGTTTGCATTGTAACGAGCTAATTGTATCACTCGTCACTCAATTGCTTCCTAATATTCTCCTATAGAGAGTGTGACCCATCTAAGTAATGATTTAATACTCTTTGTTTGCCCATTAGTCAACTCTACTTCTTCACTCTCATCTCTCTAGATCCATTCCCAATCTTATTGCAATAGAGTGAGATAAGAAATTCTTTGTTGCTCTCGGATTGATTAATACTCTCACTTGATTGCATTCTAGGACTCCATTCATGACAATCACTTGTGAGGTTTCCTTTCGGGATCTTTGCACATTAGTCTTCTTCTTTCCCTTGCTTCTCTTCTTCCTTATTGAGCCATAAGGCCATGAGGTACATTTACTGGCAATCTTTGTTTTCCAAAGTGTTTTCCACCTCCTCTTCTTCAATGCGCCTTTCCATGTTGTTCAAAGATTGCCTGTATGAAGGGCGAGGGCCTCTAGGGAAACACGTGCAATAGTTGGTATATATGTGCCCAATACAGCCACAATTATAGCAATGGCGTTGTTGTCCTTGAGTTCCTTCTCCTTGTGGGACTCCATCTCTTTGTTCTTCTACCCGTCCACGCTCCTTTTGAAGCGGTCGTACTCCTTGATCTCAAAATTGAGGATTGCCTAATTCCATCCGTATGGGTCCACCCATGTGTGGCATTTCTGCTCGATAATGTTGAGGTGGAACTACTCCTTCACCTCTACCCAATGCTCTTGCTATTCTTTGTGCGCAAGCAATGGCTTCAAATATTGTGCAAGGATTTTGCACCATGACTTCTTGGCAAATCCGCTCCTTCAACCCTTGTTTGAAATTGTTTAGAGCCCTTGTTGGACTCATGTCGGTTATTGCGACATGTAGATCCAGAAATGCCTCCACATACTCTTGTACGCTATTCTTTTGTCTCAATCCTCATAGTCGAGTTTGAGCCATCTGCACAGAATCCACAGACTGGAAATTCTTCAACAATCCTTCTTTCATTGATGTCCATGTCTCTTCTGCCTTCTCTCTGCCAACATGGATCATTCCAAAGCATCATACCATGCAAGGGATTTATCAGTCAAGTACCCACATGCAAACACACATGCAGCATACTCTGTGATCTCTGTTGAGAACAATTGGAAATATCAATTCATTCTCAAGATCCAATTTTCCACTACTCCCATCATACGCTGCCCTTTGTAATGCTCAATGTTGCAAGTCTTCTTCATCCGGAGTAGCAATGTGGCTTCATCGTTGATAGGGTTTATAGGCACAAGTGCCTCTCCAAGTACTTCAGTTGCAAGTACTGGGTTTTGAGATGGCTCTTCTTCTTGCATGGCTTGATTGTTCTTGAGGATCTGCACTTGACTTTGTAATGTCTCCATGGTCATCTTAATCTCTCAAAATTCATTCAACATCCCTTGCATTCCTTGCACCAGATCTTGCAATTGCGGATCCATGGTTCCTGCAACACTCAATTGCTAATGTCTACTTCAATATAGAGTCAATATGATCACTCTAGAAGGTGCACAAACTATCAAAACTACCATTGGGACCTTAGAAGCTATCACTCGTTGATAATACTCCTCACTAAAATTTCTAACCACAAAATCTCTAAACATCACTTTTGGTCTCACTACATAATGGATTTCTACTTGAGTGTTGAAAGGGAGAGGAATTGGGATATGCACATCCATATCATCATAGTAGAATGTAGATTGTCAAATCCCACTCTCTGTCATATATCACCATAGGTAGAATCACCGGGTTTGGTGAGTTCATCACCCTGTCCATGAATTCTATGCCAAAGTGATAAACTAGCGATACCCTCATTTGCTCATGCTGGATGTACATAACCTTGATGTGGAATGGATTTGGGAATGGGAAGCTAGGTGCGGGAAATTGTCCTCCCAGTGCATCCATCCCGTCCGCTCTCTAAAGTTCTTCTTAAGTCTAGCCATTACTCTATGTTCTCCACCTCAAATTACTCAGTTTCAGTAGTTCATGCTCTTCCAAGAGGGGTGATCCACTCTCTTGTACTAAGACACTCACTCTAATACCATTGTAATACTCTGAGGACAAGAGAAGAGAGAGAAACACAAATTACACACTCAACATTCGGTGCCCCAAAGGAGCACCTTCTCTTTATTATATAGACAAAGAGGATCTCCTCCAAGGAAGCTCCACCATAGGATTAGGCACATAGATAGGTGACATGTCAGCAAGATTTACCCTTGGATTACTTACTTGGATGGGCAACATGTTGGTCTAGGTCCTATCTTGTTGGTCAAACAAGCTTTGACTAGAGTGAATCTTTTAAGGAATCTTCTTGTAGGAGTATGAGAATCACGTGAGTAAGGTACTATAGGAAAGCTCTCGATAAGACAAACCAGGGAGGAGGGAAAGCCAGCCTTTCCTTTGTTGGGGGGGGGGGGGATTGCACATTTTCAAGGCCTAATTCGTCTATTTAGCCCTTTGAAATTGCCTTCAAAGATTTTAGGTATATTTCAGTTCCTACTCTATTAGTAGAAGTCCCCTTTTGGTGATACCTCTTTCTGATCTGTTAAGTCCATCATGTGTAACATCCTCCCGGATAATACCAAACCAATTCTCACATTTAAATCATATGTCTAGCTATTAGTTCTAAGGTTCTCAAGTTTATTTTGGTTTCTACTCTATTTGAAGAAGTACTCTTTTGGTAATACTTCTATCTAATATATTTTGACCATCATGTTTAACCATCATGTATATTGTATTGTATACATCATCATGTATACCATCATGTATATTAACCATCATGTATGACCATCATGTATATTTTGACCATCATTCTAGATGTTACCAAACCGAATTTCACATCTAGATCATATGGCTAGCTCTTGGTATTACAATTACAATTCGTTATAAAGTGAGAGAAGAAAAAAGAAAAAAAAAATTGAGAAGAAAGAAAGATAGTGAGGGGTTAAGATGGGGAAACTTCCAGTTTTTTTTGGCAAGGATAGAGAAGATGTGGAGGCCTTTGTGAGAGACTTCAAGAGAGCTTGCATAGGAAATAATGAGAGGAGGAAGCATGAGTGGGCCTCATTATTACCAGATTTCTTTGAGGATGCAGCACTTACATGGTATGAGATAGAATACCAAAAGAGAGAGAGGAGAGATGGGCAAGAAGAGTCTTGGGAGAGTTTGACTTCAACACTCATTGACAACTTCCTTCTAGATGAGATTTATGAGAGATTGATGAGTGAAGTTACCTTTCTCAAGCAAGGAGATGGAGAGAAAGTGAGAGTCTATGTGGAAAGAGTGGAAAAGTTAGAGTCCAGATTTCGCATATATTGAGGAAGGGTGGGGATGATATGGAGACTACTATGATTGGCATAGGGGTTGTGCTCACCAATAATTTGTGGGAGGGTTGAGACCAAAAATTAGAAGCAAGGTGAGATATGAGAAACCTTCTTCCAAGGTTGAAGCTATCAAGATCACAATTTGTATGGAGGAGAGTTTGGAAGGGGATGAGAGTGATTTGGTGAAGAAGGAGGTTGTGCATCCTCCTCAAGGGTACAAGTATGGTGGAACTTCTGATACTTTGGTGGCAAGGGTTGCACCAAAAGTAGTAGTTGCTCTAGTTCTTGCACTTCCACCAAAGGATCCACTTCAAACCATCATAGAACAACTTGCAGATCTCAAAATCAATGTGGTGCAACTATGGGAGAAGAGAGAGGTGAATCAGAATGTAGGGAGTGGGCCTAGGAGTTATGGAAACTATCCATATAGAGGAGGCCAACCAGCCAACAATTTGGATGATAGAAATTGTTTTGGTTGTGGAAGAAGACGCTCTATCCAAAGGAATTGCCCAAATTCTACTTACCATGGAGGAAGGGGTTATGAGGAAGCCAATAGAGGGAAAGAGGGAGGTAGTGAAACCCAAGTGGCTCCTAATCCAAAAATAGAGATAGCATCCATAGATGTTGTTGAGAGCAAGTATGAGAAAGGAGAGTGCTCAAACTCCAAGGGTCTTAATTTGGAGCTTTTGGCACAAGAGAAGAAGAGAGCTCGTTTTGCAAAGGATGTTCACTCTTTTCAAGGATTTACTCAAAGAAAAGATACTCCTAAGTCTACTGGAGCACTTGCATCTCAACACCATCAACAACAAAGACTCCAAGGAAAAAATTGGGAATGGAGGATTTCTTGCTTTCAAAGCAATAGTGGAATTACAATGTGTTGGAGGATGTTGGTAGCCACAATGCTAACATCACAATGGGCCAAATTGATTGCTTTGAACCCTACTTTGAGAAAGGAGCTTAGAGGTGGTTTGAGTTCTACAAGGAGCAAGAGGAAGAAGAAGACAAAAACTCCAATATCAATGGGGGTGGTGGATGCCAAGCCAGCACCATAGGAGGCTTGTGAATATACCTCCAAGATTGATGTGAGAGTGAATGGTCACAACATCAAGGATGCATTAATTGATGGAGGATCAGCAGTGAATGCCATGTTAGAAAGGTTGATGAAGAAGTTGGGTATGATACCCTCAAGACTTTCAACATTTGTGGTGAGTATGGCAAACAAGCAACAAGTTCAACTAGTAGGGGTGATGGATAAGGTGGTGTATTCAGTTATGGGAGTTCAAAATCTTATGACTTTCCAAGTCTTGAAGGATTCAAGCTATGACTTACTTCTTGGAAAGCCATGGTTGAGAGCAGCATGCACAATTGATTGATGGCACAAAGGGTACTTGGGGATTGGGCCATCAAACCATAGAATCACAGATCTTGTAACTAACACCACCAACACTTCACATTCTGATATACCATCTTCTGATTATTGGGAATCAGATTCTAAAGAAGGAGCTTCAGGTGTGGACACAAGCATGGAAGAGAAGACTTCCAAGAGAAGGATGAATCTGAATCTGATTTAGATGTATATCTTTTGTGTGCTATGGATTTTTCACCTAAGCCAAAGGTTTTGAAGGACCTTGATAAATCACCATTGACACTTGAGCTACCCTCAAATATGGTCCAAATGTTACCAAGGAAGAGAAGGTGAGATTTGAGTTTATTTTCTGCAAGTTCATCCATGTGTTTGCTTTTAGTTACAAAGATTTGAAGGAAGTCACCTTAGAGGAGCACAAGATAGAGGTGGAGTCACATGCAAGACCAATCCACCAAAAGCAACGTCGCATTAGCCCACCAATATCTTTGGTTGTGAATGAGGAGATTGATAAGCTCAAGGAAGCCGGATTTATCTTTGAGGTAGAGAATTCAGAATGGGTGTCTCCAATTGTCATTCTGAAGAAAAAGAATGGCAAATTGTGGGTATGTGTGTATTACAAGAAGCTCAATGCTGCTACCAAGAAGGACTACTACCCATTGTCATTCATTGATGAGATCTTGGAGGAGGTTGCAGGTCATGAGAGGTACAATTTTGGAGAGGGTTATAGTGGATTTAACCAAATCAAGGTTGCACCAGACCATCAACAATGCACCACATTCACCACATCTTGAGGAACTTACACTTTCAAGGTCATGCCTTTTAGGCTTTGCAATGCTCCAACCACATTCCAATGGTTCATGAACAAGGTATTTTAACCTTTCATTGGGAAATTTTTGAGAGACTTCATTGATGACTTTTGTGTCTATGGGAGCAAGGAGGAGCACTTTGAGCACCTAATCAAGGTCTTGCAACGCTTGGATGAGGCAAATGCATCACTCAACCCAAAGAAGTGCATTTTTAGATGTGAAGAAGGTCTAATTTTGAGGCACATCATCTCCAAGGATGGAATAGCAGTTGATCCTAAGAAGGTGAGGAAAATCTCAAACCTTCCATTCCCTTCAAGCTTGACAAAGTTAAGCCAATTCTTGGGGATGGTTGGGTACTATAGGAGGTTCATCTTCTCATTTTCCAACAAGGCTTATGCATTGACCATCTATATGAAGAAGGGTGTAGATTACATGGTGATTTTGGAGGACAAGGAGGCTCTCAAAGCTTTTGAGGAGCTCAAGCAATCCCTTGTTGTAGCTCCAATTCTTGCTAAACTTGATTGGAGTAAGCCTTTCATCCTATACACTGATGCTTCTAATGTAGCTATAAGATGCACTTTAGTCAATTAGACCAAGATGTGCATGATCATCCAATAGCTTATGCTAGTAGGCAGATGGTTTCAACAGAAAAGAACTACTCTATCACGGAGAGAGAAGGGTTCGTAGTGATCTTTGGTCTCAAGAATTTTAGACACTACTTGATTGGAAGGAAAGCCACCATTGTCATAGATCACAAGGCTTTGAAGTACATCTTCAACAAGCCTAATGTTGAAGGGAGATTAGCAAGGTGGATGATACTCTTGTCTGAGTATGACTACACCATTGAGGATAGGCCAGGAAAGAAGCATGCAAATGCTGATTTGTTATCTAGAGCCTATGATCATGATGGAGATGAGCTTGTGGATGATTCCTTCCCGGATGAGAAGCTCATGACAATCTCAGTCACTCAAGCGGTTCCAATGGAGTACAAGGAGATTGTGGATTTTGTGACAAGAGGTAACTATCCAGAAGGGATGCATGCTAGGGAGAGGAAGGCCCTTACAGCAATATCTAGACCTTACACAATGGTGGAGGATATTCTTTTTCACCAAGGATCAAATGGTCTACTTTGAAGAGCAGTGGGTAAGGAAGAGGCTATCCTACTCATAAAGGAGTTTCATGAATGTCTAGTATGTGGAGGACACCTTGAAAGGTGATAGCTTTCAAGATTCTACATGCAGGTTACCATTAGAGAGGGATTTTCAAGGATTGTCTTGATTATTGCAAAACTTGTCATGTTTGTCAAGCTTTTGCTAGAAAGTCTATTTCCACTCCACCTCTTGGATCAATTCCATTGCTAGGACCTTTGGAGAAGTGGAGAATTGATTTAGTAGGTCCTCTGAATAGAACCCCAAGGAACAATAGGTACATTGTGATAACATTACTAAGTGGGTTGAGGCTAGACCATTGAGAGATAAAAATGAAGATGAAGTTGGTAGATTTCTATATGAATGCATTATCACTAGGTTTGGATGCACTTTGGAGTTGGTTTCTGATAGAGTAGGAGAGTTTACAGGGAGCATCACTACCACCATGCTATGACATTTCTCTATCACACATAGAGTAACTACATCCTATAAGCCAAATTCCAATGGCTTGGCAGAGAGAACCAATCAGACCTTGTGCATGATGTTGGCCAAAGATTCAAAAATGGAAGGGGCTAAACATCACTAGGACAAGAGGATTCATGCAGTTTTGTGGGAGTATAGGACAACCATGTAGACTTCCACCGTATATTCTCCATTTCAATTGGTATATGGTATTGAGTCTACCTTTCTTATTCACTGTAGTCTTCCTACCTTCCAAAGCATTCATAGGAGATTCAAGAAAGCACAAGGAGGTGATGCAAAGAAGTCAAGGAAAGATCAACTCATGGAATTGGAAGAGGCAAAAGTAGTTGCTATGGTTTGAGTGGAGCAAGCCCAAAGGAAATAGAAGGAGAACTATGACAAGAGGCAAGGCAAGAAGAAGATGGAGCCTTTCAAAGAAGGTGATTGTGTAATGTTGTTTGACTTTATTCGCTTCAAGAGAGTGAAAAATAAGTTTTTGCCTAAGTACTTTGGACCTTTCATAGTGGAGTGTAATACTCCGAGGACAAGAGAAGAGAGAAAACACATATTGCACTCTCAAACATTCGATGCCCCAAGGGAGCACCTTCTCTTTATTATATAGACAAAGAGGATCTCCTCCAAGGAAGCTCCACCATAGGATTAGGGACACAGATAGGTGACATGTCAGCAAGCTCCACCCTTGGATTACTTACTTGGATGGGTGACCTGTCTGGTCCTGTCTGATTGGTCAAATAAGCTTTGACAAGAGGGAATCTTTTAGGGAATCTTCTTGTAGGAATCTCAGAATCACATGAGTAAGGTACCATTGGAAAGCTCTCGACGAGACAAAGCAAGGCACATTTTTGAGGCCTAATTCATCCATTTAGGCCTCCAAAATTGCCTTCAAAGATTTCAGGCATATTTTGGTTCCTACTCTATTAGTAGAAGTCCTCTTTTGGTGATACCTCTTTCTGATCTGCTTAGTCCATCATGTGTAACATCCTTCTAGATGTTACCAAACCAATTCTCACTTTTAAATCATATGTCTAGCTATTGGTTCTAAGGTTCTCAAGTCTATTTTGGTTTCTGCCCTATTAGTAGAAGTACTCTTTTGGTGATACTTCTATCTGATCTATTTTGACCATCATGTATAACATCATTCCAGATGTTACCAAACCGAATTTCACATTGAGATCATAAGGCTAACCCTTGGTATTACATGGAGAAGGTGTGGAGCAATTACACCTATGATCTCAAGGAGTTGGGAGGAAGACACTTGGATAGGATTAACCATAATAAGTTGAAGATGTATCATAAAAGGTAGAGAGACCTTCACTTTGAGGACAAAGTGAAAACTTAGTCCGGGGGTAAATGTAACACACATTTGTGCATGTGTGCGGTATTATGATATTTAGCTTAGTATTACAAGTACTTGAGAGATATTATTTATATAGAGATAAAGGATGGTTCTACATTAGTCATGACTAGTTAAAGTTAGTCATAGCTAAGATAGAGGAGACCTTACTTTAGAGGAAGTCTAAAAAAGATGAGCACCACTATGTTGGATTCTAGTGTGTTGACTTGGTATTATTCCTAGGTGTTTGGCTTTGAGGAAAGAGTTGAGAACTCTTGGGCTTGCAAGTCTTTTTGTTTTGGATTCTTCTATAGTCCAAGGATAGCACATGTGAAGAAATCCTTGACTTAGTGGTTGGGTCAAGATAAGAACACATGCTTAGTGGAATATACCCATGTGGATGGATATTCCTTTATAATTTTTTACTTTACTTGACTTTTAGCCTAGTAACTTGAGTTACTCTAGTAATTAGTAACTTTGGTACGTAACTATTTCACAAGTATATAAAGTAGGGGTGAGGAGGTACTCATCATCCTTTCAATTGCAACTATCTCTCTCTCTAATTGAGTTCTCTAGTGAGCAATTCCTTGAGTCTTGGAGTGTTAGCCTTGGAGGAGTACGATGGAGTTGGAGTTCCTTGCCTTCTTAGTCCATGGTGCGCTACCATAATAGCCATCAATGGTTCATCTTGAGTGAGAGACAAGCTGGCTCACAGGGCAGTATTGTCAAGGATCAATGCATGGCATTGGGTGTCCTCCTGGCGCCCCACGAGGGGTGACTATCCTTGCATGCCTTTGGGAGTCCCCGAGCTGCCTAGTGGTGGCAACAAGTAGCGCCTAATGGCACTTGTTGCTTTCTTCCTGTTTGCGGGTGGCTACAAGTGGCACCCATTGTCTTGAGTCCTTATGATTGAGGTTTAAGGTAATTTTCTTGGTGGGTTTTGTAGGTCCTTCCATGTACGGAGTTTTTGAGTTCTTGGGACAAGGTCTCTTGCACAAGTTTGGTAAGAGGGAGGCAATTTCAATTGACCATAGATATAGTTAGAGATGCACTTGCCATGCCAAGGGGGAGAACACCAAGATAGAGGACAGTTCCTTACACAATTGTTTCAGATTGGTTTCCACAAAGGGACAAGGTTGCAAAAAGATACCTTGCAAGGCAATGTGTGTATCTTGCATTTAGAGCTTTCTTCCAGTTGATGGGTGCACTTGTTGTTGCACCCACTAGTAGGCCCAAGATTGTACATGGGCATTTGGTAATCAACACCAAGACCAAGTTGAGGAGATTTGGTGTGGAGGATTATGATTGGGGAGAGTTAGCATTTAGAGCTATCATTACAAAGGTGGGGAGTTTCCAAAGCCAATTGAGGAGTCCTAATGAGCATAGGTTCAGGGTCACCTTCTTTGGGCAGATACTCACTCATCTCTTTGTGGAGGGAGGTTTCATTCCAGAGGAGGACGTGATGTACCTGAGTGATGGAGAGGAAGAGATTATACATGAGGAAGAGCATGATGATGATCATGAGGATGCAAATAGCTTGGATGAGGACGAGACTACTAATGATGGGGAGGATGAGGGAGAGGATGAGAATAGTGAGTGATTGATTAGGTTTAAGTTTTGTCATATATATACTTATTTATTTATTTATTTATTTATTTATTTTTATTTTTATGTTGAAAACATACAAAGTTTTTTTGTATATACCATTACCGGATTTAATAAATGAGTTCATTTAAGAAGCTTGAATTAATAAACTTGTGAACTTGTGCATTTTTGAAATTCTAATATGAATTTGTACTTGATGGGTAACTAAATGTACCACTTGTGAATAGGTGTTCAACAGACATGTGTTGAGACAAAGCCCTTACCCTTTTTTGAGATAGCTTCTTCCCCTTCACCACTTTCTCTATCTATAGAGGGGATTGGTGACTCCATGCATTTCAGAGTACCTTCACCTCCTTCTTGTTCTGTTGACATCACTTGTATTTTAGATGATTGTGTTTAGGTGGCTGAGTGTAGAGAGAGAAATCTCCTTGAGCATGAGAGTAGATTGGAGAGTGCAGAGGAGAGAGAGATTAGTGCTTGAGTGCAAGAGTAGATTGGAGAGTGTAGAGTAGAGGGAGATATATATATATATATATATATATTAGTGCTAGAGCAAGAGAGACTCCTTTATGAGTGAGAGGATTTACTTGCTGCAAAGGAAGAGAGATATCTGACCTTGCTTACTTTTGAGATGGAGAGAGAGCAAAGATTAGCTGACTTGGACTTGGACATACTAGGTGCCAATGCCATGGCGGAGGGTTATAGGATCTAGTTACAAGAGTTAGCATATGCTATAGAGAGGTGCGAGAGAGCACATGTTTAGATAGAGGAGAGTGAGAGTAGTCTAGCTCAGATGAGGGCTTGTGTGGCTTATCTTGGACCAAGACTACGTACTATTGCTCGCCAGACCCATACTCGTCATGAGATGCAGACCTAGACTGATGCCACCCATGTGCTACCTCATAGTGTGGAGACTCAAGGCACTCAGATTGAGTTTAGAGAGAAGATTTGTCTATCAGGAGAGTATATTCCACATATCCTCTTCCCAGGCTTCCCAGGCTTCCTATAGAAGAAGATTATTATTGTGGATGTTACTTCTTTGGTATCATTATGGATTTGTGGTGCTATTGATTTTTGTGCATGGGAGAGCGGGACAACTAGGCATGGCTGGTGCTCTCACACACAGTTTGGGTTTGGAGTGTGGGTAGCCCATCCTAGTGTTAGCAATTCCATCCAGTTCTATTTGCTACACTTTGAGGTTATCTTGTGGATAGATCTTACTCTAGATGGAGTGGAGTGGTTGCTATAGAGCATTTGGCAGTGGTCCAATTTCCCAAAGGGAATTCACACCAAGTCTTGCCTCATGGCCTGTTTGTGTTTTGTAGATATCCAACAAGATTTTGATTTCAGAGGACTTAGAGTTAGATCATAGGAGCATCTTACTTCATTAGGTTTACCTCTTTGTGATCTTTTGATCATAGATAGTTATGCACACTCTTATTATAGGAACCATCCACATGGTGCTATCCACGCTACCCACTTCCGTCCTTATAGGGTAGAGAGAGCATCATACACTTGGTCTTTTGATCCTTTGATGAGTGCTTTGGACAGATTTGTCCATGACGATAGGCCTGCTGTTAGTTGGGCAGAAGAGGAGTGGACATCATGTAGACTGAGTTCTTATAATAGTCACCTATATTCTCTTCTTGCTAGCGGTATTAAGCACCAAGACTTAGATGAGAGCAAGTGGTCCCTATGGTGGTCATTGAGTCCATTTAGGATTCAACATCATGTATACCGTCATAGAGTTGAGGACGTAATAGTAGCACTTAGACACCATGATGCATCTCCCTCCCCTTCTTCACCTTCTCCTCTACCATAGTCATAGGTTAAGGTTTTATTGGCTCCCTATTTATATACATTTTTTGTTCATTTATCCACATGTATACATATATCTTTTATACTCATATATATTTTAGTTTACACTTGTAAAACTCTCATATTTTTGTCTAACTCTCATATTTTCATGTGCTATATACTCAATTGTGCCTTGTGCATCAAATAAGGCATCACGTGGCACCTATGTGCACCACCCACATCACGAGTCACCACACGTAACCCATTACGGGTGTCACTCAATGCCAACGAGTGTCAATGTGCGTTGACAAGCACCATCAATTAAAAGTGAGCACCTACGAGCACCTACAAGTGCCCATGGGTGCTTTTGAGCACCAATAAGCACTGACAAGTGCTAGCTGGCCTTAATTCAACAAAGTGTGGCATTGAGCGATGACTAGCAGTGGCAAAAAGAGTTTATAGGCGGCACTAAGTGGCAACTCGTGGCATCTTGGGCCGACTAGGTGCAGTGAAGAAAAAACATGGAAAGAATTGAGTAATATAAGGAGCGGCACTGAGTGGTAACAAGCGGCATCTAGTAGATACTAGCAGCATTTATCAAGTTTCTATAACTCATCTTTATTATAATCATAATAAAGGTATAATAATCATGTTGGTATACTATTTTCTATCTCTATTAGTAGAGTATGATGGACATTGAACCTGAGTGAGCACTTTGAAATAGTTACTTATTTCCTTGGGAGTTTTCCCTACCTGTATGAGACTCATTTTGATTTCATGAGTGCACTTTGATTCCAAACTCTTCTCCTTAATTTTGTGTTTTTCTGCCCTAGCTTTCCTTTTATATGCGCTCAATTTTTCTCTCAATTTTAATTTTCATTTTCTCTGTCTCTAATCTAACATGCTTTGCTTCCATTCTCATCATTGTTTTCTCTCTTTTCTTCATGTTGGTAGCTTCTAGTTCAGCTAGTCGTAACCTCTCCTTGGATTCTATAGTATATGCCTTCAACATGGTAATTTTTGCTAAATCATGAGACAATGACATACTAGGTGAGAACTTGGGTACCTTACTTGCTGATATTCCACCTTTCCTCCTCTTTGGGTCACAATCCCCTTCTTGGTCAACAAAAGCACACTTGGATCCATCCCTTGTAGAAGTTAAAGGCGGTGGTGTAATGAAAGGCGAGTCCTCGATCGGTGGAACAAATAGAGACTCATCCTCGAGTGATAGGATTCCATTGTCCATGCCACTTGGTATACTTTCCACCCCTTGGGTGTTTGCAACCAACTAGGGACCTGAGTTAAGGAGCACCACCTATGGAGGAGATGGGAATTGCGAGCACTCTTGTGCACCTTCATGGACCTCCTCTTTGCCAGCCCCGCAAATCTTGCTCAAATCGGGATTAAAATCTCTTAAACTTAACATTGCAGGTGGACTTATGTTTGCTCTGGTCCCAAACATGGCTTCCATTCTTGAAAAATGTGGGCACATTCTATTCAATTTATCTTCTATAGTTCTCCACCCTTTGCCACATTCCACCTCCGTGAGACCTTCTCCAGTAGACTTGTTCTTAAGCTCTCTAGTTTCTTTGTATAGTGTCATGTACCGCAACCATTTCTTGTAAAGCTTGTCACTTGTCATAGAAGTAGGAAATCCTTGTCCCTCCCGAATCAAAAAGGTTTCAATGAATGCAATTGATTTTTGAATGTGTTTTTTGCAATTCCCACCATGAATCTATGCAATTGCTTGAGGTACTCCAAGTAATCCAGTATTTGGCTATAATGGTGCGTTGCCATGCAAAATTGTTCATCCTCCTTTGTTTTGCTCGGCAGGGAAGAAGCAATCCTCAACCGGTCTCCAAATTTCCCTAATGGTTGTTGAGGTTGCAAATCCAAAGATGACTCTATAGGTCCTGGATTAGCGTTTAAAAGTGAGTCTCCTACATTAAAACAAGGTACTTGATCTCGCATTGCAAAAAATTTGTTGCACTCCCGGCATAAAATTCCTTGACCCCTAATCAATTTCTTGGATGCCGCACGGCGGCGCTGATCATTTTGCACACCAATGCAAAACAACACAATGCAAAACTACAAAACTGCCGTTAGTTGCTTGACAACTCGCACATTTGCTCAAGAGTGTGGTGAATTTGAGTTTAGAATTTTGAATTGTTGAGGGGGTGCATTTTGGATCTTGAATACGCAAACCAAATCATAAATCATATTTGACTCATCTAATCACGTGGCCACACTCTTGAGAAAACACTTCACTTTGTCTGGCAATCATTTATTTAGTTATGGCATTCCTAAACATCAGTAACATAGGGTTTGATTTTTATAAATGAATGCAATTTGGATAAAATATACCATAACTGAATTTATAGAGCATTCAGTTATTACAATCTCGTTACAGAGTTCACTAAAAATTATTACGAAGTTTGTTAAGAATCACTCAGACATCCGTGAAATCTATTTCTAAAACCTCCTAACATGTTACGGATTTTTATAAGTACGCGCAAATAACCCATAAATTCGGCTTTTGAAACTCCCCAATACTTCTGTACATGAAAGTGCTCTAAACCCCGGCGGGTTTAGAGCACTTATTCATGTTCATCTGCTCACCCCGGACTTACACTAGCATCTTGACATGTCGTTCGAAGAGTCCTCTTGAGTCCGGACCCTCCATTAAATAACCTAATCCAATAAGTGGTGTGATTTCTATTCGAGCAAACTTCTAACATACAACTGTTCACTTTCTGCAGGAACAAATGAAGCAGATGTTGAAATGATCTTTCCTCATGTTCCAAATAGCAGGACCTCAAATAGTGATGGGCACTGGTAAGAGGCCCCATCAACAAATTTGTCATCTCACTCCCGGGGGAGGAGCAATTGCAGGACTTCGTCCAAAATTGAACGAAGACACAGCTACTTTACAGACACAAGTAACGCCACATATGTGCAACGAACGTTAAGCATGTCCTGAATGAGGGAAGAAGGCGACCGGCTCAGAAATATCCTGAATTATTGGGAGAGATCCTTTCCCTCCCACGCCTGGAGTGCCACAAGTGACTCAGGTATCAAACTACGTTTTGCTTTGCTATTTTATTTCAACTGAATTTGCGCGTGTACCCTACAACTTTGTATAATCCACATCCCCCGCACGTATTACCCTGCTTGTAAGAGTGTGGATGAAATTACTGAAATCAGATTCTTATGATAAGATAACTTTCACCTAATTGGTAAAAACTATCTTACTGGATGGCAATTTCTTTTTATTAAATTCTCAGGGTATCCTTTATAACGCGGAATCTGGATTCCAACAAAAATTCCATTTTTGAGGATCAGAGATGTGACACAGTAGAGAAAAACGGCCAGTTTTTCTTCTAATGACTATATAATTTTTGAGAATTTGATTTCCGTAGCTGTACAAGATCGATCAACGTTCAACATATGTAGAAATCATTTCCAAGAAAAAGAAATGGCGAGAACCCAGCTGTGACAACGAGCTTCCCATTATGAAAACGAGTTTTTCAGGATGAGTTTTCGTATGTCAGTTCCGATAATTCTGTCCGTTTGCAATTATCGATAACCTTTAATCATGAATTAATATCCCCCAGTTTGTTTATCCAAAGACAATCCTTGAATAAAAACACGGAAACTATCAATCCCTGGAAAGGTGTCCTCGACTGAATTTTATGTCACCTGCAATCCATCGGCTAATAAGGATCTTTTAAAACAACTCCTACGCACCGCCTTCTGTACAGTACATGGAACCCGGCTATAAATCCGGTACATAAACTCTTTACACTTCCATTGGATTTGAAACAGAAACGCAACGATGATCACCAATCATTACTTGTGGCTGCTATGTTCTGTAGTTCTTACAAGAAGTTCTGCAGAGATGGACTTGACTCTAGTCAAGTCCATCTAGCCAAGTGCCAAGTTTAGTGTTAAGTCGATCTCTCCAACTTCTAATCTTTTGATGACATTACAGGGTAACGGGGTCACCAATTACTGTAGGGGCGTTCTTCTTGCTGGACGATAAAAGCATTTAAAGTAGTTTGTCTTTCTCTCCTGAAGAATGGTCAAGATTGATTGTCTGTTTGGTCGAGAAATTTGATCTTTGACCATAGAATTCTCAGAGACGATTCCGAGAGGTCTGAAGATTCAATTGAGTAGTAATACTGGTTCTTTGTAAACCAGTAAACGTGACCCAGCTCATATTGATTCTACCTTCTTGCTTTTCATTCGCTTTTCCGTTGCCTTCCCAACGACGCCATGGATGACATCATGACTGTGTGCATATATTCTCAAGCGAACATCCTAATCCATCCACATCCAGGCACTGATCTACAGTCCTCGTTAACCATGAATGGGCGGCCACGAGTTTTGATTCATAACGTGGTTGGTATTATTTGATTCCTCTTATCGATACTATTGGGGCTTAGCCCCATCTTTTCCTTGTAAGGCTTGATGGGGCCCTTCTTGTTATCCTACGCGGTCGCCTCTTTCATTCTTCTTTCTTTTTCAAAGATGGAACGCAACTGTATTCGTCGTGTCTGGTCTTCTACGGGTGAATTGTATGTCTTCTCTAAGTCGATCGGCACCGATACATACAGCAGATGAGTTGCTTTATATTGAGATGAATTGAAGCTGATGTCACGCCGTATCTTTATTGATTTAGATACAGTATGAACTTCTCTTTCCCGTGATTTGAACAATCATCGTCACTGTCCTGATAGTCATCAGTGGAGATTAGGCCAGCCTGTGGACGTTCACGTCGATCCATTCACGCCGTACCAAAGTCAAAACGGTTGATGGTTTCTGTCGGAAAATGTATCCTGAGAATCGTCATGGCATCTGAAAGTGATCGCTGGATTTACGTACAGTTATCCTAACAACTACAGTACTCTCGAGTACGTGTCATGATCAGCAAGGTGTCCACTTCTCTCCTTTCAATGTCAGAAAAGTTTCATCTCCTTCAATTCAGATCCGATATCATGTCATTGAAGACTTATAGGAAACCAGGCAGACCAATGCAGTACGGAGTGGTTACTGTTCTACTTACCTCGATTTCACGACCAGTCTGTATCTTTCCTTAAAGTAGTTTCTTTCTGTCCTGCCTCCTTCAACTTCAAGACAGGCAACATTACAGTTTTCCAATGACGAGTTTGCTGCGGTACGTGGAAACATCTTACCTCCGAAGAAACTAGGTAAGTTTAGAGTGTCATCCCCACAGAGTGCACATTCTTCTTGAACTAGGACACCTAGAATCTCCCAAGTGCGAGCCATGCTACTGATATGGCAGTCATTTTCTTTACAGATTCTTCACTGGACAAACCTAGAGGCATGAAAAGTTTATGGTCACCGGCGATGTGTGATGTCTCCCATTGGATTTCCGTGGTGAAGCAGTTTCACTTTATATTCTGTTGCTTGAGCTTCACCATCACTTGACTGCACAGAGAATATATAGCCCTTCTAGGCATTGGACTTGAGATAAGACACAGACCTCTTGATATAAAAGTGCTCATGATCAGTAGTATTTTGACCGGGTTGTTATAATCCACACACGAAATGGTGAAGGAGAGGGACGATGTCGATGATCCCTCTGTCTTCCAGAACCCCATTTGGATGTAAGTCTCCTCCTTAAGATCTGTGTGTGTGTGTGTGTGTGTGTGAGAGAGAGAGAGAGAGATCATGGTTTCTTTCTTCAAGATCATTTCATGTGCTCTTCTCTGGATGGGCTGAGAACTGCTGGAACAATTCCTTCTTTCCACGATCAAGACCTCGGATGGCATTTGTAAGCATGATGAGATTGTATTTGCAGATTTTGAAATAGAAGCCACAATATACCCAATATAGCATTCAATATCTCTGTCAGAAAGAAGACAACATTCACCGCTAACGACGTCTCGATGATACGTCTATCTTCCGAGGCTAGGACATTTTGCTTCTTTTCTTCTTCAGATTATGAATGTAATCTGGTGGAACTGCATCTCCAGCCGTGCAGTTGTAGTCACGAGTTGGCTTCCTTCAATCTTACGGGTGTCCGATAGTCAAATCACTTACTGATCGTATTAGAGTAGTTCCCGATTCGACTTTTAAGGGCAGGAGAAATCCTTGTTGATGTCAAAGATGCCGTGCTTGCGGTGGTGCTTTCGTGAAGGAAGTTGTTTACTCTTTTCGAATGTCTTTGAGCTTTATCGGGTCCACGTTCGTCTCGCTCTCGTCCACTAGTCTGCCGAAAAGAATCGCCTGAGTTGAAGGAGCAGATGCTTAGCAGTCCTAGATGGAATATCTGTGTCATTAGCTAGCTGCCCACAGCAACAAGAACTACCCAATGGCCTTCAAAAGCCGCCAACCAATACGGTCGAGATGCTGAAATATCCATACAATTGTACTCTTTGACCTGAGTACAATCGTTTAGTGACCTGATCTCTTTAAGTTAGGTGCTTAAATTAAGTGTATAACTTTCAATCGAACGGCTTCTGTGCACCGTTACTCGTAAATACATCTTCTTCTTTCTGTTTCAAGTAACCGTCAGAAACATCTTGAGATAAAGTTGTCGATTCCTATTGACCATCGTTTGTTTATAAGTTAGCAGCTAAAACGTGCTGCTCAATTACAACTCTCTTTGCCCATCCAGACGGATCTTCGCACTTGCTTGATAGTTTTCTCTCATAATCCTCCACGTGTCTGACGCCGATCAATCAAGACAAACCTTCCACTTGGAGAAACATCGCCCTTCAACACCTAAAATATGCAGCGGAAGGATTCCATCTTATAGTAATACCCGAACGAAGAGAAGAATCTGTGGCAGTCTAGAGAGGGCTGCCGCAGGGCTGGCAAGAACTGCCAGGAGAAGTGGAAGAGCCTAGTAGACCTGTTTACTCCAGTAGGATCAAGAGCCATGCGTGTGAACTTCTCACATATCTACAAGGGTCATGGTAGTGATCGTTTAAACGGCACGAGAAACTCATTCTTCTCTCGATGTCACTAGTTTCCATCGTCAATGGAAGAATTCTTTCTTCCACTCGTCTTCAGTATGGTATTCTGTCTTCCACTCCCTAGAGTTCCGGTCAGATGTACTTTTCGGGTTGTCTGGTCGTCGGGCGAGAGATCCAACCTTAGACCCGATAAAGGCGATTGATTCAGGTTGTGGATAGAGCAGGCCAGACCATACATACGTGCCGTGTGGGGACTTACTCTAAATGATTGAAGATAGAAGGCATTCAGTCGTAGCACGACTGAAAGAGAAAGTACCCACTGCGTGTTTTGACTTTTAAACCCTCGTCCAGAAAAAAGCATTCGCAACTTTGTCTCAGTTGGCCATGCCTGTAAGTGATACTGATCACGAGTTCATCTACTAGAAGGACATTGCTAACTGTGGTACAAAACTGGAATACAAGTTCAGCAAAAGAAATTTATTCACCAACTCCTGTTAACATTGCGGCTGATCTCATCCTACGACATGCACCTTATGAACTTGTCAACGTAGCTTGTACCAAAAAGAAAGACCCACTACTCTATGGACTACGCTCTCAAGACGAATGTGGCTAATTATAACGTTGATATAACGATGATTGATCTTTCCAGACTTTTTACATGAAATCACACACGAGGCTACGGCCAAGCTTTGCATCCGAGCTTGCTCTCTCCTTGACAGTTGTTTCACTGTAACTGGACTTTCTCTACTCCGGGTCAGACTAAGCGTTTACAGTGTACCGACTCACACTCAATCTAGTCACGATCTGACGGGAAAATGAAGAAGAGTGTTCCTTTTTCACGGTGACTAACTGTATGCTCAGTCAGTCCCTCGCACTTAGTCCTGTATAGCAGTGTAGGTGATCTTAGACAGATTCCTACTCGATGCAATAGCCTTACACAGAAGGCTACTTGAGAACAAAGAATGATACAAGTTCTTTCCTCCAGATTTTTGACACCACCTTCAAGCTTCTCCTCAAAATCCACTAGATTATTTCCACTTAAGTGCATCGAGAGCAGCTTTGTGTAGATCGTCACTGCCAGCAGCCACTACTTCCATTCCCGCCTCATCTGGTCAAGGTAGAAGAATGAATTCAGTGTTTCTGTACGGGGGGCATTCAATACATGAAACCTCTGACTATATGCTTTTGCGATGGGGAAGTAGACAAGCCCCAAATTTGATAAGCCCCAGCATACGCACAATTCGAGATAACATAAGTGAACTATCAGACTAAGTGATGGTGGGCATTTCTTTAATCGGACTAAACTACGTTAGCTTACCACAAGATGGATAATCGGCATTGGGCCAGAATCTTAATCGTTCTCCGGCCCAGTCAGTTATTGTGCCTCCTGCACCTTCAATCACTGGAACTAAGGCCAGGAAGTCATATGGCTGCCACGAAGATAACGTTCACATATTAAAACTCGATATTTTACAAAACTAGGAAAAGCAGGTATTCCTTTTACTCATAAGTCCATAAGGAGGAACGTTGCCAGAGAAGGTGAAAAGGCATACCTTGAGTCCCGATTCTACTACCAGGTCTACATGCCCGGCAGCAAGAAGCCCATAAGCATAGCAATCGCAACCGTAGAGAGGTATCTTCACCTGTATCCAAATTTCGTGCATGCACCAGGAGTAGGTAAAGAACGCACTAGAGCAGCTTACAACCGGACTTTGCCTTTAGAAGAAAATATATTATTGGTCGAATCTGGAAGATAAGATCTTGGTAGAAATGAACAGGAACAGTCCGGAAGTCGTAGAGTAACAACCGTTGAGCCCACCAATATCAGTAGGCCAGAGAGCAGGAACTACTTGGAATGAGGACCCAAACACTTCGAGGGTACATTCCAATTCCTGGAATTCAAGTTCACAGGAATCAAAAGACTAAGCATAGCACACAACGTTTTATTGACGAAGAGACGGACAAGAGCAGGCCACCGGCTGTTCCTGGTGGATTCTTACCTTATCTCGGACACGAATGAAAGCCTCTTCCTTTGTTCCATCAAATAAGTGAGGACTCGTCGTGTATCTGCATTGATCAGGAGCTTCCATCAATAAGGTCCTAAGGACACTTCTTCGGGCCCAAGGTCTCATGTCCCTACGACCCAGGAACTTTCCAGTATCTGCCCGCAGAGTGAAGCAAAGAACGTACAGGAAACCTCTCCACCAAGCTCATAAAACTCTATGAATGGAGTAAAAGAGGGCTTAGTAATTTCAAGTTGGCAAGTAAAGTTAACAATCGCGCCTATGAAAGTGCCAATAAGATCGGACCGCGCCAGATAAATGGTTTATTTCTCTGATACAAGACTATTGAATATCGGTTGCAAGGAACGCGAAAGCAAAGTGAGGTATCTCACAGGAAGGCATCTTTGAGAGCAGTACAAGAGGAGCGAGAGGCGATTGGCTGGCCATTCAGAGTCGACTGCTCTCCCATTCTTCCTATCCATCTCTCTCGAAGAACTGGTTGATCAATGATGCCTAGAATCTGCCCAGAGAGGTCCACGAACAGGAGTCATCTTAGTACATTCCTGTTGTTGATGTGAGTACCAAAAAAGCCTCCATGTAACGGGCTCCCCATCACTGTGTCAACTACGTGATCTTTACCATATCACTTGGAGGGTCACGTATCGCCCTTGAGCGCGATACGTGACCCTCCAAGTGGTTCCATAAAACTAAAACATAATATTGCAAGGAACACAGAAACCTAGTTCATTTTGTTCATCCCTGTCAGTGCACATTCCAATCACTAATTCAAGATGTTAACCATCTCTCTTGTGTTCGGAATCAATCTCAATCCGCTCCTTTCAACTGGGCGACGGGGATGTTTTAGATGTTGAACAAGCCAGCCGATTTGGACGTTTTCCTATGTCCTAAACTCTAACTTCATCTTAAGGATGTAAGGAAGGCAAGAGTCTCACCGGAACTCCCTTATGAAGAAGGGCTATAAGGGTGCCGAAAAGCGGTTTTCCTGGAACCAAACACACTTCATTAGCACACAAATCCTCATTCTAGAAAGACCAACCAGCGTCTATACGTCTGTCATTTGCCCATGTTTGGGAGGCGGGAGCAGAAGTCGTTAGAAGAACAGGGGATCCAGGACTCGCTTCGTGCATATGAAGTCCGTATGAAATGCATGCAAGACCGCTTGCAAATCGAAATGAACTGAATCCAAGGAAATGGAATGTAAGTGGATCTGACATAACGAAGACAAGCAGAAGTAAGGACGTAATTGATACATGTCATAAGTAGCACCTGCAGAGAACTAGCATACATCATGGAATAAGAACCAAGACGCAACAGATTAAGCATCTGAAACTGAAAGCAGGGGAGGACCATCAAACAGAGAAATATCGAGCAAGGAGCAAAGGACAAAGCTTTAGTTGAGAGAAGTGGAGTGGAGCGAAGTGGGAGAGGAGTGGATGGTGTCTTGGCTGTGTCGGAGCGAGCTTGTGTCTTGGCAGCGTTAGAGGACTGGATATGAGGAGATGAGAGCAGAAGACGTTCGGAGAATGGGGGATCCAGAACTCATTAGATGCATCTTTAGTGCAGATGAAATGTAATTCATAAAAAACATGTATTATCAAGCAACGATATATAACTACATGTAGAGAATCTGTGAACCCATGTGTACTGAGAAAACGAAGAGTCAACTCATATCAAGAAATCACGAAGTAAGCGAATGTGAAACAATCGGAAACAAACTGAATGAATTGAGAGCAAATTGTAAACCGAGCCTAATACAGAAATGTACAAACACTTGGAAACAAATTGATGAATTGAATGCAGATTGTAAACCGAGACTAATACAGAAATGTATGATCACAAGAAAACCTAAACGCAAAGTGAACATACAGCAAAACATGTAAGGAAGTAGTAAACTACTTGTGAACGAAGACCGATTAGCTGGACATTGACTTATCCGCAGTTTATGGATTGAATGTCAAGTAGTAAAAACAAGAAGTCGAAGAGAGTAAGGTCCCAGGTATGAAAAGGTTCGGGTATGAAAGAGTAGAGTGGAAGTCGTTCAAAGAACGGGTATAGTAAACCTCCAAGAGAGCACAGACGACTTCATCAGTGCCTCCCGTAGTGCCGAAGTAGCTGCGCTAGTGTCGGTGCCCCTCGTACCAAGTTTCTGCTTGAAAAGTCAAAAGTGCCAAGGCAGGTAGAGGACTGGGTATGAGGAAATGAGAGCAGAAGCCGTTCTTCGAACGGGAGATCCGGAACCCATTAATTGCATATGAAGTGCTGATGGAATGCGAATGTAATTAAAGCAGAACTAAATGAAAAGTATATGCGGAAAGGAGATGAACTGAAACTCACAAAACGAATGCAAGGCTGAGCACTAACAGGATATAATTATCAGAAGATAACAACACGCTGAGAACTGTTAACCATCATGTAATCGAAAAGCGCTAAGCAACGCATGGAAAGAAATCGAAAATGACTTGTAATTGGAGATCAATAGCGAAGTGTAAAACATCGTGTAATCGATAAGCGCTAATCAACGCATTCAAAGAAGTAGTAAACAACGTGAATCGAAGACCGTTGAGCTGGACCTGAACTCTTAAGCAGTCTGAGAACGGAAGTTGAGCTGGACCTGAACTCTTAAGCAGTCAGAACGGAAGTCGGGCAGGAACCATGAAGTCGAAAGACGGGTAGGATACATGAAACAGATCGATGGATCTCCCGTTCATCGAACGAGAGATCCAGAACTCATTGACTGAAAATGAGATGCAAGATATGTAATGTAAACAAGATAACAAACATCTGATCGAATGAAAGCATAAGTAAACATAACCTGGAAACGTTTCAAGAGCAACACCGATATACAAGTAGCATGCATCGGAAAAGCGGAAACAGAACAGCAGCGCATGCAGAGAAATAAAATCGACATGAAGAACGACATAACGAGCCAAACTAGAACGATTAAGATAAACAGAGTCATGTAGAAGCCTGGAAATCGAAAGTTGTGGAAGATCCGCGAGTCAGCAGACCGAGAGTATGAAATCGCTCAGAGAACGAGGGAAATAGAGCGAAGCGTTACGACTGGATATAGGTAGATGAGAGCAGAAGCCGTTCTGCGTTACGACTGGATATAGGTAGGTATAGGTTACGACTGGATATAGTATATCCCAGCATGTGTTATGAACACATGAGTCCTCAGACACTGAAACAACTGAAGGAAGCAGAGGGCAGTCATAGTAAGCCTCCTCGAAAGCACATATGAGTTCATGAGTGTCGAAGAGTGGATGGTATCTTGGCTGAGATCGAGCGAAGCGTCAGATGACTGGATAGAGTATATCGCAACATGTGCTATGGACACATGAGTCCTGAAACGCTAAACAACTGAAGGAAGTATAAGGCAGCCATAGTAAGCCTCTACAAAAGCACATACGACTTCATCATTGCCAAACACAGTGCCGAAATAGCTAAGCAAATGTCAGTACCCCTAGTACAGAGTTTCTGTTCCAAAGTTAAACGGGATAGTGTATATCGCATCATGCTCTACGGACCCATGAGTTCTAAAACACTGAACGCTGAAGGAAGCAGACAGGCGGTCATAGTAAGCCTTCACAGAAGTACTAACGACTTCATCAGTGCCTAACGCAGTGCCGAAGTAGCTGGGTTGATGCCAGTACCCCTCGTACCGAGTTTCTGTTCAATAGCTGATGAGTGCTGAGGCATTTGTGCAAATTGGAGAATACTTATCAGGATCGTTTCCTTGAGGGAGTTCAATTGCACTAAGTAACGTAAACCAGTCAACCGAGCAATGCAGAACAGGTTAAGTCACTAGCTTCACAGTGAGACTCGGCAGAGCTCAATTTTCGAACCAGTACTCACCTGTAACGAAACTCTTGGTGCCGTCAATTGGATCCAGAACCCACACATACTCTGCCCCACCCTTTGGCATGTGGAGGCCACTCTCCTCTCCATATCTGTGTGCACCAACTTGGGCTAATAATGGTAAGGTCAGAGATTACAGACTATTAAATGAAATGGCAAGATCTAAGGAAACACTCCGCCAATAGTTTTCATCTGGCAAGAGAGAGTTCACTTAAAAACAGGCGAATTTCACTTAAAAACGAGGACCAAGGAATCGTCAAGTCTCTATTCGCTGAAAGACAAAGGCTTGATCGTGGTGGAAGAAAGAAGGAAAAGTGCATACATTCCATGACTTGGAAAATGCTCTTTGAGAATGAATGTCATCGCTTCCTCAGCTGCCCTATCAGCAATAGTCACAGGACCTGAATATTCGCAAACAAGAAACAACATCCAAAAGGGGTGTAAATTGATCACCGCTTAACGAGGAAATAATCTCGACAGTTCAGGTGATTGTTTTCGACAACATACTCAGGGACACAATTAGCGATATTCTATCACATTAGTGATGACCACATAATGAGAACTTTTATTGTATCCAAACGAATCGACATCACTCAGTTTGTGGAGCAGTTTTCCACTCACTTAAATCAAGCTTTGTTATAATATCGAAGCGGGTTCGAAAATATTGACGAATAATTTCTCCGGCCGCCTCAGCCAATTTGTGACCTACGTCCACGAAGGCCTCCATTTCCACCACGTCGTGGCGAAGCGATGCTGCTTCTTCCCACAAAGAAGCCGCAACCTCTTCTACTGCAGCGGTCACCATAACCGAACCTGAATTTCTTTGCAGTCTTCCAGGAGACAAGGTGGGCTCTAGCCCAAATAAACTCCAGGATGGTAAAGAGCGGGTTCGAGGCCACAACGAGCTTCTATATGTCACAGTGGAGGTAGAGAATGGCAACCTTCCAGAACTACATAAATCTTCTTTGGACCCTGTCACTTGATTGCTTACTCTGTAGTCAATAAAATTGAGGGAAGCTCTCTCTTTTGCCAACCCACCAGTTACTGTTCCTCCTATTCCTCCAATTTTACTCGTACTAAAAGCTACCATCGGCATCCTGAACAGAAAACGAGCCATGGTGAGGTCTCTCGACCAGAATGAGCTTATTTCATCAAGAATTACCCAAAGAGATTGAGTCTGAGGCTTACCATTCATGTCAACCCCATATGATTCAAACTCCTAGAGCATGAAACATTTCCAGCACAAGCCACAAACTTCCACTGGCATCCCCAAACGCCAGTGGATGAAACGGAATAATTATGGGAGAAACGTCACAGCTAATTGTCCAGATATCAATCGACTAAAAATGTAAAACAGTCTACTTTGTAGAAAGAGGTGGAATTCACTCGGAAGTCCCATCAAAAAAATTTCTCCTGCTTTTGGTGGAGTCTTTGAACACATGGAGGTCACAAAACCAGAAGAATCGTGAAGTAGCTTACCTGACTTGCCACGGAATCTAATCGCTGGGCCGCTGGGAATAAACTGCTGATGGTCTTAAACGGCCGCTCTGCTGTAATCATCAATCAAAGTTCGACATTCCCATGGCCAACGAGGCAGACTACCTACCCAAGACGGGATCAAATTGGCAACGTCGAAGCATATCCTACTGATTCGCACTACCTGTCACCGTGAGAGCAACTCCCGCGTCTTGCCCTATGTTTGTTTCAAACGCATACGTTATCCCGTTGTCCTCGTGCATTTTATGACCAGCTCGTTGACCGAGCGTCTCGAGAGTTCAGACCCCGAGGCTATCGGAGCCTGTTAAAATTCCCCTCTAAGGCATCAAATTTTAGACTGCCCGTTTCAGTGCGTTTCGCTTCCTGTCTAAAGTCTAATGTAGTCAAGTTACTGGAGTTACCTGAGTTAATATAAAGCGCTGAGTTTTCTGCTCATGTAAGAGCTGTAATATACATACTCTTTGTTGGATGACACGTGTCATAGAAGTGCAGAAAGAATCTTATGGACATAGAAGTACGAGGCCTAGGCATTAAAAATGTTTATAAATTAATTTACATTTAAATTTAAAATATGATTAGATTATCATTTTGATTATAATAATTTGACTTTAAATTCTATTAATTTTTATTTATCATTTTAAACTCAAATTTGAACCAAATATAATTTTTCTCGAAAGTATGATTAATTATACTCTCAAGAAAATTAAAATTAAACCAATTGATAATCATAAAAGTTTATCATAAAACTCTTATACTCAAATTACCCAAATTGTATACCTAGGTCACAATTAGACGCCTTTTGATAAACTTGGGGATTTGTGGGTATTTGCTTTTTAAATCAATTCAACTCAATTGTACACCACCCGGGTACAAATTAGACTCCCCTTGATAAACGTTGGGGTTAACGGTTACTTTGCTCTTTTGATTACATACGACTGATATAGACACCGAATCAATAGTTTGTGCATTGTGAGTGCAGTCATATACTATATTTGGTAATATTGGCAAAGTGTAAAGATAGTGGCATCAAAAGGGAAGATTCATAAGGTATAACTTTTGTGTGAATGTACTTTTGTGTATGGGAGGAGAGGGAAAGGAGGCAAGGAATGAAAGATTATTCTAGAGTTTTAGAGAGCTCACTATGAGATGAGAGGAGAGAGAAAGGGAAAGGATGCAAGGAATGAAATATTGTTCTAGAGTTTTAGAGAGCTCACATGCATTCATCACATGAGTGAATAGTCTATTTTAATTATTTTTAATTTTGGTGTCATTGGTACCTAGATTGAAGGCTATGGAGAATTAAGTAAAAAGTTATGAATACTTTTAGGTTTTTTAGGGTGTAGAGTGATTATTTAACATTGAGAGTTAAGGGTCAAGAGTTTTCACTTTTAATCTCTTGGTATTCATGTTTGAGTTCCATGTGAACTAAGTTTGAAAACTTTTGAGATTGAAATTGAAAATTATAAGAGTTTATAGTTTTAGGGTTTGGAGAGATTGTATTTACTCATTTGAGTTGGGATGTGAGTGGTTATGATTTTTAAAGTATGAGGAGATATACAGAGGAGCATCGTATATTCAGATTGTTATTCTTGTGTTAGCTATGGTTACTCGTCCCCATGTGGAGTTGCCAAGAGCAACTTGGGATATACCATGCTTAGTGTGTCACCAACACTTTACTTGCAATGGGTAAAGGCTCATGTGGGAAGGATGCACAGGACTATGATTGGACCACTTGGGATGCTCATGTGATGCAAGAACCACCTCAACAACAAGGACACTAAGGATTATGCATGCTTCTTCTATCCTTCTGATAGTTCCAAGGATATGGATTGAATCATGAGAGTGGTTAGCATCTCAAGCGGGTTGTATCTTGGGGTTATTTGAGACTAGTTTTCCATGTTCACATCTATTCTATAGGCTAAACCCGTACACTCCATGATGAGGCTAAACAGGCTTTTTGCCTATCACTTGATCATTTGGCACATGATACCTTGGATGAGTTAGCATGATTCTTATTCTTCTCACTCCCTTGACGGTGCTTTTGTTATGCTAAGGGGGACGTGTGGGGCATAGAGACGTGGCTGCTAGATTTCATCAATTCCGAGCGGGGGATTGGGCTGCCCTACATGAGGAGTCCGTTAGGGCTACATGTTTTAGGAGACAACTTCTACCACATGATACCATAGAGTACACTTGATAACAATATTGTAGGACATTGGGTAAGGCGAGAGAGTTTAGTAAAGCAACATGAATGCTACATCCTTTGTCTATGGCTAGTCCTACTAAAGAGACTATCTCTTTCCTTCACGCACTACATCTTATGGAAGGAGGAAGGAGAACCATTTGAGGTCTTAGATTATCAGCTTGAGTAGCTTTTATGTCTTGATAGGTCTTGTGCACAAGTGTTGTGCATTGCCCCTCACCTCTCCTTAGGAGGCTTGTTAGGGATGGTATATGAGCATCTTAAAGATTGCTTTTAGGCAAATGATCCTTCTAGTGGATTGACCAAGCTGTTTCAAGAGGTTACAATAGTAGCGAGGGGAGATATTCTACATCAATTAGTCACGTGTTAGGGGCTTGCAATGGAGAAGTGCACTGGGGCATTAGACCAATTGCTATTGGGGAGATCTTTTTGCACTTGGTTAGCTGCACCATTGTCCTTCAACATCAATCTCACTTTTGAGAGCACCTTCATCCACATCAGTTTGGAGTAGCTACACGTGGAGGTTGCAAGGCTATTTCCCAAGGCATCAAGGCACTCCTAGATATCCATCCAAAATGGATTGTCCTACAAGTAGATATCTATTGAGAATGCTTTTAATAGCATCTTTTGGGTATCTATCTTTAGAGAGCTTAGGGGGGCTGGTGGATCCTTGGTGAGTCTCATTCCTTTTGTGCAATTGTTCTATGGATTTCTTGTTTCTCTTTACTACCAGTATGGGTGGTCACACGATGGAGTCACAATCTTGGAGTCAATTGTTGATACATGACAAGGAGATCTTGTAAGGAGACTTTTGTTTACCATGGCTCACTTCAGAGTTGTGTCTTTCACTCCTTACTAGACAATATATACATTGTGGGCCCCATAAATCAGATTAGGCAGGCCTCTGATCACTTGAATACCAAGCTACATCTTGTAGGCTTGAGAGTCAAGGTGTCAAAGTGTAGAGCATGGTCCACTTTAGGTATCCCTCCCCACCTTGAACTTCTAGAGGGGTGTATCACGTCTACAGATGGACTATGTATTCTTGGAGTGCTAGTAAGATCCGAGGATTTTGTCACATGCTCACTAGACGCTGCCCTTGTAGAGGATATTCTCCATGTGGATGATCTTCTTCTACTAGGAGAGCCGCACGTGGCATTTGGTATACTCTCCTCTAGTATTGCTCATCAACCAACTTACCTTCTCCTCATTGTTCCTCCTTCCTTGACTTTCTTATCACGTCTAGGAGCTTCTGATAAGAGGTTATAGGAATCTTTGGTGATGTCAACATACGAGGAACATTTGAGTGTATGATGGGGGATTTGGCAAGTAGACAAACATCTCTACCAATCTCGTTCTGAAGGGTAGACCTATTATCTATGGAGGAGACAACACCTATAGTGTATTTGGGTAGTTGGGCTCTCTTGGCACCCCTACTTTCCTCCCATTTGGTGGTTGTTGATGGGCTAATTTGGAGACTTATGTGCCCAAGGTGGAGGAGGGATCATTTTCTTTCCAAGTGTTATTGCTATATATGAGAGATGCTCTATCTCCAGGGGCACAGGAGGACCTTCCATCCTTTGCTTCATTATCATCAGATTAGACCAGAGGTTTGCAGTCTTCCTTGATAGAGCAACAATGTCAACATATGCTACATTCTTGCTTAGTTGACTTGTCCATTCCTCGGGCCACTACAACAAGACTTTGCTCTTGCTCTCGCAAGAGTGTAGGCTCTTGGATCCTAGCTTGACCATGCATTAGGCATTCCCACTCGTGCCAACCAGTTTCTCTACAGAGATGAAGTTACGCTTAGGTTTGGTCCACCCGTCTGCATCTTTGTTATTCATTTGTGAGTGTGGTTCCGCTGCTGCATCTATACTAGATGCAGTAGCGGTCCATATGACATGGTATCCTTATGGAGGATAGAGGATATCTACCCATGATGCCGTTAGGGATATAGTGTTTGTTATGGCACGAGAGAGTGGATATCTTGTTGGGAGGGAGTGTTCATATTCTTTGCAAACGACACATGTTAGAGCATACTTTTACTTGGTTCGAGATGATTAGGTGAGAGTGGCAAATGATGTGGTTATAGACCCTATGCGTGATGTAATTTTAATGGGAGTGCTTACTCATCATCCTAGATGGGCGACGAGCGGAATAGTAGTATGCAAGGTCTCCAAGTATAGGGATATACAGCAAGGTTACCTCTTTGTTCCTCTAGCCTTGGAGTTATATGGAACGAAGGACACGACATTTTGACACATTCGTCCAGGAATGCGTGAGAACTTATCATATTAGATGCCAGGGGTACCACTCTCACTCTCATACTTTGTGATATACTTTAGACACCATGTGTCCATTGCTCTATATAGAACATTGGTTGCTACAATCCATATGAGAGTAATCACTCTAGGTGATACTTCCTTGGATGCTCGCATAGTTTGTAAACTATCCGACTTGCATAGCTCAAATATCTTAGGTACAATAGGGTAGATTTCTCATATCAATACTATTGGAGCCTAGCCCCATTCTACCTTGTTTGTCTCTCCCTCATACAACTTGATGGGGTCTTCCCATCCTCCATGTGTTCTATGTGATCCATATGATCGCCTTTGTACTTTTGTGTGGCGGTGGCAATGGATGAAAGTCCAATACAAGAGGCTCAAATTAATTCCTCGTGAGTTTCAAAGATTGACTGCCTTCCTTCTGTCAAAAGGCATTTCTAATGGCTTTGGTCTCCTGGGCTTCAGAAGACGAATTATGTAACACTCAATTCCCTGATGTATGCATGAGGTCAAGGTTGTCACCCGCCAGTGTTTACTAAACTTGTTTGCAGACATCGTCCTCCATCGACTTACTTTCGATAAAGGTTATCATTGCGCAATCAAGCCACCAATTGAAGTTTGTATCAATATTCTCGTCTACTATATGTGAAGAAGTATGCAACTTTAAGTGAATAGAACGATTCCAATACTTTGTGTTCAAGTGCGTGCTCGCGTGTTCTTTAAGTTTTTTCAATACAATCTCCACGGATGAAACTTTGCTATGACTCAAACCTTCTGCCTACTGTTACAATTGCATTTGAATGTGCTGTATTTGGTCTGTGATAGCAACACCGTAGGGTACACACCAGTGTCGATCTAGACCATGAAAACATTTTGGACATTTTTCTGTCCTCAACTAGCAGTGAGCGTGATGCAGAAAGAACTTCCGATCTAAATTATTGGTAAGCGAAGTAATGTAGTCTGCACCCTTAAACATCTCGCTAGCTAATGAATCATCCTCTCCTTTTATCTGACTGAATAGAGAAGGCCCAACTAAACTACCACCCCTTTAGCACTTTTCTACATACTCTCCATTTGATCCTCTACCTATGTGCAAGCGTGGGTCGGGCCATATTCAGTGCCCCCCTGGCAGTGGCCTGTAATAGCAAACAAGAAGTTAGGCACGTTAATACCCGCGTGTTCCAACATGAAACAAGAACATAGCGCTACTAATGACGTGAAAGACCCTCGCAGGGTGGCCTCACCTTCTACCACCTGGTGGTCTAACGCTTCGTCTTAAAGCTCATAATCAAACGAGAGTCAATACTGACTGGACTGACGTGAAGAACGTCTTCAAGGTACTACGACAGTTGATCATTTCCTAAGATTCCCTGTTTTCCTGTATCGAATAGAGTTGTCCTGACACCTAAAGTTCTGATCACAACTTCACTAAAAGAGGTTGTGATCAGAGGTCCTGAAGGATTAGCAAAACATAACGAGAGTAGCAATTATAGCAGAATGTTTAAGGTACATATAAATCTGGAGAGCCGGGTGTTACCTCAAAAAATGAATTGTAATTCAAGCGAAGAAGGAATTGACGAAGGAATGGTGCACGCTGACTTCCGGCAAGCTTACTACTCCTTAATATAGTGTACAGGGAATTCGACTTCTTATTGAACTCCTATGATTTGCAGAAGAGTGTCGCAAAGTCAAAAACAAAATGCAGCTTATGCCGAAAAGGTCGACTTCCACCGACATTAAATACAACAAAATGGATTATCTGTCTAGCTAGAGCTGAAGTGTACCTCAGTTATCTGTTCCAATTCCGACGCATTTGGAGTACCCTCCTGTTGCTCTATGACACGGCACAGCTGGAGACATAGTTTGATTATGCTGTCTAGAATTCTTGATACAGATCCAATATCCAGGAAAGATTGTGATATCAGAGCTGACAAATACCTACAAGATTTCAAACGCACATGACAACAATTTCTGAGCGACAGTTGAAACAAGCAGACATTGTCAGTTGTGGTCGTAGAAGCGATGATCGTCTTATTGTCATATAATGAGGCCTAATCACATCATAGTATTCTGCGCCGGGTTTTCAGGAACAAACACTCGCGATGGCAGCATGATGTAGGAATGCTTACTCTTGATGAAATCGCGCAAGTTCTGTGAAATCTTTTGAAGCTTCAACTCGCTCCTGTAATAGATTCCATTGAGACTCTATGACATCAACCTGTAAACGGAAAGAATTTATTGCAAACGCACTGTGAGGAGGTACTAATACTTTTTGCAACCTCAAGCTGCAGAGCGTGACCTAGATCATAGACTGACAGAAAACTAGGGAGAGCGCCAAAAGTTTGCGTCGTCCGATAGATAACCCTTGTCAAGAACAGGCGAGACAAAGCCACCGTAGGGATACATTTATCCAGTAAACCTGAAGTCCAACCAATGTTCCTCCTCAATCCACAGCTACTAATAGCACGACGAGGGTATATAACCAAATTTGATGCTAAAAAATACCTGAATATAGAACTGCAGGTTTGTTATGAGGTACGTCATATGCTGCCGGACACGCCACATTGGCATCCGCAACTGGCGGCGCTGACTTGCAAAGCATCCATTCTCTGGATCCTTCCGTTGCTTGGCAGAATCTGCTCTGTCGTAGTGCATAGCTTCTGCCCACGACTTCTCTAGTTCCAGTTGTATTCGCTTCAATCGCAGGAGGTACTGGAATACTTTGCTATATCTGTCAAGTACGGGTTATGGCGGAAGGCACATACATCAGGAAATTAACTTGCTAAAGACATTTGACAGAATTGTACTAAAGACATTTCATGTAAGGAGAGGTTTAAGATTTGCGACAACCACCATAGTATTTACATCAGTAGCTGTAGTCAAGAGAAGTTGCAGGAAGACTCCAACCTTCTTTATTATACTAGCAAGTTGAAAACCCTGACTGATTCCAATTCGTCCAACCATGTTTCTTCTAAATTCCCAATCCAACTTTGAATCCAAAAACTATCTGAAGACAAGAACGGATGCATAATAGAAGTACATCAACTTCGTTCGTACTTTGCAAGAACTTCACGTGTGAACAGAAGTTGTAAAGGCCAATCGATGCTGTACTCCAAAGCAAGACCATCCCATCCGTCATATGCAGGACCCGCTGATGAATCACCATAGGCATTCATTACTGAAGTGAGAGCACTATCTGTTATTGATCTTTGTCTTGGGTTATCTCCTTGACTGCTTCCAGTCGTTGTTGACTTGCCCAAGTTTGGCATCCTGCACACAAGTACTTAGCTTAAATGCGGGAGACCTTAAGCAGCCAAGCTTCATTCAACTAAATATCAAGCTGTCTTTGAATCTCTAGTGCGACATAATGTGTAGGGGCTCACCCAGCATAAAGCTAAACTAAAGATTATCTGAAGCTGAACTTAAAGCTGACAAGAAAAGCTCTTTGTAGTGGACACTCATTCGAAGAAGGATTTGTAGTAGACTACACGATGCTCATGTTGGACTACACGTTGCAACTTAATTTATGGTACCCAGCATCACTAGATGGTTGGCTGCATATTGTTGAAAACGACGAGCACGCTAAGATTGCGCACAACTTCTTAATGGATGACTCAGACTCCGGTGTTGTTCCCCGAGGACCCAACGCGATCACAGTCAAGTTGCTGCTGCGAAAACTACGGGCAATATCTGCGACCTCAATCTAATCCAAGTTCACTAACATATATGTCCATCATTGTCAAGTGCCACAAAGTGTCCTACCCTTCAATACATACATACATACACATAATATGTACAATGGAATACAGAAACCGTTGTAACAACCCAGTTCCATACCCACGTCTAACCGGACTAAACATATACATAGCTCATCTGAAGCGTTATTACCTGAGGGAAACTCTGGAGAAGTACTTATCGTCATCCCCAATAGTTTTTATTGCAGCCTGTTCAGAAAGTGAAATTCAAGGTCCGCTTTACAAGCTTAGATGGTGTATAGGGGAACTTGAGGAAACAATAGTAACAGAGCGGACTTAAATCTCACACTTTACGAATTACATCAAGAGAATATTGAAGGATTTACCTGTTGGAAAGGAACCTTAAGATCTGCTTCAGCGGAAGAGGGCCGTGGAGGAAGTCGCATAAGGACACGACTCTCTTCCAGGAAACACTGTACGACAAACCCATAAGAACAAAACGCCTCAATTAGCTTCCAGGAAGCAAACAAAGTACCCTCCTTTGCAAACAGAGTGCTTCTTTAGCAATAGCAAAGTGAAACATGACATAGAGGAGATATCATGAAAAGATACCAAATTAAAAGATCGCTGGAGAATGACGACGAATGAGTAATATCATGGCTGCGGGGTAGGTTTACGACTCAAGTACTAGCCTGGAAAAAGTCGCCCTTTGCCAGCAGAAAATAGTCCTTCAAAGCTTTCAAGTGACCAAGGAGATCCGCGTGCACGACAACCAACTGCACACGTGGAATGAGTAGCTCAAAAATTACGATTTGTAACCTGGGTGAGAACTCGACGTACTAATATGGACCTATGACCCAGGCAACTAAGTTGGAGACAGTACTGAGAAACAAGTGTCAAAACAGGCTAAGCTGAACTCCTGTTTACAATTCCTAGATGATCAGGCAGATGGAGGAGAAGGTGACGGATTTGTTCTGATAATAGCGATGTACTCCCTCGAAGTTCAACACTTGGGCAAATCTAAATATACCTGCCACAGATGTGTAGCTGCTATAGCACGTATTGAATCAACTACGCGCTCCATTGCCATCTTGTGAAATTCACGAGCTTCCTGTAGTGGGGTCATCATCGTCTCGCTTATTAGAAACTATGTCGCACCAACCAAGTTAGATAAAAAGTAACTGACACATTCGGAACAGGAACAGACCTTGAGATCTCGGAGCACAGTGGCAATCTTCTCTGCATCTTCTTGCGGTAGCAGTTCAGCTCTTTGATGATTTCCTCTTGCTGAAACTGAGTCCTTGACAAATTGCATCAACACACCATCTGGTCTCTGCGATTCCTTAGAGCTTGGTCTTGATCCAGTCGTCTGAACTTTAAAAGACGTGCTAGGATTTCGAAGTACTCTAACTGCTTTGCCTACAAATAGAATGGACTCAGCCACAGATAGTTGTATATACTCCGGCAGCATATCCTGATTCGCAACACTTCCTTGAGATTAATCACTTATTCGCTTGAGTCTAGCATCTACTAGTTCACTCCTTTTATATTCTAACCGCAGTCGGTTAGATAACGGCTATGTATTATTTCGAGTGGTTCGAGATGTAAGGAACGCTACGGTGTAAAGACTACAGGAAGTAACCGAAAAACTTAATATATGAGAACAAGATGAGTCCGATAATTCAAGTGCAAACTGAGATCCGAAACTTATGCCTGCTTCTAACAAGCACCTAAAGACACGTTTGATCCATAATGCGGAAAATGTGCACTCTGAATAAAGTATCACACGAGTCTCCAAAGAATCACTTACAAGACACACATGGAAACCCGTGTGCCAATCAGCTAACCGAGCATCCTCAGCTGAACGAGAAACTGACTTCTCGGCTAGTGATTCTGCGTCCGTTAACCCAATTTGACTTTCACTGTCTTGGCGCCTGATAGAGAACAAATTATTAGAATATAAACAAATCATGAGACAGTGAATATACGTAGAAGAGTTTGCTACAAGTCAGCCAGTTCATGTGATCGGATTGTACACCAAGGCATTGTATATACGGGTGTGCTGGACAGGCTGTTATAAACAGCGTGGAAGTTCACCCACTAGAGACAATGTCAGAAGATCGAGCTCCACTGATGACTATGTCTATGTTTCTCACGTTGAAAGGGTAAAGGGTGATACAGTGCACAAAATAGACCAATAGAGAAAAAGTAATGTGGCAACTTTGATTTCGAGCCTACCTGCTTATAAAGAACTCCATATGCTGGTCTTGTAGTAGTCCATATACCATCCATGCTGTCAATTGCCGGTACATCACCTGATGCCCATGCCAAAGTAGCCTACAACGAATATGAAAAACCTCTTGTGAACAAGGTAGGTAAGGTACAAAGTATGAATGCCCTACGCTTCAAATCACCATCTACTCCCTCTACTTTTACCCTGCTACTTGAGGTAAAAGCATGCTCTGGAAAAAATGTATGAAGGTTAAGATCTTAAGAGGAAGTCGAATCAGTGATATGTGGTAGTCTTCCTCCTCTGATACGAAACAAAAAAGTAAAGAGGACCAGATTTTCCTTCTTGCCACGAATACACGGAAAAGGCGATGTCATACCGCTGCATACATGCTTGAAGTTCGGGTATTCCACAGTGGCACTTGGCATGGAGCAGATTGAGAAGGCGGCCACCCTTCAGTTCTTCCCTTTCAACTTCTCGCACTAAAGCGTACAACGGTGGCAGCAGCATTTCAAACTGCGATAACGATGGTCAACACGGTGAACATTTAGTTCTTTATCGATTGTTATATCTCGTCAATGATAGTGGCGCTTCAGAACTCTGGTCCCCATGAATAGCATCATGTATATTTTTACAAGTATTTGTAGTTGTGCTTACCTGGTGTAGCCCTTGTGTGACACTTGCCAACACAGGTACAGGGTCAGACAAAAGGTTCTGTTCCACTTTCAATACTGCAGATCTATACACGGCCAGAACTTCTGCTATTCCATTTGCCAGGGCTCTTCTATACACACTTGGAGATTTTTCTCTCTTGACCAACGTCGATGCAGCATTGGCGACTGTGTCCGCTCTCGGGTATGGGGATGTAATCCAGCTTAAATTTCGTGAGCGCATGGAAAAACGGTCAAGCTCCCTATAGTAGAAGCCTAATCGTAGAAGTCGATCAAGTAGCTCTCTGCAGAAAGAAGGAAAGACACAAGAGAGTAACTGGTCTACTTCCCGCATCATCAGCACAGCATAAGTATCGACTTTGAGTCATAGTATGATCAAATCTACTGAGAAAATAGGTGAATAATTTGGAGGTAGTAAAAACTCACGACATGCAACATGCCATCTCAGTCTTCTCAAACGGTGAGTAAATAATCTTCACACTTTTGGCATCATGTGCAGAACATTGCTTTCAAAAATACTTGAGGCAAGGCTTACCTCCATCTACTGGGGGAATAGGTGAGAATGCATCGGGACGGAAACTGCATTCTATGTCTCACTTTACAGGCTTTTCGACAATTTCAGGAACCTCTAACGAGTGTACGTACCTTTCGGACTGCCGAAGAAAGGAAATATCAGGCGCGAGCCTGAACGTGCATTCGTCTCCGATTTCTTCAACGCCTCCACCTTTCTCATCTGGATCCGAGGTAAGTCCAAGAGCTAGAGCTTGCTCTTTCACATCCATAAACACATCGCCCGTACAGCCGACCAGAGCCAAGAGCAACTCGTGTAACATGTTTCAAATTCTTGTGTCGAAATTCTCAAATACTTTTCCTCTCTTCTCTGCACTAAACAGTATCAAATTAACTGGACGCATTTTCAGTCCATCACCATTTTCATATCTTTTCTGCACGCTTACGACGTTGAGCCCACATGTTGCCAAAGGCAGTGAACTTGCCTCCGGGAATCTGGATCCACAACCCCGAGGCGGATTGTTTCCGTAACAAAAGATAAAATTTCGATTGAGCAAGAACGATGCGACGGGATCAATTAAGCATCATGGTAGAACACCGATCGCTGTCTCCAACTAGACGAAAACGTCAAATCCTTCGCTCGCCCGTAGCAGAAAACAGTTCCATTCCATTTCTCAGAATTCACTCCGTTCTCAGTATTCCTCACTCCTTTAAAGCGGGAGATTTAGAAGACCCGCCAAGTTGGAGGTGTCGCCAAGTTTGTCATCACCTGTTCTCTGAACGGCTATCTTTATCATTCTTACGACGCTTGCGGAAGATTACCCTGTCAGATGTTGAGTTTGAATAATTTAAGAAAAGATGATGGCACTTAACATTCTTGTGTTGAAGTGCACAGCTTTCCAATTCCTACCGTAGTTTTATTGCGGAGTACCGAATAAAAGATTCAGATTATTGAAATTTTGTAATTATTATTTGATTTTTTTGGTTATTTTCATGGAAAAGATCATTTATAGATTTGATTTCTATATTTTTTAATAAATCAAAAGGGTTGAATTATTTGATTTATTAGATAGATAATTCTTGTTTTTGTAAATCATCGGAGTAGAAATCTCTGAATTTTGTAGTTACTCACCTAAGCATATGGGACCCACACGTAGAAACTTCTATGGAATTCCACAACGCCCTGTTATTCTTGCCTTTAAATTCGGAAATTCATTTCTTATCTCAAATTGTTGTGTCATTGCAAAATTAACAATACAGGAGATAGGGATGGTCTGAGTGGGATAGTGCTAACTTGTGAATAGGAGTAAACACTTTTGGATGTGTTACCTGGCCCCTCTCAAAAGTAAAATGTTCTAGACTATCGTCCTTGGAGTTGCACTAATTTCACATCCCCGACCTTAAACCAAATATATGTGTTCCTAAGAACGTCGTTGTTTAAAGACTGTTTAAGTAGCTTCCGAAAATCACGACACTTTGGGGTACCATATATATTGATACATATTGAGGACGTCCTTGTTGTAATATACTACAAAGTCAAATTACGAATTAAGAATTTCACTCACCATGGTAACATCAGTTGCATTTCCCTCGTGGTCTATTCACAACATCGTCATGGTCAACATTAATTAACTAATGTAAACTGAAAAGAGTATCATATCTCGATTTGTGCTCGTTATCCTTGCTCTGGGGCCATGCTAATCTTCTCGGTATCGTTCCAATTTTATCGGATGTACCCGAAGGGACAAATAGAGCAAATAGAGAAAAGCGACCGCGTAGAAAACACTAGGGAGGGGAAGACCCCGTCGAGCCGTATAAGGGTACGGCTTGATGGGGCTAAGCCCCAAAGAGCAAATCGGAGATTGAACCTTTGAGCTTCAAATATCAAGTCATATGTTCAACTTCCGGTTTGATTCCGGTTAAAAGCTAATTTCACTTTTTTTCCTGGCAAGAATATTAATATACAAACTCCGGTTGAGAATGAAATTATGAGGTGATATAAATTCGATGTTTTTATGAACCCTGTGGTTAAGAGTGGGTACGCAAAAAGTGGAAGTTTTTGGATACGTAAATATTCAAAAAGAAGGCAGTCTTTGCCAGGAACCATATTGGGAAATATTCTCGGGGGAACTCTTTTGTTTTGGGAGAATGACGGAGAGAACGAAGACAAGTTTGTCAGTAGCGGGACACCAGGTGAGCGAGGGTTACTTGGCGCGACCTCCAGTTTAGCTGTCTGCCAAAGGGAGAGGAGCCCTAGAGGCTGGGAGAAGAAAGTTCCACTTGCGCCACTACACCTAAGGACGTTTAGAGTTGTTTTCTTGGGTGAAATCCCGTCGGCCGCCCTGACTTTGGGATTCAATTGCTCTGCATTGCGTCGAGAAGAACAAGAGTTCGAAGAATTAAGTAGTAGATGTTAACAGCATCACTTGTTTTCAAGATGAAATCCTCTTCAACGGTAAGGGCTTTGGTGCCTTTTCTTCCCGCTGTTTAGTGAGCAGAGATTGAGAAGATGATTACAGAGGGACCGTCAGGATTACGCCGTTTGCTTCTTTTCGTTGATTTTGTTTCCTACATCTGCAGTAATCATTCTTGCATGTGTTCCGTGGTGTTTTATTTTCAGGTGGACGATGTTTCCAGTTTCGTAAATGAGCAGTATTCCCGGGGGGGATGTTTGCGTCGTAGATTCTTGTCTTTCCCAATGGCATCACTGATTGAACTCTGAGGAGAGGTTTGGACTCCAATTGAGGAGCGGAAAACTGACTTCTTTCTTAAATGAGGGGAATGGAAAAAAAATGATATCTATGCAGGATCGTCGAATATGGCGTTGCCTCAAGAAGCTTGTTCAACCTCTTCAGCTTCCGGGAAACGAGTGAAAATGGAGGGATTATATGAAGCTCGCTCTACTGGGAGGAAAGGCATAAATGAGTTTGGCGTTGACGTTCTGCGTCGCATTTTCTCCCGCTTACATCCAGCCTCACTGGTCTATTGCTCCGTAGTTTGTACAGCATGGTATATCCGAAGCATAACTCATCTTGTCTACCTTTACCTGTTTTCGTTTTGCAGTAGGAGCTGATTGTCAGCACACAATGAGAGTAGAAGTCTGACACTTGGTTCACCTTGATGCATTTACTGATGGAACATGTTTGAACTTGGAGATGGAGGGGTCGTAGACGGTAGAAACTGTGCATTAAAGCTGTCAGAAATTGAATCGCGACAATTTTCGTTATAGTTAGTTGCTGAGAGACTAGCATATTTGCCCAGAGTTGAAAGTAATGCTGAGTGCTGGAAAGCTTGAAGCTCTGGTCTGTGCTAAGTGATGGGTGCTTTCATCTTGGTTGGCTGGCAGGCTCCAGGTGATCAAGGACTCTCCAGGTCTTTGGAAAAATGCCTACTTCTTAGATCTCAAAAGATGGACAGCGATCAAAGACCAGAGTGCTTCAACTTCCTCCCGAACTTTATCGGATATAGATTGGCGAGCTTGCTACGTAGAGGAGGAGCAAAAAACTCGGCTTCTAGGTCCTAGCTCTAATCGCACATGGAAAGCCCACTCTGGCAGGCAAGGCTATATCTGTTCATGTTTCTTCATCTTGTGCTAAGCTAATGTAGCATGTCCAAATTATATGACCGTGAGTTTTGATGTGCTGAAAGGCGATTGTTTGAATGGATACTGCTTTTGATCTCCTTGCTTTCTTGCGGTCTTTAAACCTGGAACGTTTGTTGTCTGTTTTTTCTATTTCGGATGGCATATGAATATGAGTTCGCAAATGCAGAGTGAATTGTTGCACGATGGTTATGGGACTGATTGCCAGTGGATCGTCTGATCAGGTACTGTTGTGAGCAGAAATCTTATTTTCATTCAATCTTGATAGTTAGCATCAATGCTTCCTACTAATACTGTTTACAATTTGGATGACCCACTTACAGACCCGTAATGATTACTGACAGATGGCGCGTATATGGTGCGCAAAGACCTTGCAATGCTTGGAGCAGTACAAAGTTCCACACAAAGCGCCTGTGCTTCAGCTTGCGTTTGATGAAAATAAGGTCATTCTCTGAGAGGCTTAGATATCTGAGAAGAGTTTTAGAATATTTGTGGTCTGTTGATAGTACCACCAGTAGGGCTGTAGGTCTTTACACTTTAATACACAAAGCGGCATCTTTTCAGGTTTATGGAATTTTTGTAGGTCGCTCACAACCAGCTCATCAAGAGAGTGGATTCTCTGTGAAGGTGATAGGAGCAGCGGGTAAAGAGGTCTTGCTTTGGAGTCGGAGGGGAAATCGGCGCTTACTTCGTCATATGGGTGGCCACAATGATATCTGCTCAATGTGGTAGGTCTCCATATTTTGTACAAGATAATGAGAGGTACTATTCAAGCGTTTGAAAGTCAATAGCGTTGGCTAGTCTCCATGAGATGCCATACTAAGGGTTGACATTTGTAAAAATTAGCTACGCAGAAGTCTCCACTGTTCGTTGCAAGAGTTAGGCAAACCTCAGATGCGTGTGTGAGCTTTGACTTCTGAAGTCTATCGTCATCCTCATAGTCTCTGCCGGTGGATTTGCAGCCATGCAGATCCAGATGTTGTCGTGGGTTGTGCAGATGGCACCGTTCGAGTTTTCGACATTTACAGCGGTAGATGTACTCAAATGTTTAGGTGTTTGTTCTCCCCTGTCAGGAGCCTGAGTGTGCTTTAGTTGCTTCCCTTTCCGTCACTTATTCATTGACGTTTATACGTTTTACCGCTCTTTGAATTCAAATATTCAACTTGTGAGGTCGTTAGAGACCGCAGTCTGCGTTGATTATTCTGGAATAGGTGTTTCAATGTGGAATGGAAACCTCTGTAGCCATAAGTATATTATGTTCGCAAAAGCAGCTGCTGCTTTTGCTCCTCATTCAGTAACATGAACTTTAATAGCCGTATGGAACTGCTCGTAGGCAGCACTGCGAACCTGTGAAAGGTGTGGTTATGGACTCGGCCACACTGACTATGGCTAGTGGATCCACCGATGGCACGGTGAAGCTATATAATGCTCACTCGGGACAGAAAATCTGTTCGCTTTTGACGCCGTCTTCCATGACAGGTGGTTTTTCAACTTTCCCTGGGGACTATCTGCATAGCAACACTTAAGCAGAAGCCAGTCTTGATTGCCGTGGTTATCTTGCTTTGTAAGTTAATATTGTCTGCAGTGAATGTCTCGATAGTGTCTCGGTTTACACGCACTTTTTCGTGGGTTTGAGATATGGACACACTTCTTAGCATTGATTCTAATTTCTTATTTTGCCGGTCTACAGGAATTAGTTGTTTGCAGCTTGGCTCAGCCAACCACACCCTCTTTGCTGCTTCTTTGGGTGGTGATCTCTACTGCTTTGATTTGCGGTAAGTAGTAATGTCCACCTCGTTCAGTTTTGAACTTTTATTGCACATCCAAGTACTGAATATTTAGAAACTGACTTTGTTTAGCCGCAAGTTTTGGATGTGTGGAGGTTGTGAACTTCCACTGCAGAAATGATGGAATAAGTTGGAAACTGCAGGAAGCGGAAGACCTTATGGAAGACGAGAGTTGGTGGGAGTGCACTGACATGCATTCATTCTCCGAGCTACTTGAACTCGGCTATAGCTGTTGGTGGAGCAGACGGAAAAGTTAAAGTTTTCAAAACCGATTCCGGCGAGCGAATGATCACAACTTGTGAAACCAGGAAGCCCTCGCGTTTGCCCCCCTCTCCCATTCTTAGCATAGCTTTGGGTTTAACAAGGCTCGTCACTGCTCATGCAGATTCATTTATGCAGATTCATTCCTTAGGTACCATACGCGGGCCTCAAGCTTAGAACTCTTTGACCATAAAGGTCAGCGCCAAACTTTCCCATTTGGCCCCACTCGCGTCCCTTTGCGCTTCAACACTTCCGACAAGAAGCTGGCGAGAGTTCCTCGGTTTTCTGTAACTCACTTTTTCGTTCCAACGGGTGGATCTCTTGATGACCATTTTGAGCACCTGGTGGATTGGATGCAGTCAACAGGTGCTAGGGTTAAGGATGTATGTGTAAAGCATTGCGACACACTCTTTACTGCAATGAATTGGAATTAAAGACGCACGTATGGGACGTTCATTTCTGTCTCAATCTACAATTACAATGTACATTATATCATATGGAAAGGCCAGTGGAGGAAATAGACATGTTGCATACTTCCTCTCCTGACGTATTTTCTTTCCCCTTATGGCGCTTTGGTAGATTGCAATGGCAAATGTACTCTTTCACCTCAGGAAAATTCCTCGAACTAATTGTCCTCTGAGCAAGTTGAGCTCCACGATCACGATCATCAGCTCGTTGCGTTCAGAACGCTGGAGTGGGAAGATTGAGTTGCAGGCTTTTGAAAACTCATTGATCTGGACGTGCTAAGAACACTTAGAACACGACGCAGCTCAGATTAGTGTCATATTTGGATTTGTCTGCAAGACTGGACCACAACCTGAGATCTTTCCGTCTTCCGACTGGAACGGAGTTGACTGAGAAATCTGCTTCGAAATTTTCTGCCGATGCAGAGAGAGCGCGAGCCAACAAATAGCGTCGAGAAATAAGGATCCATGCATGCTACTATCGTCTGCTAGCTGATCGAAAAGAATCATTTCGATATACACCCCTTAAAGTAACAAGTTGTTCAAAGTATGAAAGCAAAGGTACCGTACTTTCCGGATAGCCTCGACAGGTAAAACCTGCTCTTAGCCTGCAAAGCGAGGAAGAGGAGAAGGTCTCGCGCTTGAGCACTACGGTGGCACTGTTTCTGTGGAATAGACAGCAGATATCATGCGAATGAAGACTTCAATCTTGACAGCTACAGCAGTGACAAGATGTGAGGGACATCTTCTCCTGCCGATCGATTAATTCTGCTCTGCTCTTAATGTGAACGCTGCTGCTGTTCTTTTCCTCTGGAACATTTGGCCGTTCCAGATTGTGTGAAGTCAAAATACTTTCCTATCCCCGAGCTGTTGTTCTTGCCAACTGCAGTCCGTTCTTCGGTCCAATGTTGCTAGTGCGAGATCGTTGACCGATCGATGCGCTTTCCACGGCTTTGGAAATAGAAAGGAACACGAGATAGCCGCCACTTACTCATAGGGACCCGAACAGAAAGGACTTCGAGACGATTCGCACAGTCATACATTCTACAATTCGGATCTTGAACTGCTACGAGATCGAAAGCAGTATTGGGCTACGTACTGCCTGCAGTGAATGTTGCGACTCTGAAAGGGAGCGATCAGCATTCCGAAATTGAATCTGACCGATCGGCAGCAGAGTGTGTGTTGAGCTGGGGCAATGACGACCAAGGCCTACGAGGAGGACGAGGAGAAAGGGAAGCTGCTTGACATCGGCATCCCCCTCCCCTCTGTGGCCCTCCCGAAGCAAATATCTTTATTGAGGTTTGCCTCAGTCACAACCCAACGATAAGAAAGCTGAATAATTGGTTCTTTTCCTCTCGCTGGAAGAATAAATGATGGGTCAACAGTAGGTTTTTCCTTCCTCAGCATGTATTCGTGATAGCTTTCTCTGGCTCACCAGGCGGGAGCCATTAGAATAGAACCCACCTTGATGATGATGGTGAAGATGAAGCCTGATGGTGCTTACCAAAAAACCCATCTTGTCTACCTCTCTTTCTATCATCGGGTATAGTTATTGTCTGTACATGGCGTCTTGTAAACATGTGAGATCTGAACGTCCACCAAGTCACCATGGATTACCCATGTGGGCCATTTCTGTTTGCAAATTGAAATGGGTGATCAAATTGTGCTATTCCTGTCTTCTGTTATACCCGATCTCTTATGGAAGGGGTCGCATTCAAATTTCACAGACAATTGTTGGACGCCCACTCACCTTTCTGAATAGCGATATATTCTCAGCCGTAGGTACAGTTTGTAATATTTCCTCTGCTCTGCTCCCTCGTAACATCGTCCAGGAAGTTGTGCCTAGGCTAGCAATTGCAGTCTTCGATTCGGTAGCGTGCTTCAACAGTACAAGTCTATTTGGGTGCTGATAATTTCTAAGATGAATGCGGTGGGGTACGCGACATTCAAGCATTTGGGAGTAGGATTTGGAAGTCAGAATATATACCTGGGGAATGTCAGTAATGGTAAGCTCGTGTTCGTCTTGTTGCAGTGTGGTGTCCTCTGTATCTTATGGTTTCTCCTCGCTGGCAATGGTGTTTCTCAACAAAGCTCTGCTTTTGCAATACAGTTACTCGATGACGCTATTGACTCTCCAGGTTGATATCTTTCTCTCCAATACTTTCTGAACTGTGGTCCTATTTTCTTACTGCGAGAATCTAAGCAAAATTTTGCTCTGTGAAGTCGAGTTTCCCAGCTTCTACTAGAGTTGGAACCTTATGTGTTTGAGGTGCACCTGGAGTCCGTTCTTACATGGATTGTGTTCGCAGCAAGCTGCAACTGCTTTGCTGATTTTTTTCGGAGGTAAACTTGGAATAATTGCAGTTCGCAATATGGACTGGAGAACATCAAAAAGACTTCTTCCTCTGTCACTCTTTTACAACGCAAATGTGGCGTTTGCTCTGGCCAGTTTGAAAGGCATCAACGTTCCTATGTATATTGCACTCAAGAGGCTAACGCCACTCACAGTTCTTATGGCTGGTTTCTTCTGTGCCAAAGCTAAACCATCCACGCAGGTACCGAGATCAAAGCATCTCCACAAGGTTGGAATTGGGACGTTGCTAGAGCTTTTCTAAAATATCTTGTGCTAGTAATATCAGCATATCGTTCAGTCTTTTATCTTTTCCCCTCAAAAGCTACTCATCGATTCTTCTTTGTTAAAGAGGCCGCTATCTATAAATAAGTATCATGGCTTGCTTTAACGCCAACAAATGCTAATTCTGAAGTTTGCACTCTTTGTAAGCTTTCCAGGTATCACTATCAGTTATGCTGGTGGGCTTTGGTGTAGTAATTGCTGCTGCTGGTGATTTCTCTTTCGATCCCATGGGGTATGTAATGGCTCTTACCTCCGTATTCTTTCAGGTAATTTGCAAACTTTCCCGCTTGAAGTGTTGATGTTGTCACTTCTGCGAAATAATGAATCTCTCATTTCATTGCAATGTCACGTTACGTTGGTAGCCTTCAAATCCAAATCTGTCGCTTGCCTTTTTTAACATGTGGTGAGTTGGTTCGTGGCAGACGGCCTATCTTGTGTTGGTAGAAAGATCAGGTGTAGATGACGGGCTGTCATCAACAGAGTTAATGCTCTTCAATTCGGTCCTCTCGCTTCCTTTCCTGGCAATTTTTATCATCGGCACTGGAGAACTTTCTGTGTCTGTTCCAGAGCTCCTGTCTAAGGTTCACATTCAAAAGTTCACCCGATTCATTGAAGTTGTTATACTTTTTATATGCCTCTACAATTCTGCCAATTAGTGAAGAACCATTTGAACCACTTACTTTTGTATTTAAAATGTGTGTACAGATGGTGTCCTTCAGCTTCAGTGTTATGGTCATACTTTCTCTCGTGATGGGCATTGTGCTGAATTTCACCATGTTCTTATGTACAATCGTCAACTCTGCTCTTACCACGACGATTATTGGCGTGCTCAAAGGAGTTGGATCAACGGTGCGTTGCTGAGATTATGGATCGCTTCTTTTAAAAGATTTTCCGCTTGTTCTGTAAAAACTTTAGTAGATGAAAAATGAAAGAAAAAATTTCTAAAATTTAAAACGTTTATTTTCCTGTTGTGTCTTATGCACTTTCTCCCTACACTGCTGTAGTTGTTAAGAATCTCGTTCTTTGTTGCTCCTGTGAATCAGATTCTGGGCTTTGTGCTCCTTGGAGGAGTGGAGGTGCATGCTCTCAACGTCTCAGGTCTTGTTATCAACACCCTCGGTGGCATTTCCTACTCTTTTGTCAAGTACAGAGAAAAAGCTAGAAAGAAATCATCGTACTTGCCTCCCGGTTCAAGTGGGAAGCACTTACCAGAAGACTCAGCCAAACCTCTTTAGTTCTTTAGCTATCTAATCATCTTGTCCGCGGAAAGCGAAGTGGAATTTCAAATTTAAGCGCATGGAGCATTTCAAATAAACGCCTCCACTTACATGGGTATCTTGCGGTGAAGATCTATCTCCGCTCGAAAATTTGTCTAGGAAACTAAAGATAGTTGCAGAGAACCGAGGTAGGAGATCATCAACTAGGATTAGCACAAGGATATGTTTCTAATAATTGAAAAGTTGAACTGCTGATTCACCACCTTCTCAAAGTAGTCAGTTGGAAAAATCAATGATTTGAGTATACCTAAGATACGTGCCTAAGAGGGTTGGGGAGTAATGTACTGCACTTGTTCCATCTCCAAATGAAATTTCAGTTATTCAACAGCAGGCGGGCCGATTGATCACAACAAAAGTAGACGGATATGTTGCCAAAGTAGCAGCATACGAGTTTCTGTGCTTTGACCCTTGCCGTGTACGTCCCAATGGCTCGTCCCCTTCTTAATAAGCTCCAGTTTCAGATTTCTATATTATTTAAATTCAAACGTCTGGTAACACTATTAATACTGCATGAGTGGAAGAAAGGTTGTAGTCTTTGGTGAGGTAGATTGGCATGTTCACTGGTGCAAAGTAACAAAAAACATTATAGCAAGCTGATCCACCATCACCACCAACTTTTGGCCAATGAGAGTGTTTACACGCATCAAGATTATGTCAAGAAGTTGGAGTAGTTCTTGCATGGTATAAGTTGCAATCCCTTAAAAGCCATGTTCCTAGTTCTATTTATGCTTAATCCATGCATCACGAAGAGATTTTCTCGACAAATTGAAGTTATCCTTATCCGACATAAGCTGCAATCCGCAAAAGCCATGGTCCTACTGCAATTTAGAGATTAAGTCAACAAGTTGGAGTAGTTGTCACCTGATAAAAGTTGCAATACCTCGAAAGCAATGTTCCTAGTGTTATTTATGCTTGATCCATGGAAATTGTCTCTTTTGAGTTATCATTGCATACCCTTGCCTCAAGAAAGCTATACTTCCTCCTCCTCCTTGTTGAGCTTCTTTAACCTTAACCTAATTTCTTATGCCTTGCTTAAGCTTGAAGGAGCGTGAAATCGAGGTCTAACTCGAACTTCCTTCGTTTGAGAACAACCTTGTTTGTAATGGCTGGTTTACATTGGGCTTGGTTAGCAAACTTGACCAAGATAATGCAGAGGGAGTGAGCACCTTCCTATGTAATGCGGTAAGCGTGGACCAAATTAGCTTTATGGACATAGATATAATCAACAAAGAATAAAGTAGTGACTAACTTGGCGTACTCATTCTTCAATTTGGGCAAATCTAAAATTCATACGTCTTTCACTCTTGGAAATTGATGGGCACATGGATATAATCAACAAAGAAAGAAGTAGCGACTGACTTGTGTACTCATTCTCCAATTTGGCTAATCTAAAATACCTATATTTTTTACTCTTGAAAGTTGATAGGCATTCTATTGCTCTTGGAAAAGAAAGACCTGAGTTTTCTTAGTCGGATGAGCATAAGATTCGAACTTTGATTCCAACTCTCTATAACTTCTTGAAGATCATTGTTAACCAAATTAGCATTTTATTAGATAAAGTGAAGAGTGGAAAAAACAACCTTAGAATAGTTTTGAGCTCTTGCATTCCACAAAAATTCACATTAATTACTTTCATGTCTTTAACTTCTCCTTTGACAGCAACAAACCTCAATCTTAATGCATATGGTTATCATACCTCCCTTAAAATGTTTGAGTTCTTTGATCCTCTCATTGATATTAGTTTGTACCTCATTAGGTTTCCTTTATTTTTCAAGCATCTCACCAATTTAAAATGCAAATCTAGAATCACCTATTGCAATGTTGAATTAAGAATTCAAAACTAAGGATTACATAAAGTCAATGAAGTTGAAATTACACGCTAACTTCTCCTTTTACCATGTCCATCTTCAACATGAAATTTAAGCTCAAATGAACAATAAACAATTAAATATAAAGCCCAGAAGACCCAAAAGTCAAAAGGTTGAAAACACAATACACATCACATGGAATGTGAGCCTAGAGCACTTTTCCAATCTGTAATATAAACTAATCCGATGTAGAGTGATCTCAATCATATACTTTTATAACGCCAAAGTCTCAAGTTGTAATAAAGCAGAGAAATCACTACTACTAATCTGATGTCTAACTTTGATCTGCTAGTAGTAAGGACACTCAACAAAGACATGGTGCTCATCCTCAACTTTGCCCATAGAACATAATGTGCAAAGTTGCATGGAGTGCTCTATCTGTTGCCACCATCCTTGTTCTACTGCTAGTCTATGAGAGCTAGTTCTTTACTAAGCAATGACATTTCTAAGTGAAGTAGAGATCATAACCAAGAGATAATCTTGCTCACAATACTCCAACATAAGATTTACAAAATACTGATAGAAAATCACCTTGGTACTAGGTTCATGCCATAGGCAACATAAGAACTGCTCCTTGATCATCTCTCATAATGCAATAGGCTCTAACCTTTAATGTTGCTTATGAATGTTCCACCTTGTAGCCCATACAATCAGCTCTGTATACCAACCAATAGATAGATTTTCACAAAGAGCTTGGAAGGGAAGTCTCTCAAGCTCCATGGACCTCACCTTAGTGGCATATGTGAAAGCTAAGAACAAAGATTTAGCTTCAAGAGGCAAAAGCACTATTTCAGCAAGTAGCAAAACATAGGGAGTTTGAGTCCTCACAAAACAAAACAAGCATCAAGAAATATACCATGATAGCTCCAAATCCATAAATGGATATATGCACTCCCCTTCACTTTAATTTCCCAATGCATATCTATTCTAGCCTAGAGCATTCTATAAAATCTCATAGTAAAAGAGATACAATAACCAACCTCTCAAACACAATGTGCACACTCCAGACTTGTTTGAAGTCATCTTTAGCCAAAAATTCAGCATAGCCTATCTAGACCATGTTTGACCTCCCCACAAAATCTCAGCCCAAATGGTACAAACCTTAGAAGGTATGTCATCAAAACTCAAAATCCATATTTGGTTGTATGTAGATATTACCATTCATTCTAAATGGTTAAAAAAATTCAGTATATATTTTAGCCTATGCCATGAAATCTCAATATCCCTCATTGGCTATATGCATATATTTTCATTCATTCTAAATATTTGGAAATTTCACAAAAATTTATTTTAGCTAGAACACTCAAAGAAAATTTCACACTAGAATAATGAAAGGCCAAAGAGATACAAACACAATCTCTCAAACCTAATGTGCATACTCCAACCTCATATAAAAGCAGCTTGAGCCAAAACTTTTACAATGGCTTGTCTAGACCAAGTCCACCATCCATACAACTCAAATTGAGAGAAAAGAGATATATCATCAAAGCTTCAAATCCCAAATTCCTTATTGAATATATGTGCTACTCTTCATTCCAAATTGAACTTTTTTACTTGAAATTAGCCATAGCTAATAAAAATTAAATCTAATCTTTCATAAACTTAAATTTTATACATTTTTATTCAAATATGCTAAGGTTATGCTTGTATTTTATCTTTTAATGAAAGAGCAAATATATCTTATCTAAACACTTATATATTAGTCAACTTGAAAACAAATCTCTTGTGAATTACTTAAGTATACTATGAAAATGGAGTGATTGTAGAGCATGATGATCATAAATTCATGTGGTCTTTTGAGATGAATAAGGAATCCAAAAGAAAACTTTCAAGATTTCATAAAGTTCCCCTAGAAATTTTGAGCTAGAGATTTAGTTGGTAGTATCTTTGCCAAATTGTATGGTCTAATTTTGGAGTCTAAGTTGAGTACTTGGGCCAAAAAGAACAAAATTTAGGCTAAGTACTAAGCTTCTTTCAGATTAGGCTTTAGTATTTTGAACATCTATTACTACTCCATGTTTCGTGGTAGAAATCCAAGAGTGTTGGACGAGCTCTTTATGTTACATTTATTGATTTCAAGAAGGCTTTTGATAAGGTGCTTAGGAAATATCTAAGTGAGACATTCATTGAAGTTGGTGTTTCATCAGATCTAATTGGTGTTATCTCTCATCTTTGAGCTCTCAAGATGTCCTAAGCACAATGGGAGTGATTCAAGGCTACTTTGTATCTCCAACTCTATTTGGAATCTTCATGAAGACCTAAAGAGAGTACTCATGGAAGTAGGAGTTACAAGTGTGCAGGTTGGCTCTTTGATGATTCATGCACTCGTTTATGTAGATAGTGTAGTGCTACTCTCCACCAATCCATAGAGTTTATAGAAGTGATTGGATTCTCTTCTTTTGTTTGGCAATCAAACAAAGATGGAGGTGAATCTTGACAAGTCCAAGGTGATTGTGGTGGTTTCTAAAGGTGTCACACCTTTCTTCCTTGATGGAAAGTGCTTGGAGCAGGTTTCTTCCTACAAGTACTTGGGGATTGAGTTTTCTCATGACTATAGTCAGTCTACTTGCATGAAAAATAGAATAAATGTAGAGTTTAGAGCTTTGTATTCACTCATGAATTGTTCTAGGGTTTAGGTGCTATTCAGATCTCTTGTACAATCGGTGGTTCTCTATGGTGCTCAGATTTGGGGACCGGGTACTAAGAAGAGTTGGTGGTAAAGGGTTGAGAAAGTTCAAAAAGTGTTTTTGTGTGATGAACTTGGTGTGAGGACTTAAACTCCCTATGTTTTGTTGCTTTTTGAAATAGTGTTTTTGCCTTTTGAGGCTGAATCTTTGTTCTTAGCTCTCACATATGCCACTAAGGTGAGGTTCTTGGAAAATGAGAGACTTCCATATCAAGTTCTTTATGCAACTCTATCTATTGGTTGGTATAAAGATCTGATTGCATGGGCTTCAAGGTGGAATGTTTATGAGATATTGGAGCCTATTGCATTATAAGAGGTGATCAAGGAGAAATTCTTATGTTGCTTATGGCATGAACCCGGTTCCAAGATGTTGTTATATCATCCCATGTTGGTGGATTGCGAGCAAGATTATCTCTTGGTTAGGATCTCTACCTCACTTAGACACGTTAAATAGCCCAATATAGAACAAGCTCACATAGACTAGAAGTAGAACAAGGATGTTGGTCTAGATAGAGCACTCCATGCAACTTTTCATATTGTGTATTATGAGCAAAGTTGAGAATGAGCACTATGTCTTTGAAGGTTGAGCATCCTTGCTAGCAACAGATCAAAGTTAGACATTAGATTAGAGGTAGTGATTTCTAAGCTCTCCTACAGATTGGAGCTTTAGCTTTAGGGAAATATATGACCAAGATTGGTCTACATTGATCAGTTTTTTTCAAATTGGTCATATGCCTTAGGTTCACATTTCATGTGATTTGTATTTTATTTTTAGTCTTTTGACTCTTTGGGCTTTATGATTCATTGTTCACTGGTTTGGTGGATCAAGCACTATAGATTACATGCTTACTTCACCTAGTGATATGCACCTTATCTCAAATTTTGTTGTTTTAGATCCTTAACTTGAATCTGACCATACACCTCTATCGTTTGCAATCCTTCTTCCTTACCTCCATAGAAAGAACTACATTACATATTGACCATGGCTCTAAAGTGAAATCCTGTTAGATTTTCACAAGAGACATCTATAACAACAAGCTATCCAAGAGAGGTTGAGGTCTATGAAGTGGAGCTCTAATTTTGCACAACAAAGTGGTCAATTCTTTGGACTTCTTCAATCTCCATCAATTTCATTGTTTCCAAGAGCATCCAATAGAATAGATTTGGTCTCCCATGCAATAGGTAATATGATGAGACTATAAAATGGCAAGGCTCAAAGCTAGAAATAGAGCTCTTGATCAGGTTGCACAAAAATGTGTTTTTTCCATTATAAAAAGTTGGTGAAGTGCAAGAAGAGAGCATTCTTGAGACTTAAGGGGATTGAGTTGAGCACTAAACTGAGAAGTAATCCCTAAGGCTTTTTGGAAGAAGGAAATTATTATATCTGCATCTCCATTGCTGAACTTAAAGTGAGCTTTGTAGCTATGTCAAGAATTTGTATTTCTTCCCCGATGCTCCAAGCATACCAACTAGCCTTGGATTTGCTCTCACCATCTCTGAAGCTAATGTCAAGTACCAGCTCAAGAAGTTGGCCAATGGTAAGGTAGAAGACCTTGATGGACTTTGTGTTGAACTTTTGAAATGGTGCAACAATCATTTGATTCCAATACTCCCTTCTTGAAGGTTGTTTTCTTGATAGATGATGTTTGAAGAAGCTAGTTCCAATTTCACAATTCTGTCTAGAGAGATATTGTCACCAATTACCTCACCAAATAAGTTGGTGTTATCTTATCCAAGTTGTTTGGCCTACTTTTGGAGTCTAGGTTGAGTACTTGGGCCAAAAAGAAGAAAATTTGGGCTAAGTGCCAAGCTAGTTTCAAATCAGGTTAAATTTAGTACTTTGGACCTTCTATTAGTACTCTAGGTTTTGTGGTAGAAATCTGAGGGTGTTGGAAGAGATTTTTGAGACATTAGAAGTCAAGATGAAGTCATATGTTGAAGCTACAAAGGTAGCTCAAACTTCTTACTTGCAAGAGCCTGAGGTTGAGCATGAGAACCAACTTGCTAGGACAAAGAACTTGAGAATTTCAAGTTTAGTAGAGATGGAGAAAAAATTTACCAAGGCTATAGTGATCATCTTTGATTCTTAAAGAGTTCATGGTCATGAGATTGTGCAAGCATAGAGGTTGGGGCAACCAAGTTCACAACCAAGCAGTATTCTAATGAAGTTTGAGTCTCAAACTCAAAGAGATCCAATGATGGAAAACAAGGCTATACTCAAGGAGAGGCGCATCTGGTTAGACCCTGATCTCATCCCTCTCCAATTTCAAGCAAGGAAGAGAGAACTAGCTAAGGTGAAGGATGCCCAAAAAGTGGGATTTGTAGCATTTTTGAGGGATTGTAGAGTTGTGATTACCCAAAGGCAACATTCAGCTACTGCATAGCAATCCCACACCCTTAAAGTGTTCTTTTGGAATATTCATGGGCTCACATATACCAAGTATTCAAGTGCTAAGCCTTTGTGGGATGATGCTTATCTGATCAATCTCGTGGAAATGTGTGAACATGAGGGGAACACCATTCAAGACATTGAAGGATTCACTCTTGTTAGTTCAACCTAGAACAAGAGGAGGCAACATAGAGGAAGAGGCTTTGGAGGTATTGCTACTTACATCACATTTGGCTTTGAAAAATCAGTCTCTATGATAGGCCAAGACTCAAGTGGACAATACCAGTGGTTGAAGATTGGAGGAGTTGTTACACCTTTCTTCCTTTTTGTTTGTTATTTTGCTCCATTGACATCACCTATTTACTCAAGTGGAGCTCTCAACACTATGCAGCCTTTCCTCTCCTTGATGAAGGATATGTTGGAGTTTCAAAGTAAAGTTGCAATACTAGTTTTTGGTGATTTCAATGCTAGGATCCAAGCCTCTCATTTTCTTGATTTTAGTGACCTTGAGAATGTCCCTATTTATAGCTTGATAGATGATTCTAGTGATTGGTAGTGCTCTTTCCATGAGTGAGCACTTTTTCAACTTTGGTACTGATTGTAGCTTGAAGATCTTGAATGGCCTTTCTCAATTTCTTGAAACTTGCAAGAGCACATGCTTTGCTTTGCTTCTAGTGGATCTAGCACTATAGATTACATGTTTACCTCACCTAGTGATATACATTGTGATCTTGAACCTAATTCTAATCATGCAGTTCTATCATTTTCCGTCCTTCTTCCTTGCCCCAATAGAACCACATTACCTATTGAGCATGCCTCTAGAAGGAAACTCTATCTAGATTTTCACAAGAGAGATCTATACCAAGAAGTTATCCAAGAGAAGTTGAGCATTATAGAGTGGAGTTTTGCTTTTTGGAACTGAGTGATAAGTTGGTTGAACTTCTTCAATCCACATCAACTACTTTGTCTCCAAGAGCATCTCACAAGAAGAGTCTTGGTTTCACTTGCAATAGGTGGTATGACTTGATTTTAAAATGGCAATGATCAAAGCTATGGATAGGTCTCTTGATCAGATTGCACTAAATTTGGCTTTTTTCTCTTAAAGAAAGTTGGTGAAGTGCAAGAAGCAAGCATTTTTTTGATAGTAAAGGGAGTTAAGTTGAGAATTGAATTGATTAGCAATCCCAAGGCCTTTTGGAAGATAGTTGATGTTAGATTTCCATCTCCATTGTTGGACTTGAAAGAGCTTTTGTAACTATGTGAAGGATCTATACTTCTTCCTAATGCTCCATGCATGGCACCTAGTCTTGTATCTGCCTACACCATCTCTGAAGTTGATGTCAAGTACCAACTCAAGAATTTGGCCAGTGGTAAGGATGAAGACCTTGATGGACTTTGTGTTGAACTTTTGGAATGTGGTGGCAATCATTTGATTCCAGTACTCACTTCTCTCTTGAATGAAGCAATTAGGTGTGGCTTTCTTGACATATGGTGCTTGAAGAAGGTATTTCCCATTCACAAGTCTGGCCAAGAGGGATGTTGTCACCAATTACCATACCATACTAGTTGGTAGTATCTTTGCCAAGTTATATGGTCAAATTTTGGAATCTATGTTGAGTACTTGGGCTAAAAAGTACACAAATTTGTGCCAAATGTCAAGTTGGTTTCAAATCAAGCTTCAGTACTTTGGATCATCTAATAGTGCTTCAATTTTTTTGGTAGAAGTCCAAAGGTGTTGGAAGAGCTCTCTATGTTACATTTATTAATTTCAACAAGGCCTTTGATAAGGTGCTTAAGAAATCTCTAAGTGAGAGACTCATTGAAGTTGGTGTTTCATTGGATCTGATTAAGGCTATCACTTCACTCTATGAGAGATGGTTGAGAGATTCTCATCTTTGAGTTCTCAAGATGTCTTGAGCACAATGAGAGTGATCCAAGGTTGCTCTCTATCTCCAACTTTGTTTTGAATCTTCACTGATGACCTAGAGTGAGTACTCATGGAAGTTGGAGCTATATGTGTGCAGGTTGACTCTTTGATGATCCATGCACTCCTTTATACAGATGTTGTAGTGCTCTTCTCCACCAATCCAATGAGTTTATAGAAGTTATTGGATTCTCTTCTTTTGTTTTGCAACCAAACAAAGATAGAAGTGAACCTTGACAAGTCCAAGGTGATTGTGGTGGGTCCTAAAGGCATGATGCCTTTTTTCTTTGATGGAAAGCATTTGGGCATGCTCCTTCTTATAAGTACTTTGGGATTTGAGTTTTCTCATGACTATAGGTGGTCAACTTGTGTGAAGAATAGAATCAATGTAGGGTTTAGAGCTTTTTATTCACTCATGAATCACTCTAGACTTGCTCATCTTACCACATGGGAGTTGAAGAAGGTGTTGTTCAGATCTCTTGTACAGCCGGTAGTTGTCTATGGTGCTAAAATTTGGGGACCAAGTACTAAGAAGACATGGTGGTAAAAGGTTGAGAGAGTTCAAAAAGTGTTTTTGTGTGATGAATTGGGTATGAGGACTCAAACTTCCTATGTTTTGTTGCTTCTTCAATAGTGTTTTCCACTCTTTAGGCTTAAGCTTTGTTCTTAGCTCTCACATATACCACTAAGTTTAGGTCCATGGAGCATGAGAGACTTCCCTACCAAGCTCTTGGTGTAACTCTATCTATTGGTTGGTATATAGGTTTGATTGCATGGGCTACAAGATAGAACATTTTTTAGCAACATTGGAGGTTGGAGCTTATTGTATTACAAGAGGTGATCAAGGAACAATTCATACATTATCTTTGGCATGAACGTGGTACCAAGATGGTGTTATATCAATAGTTTGTAAATCCCATGTTGGTGTATGAGTAAGATAATCTCTTGGCAAGGATCTCTACTTCACTTAGACATATCATTGCTCTATATAGAACTAGCTTTCATAGACTAGAAGTAGAACAAGGACGGTGGTAATACATAGAGCATTCCTTGCGGCTTTGCATATTGTGTTCTATGGGCAAAGTTGAGGATGATCACCATGTGTTTGTAGAGTGCACTTATTACCAATAGATTAGATTGAGAAATCAGATTAGTAAAAGTGATTTCTTTGCTCTCATACAGCTTGAGGCTTTAGCATTAGGGAAGTATATGACCAAGATTAGTCCACATTGGATCAGTTTATTATAGATTAGTCAGGTACCCTAAGCTCTTGCCTAGACTCACATTTCATTTGATTTGTATTGTGTTTCAGCCTTTTGACTCTTTGGATCTTCCAGGCTTTATATTTTATTGTAGTGTGTTGTATAAAACCTCAAGTTGTAAGAGAGTTGAGAAATCACTACTATTAATCTGATGTCTCAAATTGATCTGCTTGCAACAAGTGCACTCAACAAAGGCATTGTGCTCATGTTCAACTTTGCCCATAAACACAATGTGCAAATCCACAAGGAATGCTCTATGTGCTGCCACCATCCTTGTTTTACTTCTACCAATGAATAATGAAATATAAGGCCTAAAAGACCCAAAGAGTCAAAAGTCCAAGTGTTTCATTAGCATAGAACATGCATAATAGCATGCAAGTACTTAGTGTTAAAAATACCAAGTGGTACATTAGCACAAAACATACATACTAGCTTGTAGGTAATCCATTCTCATTTCATGTGACTAGATCAACAATAAGCAGAATTCCGCAAAAATGCTTCAAATATCTTTTAATGGTCTTTGTGTTTTGCAATTGATGTGCAGATTTGCATTAATTTCAAGACAATATACAACAACATACAATATACAACAATAACTCCATATAAATTTGAATAATAGATGATTAAAGAAGTGAGTTTATTATATTTCCCTATATGTGATATCCTTTGCTATTACCATTCTACTTATTCCACTTGCCACTCGTAAAAAAGGATTGTAGTCACTCCTTTGAATCTGCATTGTGTGTGGATATTTGATATAAAGTATTAGTGGTATATTGTTGAGTATGTAGAGAACCTTGGTTATTCCGCTCATCTTTCCTCCAAAACTGCATTTCATATTGAATTAATATAGGGTACTAATGGAATATTTTTTACTATATATCACTATACTTGAGAATCTTTGCTATTGTTGCTCTGTTTGTGACTCATCCAAGAGGAATAATTATAATCTGATGGTATATTGAAAAATTAAGAGACGTTGATAACTAAAATACCTTCCTAGAGAGACAAAAAAAATTTCTCTTTAAATCATGTACTAGCATAAGCCCCGTGAATGATACAAAGATGATGGCTTAAAACCTTTTTTTCTTCTTCATGTGAATATTCACTCCAATATATTAGTATTGGAAGCTTATTCTAAAAATGGGGATTTCCCGTAGCCTGTTTGTCATAAATAACAAATTCTAGACAAAAATTCCTGGGAACATCTATAATGAAGATCAAATGTTCCTTTGTGAGGACATTCTCAATCAAATCTATCATAAAGTTTAATTTGTCATATTCTTCATCCATAAGAATTGGAAAACCTGGGGCTAAAAATGGCGGTGAGGTTTGGCAACCCTAATTGTTCTTCCTCAATACAAGTATTAATGTAACTCTGATTGTTGCTTGTAATTTAAGTCATTATACACCTACTTTCAAAGCTCGTGTTGGCAATTTCTCCATATATCAAACCCGCAATAGTAATATATTGGAAGCTTAACCTAAAAGTGTGCATTTCCCTTCCCTCAATGTATACTTACACTTGAATGATGGGCACCTATGCTATTATAGAGCAACAATAGTCTTTTAAAGATAAGTAAGATAACCAGTTGTTCATCCTTTGGGGTTAGACGTATTCTTCAATTCCTTGCAAGTACAATCATCTTAAAATTTATGGTATTGTTATGGGAATATATTGACTTTGTGAATAATAATAAGATACTTTAAACTGAGTTTGAGATTGATTGGAATGAACTAATACATTTCTATATTGGAAATTTTTCTAGAAATTTAGATTGCATAATTGAAAAATAACTTGATAATTTAATAATAAAGAAACAAGTGAATACATTAAAATGACATCAATTCAATAAAATTTTAGCGTCTCTGTACACCCTACAACATGTTACAGAAAAACATAATGATTTTTTTTTCAATTCTGATATAGAATTTTGGATCCCCTAGTACAATATATTCATGGTTAGATAGAGAATTGCAAGGAAAAGTGAATGTATAATATAGTAGAGCAATCTTTGAAGAACCATTTTAATTCTGTTTGACAGAATGACTCAATTGACCCACGTGACTTCTTGTATATTAGTTGGTAAGGAGTGGATTTGTGTTGATAACAAATACTTTCTTGTTTTAAAGTGTCATGTGTATGGCATCGATAGTATTTGTATCACACAGGACTGCAGGGTCACGTGGATGGTTCAAAGGGACCCGTTAAGTCATTTTTCCAACTTGGGCTATGCTAAATCTAGTTTTGTAGTCTAACAAAACATCTTGATGAGTCTAACTTAATGAGAGTGAAGTCAAGCGTCCGCTCAGATTTTGTTTCAAAAGTGTATTAACTTTATCGAGTTTTAGTGGTACTCGTATTGATCCAATACAAGTAATTTGTAAAGCATTTAGGAGCGACCATAAGAAGTGACGCGTAAAATCTTATGGGCAAAGTACTATATATTTTCAGATACCTTTTATTAATCACCCATTTTGCATTTTCTCAAAACCCATTATTGATTTTACAGAACCATTCAATTTCCCTTTGATAGTTTACAATACCGTAATAAATTTATGGAATGGACCTCTCCACCCATAGCTTACAATACCATAATAATTTTACGAAATGAACCTCTCCACAATTTTAGGAAATGGACCTCTCCACCTATACTGTAATATATACCAATAAAACCCCTAGTGATTCTGAGTTTGGGCCAAGAGGTTGACTTAAAACCCGTCAAGTCTTAAGTCTTTTTATATATATATATATACAACAAAATTAATGACATAATTAACATAAACATATTTTGAATAGAGGTTTATGGGATTTCATGCTTTTTAAGGAACACTGGAAACTCTGTACAGATGTGCAGTGGATGTGACAAGATTTAATGGGCAATATCAGTAGGCCCGTAAAACTTACAGGTCATTTTTTTGTGTGACAGGGATACCCGTAGAATCCGTAAGCGAAAACAAGATCACAAAATTTGCAAGGCATTAAAGGATAGAGCTCTTCAAAGTTTTATGGGTAGAGTATTTGAAACCCCACCTCTTTTAAGGGTACCACGGAACAATACTTATGGACTTGATGGATTCTCTTAAATTCTTCACTTGAAACGCCCTAGTCTCTCCATCCAGCTCCAAAGGCAGAAGGGGGCCGGATTACACATATGTTATACTGTAGAACTACCTTTACTATAGTAGGTGGCAATCATCTTTTGAAGATAAATAAATAATAAAATAAGATACCAAGTGCTCACGTTAACCCAAGGAAAATCATCAAAGATAGATTAGGTTTCACCTTATCCTCATTATGTTTTCACCTACAAGTGAGATATGTTACTGGTCATAACTACCTTGGAGGAATAAACGCAGTCGATGCAAAGCCCTTCGACAGTCTTTCTTTCGAACAAAATCTGAGACTTGTTTTTATCGTTCCATCATCATCGAGTGTTTAAATGTGGGACTTTTCTTTAGAGTAAAATAATGTTTGCCACCATCTCATTGTCGGGTTTGGCTGACAAGGCATTCCAGACCCAATTGTACACGTGAGAACAATTTTCTTGAGAACTTGCCCTTACGCCTACAAACCTTCTGCAAATCCGCAATCTACGCTCATCTGTTTGGTGAATTCGTGTGAAGAAGCCCCTTGGATAATCATGGATGTGGAGCATTGAACATTTCAATTCATGTGAAATAATTGCTCCACTTTCATAAATCCTGTGGTTTTCCTATTGACGAACTCTAGCTGCACGTGTATCTTACTTTGCTCGTTAATTGAGACAACCCCTTTTATGGCGCAAACTAGCAAAATATATTCTGAAAGCTTCAAAATCCGGATAAAACAATTGTCCTGTTCCATCAATCTTGGATTGAACATTACGAGAATGGCCACCTTGAAAGAAGACTAGAGATTCAAGCTCATTTACAGCAGATTTTGGATCTGCGTGCTTCTTGGGGTTGAATCGAGATCATGTGCCAATGGTGGTGGTGCTGCTGCTCAGCGTCAGTTGCGTTGCGAACAAACTTACTTTCTGAGTCTTGGATTTACGAAATATCTCAGTCTGCAACAAGATGTCGATATGTAAGTAGGTTGCAGTTAGGACGTTTAATCCTTGTTAGATGAAGGGTAGGAGACAGAAACAAACCTTGGGTGCTTTCATTCGAGTTCCAAAATACCCGACTCCAAAAGATTGTGATGTGAACCCTGCCACAAGCTCCACAGCACCTAATCTTGGAGAATCTGTTGAACTCTGCAGTAGGAAAAGGTTGACGTCTTAGTTTTGCCCATACCGATTGCACAATTATGACCTATACAGGAAAAGGACGCACTAAACTGAAGCAGAAATGAAATACTTCGAATGTGTCGTCTGCAACATGAAAGAGGCTCACACTTCTTTGGCGTGAGTCAAGGTGTACAAGCAACACCCCAGCATCATTGCTACCACCAAAGGTTTCTTGTTGAGCCATCAAATCAACTAGAAGCTCTTCACAGGCTGGACCTGGTCCAGTTTCGGATCTGTACCGACATGAAGATGGAATCATCAAGGAGATGACAGAGACAACCGTAAAGAAAAGATGCCTTCACAGCGTTAGTATAGCTTCTCTTCCCAATGTTGGTCAAATACAGAGTGGTTCATGTGGTTTGATTAATAGGTCTGATGCCCGTTGTTGGTCCGACCTTAGGAAACCTATGGAGACAAATTTAGCCATCGGGAATGAGACCTACTTATGTGCCAAATCACAGCACCGTCGTGCGGCTAAGCCTCGAATAATACATTCTCCTGCACCCGTCACACTGCAAGCAACTGAAGATCCATCCGACGATGGTTTGGAATTCGCCCAGCACCCGCATCCATATAGTGCAGCTAATCCTACACGGCCGTTGACCTAGACACAGGCGACAAAGATTCATCAGTTCTAACACAACAAAGAACAGTCCCGGCATACATATTATAAAGACACTACATACTTAACGTTTGTTCAGCGAGATGTTCATTCAAACTTCTGACAATTGACGAAGATCTTTTGTCACTGAAGGTCAACCTCCCCAAAGCATTAAGTAGACGATAAGATAAAAGCTCCAGTTGAATTAGCAGGAGCAAAGCTGGCGGTAAGTGCAACACAGAACACTCTGGCTAATGGAATTCAGATCCCCAAGGTCAATTACGTAGAGAACAATTTCCCTGCTGCCATATTGACCACCCTTCTTCAAATATGCTTATAGTCTACCAGTGTTGATCAAGTTCATTACTTCTTAAGAGGCAGAAAGATTGAATAGCCTTTCGCAAAACTCACAAAAGCTGCGTTCTTTACAACCAACCACATTCAGGTACAGGGTAACGTATGTGTGTACAGTGATATAAGCAAGGAATGTGCTTGATGCTCATTTGTCGACATTATATCTCACAATGTGCATCGTCCATGGACTCGTGTAGGTTAGAGACCCTACCTTTTGTTAGCTGGGTTACTTACCTTCATGGCGATGCCACCGCTTGAAGCTCCAGCTGCAATATTGCCGTCACGATCAACACAGATAGCCCCAACTGTGTCTAGAACCAAATCTTCCTCGGGTGCATCCTCAAGCCTGTGTTGAGAAGAAGCTTTATCGGCATCAACCTTCTTTGCACTCATCCCCTGCGGAGTCGCTAATCGGAAAACATCATGAGACAGTTATTTCCCAACCAGAAAATACAAAGCATTTACTTGGATAAACCTTCCACTCTCAGCCTTTGCAGAGCTAACACACAGGGGTAGTAGAATGGGATAACTCCTAAAGTTGGAATAATACAACTATTTGAAATACGGGAACTGTGATGCAAGCACAGTCGCAAACCCATTCTGAGGCGTTAGAGTTGGGCGATATTTGAGAGAAGAAGGCTAGAGGCTTGTGACAAGATTTGCCTTGTCATAAGCTTGTAGCCTTCTTCTCCAAAAGAACATTCACTTATAAACGATATGTCTAACATGCTTATCAATAAATGGAGTTCGAGTCATAGAACACGACTTAGTCTTCAGGAGACTAGGAGTACGGCAGAAAAGGGAGGTACATGGTTGTAGAGAAACACCTGCCATTTCCGAGAAACTTCGTGATGCTGGATCACTCGCTTGATCTCTCTGAGTATCGTTCTCAGCAGAACTGTAGGATTCTATCATTTTGGTGTAATTCAACCATTGCTGTTTAGCCTTCCTGCTCAAAAGGTACTGCAGCAGATATGGTAAGACTGAGGAAATTAGAAAGGGACAGCAAATCTTGGTAGTAGAACACTATTCGCTAGGTTCTTGGCAATAAACTTCTTGGCAAAAGAAGAGATTTGGTTAGGGTTTAACCAACCATTTTAGCTTCAACAGCATCGGCAGCAGCTGGAATGCCATGCTTCAAAGCCCAATCCCGTGCTCCATCGCCCACCAGAAATCTGTAAGGGCATCAAGAAAGCGGATGTATGAATGCTTAGCCAGCTCGTACCTGTACCTGTTCATCTCCTATCGAACAGTTGATATAGTTTTCGTTCCCTAGTGACCTCAATGGCAAAAATGCAAGATACACTTACATTGGAGGAATTCGACCCAACGACATAGGCCCCGCTAGACTCTGCTTCGCAAGCAAACACGCTGCTTCAATAGCGTTCTTTATTCCTGTAGAGAAGTACAGGCTCACAATTCGAAACTAAGGTCTATGGCGATCAGGAAGAAATTCCTACCGAGGTATATCTGCTCTGAAGAAAGCAAACGAGTTCGTACATGCTCATAACTAGACAAAGAAGGTTGGTTCTTAACGAGATGGCAAGAAAATATTCCACTTTTCGCAGCACCCTCAAGGTGGTTTCTCATGGTAGGACCATAAACAATTGAGAAAGCCCAAGTGCGACGAGGCTTAAAGTCCATTAACTTTTGCTACTAATGATCGGCTAATTCTCAACACACTAGAAGCGTTGACTTTCAGAAGCATTCAGTAATCTATGAAATAAGGCGTGGTGTGTGACCTTGGTGTGACCTTGGCTGGACAAATAACTACGAAAACACCACAAGAACATAAGTTACCCCGTAGCGTGCATAGTGAGGGAGCTCATCGTAATGCAGGATGATATCCGTGATGCGCTGGACGCTGGATCCTTGACTTCTCTAGTAATTCTACTCGGCAGCAGAGGAATGGCCAAGGGAATTGAACACGAGATAAGACAGAACACACTTTCAGAATCACATTCTGCTTATCATGTTGATGTCATGATACTGACCTGGTGCTGCTCCAACAGCACCGAAGGCACCCGTTCGTCCATCCATTATACTGGCATCACATTCCACGCTTCCATCTTCTGTCAAGTTTGAACCTTTGCCTGCATTGGTGACCTCGTCATCCTGACAAGAAAGCATGCAATGCAGTTGCAAACAAGCGTAATAAGCCTATTGTGGTCAAGCACCAACGAAATAGTGGGCCGAACACTTCACATCTTGGGATTAATTATTAGCATAGTTCATGAACCATTTTATTGTTACAATCATTAACAAGTAACATGAATAGTTCTGCGAAAATAACTGAATGCTTCATTCATACCTCAAGTACTTTAATAGCAGAAACGACAGCGTCCATGCTTCGTCCTCCACCCTGTCATTGCCATTCCGCAGATTCAGTAGCTTGGCGAGCATTAAGAGATATTGATGGTGTGTAGATATGGGATTAGTAGCTGTAGAACTCTTGCCTGTGAGAGAACCAACGCTGCAGCAACACAAGCGCGGCGCATTGCTCTGCAGTAAGCTTTTGAGTTGAAAGGCGAATGGTAACCGGCCCCCACATGCACCGCGGCGAAAAATGGATGCGTGTTGTGCACTTCTGCTTCGGTTCTGACCTTCCCTGGATCTTTCATCTCTTCCTCTGGGTGCTCATTAGAGTAAGAGCAACGAACCGGCTTCCCACAGTGTGATGAAGTAGACATGAAGTGTCAACCTTATATTCACTCTACGACCCAACTTCTTTTCAGTTCTGTAGTTCCACTTCCATCACCTGCTGAAATTCCATCTTGAAGGTGGACGAAAATGACAAAGAAGTCGTAATTCAGCTTCAACACCTATTCTCCAAAACTACGGTGGTTGATAGAGGGGAATGAAGAAGCTCAGCTTACTACCTTAATTTCAAACTGCTGTCGGTGAACCACAAAAACAGAACTCTGCCATGATGTGTATAGATCGGATTGGATCTGGTCAGAGTCGTCTAGAAAACAGGATTGTAATGTTTCTCCAGAGATATAAATTCCAGAGGTTGGCAAATGCTTCATGCACTAGGAGAAGTGTAGTTTAGGGTTACTCTCGAACTCTGAATTATTTTGTCCACATAAAGGTGTTGGAAAGCAGCCAAAGTGCGTGCAGGCTTCCCTTACGCTTGGCAGAGGGCTCATGTAAGGTAAGGGAGTTGCGGGAGACCCAAAGCCAGCTGACCAAACTCACTGAAGTCTGTAGTCGAACACTGAGAGTTCAGCCTCTATGGGTCTGATGGGTTCGTCTCCATTAATGTTCTCCGTGAACATTGTCATGTGGGCACCTTTGATTCTCGCTGTTCTCTCGCTTGCACGAGGGCATGGAGCGATCGCTGTTGAATTCGAGGCCTATCCTTCAGCCCATCTCCCCCCGGCAGCGTCCTGCGATTCCCCTCTATCCCTGGTGGTTGACGGAGAGGCTTTAAGCAAGCAGGTACAAGTTTCGAAACGGAAATATCAGTTGCGTTTGAATTGAGGTTTGACTGAAATTCTATTGCGATTCTGACGAATACGATCACATGACTTACAAGATTTCGACTTTTGACAACAAGATGTGGTTTATTTCCTTGTAAACATATGAAACGTAGAACTCTTACTGTACCTCCATTATAGAACCTCGAGGCCCTTAAAACTCTCCGACATTTTTGTGACAAGAGTTTATACCGCAGATTTTTGATTTGGCTTCCACAATTTTCAGATTGACGAGCTGGCGAAATTTTCGGACACTCCTCCACCGTCTGTAACTCGTATACTATACACGGGCAATGACATTGCAGCTCGAGAGTAAAGTCTCAAACACATTCAAAAGCCTTTACTCGTGTTACAGAAGTTTCTGATTGGACAAAGCTATATTCTTATTGTAGTGAAAAGTTAAAGTGCCTATCTTGCAGTGGCGCCATATTTGATTCCACTGAGAGCTTGCCGCTTTGCATAGGTTGCATTTCATCGTTAACTTTATGTATAACTGGTTTTGCCAGAGTGGAAATACAGAAGGATTCTATGTCCCAGTCTCATGTCATAATGACTTTCTTCTGCAGAAGTTGATTAGGGTCTTCGCTTATGATCGTCAAGCCCTTTGGTTTCAGGTACGTGAAGGGTGCTATGACCTCAGCGGGTCTTGCTGTCAGAGAAGATCCAATCGGCAATATTTTTGGCCGTTGGTAAGAATTTCCAAGCCTCCGTGTTAATTCGTATTAGCCGCCGCAGCCTTCGATGTAATCGATGCAGTCACGTCCACATTTGGTAGTTGGGTAATTAGAGAGCTGGGATAACTCTACCTCTCAATAATAAGGGTACTACCATTAGCCTGACGAACAACTTTGCCTTGCTTGCAGCACTCGACGATTACCAACACCAGAAAATTAAATGTTAATAGTTCTTAGCAGCTTAGAAGAATGAATAGCATATAAATAAAAAGGCAAGTTATGTATCATGATAGCAGCAGAAATGCATTCAGAAAAATTCAGAGAGCCGGTAAATAAAATTCAAACTTGAAATTCAAATTAAATTGCTGTTTCATCAATCTTGTGATGATGAATAGAGCATCTTATAGTTCTCAAACTTTCTATGGCAGGCAAGGATCTGAGAGCGCAGGTGTCGTTGGAACTGGTTCCCACATAGATGCAATTCCACACGCAGGCAAATATGATGGGGTTGTTGGTGTGCTGGGTGCTATTGCGGCTATTCACGCCTTGAAAAAGTACGTTACAGTTTTCAATATTGTGATTTATTAGAATCTAGGCTTGTTTTAACAGTAAAAGCTGTCAGCATCATGCGCAAATGAAACTCTCATCAGCTTCTCTGCTACTTTGCTCACTAAAGTAGCGAGACAGCAAGAAGACTTTTTACAGAAAGGGCAGAAAGGTGTATGTTCCGCTCTTATTAGTCCGACTACGAGATGAGTGCAGTCTGGCCTCTTCCGTAGTGTCTAGTAAGTATCTTGTGTCGAAGTCATTCAGATTCAATACCTATTTCATCAAGTAATAAAGTTCATAGAAACAGAGGTTTTACTTGTTAAAACATGTAGCAATCGCCCATAAGCGTCTTCTTAATATGACTGACAAGCGCTTTTCCTTAACTAGATCGATGAAGTGGATTTTTGCAGAGCTGGCTTCAGCCCCAAAAGATCAGTGGAAGTTATTATGTTTACATCAGAAGAACCTACTCGCTTTGGATTTGGTTGCCTTGGCAGGTAATGATTCTCATACTAGACTAACTCATGGTCGTTCATTGCACAACATTCTAGAGATACCTAAAACAAATCAAGAGGGCCGACTTGAAATCAATCTGCACACTTGTTCCTCATGTGCTGCACACGTAAACACTTGTATTATGTGCAATTTCCTACCATCTTTGCTTGCCAGCATAACGTCATTTCCTCTTGTCGGGCACCTTATGAATGGTCTCAACAGTGTCATCTGTTACATGTTTGGTTGATTCTTTCGAATGAGTTGACCTGGTCTCCTCCAGATATTCAAAACCTACTTGTATTTTGTTTCTCTGTTTGTGCAAAAGCAGTCGGGCCATGGCTGGAAGTGAGGATATCTATGAAATTCTGGAGAGAGCCGTTGACAACGAAAAGGTTACTTTCTCTGAGGCTGCCCAATACGCTGGCTATCTAAACAAGGACGAAAATTTGAGAAGTGTGACTGTGTCCAATGAGACATACTCTGCGTTTGTCGAATTGCACATTGAGCAGGGCCCTACTCTCGAAAATGAAGGCAAGGCTGAGATTTAAATGATGCTTAGCTTCAAGTCTCGGCCGGATGTATGCAGTGATCTGTTGACGATACTATTAGGAAGTGTAGGGTCCTATTTGGCAAGGTTCTGAACGAGTAGGACAACAAAAATGTGCTCATTCGTATATGGAGATCTTTGTATTTTGAAGAAAGTGCAGGGCAGCAGATGCAGAGACTGAACTGTCCTTAAAGTTTGAAATAAGCTCAAGTCTATATGTTCACCAACAGGTATCCCAGTTGGCATAGTCACAGCGATTGCAGCACCGGCTAGTTTGAAGGTAGACTTTAGTGGCGATGGAGGTCATGCGGGCGCTGTGCTAATGCCTTCCAGGTCAAACCACCATTTTCTTCGTGCTATAGCGATTGCGATGTTGGGCTGAATGCAAATATAATAGTTGGAAGACCTCTTGAATTCCTACATTCTAAGTTCGTCATTGACACACAAATGTCTAGTTTCCCCTGTGGTCTTGCAGGAACGATGCGGGTCTAGCTGCTGCTGAGCTTAGTTTGGCAGTCGAAAAACATGTTTTAGCATCGGGATCGATCGACACTGTTGGTACAACAGGTAGGTCTTACTTCTCACGAAGGACCCCTTTTAGTTACTTAGTGTCTGCAGTGTTACAAGCTTATAAGATTTTCCACATATGAATAGGTTTGCTGTTTGGGTGGTGTTCAGGGGTGGTTGAGATGCATCCTGGAGCTGTGAACAGCATTCCCCGAGAAGCACGTCTTGAGATAGGTGTGGTTGATTGAGTTACATTTGATACTCCACTCATGGAAACACATCTGGAAGTCAGTAATCTTTGATACATGTCAATGCTGAACTGTTTCCTTGACTTAGAGTGTTGGAGAGCGGTATTCAGGATGAAGGTGATCTTAGGTCTTCCATATGATCACATACCACATACCTGTCGTATTCAACTTCCAGAGGGGTATGGTTGAGAAAGAATGAACACCTCTCATAATTCAGCGAAAATTTCCTTTCCCAGATGTTCGCGATATCGATGGGGAAAGGCGAGATTCGGTTGTCCAGAAAATACATCTGTCTGCTAAGGAAATCTCTGAAAGGCGACGTGTGAAACTGAAGACCTTCGAGATTGTGAATCAGGATCCTCCTGCTCAAAGTGGCCACAGCGTTGTCGAGGCTGCAAAAACTGCAGCTGAAGAATTAGGCTTGCAGTACAAGCTAATGATAAGCCGAGCTTACCATGATTCATTATTCATGTCGCGGTATTATTTCTCTTAAAACCTTTTCTAGCACGCCACACTTTTGTATTCCGAGGTTCTAATTCGGGTCACAATACATCTAGGTGCGTACCCGCACAGTCTGATGTTCTCAAGCTTGTTTGCAGAATAACGCCAATGGGAATGATTTTTATTCCTTGCTACAAAGGTAAGTTACTCTGTTCTAATTTTTTTTCTCTACGAGACAATGCAGAAGCTGAAATATCTACCAACTGTACATATGTTACATATGATTAAGTAACTGATATCTGATTCTCTTTATCTACCCGGAAGTTTCTGTTGACATTTTTTCAATTTCACATGTTTCACAAATGAAACGAATAGACGGTAGGTTTTGATTCACTCGTCTCTTTGCCTTCTACACAGGGTACAGTCACAGACCAGATGAATTCGCGTCGACTGAAGACATAGTAAGAGGAGTCCAGGTCTTAGCCTTTACTCTTGCTAAGCTTTCTACCTTACCTTAAGCTTCTTCGTGTTACCATGAACTGCTCCGGGGGGTTAAATTGATAAATTTTATATAAGTGGATGCACTACAGCAGAATTGGGGGGAATTATAAAGATAGACAACATTGTAATGTTGTCTGTCTTTATAATCATATGTATATATGAAGACAGACGTTTCCGGGTTGAGCATTTTGACATTTGGACCTCACACAAGAAATATCAGAGTTTTGAGAAATAGTGACGTGAATATGAAATTCATCCGAACAAACATCGCAAGCTGTAGTATGATGGTTAGTTGTTTAAGTGCACAGCAAAGAGATATCTGTACAAGAGCATTCACTAGAAGATAAAAGTGAGCATTTGTGTGAACTTGCAAGATTTTCAACAGATCATGAAAAGGTTGGAGGAAGTTATTTCGTTTTATTTGCTTGTAGATGTCTTTGTAATATATACAAAAGCTTGTAGAAAATGAGGGACATCACGTACATATGGAGCGTAAGATGACGAAAGATCACCTTGTTGTTTAGGGTTTTGCTAGAGATATTAAAGATTTTAGTGGATCATTGAGTTTTATCTCATGCAATCTTTTTATAATTTTTTTTCTTTGCCAAATTTTTTACAAGAGTCATTGTTCTTCAACTGGTTGGTTGTGGGTACATACAAGGAAATCTGTTATGGAATATTTATGTGCCATGCTTCAACTTCGAGTCATTTTACTTATTATATTGGTCATGTAGGTTTTACTTTCCTTTCTTTTGCTAATGACATTTTTATGATGTGCCTTGTAACTAGATCAGGCATATCTTCGATCCACTATCGAGGCTTCTTTTTGAAGAGTTGAGAGTGAAAATGTCAAACTGTAAGACTTCATCGTCTTTTAGATATTCTTGTTAAGCTCCAACTTCCAAAGAGGTATATTACTTTTACAAATAATTTTTACATTCTTGAAGTATTAGTACTGGTACAGCCTTTCATATTTTACTTGCACTAACAAAAGTCCTTAAAGTACTAAAGGTGAAACGGGCGTTCATATTTTACTTGCCCTAACAAATTTTTTTGTAAATTTAGTCTAGTGCTATGAGATTAAAAGAAATTGTGAAGATTAAAGTTTCAAGATTCAAATTGATTCACATGGGAGTTAAAACACAAAAGTTTTCCTTAGTTTGGGGACATTTTTTTTAAAGTACAAGGATGTTTACTATTATCTTTGCTTTGTTAGAAAGCTTTCATCATGGTTATTGCAAAAAAATTATAATAAATTTTGTCAATCCTATTCAATCTTTAGCGTATGGATGTAGGTGAAGACCAAAAGTGTTCATAGTTCTTTGATAACCAAGTAGTTAAGGCAATAATTGCTAACTGGAGAAAGAATAAACTAGTTAAGAAAGAACTTCATGTCTTGAGATGTAGTTCTTAGAATAAGCATGCTTTTCGTCTTGATTTTGTTTTTCTAAAAATCTTATCAAGATACTTCTAATGAGAACTACATCTTTGAATGCAAGCGGTAATAAGCCAAGTTTGATATGAGTAAATGGATTTTATTGTTTTTGTTAGGTGATATCTTCTTGAAACACAAACAAAAACCATAAGGAAGTCCTCAACAACCTAGATTGTATTTAAATAGAAACAATTCAAAGGTTACAAAGTTGATCTACAGGTTTGTGGTGGACTTTGGAGTTCTTGAGAGTGGTTGTTATTGACCTAAGATATAATGGCAGTTCCAAGAGTAATAATTGAAACAATGAAATATAAGGCCTAAGAGACCCAAAGAGTCAAAAGTTTGAGAACACGATACAAATCATATACAATGTGAGCTTAGTCAAAAGCTTAGGGCACCTAAAAAAATCTATATACCACATATTAGTACTCCATGTTTTGTGGTGGAAATCTAAGGTTGTTGGGAAAGTTCTCTATGTTGCATTTATTGGTTTCAAGAAGGTCTTTGATAAGGGGCTTACAAAATCTCTAAGTGAGAGACTCATTGAAGTTGGTATTTCACCGGATTTTATTGGTTCTATCTCTAGACTCTATGAGAAAGTGCTTATGAGACTTCATCTTTGAGCTCTCAAGATATACTAGCACAATGAGTGTGATTTAAGGCTGCTCTCTATCCCCAACTCTCTTTGGAATCTTCATCAATGACCTAGAGAGACTCTCATGGAAGTTGGAGCTATTGGTGTACATGTTGGCTCTTTGATGATACATGCATCAATTTATGCAAATGATCTTGTGCTCCTCTCCACCAAGCCAAAGAGTTTATTGAAGCTATTGGAATCTCTTCTTTGCATTTGCAAACAAACAAAGATGGAGGTGAACCTTGACAAGTTCAAGGTGATTGTGGTCAATTCTAAAGGCATGATGCCTTTTCTCTTTGATGTAAAGCATTTGAGCAAGTTTCTTCTTACAAGTACTTCGGGATTTGAGTTTTCTCATGACTATAGTTGGTCTACTTGCGTGAAGAATCAAATAAATGCAGGGTTTAAAGCTTTGGATTCACTCATGAATCTCTCTAAACTTGCTCATCTTACCACAAGGGAGTTGAAGAAGATGTTATTCAAAGTTCTTGTATAGCCGGTGGTTCTATATGATGCTCAGATGTGGGGTCCAAGTACTAAGAAGACATGGTGGCAAAACAATGAAATATAATCTGTTGCTCTATGTATCTGAGCTATGTTGCGAATGTTATGAGTGATTGAATTTTTTAACAAGGGGTCAAATTTTGGGAATTCGTATCTTCATCATACGATGTCTAAATGGAATGCTTTTGGTTGCAGTGGATGTGAATTGAGAATCTCTTTTGATTAATACCAAGAACACTCATAGATCAAATCAGGACACCAAGTTACAAAGGTTCAAATTCTGCCATCTTGACCAAATTTTAGGGATTGGAGCTCCAATTTCAAAACACTATACTCAAATGATTGTATCTCTGCAAATACTTGAGCAAATGGAGCAATTCAGGTCTCAATAGAAGCACCATGTTGAGGGCTTTCTTTCAAGGCTAAACTTGGGCAGTTGGAGTAGTACACAAGGAGTTATGGATTTTTTAATTCTGAGAAAAGTTTTGAGAAGTCTATGTGATTGGGCGCAAATTTAGAAGAGAATTGCTTTGTGATCACAAGTGCAAATCCAGTGATAATTAGGGTATCAAAATTTGTGACTTACAAGGTCTCTTTCAAGGCCAAGCTTGCTGCATATAGAGGTCTAAGCAAGTAGTTGTGACAATTCTCATTCTATAACACCTGGAGCCGATGTCAAGTACCAACTCAAGAAGTTGGCTAATGGTAAGGTTGAAGACCTTGATAGACTATGTGTTGAACTTCTCAAATGGTGTGGTAGCCATTTGATTCTAGTATATACTTCTCTCTTTGAATGAGAACATGTGGCTTTCTTGTGGCAGTGGATGCGCATTGACCAGCTCTTTTGATATCAAGCACGCTCAAAGATCACATCTCTGGAGGAAGTTACAAGGATTCGAATTCTGTCTTCTTTGGCAGATTTTAGGGTTTGAACTGAAATTTCGAATGACTGTATCTCTACCAATACTTCTGCAAATGGAGTGATTAGGCATTCAATAGAAGCTTTTTGATGAGAGCTTTCATTCAAGGTAAAGCTTGTGCAGTTTGGAGCAGTACACAAAGAATTCTAGAATTTTGAATCCTGAGGAAACCGTGAGGAGTTTATGTGATTGTGCGAAAATTTGGAGGGGTATTGCTCTGCAGTCACAAGTGGAAATCCAGTGAAGATTGTTGCATCAGAATCTGTGCCTTACAAGCTCTCTTTCAAGGCCAAGCTCGCAGCATATGGAGGTCTGAGCAAGCAGTGGTGACAATTCTAATTCTCATCTATTCTTCATGAAGGGTTTTTGATTTTGGAATTTCTTTGGCAGACACTCAGATGCTTGTATCTTTTCCAATACTTGAGCAAATGGAGCTATTGGGGTTTCATTAGAAGCACCATTCCAAGAGCTTTGTTTCAAGCTAAATTGTGTGTAGTTTAGAGCAGTATACAAGGAGTTGTGGATTTTTGAATTCTCTGGAAGTTTTGAGAACTCCATGTGATAGGTCAAAACTTTGGAGAGGTGTTGCTCTGTGGTCACAAGTGCAAATCCAGTGATTATTGATGCATCAGAACCTATGACTTACAAGCTCTGTTTCAAGTGAAAACTCAAATTATATGGAAGTCTGAGAAAACAGTGGTGACAATTCTCATTCTGTCACAACTCTCGAATCTTGGTGTTTGGAGTACCAGCTTTGGAGGGCCAGTTCTCTTCACTCACAGACCCAATGCAGGTGATTCTTATATCATAAGAACCACACAGTCATAAGCTTTCTATTGAATCTTTAGTTTGGAGAATTTGAGTATCCAAGGCAGATGATATGACCAATTGATTCACTCTGATACTGCCAAATACTTTGAGTTAAGATTTACTACTTTGTGTGTAGATTCAAGCTATTGTATCTTTGTACTCAATGATCCAAATGAAGTGATCTTTGTGTCATTAGAATCAACTCACTCAGACCTTTACATTGGAAATTCATTGCTTAAGGTTAGAGGACAGATTATCAGCTTTAGGTACCTCAAATTTTGCAGCCTTTGGTAGCTCTAAGCATTGCAAATTTGGAAGGTAGTATCTTTGTGCTTACATATTCAAATGAGGTGATTTTTATCTCATTAGAACCAGTTTCTCAAGGCCCTTACTTCAACACCCACCAAGTAGTGCTCTGACATGTAAAACAGAAGCAATGTCTACTTGAAAATCTAGAATTTTTGGTGTTGAAAGTAAAACTTCTAGATTGATTGTGATTGATTAGTGATTAGCGATTGGCACAATGGAGGAGTCCCAAATGGTGAAAGATGTTGCTGATATAGCCTTGAAGCAACATCAATTAGCAGAAATGTATAGGAAATCTAATGATTTCCACAAAGAGCTTAGATGCTGCTTTGCACCTATGTCCCAGTGCATGAATACTCTCATGACTGATATGGAAATTGTAAAGGTTGAGATCAGTAGCGTAAAAGAGTCCTTGAACCTAGTGAACCAAGAGATTCAAGACCCAAAGAAGAGTACTATCTTGCTGTTAACATCAACCAAGGGGATGGTTGATGCTACCGAGAAAGTTGCTTCCTTGGGAACACAAGCCAGTGACATTGCTACACAAAGCGAAGGGCTCCAATAGATTGTAGACACATTAGAAGTGAAGATGAGGTCATATGCTGAAGCTACTAAGGTGGCTCAAATTTCTTACTTGCAAGAGCATGAGGTTGAGAAGGAGAACTAACAAGTCAAATCGAAGAACTTGAGGATTTCTGGTTTGCTAGAGACTGAGAAGGAAGACACCAAGGCCATAGTGTGTGAGTTTCTTACTGATTCTCTGAGAGTCCATGATCCTCAGATTTTGCAAGCATATAGATTAGGACAACAAGGTGCACAACCAAGAAGCATTTTGGTGAGGTTTGGCTCAAAAACTCAGAGGAATTCAGTGATGGCAAACAAGGCTATACTGAAGGGGCGGCGTATCTGGTTGGATCCTAATCTCACATCTCTCCAATGGCAAGCAAAGAAGGGAGAATTAGCAAAGGTGAAGGAGGCTTAACAAGCAGGTTTTGTTGCATTCTTGAGAGACAATAGAGCTATGATCACCCAAAGGAAATTGTCAACTACCGCATAGCAATTCCAGACCCTTAGAGTGTTGTTTTGGAATGTTCATGGTCTCACACATACCAAGTACTCAAGCGCTCAACCTGAATTTGACCATGCACCTTTATCTTGTGTCATCCTTCTTTCTTGCCTCAATAGAACCACATTACCTATTGATCATGTCTTTAGAGTGAAACTCCGTCTTGATTTTCACAAGCGAGATTTGTACCAACAAGCTATCCATGAGAAATTGAGCTCTATGGAGTGGAGTTCTGATTTTCAACAACGTAGTGATCAGTTGATTGAACTTCTTCAATCTCATCAACAACTCTATTTCCACGAGGTTCTCACAAGAAGAGACTTGGTCTCCCTTGCAATAGGTGGTTTGATGCTGACTGTAAAATGGCAAGGATCAAAGCTATGGATAGGTCTCTTGGTCAGATTGCACAAAATCACGCTTTTGTCTCTTATAGAAAGTTGGTGAAGTGCAAGAAGCGAGCGTTCTTGAGACTCAAGGGGGTTGAGTTGAGCATTGAATTGAGGAGCAATCCCAAGGCTTTTTGGCAAAAGGTAACCATCAGATCTCCATCTCCATCGCTGGACGTGAATGAGCTTTGTGAATATGTGAAGGATCTGTACTTTTACCCTGATGCTCCAAGCATGGCACCTTGCCTTGGATCTGCTCTCACCATCTCTGAAGCTGATGTCCACTACCAATTGAAGAAGTTGGCCAATGGTAAGGCTGAAGACCTTGATGGACTATATGTTGAACTTCTGAAGTGGGGTGGTAGCCATCTGATTTCAGTACTCACTTCTCTCTTGAATGAGGCCATCAGGTGTGGCTTTCCTGATAGATGGTGCTTCAAGAAGGTAGTTCCTATTCACAAGTCTGGTCAGAGAGATATTGTCACCAATTACCGTACCATTCTAGTGGGTAGTATCTTTGCCAAGTTGTACGGTCGAATTTTGGAGTCTAGGTTGAGTACTTGGGCTAAAAAGCACAGAATTTGAGCTAAGTGCCAAGCGGGTTTCAGATCAGGCTTTAGTACTTTGGATCATCTATTGTTACTCCATGTTTTGTGGTGGAAATCCAAAGGTGTTGGGAGAGCTCTCTATGTTGCATTTATTGATTTCAAGAAGGCCTTTGATAAGGTGCTTAAGAAATCTCTAAGTGGGAGACTCACTCAAGTTGGTGTTTCAGTTGATCTGATTGGTGCTATCTCTAGACTCTATGACAAAGTGGTTGTGAAAATTTCATCTTTGAGCTCTCAAGATGTCCTTAGCAGAATGGGTGTGATTCAAGGCTGCTCTCTATCTCCAACTCTATTTGGAATCTTCATCGATGATCTGGAGAGATTACTCATGGAAACTGGAGCTACTGGTGTACAGGTTGGCTCTTTGATGATACATGCACTACTGTATGCAGATGATGTAGTGCTTCTCTCCACCAATCCAGAGGGTTTACAGAAGCTGTTGGATTCTCTTCTCTTGTTTTGCAATGAAACAAAGATGGAAGTGAACCTTGACAAGTCCAAGGTGATTGTGGTAGGTTCTAAAGGTGTCACACCTTTCTTTTTTGATGGATAGCAATTGGAGCAGGTTTCTTCTTACAAGTACTTGGGCCTTGAGTTTTCTCATGACTATAGTTGGTCTACTTGTGTGAAGATGAGAATCAATGCAGGCTTTAGAGCTTTGTATTCACTCATGAACCGCTCTAGACTTGCTCACTTTACCACATGGGAGTTGAAGAAGGTGCTGTTCAGATCTCTTGTGCAGCCGGTGGTTCTCTATGGTGCTCAAATTTGGGGTCCAGGTCTGAACTCCAACTTCAGCAAGCAGGAATTCAAAAGAAAGCCCTCTCATAGCTGTTTCCAATGAGTCCAAGATTGAAATATTTGGACATGGAACCAAAAAGTTACAAGGTGTTGAAAATTGAGCTCAAACCCTAAAATCTCCGAGAGATGGCAGAATTCGAATCTTTATAACTTTCTTTTTGTATGTGCTCTGGAAGCCAGCCTAGTATCAATCGAAAGAGCTTCCAAAGGCGCTTCCAATGCTACAAAAATCACTCCATTTGGACACCATATGATTAAGATTCGAACTCTCAAGTCTAGCTCCTGTGTCAGAAATTTCAATCACTCATAACGTTTCGCACAAAGCTCACAATGATACAATCTTGCTGGCTATGGAAAGGTCTTGGCAAGGTGCTTCGAACGAGATCAAAACCGCAACGTTTGGACATGTACTTAGGGAGATATGGCTTCTCAAACTTTTGGGACTCCTCTCTTCTTAAACTTTCGAAACTCCACTCCTACCAAAGTAGTGAGTAGTGAGTACTGAAATCAGTTGGCTACCGCCCCACTTCAGAAGTTCAACATATAGTCCATCAAGGTCTTCAGCCTTACCATTGGCCAACTTCTTCAATTGGTAATGGACATCAGCTTCAGAGATGGTGAGAGCAGATGCAAGGCAAGGTGCCATGCTTGGAGCATCAGGGTAAAAGTATAGATCCTTTACATATTCACAAAGCTCATTCAAGTCCAGCGATGGAGATGGAGATCTGATGGTTACCTTTTGCCAAAAAGCCTTGGGATTGCTCCTCAATTCAATGCTCAACTCAACTCCCTTGAGTCTCAAGAACGCTTGCTTCTTGCAGTTCACCAACTTTCTATAAGAGACAAAAGCGTGATTTTGTGCAATCTAAACAAGAGACCTATCCATAGCTTTGATCCTTGCCATTTTATAGTCAGCATCAAACCACCTATTACAAGGGAGACCAAGTCTCTTCCTGTGAGAACCTCGTGCTTTGGACCTTTAGTACTTTGGACCACCTATTGGTACTTCATGTTTTGTGGTGGAAATCCAAGGGTGTTGGGAGAGCTCTCTATGTTGGCTTTATTGATTTCAGGAAGGCCTTTGATCAGGTGCTGAGGAAATCTCTAAGTGAGAGACTCATTGAAGTGGGTGTTTCAGCTAATCAATGCAGGCTTGTGTGAAGATGAGAATCAATGCTTGTGTGTGGCTTGTGTGAAGATGAGAATTAATGCAGGCTTTAGAGCTTTGTATTCACTCATGAATCGCTCTAGACTTGCTCACCTTACCACATGGGAGTTGAAGAAGGTGCTGTTCAGATCTCTTGTGCAGCCGGTCGTTCTCTATGGTGCTCAGATTTGGGGTCCAAGTACTAAGAAGACATGGTGGCAAAAGGTGGAGAAAGTTCAGAAATTGTTTTTGTGTGATGAACTTGGGGTGAGGACTCAAACTCCTTATGTATTGATGCTTGCTGAAACCCGGTTTTTACCTCTTGAGGCTGAAGCTTTGTTTTTAGCTATCACATATGCCACTAAGGTGAGGTCCGTGGAGCATGAGAGACTTCCCTACCAAGCTTTTTGTGCCACTCTATCTGCCGGTTGGTATACAGATCTGGTTGCATGGGCCACACGGTGGAATGTTTCAGAGCGACATTGGAGATTGGAGCCTATTGCACTACGAGAAGTGATCAAGGAGCAGTTCTTACTTTGCTTATGGTAGCAGCCCGGTACCAAGATGGTGTTCTATCAGCAGTTTGTAAATCCTATGTTGGTGTATTGTGAGCAAGATTATCTCTTGGCTAGGATTTCTACTTCACTTAGACATATTATTGCTCAATATAGAACTAGTTCTCATAGACTAGAAGTAGAAAAGGACGTTGGCAGCAGATAGAGCACTCCATGCGACTTTGCAAATTGTGTATTATGAGCAAATTTGAGGATGAGCATCATGTGTTGATTGTTTGCCCTTGTTACATGCAGATTAGAGTTAGACATCAGATTACTTGTAGTGATTTCTCAACTCTCTTACAGGTTGAAGCTTTAGCGTTAGGGAAGTACATGACAGAGGTTAGTGTACATCGGACCAATTTGTTACAGATTGGTCAGATGCCCTAGGCCCTTGCCTAGGCTCACATTTCATGTGTTTTGTATTGTGTTTCTAGCCTTTTGACTCTTTGGGTCTTTCGAGCTCTATATTTCATTGTTCATTGTTCAATTTGATTGGTGCTATCTCTAGACTCTATGAGAAAGTGATTGTGAAACTTTCATCTTTGAGCTCTCAAGATGTCCATAGCACAATGGGTGTGATCCAAGGCTGCTCTCTATCTCCAACTCTGTTCGGAATCTTCATCAATGATCTAGAGAGTCTACTCATGGAAGTTGGAGCTCCAGGTGTACATGTTGGCTCTTTGATGATACATGCACTACTTTATGCAGATGATGTAGTGCTTCTCTCCACCAATCCAGAGGGTTTAGAGAAGCTGTTGGATTCTCTACTTTGCTTTTGCAATCAAACAAAGATGGAGGTGAACCTTGACAAGTCCAAGGTGATTGTGGTGGGTTCTAATGGTGTCACGCCTTTCTTTTTTGATGGACAGCAATTGGAGCAAGTTTCTTCTTATAAGTACTTGGGCCTTGAGTTTTCTCATGACTATAGTTGGTCTTCTTGGTCTACCCATTCATTGAAGGTGTTGACTCATTGAAGTTTCGAAAGTTTGAGAGGAGAGGAGTCCCAAAAGTTTGAGAAGCCATATCTCCCTACATACATGTCCAAACATTGCGGTTTTGGTCTTGTTCGAAGCGCCTTGCCAAGACCTTTTCACACACACCAAGATTGTGTCACTCTGAGCTTTGTGCGAAACGTTATGAGTGATTGAAATTTCTGACACAGGAGCTAGACTTGAGAGTTCGAATCTTCATTATATGGTGTCCAAATGGAGTGACTTTTGTGGCATTGGAAGCGCCTTTGGAAGCACTTTCGATTGATACTAGGCTGGCTTGCAGAGCACATACACAAAGAAAGTTATTAAGATTCTAATTCTGCCATCTCTTGGAGATTTTAGGGTTTGAGCTCAATTTTCAACACCTTGTAACTTTTTGGTTCCATGTCCAAATCTTTCAATCTTGGACTCATTGGAAACAGCTATGAGAGGGCTTTCTTTCGAATTCCTGGTTGCTGAAGTTGGAGTTCTGTGGAAGAAGTTTCAAAATTCATCAATCTGTGTTCTTGTGCGGTTGGTGGTGCTCAAATCTGCAACTTTCAGAGGCTGGAACTTTGGACTCATTAGAAGCATCTTGTCAAGAGCTATTGATTGAAATTCATTTCATAGAATTTGAAGCTTTGTGCTTGCAGTTATGAGCATTTGAATTCTGTGATTCAATGAGGTTTAGAAGTTTACCATAGAGAACTCTAGAGGCCATAACTTCATGTCTATTGGCTCAAATGACTTCATTTTTGATTCATTGGATAGAATTTCTCAAGAGCTTTTGATTGAGTCATCTATTGTAGATTTAAAGTACTGTAGCCAAGGTTATGAATTTTCGAAATCTGTTGGATTTCAAAATTTTCATGTGCGAAAAACTCAAATTCAAAAGTTTATAACTTTTGATTTACAAGTCCAAAGGAGTTGATTTTTGGTGTAGAGCTATTGGTGTTCACAAAGTGTGAGTGAACTAGAGGATACATTCTCATAGTATCTGTTAGAAATTTTAGAATGGAAGCTTCCAAGATGATGCAAGACATTGCTGAGATAGCTTCAAAACAACAACAGCTTGCTGAAATGTATAGAAAAGCAAATGACTTCCACAAGGAACTCAAGAGCTTTTTTGCCCCCATGTCTCAATGCATGAACACTCTTATGGAAGATTTGCAAACCGGAAGAGCTGATGTCTTGACTGTGAAAGAATCTCTGAATTCAATCACCGTAGATATCCAAGAACTCAAGAAGAGTAGCAATTTGATGTTAGACTCCACCAAGGGTATGGTGGATGCTACTGAGAAGGTTGCTTCCTTGGGAGCACAAGCCACCAACATTGCTTCACAAAATGGAGGGCTGCAAGAGATGGTTGACACATTAGAGGTCAAGATGAAGTCATATGCTGAAGCTACGAAAGTGGCTCAAATCTCTTACTTGCAAGAGCATGAGGTTGAGAAGGAGAACCAATTGGTGAGAATGAAGAACTTGAGGATTTCAGGTTTGCCTGAGATTGAGAAGGAAGACACCAAGGCCATAGTGTGTGAGTTTATTGCTGATTCTTTGAGAGTCCATGATCCTCAGATTTTGCAAGCATATAGATTGGGACAACAAGGTGCACAACCAAGAAGCATTTTGGTGAGGTTTGGCTCAGAAACTCTAAGGAATGCAGTGATGGGGAACAAAGCTATACTAAAGGGGCGCCGTATCTGGTTGGACCCTGATCTCACACCTCTCCAATGGCAAGCAAAGAAGGGAGAATTAGCAAAGGTAAAGGAGGCTCAACAAGCAGGTTTTGTTGCATTCTTGAGAGATAATAGAGCTGTGATTACTCAAAAGAAATTATCAGCTACTGCATAGCAATTCCAGACCTTTAGAGTACTGTTTTGGAATGTTCATGGGCTCACACATACCAAGTACTCCAGCGCTAAGCCTTTGTGGGATGATGCTGATCTGATCAATCTTGTGGAGACATGGGAACATGAAGGAAACACCATTCAAGACATTGAAGGATTCACTCTTGTTGGTTCAACCTGGAACAAGCGGAGACAACACAAAGGAAGGGGCTTTGGAGGTATTGCTACTTACGTCAGATTTGGCTTTGAGAAATCAGTCTCTTTGATAGGTCAAGATTCAAGTGGACAATACCAATGGCTGAGGATTGGTGGAGTTGCCACACCTTGCTTCATTGCTGTTTGTTACTTTGCCCCGTTGACATCACCAATCTATTCAAGTGGACTTCTCAACACCATGCAGCCTTTCCATTCCTTGACGAAGGATGTGTTAGAGTTTCAAAGTAAAGGTGCAGTCCTTGTTCTTGGTGATTTCAATGCTAGGATCCAAGCCTCTCAGATCCCTGACTTGAGCAACCTTGAGAATGATCCTTTCCACAGCTTGATAGACCATTCTAGTGCTTGGTCACGCTCTTCCAAAGATCCTATGTCCAATTCCATGAGTGAGTACTTTTTGAGCTTTGGTGCCAATTGTAGCTTGAAGATCTTGAATGGCCTTTCTCAATTTCCAGAAACTTGTAAAAGCACATGCTTTGCTTCAGGTGGATCAAGCACCATAGATTATATGCTCACTTCAGCTAATGATATCCATCTTGTCTCAGATTTTGCTATTTTAGATCCTCAACCAGAATCAGACCATGCACCTCTATCTTGTACCATGTGTTTTGTATTGTGTTTCTAGCCTTTTGACTCTTTGGGTCTTTCGGGCTTTATATTTCATTGTTCATTGTTCATTGAGATCCGCAAGTTGTTCTGTGATGGTTTGGAGTGGATCTTTTGGTGGAGGTGCAAGAACTGGAGCAACTACTGCTTGTGGTGCAACCCTTGTCACCAAAGTATCAGAAGTTCCACCATACTTGTAGCCTTGAGGAGGATGCACAACCTCCTTCACCACCAAATCACTCTCATCCCCTTCCAAACTCTCCTCCATACAAATTGCGATCTTGATAGCTTCAACCTTGGAAGAAGGTTTCTCATATCTCACCTTGCTTCTTATTTGTGGTCTCAATCCTCCCACAAAATTCTTGGTGAGCATGGCCCCTATGCCAATCATTGTAGTCTCCACATCATCCCCACCCTTCCTCAACACTATGCAAAATCTGGACTCCAACTTTTCCACTCTTTCCACATAGACCCTCACTTTCTCTCCATCTCCTTGCTTGAAAAATGTAACCTCACTCATCAATCTCTCATAACTCTCATCAGGAAGAAAGTTCTCAATGAGTGCTGAAGTCAAAGTCTCCCAAGACTCCTCTTCCCTCTCTCTCCTCTCTCTCTTTTGGTATTCTGACTCATACCATGTAAGTGCTGCATCCTCAAAGAAATCTGGTAATAATGAGGCCCACTCATTCTTCCTCCTCTCATTGTTTCCTATGCAAGCTCTCTTGAAGTCTCTCACAAAGGCCTCCACATCTTCTCCATCCTTGCCAAAGAAAACCGGAAGTTTCCTCATCTTAACCCCTCACTATCTTTCTTTTCTCTCAAATTTTTTTTTTCTCTTTTCTTTTCTCTCACTCTATTACTAATAGAGTATATACATGACTAACACCATCTGAGAATAATCCACTCTAGGGAACACAAAAGGTTCAGGTTGCTCCAAGATTTCTATAACAACATCAAATCCTAAAGTGCATATTAATCTAACTCTCATGGATAGTTTATCCATAAGTTGAAAGATTATCTCCATCACTAATCTTGAGAACTAGCTGATGAAGGTGGTAGTATTTCTGTAGCTGTACTAAGACTCTCTCCAAGATCCTTCACCAAAGTTTCCAAAAGTGCTTTTACTCCACTACACTCATGTCCTTTTGGAAGTCCTTCAACTCCACAAACCTCACACAACTCTTTGGTCTTAGATCTTCTCCCTCCCAATCTTGGTGAAGAAGGTCCAACATGCAAACCCAAGTCAAGTAAGCCTCTCCTTTCCCTCAATCTCTTGCTCTCAAAGGTCAATGGACATGAACTTGCCTTATGTCCCTTCTCTCCACATAGAAAGCACTTACACTCACTCTTTCCTCCAAGTGGTGTAGGTTTTTGGATCCTCTCAACACTCTCTTCAAATTCTATTGTAAACTCTTTTTTCCTCAAATCCACCCCTACAATCACCTCAAACCCTTGAGGAACCTTGCATAATCTCAATTTCCACTCTTGATGACCCTCCATGTTCCCCAAGATGAATCTAAACACTCAAACATGCTTTTTGTTGATCTCAAACTTCTCATGCATGAGATCTCCACTCTGCAGAATTGACCCTTCCTCACAATGTCACTCAAATCTCCCAACCAATATGTCACAGTCCTCTGAAATTTTCCACACTTGATCATAACTCCAGTGCGTCCCTCCTTGCAAAATTTCAGATCTTTTCATCGAGCCATTTGGCCTAGACACCTTTCTATTCAGCATCCATATTTCAAATTTGGTCTGAAAACCACCCCCCTCACTTCAAAAACTCATAACGCCCTGCGAAAAATCGATCTCTCTCTAATTTTTGTGGCAGCAGGTAGGATACAATGCACTGAATTTTCTTGGAAAATTTCAGGACAATTCTCTGAAAATTGAAGAAATGGCAGACTCTGTACAATTTTCCAAAGAGCATGCAATTGCGGGAGGAGTTTACCCTATCAACTTTCAAAAATTCTAGCCCAGTGCGCATAGAAGCTCTCTCAATAATTTCAAGTGTGCTAACTGAAAGATAACCCAAGCTATCATGTGTAGAAATCTCAAGTCCAGATCTCAAACTTGAGATTTTGCCCAAAATCACCTTAATCCCCAAAATCTGCAATCCATCTCACACAATCTCTCCAATTCCTCTCATGTGTACAAGATGTACAAAATCACCTCAAAGACATCATAATGAACTACAGGGTATACAAATGGATCTTGGTTCTCTAACATAAGTTCAGCCCTCTCCTCTCCTAATGTTCTCACCAAGTGAGCTCTCATAGCCTCCTTCTGCCTAATGTAGAATTGGACGCGGAACATTATCTTGCCTTCTAGAGAGGTCCCGGCAACGGAACCAAAAATGTGAGCCGGCCTATCTCTCACTCAGGATGAACCTCTGATGGCTATTATGGTAGCGCACCATGGACTAAGAAGGCAAGGAACCCCAACTCCATCATACTCCTCCAAGGCTAACACTCCAAGACTCAAGACATTGCTCACTAGAGAACTCAATGAGAGAGAGATAGTTGCAAATGAAAGGATGATGAGTACCTCCTCACCCCTTGTTTATATACTTGTGAAATAGTTACGTACCAAAGTTACTAATTACCATAATAACTCAAGTTACTAGACTAAAAGTCAAGTAAAGTCAAAAAGTAGAAAGGAATATCCATTCACATGGGCATATTCCCCTTATCTTGACCCAACCACTAAAGCAAGGATTCCTTCACATGGGCTATCCATGGACTAAAGAAGAATCCAAAACAAAAAGGCTTGCGGGCCCAAGAGTTCTCAACTCTTTCTCCAAAGCCAAACACCTAGGAATAATACCAAGTCAACACACTAAAATCCAAAATAGTGGTGCTCATCTTTTCTACTTCCTCTAAAGTAAGGTCCACTCTATCTTAGCTATGACTAACTTTAGTTAACCATGACTAATATAGAACCATCCTTTATCTTTATAAATAATATCTCTTAAGTACTTGTAATACCAAGCTAAATATCACAATACCACACACATACACAAATGGGTGTTACAGGCCAGACTTGTGAATAGGAACAACCTTCTTGAAGCACCATCTATCTGGAAAGCCACACTTGATTGCTGAGAAGTGAGTACTGAAATCAGATGGCTACCGCCCCACTTTAGAAGTTCAACACATAGTCCATCAAGGTCTTCAGCCTTACCATTGGCCAACTTCTTCAATTGATACTTGACATCAGCTTCAGAGATGGTGAGAGCATATCCAAGGCAAGGTGCCATGCTTGGAGCATCAGGGAAAAAGTACAGATCTTTCACATAGTCACAAAGCTTGTTTAGGTCCAGCGGTGGAGATGGAGATCTGATGGTTACCTTCTTCCAAAAAGCCTTAGGATTGCTCCTCAATTCAGTGCTCAACTCAACCCCCTTGAGTCTCAAAAATGCCCGCTTTTTGCACTTCACCAACTTTTTGTATGAAACAAAGGCCCGATTTTGTGCAATCTGATCAAGAGACCTATCCATAGCTTTGATCCTTGCCATTTTGCAATCAGCATCATACCACCTATTGCAAGGGAGACCAAGTCTCTTCCTGTGGGAGCCTCTTGGAAAGAAAGTAGTTGATGTAGATTGAAGAAGCTCAACCAACTGATCACTACGTTGTTGAAAATCAGAACTCCACTCCATAGAACTCAATTTCTCTTGGATAGCTTGTTGGTACAAGTCTCTCTTATGAAAATCTAGATGAAGTTTTTCTCTAAAGGCATGGTCAATGGGTAATGTGGTTCTATTGAGGCAAGGAAGAAGGATGGCACAAGATAGAGGTGCATGGTCTGATTCTGGTTGAGGATCTAAAACAATAAAATCTGAGACAAAGTGGATATCATTAGCTGAAGTGAGCATATAATCTATGGTGCTTGATCCACCTGAGGCAAAGCATGTGCTTTTACAAGTTTCTGGAAATTGAGAAAGGCCATTCAAGATCTTCAAGCTACAATTGGTACCAAAGCTCAAAAAGTGCTCACTCATGGGGTTGGACATAAGATCTTTGGAAGAGCGGGACCAAGCACTAGAATGATCAATCAAACTATGGAGAGGATCATTCTCAAAGTCACTTAAGTCAGGAATCTGAGTGGCTTGGATTCTAGCATTGAAATCACCAAGAACAAGGACTGCACCTTTACTTTGAAACTCTAACACATCCTTTGTCAAGGAATGGAAAGGCTGCATGGTGTTGAGAACTCCACTTGAATAGATTGGTGATGTCAATGGGGCAAAGTAACAAACAGCAATGAAGCAAGGTGTGGCAACTCCTTCAATCCTCAGCCATTGGTATTGTCCATTTGAATCTTGACCTATCAAAGAGACTGATTTCTCAAAGCCAAATCTGACGTAAGTAGCAATACCTCCAAAGCCCCTTCCTTTGTGTTGCCTCCGCTTGTTCCAAGTTGACCCAATAAGAGTGAAACCTTCAATGTCTTGAATGGTGTTTCTTTCATGTTCCCATGTCTCCACAAGATTGATCAGATCAGCATCATCCCACAAAGGCTTAGCGCTGGAGTACTTGGTTTGTGTGAGCCCATGTACATTCCAAAACAACACTCTAAGGGTCTGGAATTGCTATGCAACAGCTGACAATTTCTTTTGGGTAAATCACAGCTCTATTATCTCTTAAGAATGCAACAAAGCCTGCTTGTTGAGCCTCGTTCACTTTTGCTAATTCTCCCTTCTTTGCTTGCCATTGGAGAGATGTGATATCAGGATCTAACCAGATGCGCCGCCCCTTCAATACAGCCTTGTTTGCCATCACTAAATTGCTTTGAGTTTCTGAGCCAAACCTCACCAAAATGCTTCTTGGTTGTGCACCTTGCTGTCCCTATCTATATGCTTGCACAATTTGAGCATCATGGACTCTCAGAGAATCAGCAATAAATTCACACACTATGGCCTTGGGTTCTTCCTTCTCAATCTCTGGCAAACCTAAAATCCTCAAGTTTTTCATTTTCACCAGTTGGTTCTCCTTTTCAACCTCATGCTCTTGCAAGTAAGAGATTTGAGCCACCTTAGTAGCTTCAGCTTCATCTTCACTTCTAATGTGTCCACAATCTGTTGGAGCCCTCCGCTTTGTGTAGCAATGTCGTTGGCTTGTACTCCCAAAGATGCAACCTTCTCAGAAGCATCCACCATCCCCTTGGTTGATGTTAACAGCGAGATAGTACTCTTCTTTAGATCTTGAATCTCTTGGTTGACCAAGTTCAATGACTCTTTTATAGTGCTGATCTCAACCTTTACAACATCCATATCAGTCATGAGAGTACTCATGCACTGGGACATAGGTGCAAAGAAGCTTCTAAGCTCTTTGTGGAAATCATTAGATTTCCTTTACATTTCAGCTAATTGTTGTTGCTTCAAGGCTATATCTGCAATGTCTTTCACCATCTTGGACTCCTCCATTATGCCAATCACTAATCACTCACAATAAATCTAGAAGTTTTACTTTCAACACCAAAACTTCAAGATTTTCAAGGTAACTTAGCTGTGATTTTACATCACTAAGTACTACTAGCTAGGTATTGAAAGAAGGAACTGGAGAAGTTGGTTCTAATGAGATAAGAATCACCTCAAATGGACATGTGAATGTAAAGCTATTACATTCCAAATCAGTGGTGCACAAAGCTACCAAAGGCTGCAAAAATTGGGGTACCCAGAGCTCCAAATCTATCCTCTAAACTCTGTCAATAATTTTTCAATGTAAAGGCTTGACTGAGCTGATTCTAATGACACAAAGATCACTTCATCTGGATCATTGAGTACAAAGATACAATGGTCTGAATTTGCACTTCACAATGTTGTGATGTACAAAGAGTCACAGATCTCAAATTGTCACAACTTCCTTGTCTGATCTCCAATTGCAACAAATCAAAGCTCAAAAAAAACCTTGCATAGTGCTTGTTCTATTGCCACAAAAACCATTTGATTTGGACCTATAAGTACAGAGCAATCCTACTTCACATGTGTAGAATTTAACACCAAGTACTTGGAAGTATTGCAATGAAGCAAATGGTCATATCATCAGCGTTGGATATCCAAATTCTTCAAATATGAAGTCAATAGAAAGCCTATGACAATGTGGTTCTTATGACACAAGAATCACCTAGATTGGGTTTGTGAGTGAGGAGAACTGGCCCTGCAAAGTTGGAACTCTAAACACCAAGATGCATGAAATGTGACAGAATGGGAATTGCCACCACTGCTTGCTCAGACCTCCATGTGATACAAATTTGGACTTGAAACAGAGCTTGTAACTCATAGATTCTGATGCTGCAATTTTCACTGGATGTGCACTTTTGACTGCGGAGCAATCCTCTCTCTCAGTTGAAGAAGGTGTTATTCAGATCTCTTGGGCAGCAAGCAGCAATACATAAGGAGTTTGACTCCTCACCCCAAGTTCATCACACAAAAACAATTTTTGAACTTTCTCCACCTTTTGCCACCATGTCTTCTTAGTACCTGGACCCCAAATTTGAGCACCATAGAGAACCACCGGCTGCACAAGAGATCTGAACAGCACCTTCTTCAACTCCCATGTGGTAAAGTGAGCAAGTCTAGAGCGGTTCATGAGTGAATAATGAACAATGAACAATGAAATATAAAGCCCGAAAGACCCAAAGAGTCAAAAGGCTGGAAACACAATACAAAACACATGAAATGTGAGCCTAGGCAAGGGCCTAGGGCATCTGACCAATCTGTAACAAATTGGTCCGATGTAAACTAACCTCTGTCATGTACTTCCCTAACGCTAAAGCTTCAACCTGTAAGAGAGTTGAGAAATCACTACAAGTCATCTGATGTCTAACTCTAATCTGCATGTAACAAGGGCAAACAATCAACACATGATGCTCATCCTCAACTTTGCTCATAGTACACAATTTGCAAAGTCGCATGGAGTGCTCTATCTGCTGCCAACGTCCTTGTTCTACTTCTAGTCTATGAGAACTAGTTCTATATTGAGCAATAACATGTCTAAGTGAAGTAGAAATCCTAGCCAGTAGATAATCTTGCTCACAATACACCAACATAGGATTTACAAACTGCTGATAGAACACCATCTTGGTACCGGGCTGCTGCCATAAGCGAAGTAAGAACTGCTCCTTGATCACTTCTCGTAGTGCAATAGGCTCCAACTTCCAATGTCGCTCACAAACATTCCACCTTGTGGCCCATGCAATCAGATCTGTATACCAACCGACAGATAGAGTGGCACAAAAAGCTTGGTAGGGAAGTCTCTCATGCTCCATGGATCTCACCTTAGTGGCATATGTGATAGCTAAAAACAAAGCTTCAGCCTCAAGTGGCAAAAACCCGGTTTCAGCAAGCAGCAATACATAAGGAGTTTGAGTCCTCACCCCAATTTCATCACACAAAAACAATTTCTGAACTTTCTCCACCTTTTGCCACCATGTCTTCTTAGTACCTGGACCCCAAACCTGAGCACCATAGAGAACTACCGGCTGCACAAGAGATCTGAACAACACCTTCTTCAACTCCCATGTGGTAAGGTGGGCAAGTCTAGAGCGGTTCATGAGTGAATACAAAGCTCTAAAGCCTGCATTGATTCTCATCTTCACACAAGTGGACCAACTATAGTCATGAGAAAACTCAAGGCCCAAGTACTTATAAGAAGAAACCTGCTCCAATTCCTGTCCATCAAAAAAGAAAGGTGTGACACCTTTAGAACCCACCACAATCACCTTGGACTTGTCAAGGTTCACTTCCATCTTTGTTTGATTGCAAAAGCAAAGTAGAGAATCCAACAGCTTCTGTAAACTTTGTGGATTTGTGGAGAGAAGCACTACATCATCTGCATAAAGGAGTGCATGTGTTTTGTATTGTGTTTCCAGCCTTTTGACTCTTTGGATCTTTCGGGCTTTATATTTCATTGTTTCATTCTTTCATTGTATCATCAAAGAGCCAACCTGTACACCTGTAGCTCCAGCTTCCATGAGTAGACTCTCTAGATCATCGATGTTTTGTATTGTGTTTCCAGCCTTTTGACTCCTTGGGTCTTTCGGGCTTTATATTTCATTGTTTCATTGTTTCGATGAAGATTCCGAACAGAGTTGGAGATAGAGAGCAACCTTGGATCACACCCATTGTGCTAAGGACATCTTGAGAGCTCAAAGATGAAAGTTTCACAATCACTTTCTCATAGAGTCTTGAGATAGCACCAATCAGATCAGTTGAAACACACACTTCAATGAGTCTCTCACTTAGAGATTTCCTTAGCACCTTATCAAAGGCCTTCCTGAAATCAATAAAGGCAACATAGAGAGCTCTCCCAACACCCTTGGATTTCCACCACAAAACATGAAGAACTAATAGGTGGTCCAAAGTACTAAAGCTTGATCTGAAACCAGCTTGGCACTTAGCTCGAATTTTGTGCTTTTCAGCCCAAGTGCTCAACCTTGACTCCAAAATTCGACCATACAACTTGGCAAAGACACTACCAACAAGTATGGTACGGTAATTGGTGACAACATCTCTTTGGCCAGACTTGTGAATAGGAACTACCTTCTTGAAGCACCATCTATCCGGAAAGCCACACTTGATTGCCTCATTCAAATGAGAAGTGAGTACTGAAATCAGATGGCTACCGCCCCACTTCAGAAGTTCAACACATAGTCCATCAAGGTCTTCAGCCTTACCATTGGCCAACTTCTTCAATTGGTATTTGACATCAGCTTCAGAGATGGTGAGAGTAGATCCAAGGCAAGGTGCCATGCTTGGAGCATTTGGGAAAAAGTACAAATCCTTCACATAGTCACAAAGCTCATTCAGGTCCAGCGATGGAGATGGAGATCTGATGGTTACCTTCTTCCAGAGAGCCTTTGGATTGCTCCTCAGTTCAGTGCTCAACTCAACTCCTTTGAGTCTCAGAAATGCCCGCTTTTTGCACTTCACTAACTTTCTGTATGAAACAAAGGCTTGATTTTGTGCAATCTGACCAAGAGATCTATCCATAGCTTTGATCCTTGCCAGTTTGCAATCAGCATCATACCACCTATTGCAAGGGAGACCAAGTCTCTTCCTGTGGGAGCCTCTTGGAAACAAAGAAGTTGATGTAGATTGAAGAAGTTCAATCAATTGATCACTACGTTGTTGAAAATCAGAACTCCACTCCATAGAACTCAAATTCTCTAAGATGGCTTGTTGGTACAAGTCTCTCTTGTGAAAATCTAGACGAAGTTTGCCTCTAAAAGCATGGTCTATAGGTAATGTTGTTCTATTGAGGCAAGGAAAAAGGATGGTACAAGATAGAGGTGCATAGTCTGATTCTGGTTGAGGATCTAAAATAGCAAAATCTGAGACAAGATGGATATCATTAGCTGAAGTGAGCATATAATCTATGGTGCTTGATCCACCTAAAGCAAAGCATGTGCTTTTACAAGTTTCTGGAAATTGAGAAAGGCCATTCAAGATCTTCAAGCTACAATTGGCACCAAAGCTCAAAAAGTACTCACTCATGGAATTGGACATAGGATCTTTGGAAGAGCGTGACCAAGCACTAGAATGGTCTATCAAGCTGTGGAAAGGATCATTCTCAAGGTCGCTCAAGTCAGGGATCTGAGAGGCTTGGATCCTAGCATTGAAATCACCAAGAACAAGGACTGCATCTTTACTTTGAAACTCTAACACATCCTTCGTCAAGGAATGGAAAGGCTGCATGGTGTTGAGAAGTCCACTTGAATAGATTGGTGATGTCAACGGGGCAAAGTAACAAACAGCAATGAAGCAAGGTGTGGCAACTCCTCCAATCCTCAGCCATTGGTATTGTCCACTTGAATCTTGACCTAGCAAAGAGACTGATTTCTCAAAGCCAAATCTGACGTAAGTAGCAATACCTCCAAAGCCCCTTCCTTTGTGTTGTCTCCGCTTGTTCCAGGTTGAACCAACAAGAGTGAATCCTTCAATGTCTTGAATGGTGTTTCCTTCATGTTCCCATGTCTCCACAAGATTGATCAGATCAGCATCATCACACAAAGGCTTAGAGCTGGAGTACTTGGTATGTGTGAGCCCATGAACATTCCAAAACAGTACTCTAAAGGTCTGGAATTGCTATGCAGTAGCTGATAATTTCTTTTGAGTAATCACAGCTCTATTATCTCTCAAGAATGCAACAAAACCTGCTTGTTGACCCTCCTTCACTTTTGCTAATTCTCCCTTCTTTGCTTGCCATTGGAGAGGTGTGAGATCAGGGTCCAACCAGATACGCCGCCCTTTTAGTATAGCTTTGTTCCCCATCACTGCATTCCTTTGAGTTTCTGAGCCAAACCTCACCAAAATGCTTCTTGGTTGTGCACCTTGTTGTCCCAATCTATATGCTTGCAAAATCTGAGGATCATGGACTCTCAAAGAATCAGCAATAAACTCACACACTATGGCCTTGGTGTCTTCCTTCTCAATCTCAGGAAAACCTGAAATCCTCAAGTTCTTCATTCTCACCAATTGGTTCTCCTTCTCAACCTCATGCTCTTGCAAGTAAGAGATTTGAGCCACTTTCGTAGCTTCAGCATATGACTTCATCTTGACCTCTAATGTGTCAACCATCTCTTGCAGCCCTCCATTTTGTGAAGCAATGTTGGTGGCTTGTGCTCCCAAGGAAGCAACCTTCTCAGTAGCATCCACCATACCCTTGGTGGAGTCTAACATCAAATTGCTACTCTTCTTGAGTTCTTGGATATCTACGGTGATTGAATTCAAAGATTCTTTCACAGTCAAGACATCAACTCTTACGGTTTGCAAATCTGCCATAAGAGTGTTCATGCATTGAGACATGGGGGCAAAAAAGCTCTTGAGTTCCTTGTGGAAGTCATTTGCTTTCCTATACATTTCAGCAAGCTGTTGCTGTTTTGAAGCTATGTAAGCAATGTCTTGCATCATCTTGGAAGCTTCCATTCTAAAAGTTCTAACAGATACTATGAGAGTGTATCCTCTGGTTCACTCACACTTTGTGAACACCAATAGCTCTACACCAAAAATCAACTCCTTTGGACTTGTAAATCAAAAGTTACAAACTTTTGAATTTGAGTTTTTCCTACATGAAAATTTTGAAATCCTACAGATTTCGAAAATTCATAACCTTGGCTACAGTACTTTAAAACCTACAATATATGACTCAATCAAAAGCTCTTGGGAAATTATATCCAATGAATCAAAAATGAAGTCATTTGAGCCAATAGACATGAAGTTATGACCTCTAGAGTTCTCTATGGTAAACTTCTAAACCTCATTGAATCACAGAATTCAAATGCTCATAACTTCAAGCACAAAGCTTCAAATTCTATGAAATGACTTTCAATCAATAGCTCTTGACAAGACGCTTCTAATGAGTCCAAGATCACCTCATTTGAAGATGTGAGTCCAAAGTTCCAGCCTCTGAAAGTTCAAGATTTGAGCACCACCAACCCCACAAGAACACAAATTGATGAATTTCGAAACTTCTTCCATAGAACTCCAACTTCAGCAACTAGGAATTCAAAAGAAAGCACTCTCACAGCTGTTTCCAATGAGTCCAAGATTGAAAGATTTGGACATGGAACCAAAAAGTTACAAGGTGTTGAAAATTGAGCTCAAACCCTAAAATCTATGAGAGATGGCAGAATTCGAATCTTCATAACTTTCTTTGTGTATGTGCTGTGCAAGCCACATTAGTATCAATCGAAAGAGCTTTCAAAGGCGCTTCCAATGCCACAAAAAGCACTCCATTTGGACACCATATGATGAAGATTCGAACTCTCAAGTCTAGCTCTTGTATCAGAAATTTCAATCACTCATAACGTTTCGTACAAAACTCAAAATGACACAATCTTGGTGGCTATGGAAAGGTGGTGGCAAGGCGCTTCGAACGAGACCAAAACCGCAACGTTTGGACATGTATGTAGGGAGATATGGCTTCTCAAACTTTTGGGACTCCTCTCCTCTCAAACTTTCGGAACTCCACTCCTAACTTTCGAGAGAATACAAAGCTCTAAAGCCTGCATTGATTCTCATCTTCACACAAGTAGACCAACTATAGTCATGAGAAAAACTCAAGGCCCAAGTACGTGTAAGAAGAAACCTGCTCCAATTGCTGTCCATCAAAAAAGAAAGGTGGGACACCTTTAGAACCTACCACAATCACCTTGGACTCGTCAAGGTTCACTTCCATCTTTGTTTCATTGCAAAACAAGAGAAGAGAATCCAATAGCTTCTGTAAACCCTCTGGATTGGTGGAGAGAAGCACTACATCATCTGCATACAGTAGTGCATGTATCATCAAAGAGCCAACCTGTACACCAGTAGCTCCAGTTTCCATGAGTAATCTCTCTAGATCATCGATGAAGATTCCAAATAGAGTTGGAGATAGAGAGCAGCCTTGAATCACACCCATTGTGCTAAGGACATCTTGAGAGCTCAAAGATGAAAGTTTCACAACCACTTTGTCATAGAGTCTAGAGATAGCACCAATCAGATCAGCTGAAACACCAACTTGAGTGAGTCTCCCACTTAGAGATTTCTTAAGCACCTTATCAAAGGCCTTCTTGAAATCAATAAATGCAACATAGAGAGCTCTCCCAACACCTTTGGATTTCCACCACAAAACATGGAGTAACAATAGATGATCCAAAGTACTAAAGCCTGATCTGAAACCCGCTTGGCACTTAGCTCCAATTTTGTGCTTTTCTGCCCAAGTACTCAACCTAGACTCCAAAATTCAACCGTACAACTTGGCAAAGATACTACCCACTAGAATGGTACGGTAATTGGTGACAATATCTCTCTGACCAGACTTGTGAATAGGAACTACCTTCTTGAAGCACCATCTATCAGGAAAGCCACACCTGATGGCCTCATTCAAGAGAGAAGTGAGTACTGAAATCAGATGGCTACCACCCCACTTCAGAAGTTCAACACATAGTCCATCAAGGTCTTCAGCCTTACCATTGGCCAACTTCTTCAATTGGTACTGGACATCAGCTTCAGAGATGGTGAGAGCAGATCCAAGGCAAGGTGCCATGCTTGGAGCATCAGGGTAAAAGTACAGATCCTTCACATATTCACAAAGCTCATTCACGTCCAGCGATGGAGATGGAGATCTGATGGTTACCTTTTGCCAAAAAGCCTTGGGATTGCTCCTCAATTCAATGCTCAACTCAACCCCCTTGAGTCTCAAGAACGCTCGCTTCTTGCACTTCACCAACTTTCTATAAGAGACAAAAGCCTGATTTTGTGCAATCTGATCAAGAGACCTATCCATAGCTTTGATCCTTGCCATTTTACAGTCAGCATCAAACCACCTATTGCAAGGGAGACCAAGTCTCTTCTTGTGAGAACCTCGTGGAAATAGAGTTGTTGATGTAGATTGAAGAAGTTCAATCAACTGATCACTACGTTGTTGAAAATCAGAACTCCACTCCATAGAGCTCAATTTCTCATGGATAGCTTGTTGGTACAAATCTTGCTTGTGAAAATCAAGACGGAGTTTCCCTCTAAAGGCATGATCAATAGGTAATGTGGTTCTATTGAGGCAAGAAAGAAGGATGACACAAGATAAAGGTGCATGGTCAGATTCAGGTTGAGCGCTTGAGTACTTGGTATGTGTGAGACCATGAACATTCCAAAACAACACTCTAAGGGTCTGGAATTGCTATGCGGTAGTTGACAATTTCCTTTGGGTGATCATAGCTCTATTGTCTCTCAAGAATGCAACAAAACCTGCTTGTTAAGCCTCCTTCACCTTTGCTAATTCTCCCTTCTTTGCTTGCCATTGGAGAGATGTGAGATCAGGATCCAACCAGATATGCCGCCCCCTCAGTATAGCCTTGTTTGCCATCACTGAATTCCTCTAAGTTTTTGAGCCAAACCTCACCAAAATGCTTCTTGGTTGTGCACCTTGTTGTCCCAATCTATATGCTTGCAAAATCTGAGGATCATGGACTCTCAGAGAATCAGTAAGAAACTCACACACTATGGCCTTGGTGTCTTCCTTCTCAGTCTCTGGTAAACCAGAAATCCTCAAGTTCTTCAATTTGACTTGTTGGTTCTCCTTCTCAACCTCATGCTCTTGCAAGTAAGAAATTTGAGCCACCTTAGTAGCTTCAGCATATGACCTCATCTTCACTTCTAATGTGCCTACAATCTGTTGGAGCCCTCCGCTTTGTGTAGCAATGTCACTGGCTTGTGTTCCCAAGGAAGCAACTTTCTTGGTAGCATCAACCATCCCCTTGGTTGATGTTAACAGCAAGATAGTACTCTTCTTCAGGTCTTGAATCTCTTGGTTGACTAGGTTCAAGGACTCTTTTACGCTACTGATCTCAACCTTTACAATTTCCATATCAGTCATGAGAGTACTCATGCACTGGGACATAGGTGCAAAGAAGCATCTAAGCTCTTTGTGGAAATCATTAGATTTCCTATACATTTCTGCTAATTGTTGTTGCTTCAAGGCTATATCAGCAACATCTTTCACCATCTGGGACTCCTCCATTGTGCCAATCGCTAATCACTAATCAGTCACAATCAATCTAGAAGTTTTACTTTCAACACCAAAAATTCTAGATTTTCAAGTAGACATTGCTTCTGTTTTACAGGTCAGAGCACTACTAGGATCTGCTCTCACCATCTCTGAAGCTGATGTCAAGTATCAATTGAAGAAGTTGGCCAATGGTAAGGCTGAAGACCTTGATGGACTATGTGTTGAACTTCTGAAGTGCCGCGGTCGCCATCTGATTTCAGTACTCACTTCTCATTTGAATGAGGCAATCAAGTGTGGCTTTCCAGATAGATGGTGCTTCAAGAAGGTTGTTCCTATTCACAAGTCTGACCAGAGAGATGTTGTCACCAATTACCCTACTATACTTGTTGGTAGTATCTTTGCCATGTTGTATGGTCGAATTGTGGAGTCTATGTTGAGCACTTGGGCTGAAAAGTACAATGTTAGAGCTAAGTGCCAAGCTGGTTTCAGATCGGGCTTTAGCACCTTGGATCACTTATTGGTACTCCATGTTTTGTGGTGGAAATCCAAGGGTGTTGGGAGAGCTCTCTCTGTTGCCTTTATTGATTTCAGGAAGGCCTTTGATAAGGTGCTTAGGAAATCTCTAAGTGAGAGACTCATTCTAGTTGGTGTTTCAGCTGATCTGATTGGTGCTATCTCTAGACTCTATGAGAAAGTGGTTGTGAAACTTTCATCTTTGAGCTCTCAAGATGTCCTTAGCCCAATGGGTGTGATTCAAGGCTGCTCTCTATCTCCCACTCTATTTGGAATCTTCATCGACGATCTGGAGAGTCTACTCATGAACAATGAACAATGAACAATGAAATATAAAGCCTGAAAGACCCAAAGAGTCAAAAGGCTAGAAACACAATACAAAACACATGAAATGTGAGCCTAGGCAAGGGCCTAGGGCATCTGACCAATCTGTAACAAATTGGTCCGATGTAAACTAACTTCTGTCATGTACTTCCCTAACGCTAAAGCTTCAACCTGTAAGAGAGTTGAGAAATCACGACAAATAATCTGATGTCTAACTCTGATCAGCATGTAACTAGGGCAATCAATAAACACATGATGCTCATCCTCAACTTTGCTCATAATACACAATTTGCAAAGTCGCATGGAGTGCTCTATCTGCTGCCAACGTCCTTGTTCTACTTCTAGTCTATGAGAACTAGTTCTATATTGAGCAATAACATGTCTAAGTGAAGTAGAAATCCTAGCCAAGAGATAATCTTGCTCACAATACACCAACATAGGATTTACAAATTGCTGATAGAACATCATCTTGGTACCGGGTTGCTGCCATAGGCGAAGTAAGAACTGCTCCTTGATCACTTCTCGTAGTGCAATAGGCTCCAATCTCCAATGTCGCTCAGAAACATTCCACCTAGTGGCCCATGCAATCAGATCTGTATACCAACCGACAGATAGAGTGGCACAAAAATCTTGGTAGGGAAGTCTCTCATGGTCCATGGACCTCACCTTAGTGGCATATGTGATAGCTAAAAACAAAGCTTCAGCCTCAAGAGGCAAAAACCCTGTTTCAGCAAGCAGTAATACATAAGGAGTTTGAGTCCTCACCCCAAGTTCATCACACAAAAACAATTTCTGAACTTTCTCCACCTTTTGCCACCATGTCTTCTTAGTACCTGGACCCCAAATCTGAGCACCATAGAGAACCACCGGCTGCATAAGAGATCTGAACAGCACCTTCTTCAACTCCCATGTGGTAAGGTGAGCAAGTCTAGAGCGATTCATGAGTGAATACAAAGCTCTAAAGCCTGCATTGATTCTCATCTTCACACAAGTAGACCAACTATAGTCATGAGAAAACTCAAGGCCCAAGTACTTGTAAGAAGAAACCTGCTCCAATTGCTGTCCGTCAAAAAAGAAAGGTGTGACACCTTTAGAACCCACCACAATGACCTTGGACTTGTCAAGGTTCACTTCCATCTTTGTTTCATTGCAAAACAAGAGAAGAGAATCCAATAGCTTCTGTAAACTCTGTGGGTTGGTGGAGAGAAGCACTACATCATCTGCATAAAGGAGTGCATGTATCATCAAAGAGCCAATCTGTACACCTGTAGCTCCAGCTTCCATGAGTAGACTCTCCAGATCATCGATGAAGATTCCAAATAGAGTGGGAGATAGAGAGCAGCCTTGAATCACACCCATTGTGCTAAGGACATCTTGAGAGCTCAAAGATGAAAGTTTCACAATCACTTTCTCATAGAGTCTAGAGATAGCACCAATCAGATCAGCTGAAACACCAACTAGAGTGAGTCTCTCACTTAGACATTTCCTAAGCACCTTATCAAAGGCCTTCCTGAAATCAATAAAGGCAACATAGAGAGCTCTCCCAACACCCTTGGATTTCCACCACAAAACATGGAGTACCAATAAGTGATCCAAGGTGCTAAAGCCCGATCTGAAACCCGCTTGGCACTTAGCTTGAACATTGTACTTTTCAGCCCAAGTGCTCAACCTAGACTCCAAAATTCGACCATACAACTTGGCAAAGACACTACCAACAAGTATGGTACGGTTATTGGTGACAACATCTCTCTGGCCAGACTTGTGAATAGGAACAACCTTCTTGAAGCACCATCTATCCGGAAAGCCACACTTGATTACCTCATTCAAATGAGAAGTGAGTACTGAAATCAGATGGCTACCGCCCCACTTCAGAAGTTCAACACATAGTCCATCAAGGTCTTCAGCCTTACCATTGGCCAACTTCTTCAATTGGTACTTGACATCAGCTTCAGAGATGGTGAGAGCAGATCCAAGGCAAGGTGCCATGCTTGGAGCATCAGGGAAAAAGTACAGATCTTTCACATAGTCACAAAGCTTGTTTAGGTCCAGCGATGGAGATGGAGATCTGATGGTTACCTTCTTCCAAAAAGCCTTAGGATTGCTCCTCAGTTCAGTGCTCAACTCAACCCCCTTGAGTCTAAAAAATGCTCGCTTTTTGCACTTCACCAACTTTCTGTATGAAACAAAGGCCTGATTTTGTGCAATCTGATCAAGAGACCTATCCATAGCTTTGATCCTTGCCATTTTGCAATCAGCATCATACCACCTATTGCAAGGGAGACCAAGTCTCTTCTTGTGGGAGCCTCTTGGAAAGAAAGTAGTTGATATAGATTGAAGAAGCTCAACCAACTGATCACTACGTTGTTGAAAATCAGAACTCCACTCCATAGAACTCAATTTCTCTTGGATAGCTTGTTGGTACAAGTCTCTCTTGTGAAAGTCTAGATGAAGTTTTCCTCTAAAGGCATGGTCAATGGGTAATGTGGTTCTATTGAGGCAAGGAAGAAGGATGGCACAAGATAGAGGTGCATGGTCTGATTCTGGTTGAGGATCTAAAACAATAAAATCTGAGACAAAGTGGATATCATTAGCTGAAGTGAGCATATAATCTATGGTGCTTGATCCACCAGAGGCAAAGCATGTGCTTTTACAAGTTTTTGGAAATTGAGAAAGGCCATTCAAGATCTTCAAGCTACAATTGGTACCAAAGCTCAAAAAGTGCTCACTCATGGGGTTGGACATAAGATCTTTGGAAGAGCGGGACCAAGCACTAGAATGATCTATCAAAATATGGAGATGATCATTCTCAAGGTCACTCAAGTCAGGAATCTGAGAGGCTTGGATCCTAGCATTGAAATCACCAAGAACAAGTACTGCACCTTTACTTTGAAACTCTAACACATCCTTTGTCAAGGAATGGAAAGGCTGCATGGTGTTGAGAACTCCACTTGAATAGATTGGTGATGTCAATGGGGCAAAGTAGCAAACAGCAATGAAGCAAGGTGTGGCAACTCCTCCAATCCTCAGCCATTGGTATTGTCCATTTGAATCTTGACCTATCAAAGAGACTGATTTCTCAAAGCCAAATCTGACGTAAGTAGCAATACCTCCAAAGCCCCTTCCTTTGTGTTGCCTCCGCTTGTTCCAAGTTGACCCAATAAGAGTGAAACCTTCAATGTCTTGAATGGTGTTTCCTTCATGTTCCCATGTCTCCACAAGATTGATCAGATCAGCATCATCCCACAAAGGCTTAGCGCTGGAGTACTTGGTTTGTGTGAGCCCATGTACATTCCAAAACAACACTCTAAGGGTCTGGAATTGCTATGCAATAGCTGACAATTTCTTTTGAGTAATCAGAGCTCTATTATCTCTCAAGAATGCAACAAAGCCTGCTTGTTGAGCCTCCTTCACTTTTGCTAATTCTCCCTTCTTTGCTTGCCATTGGAGAGATGTGAGATCAGGATCTAACCAGATGCGCCGCCCCTTCAATACAGCCTTGTTTGCCATCACTAAATTCCTTTGAGTTTCTGAGCCAAACCTCACCAAAATGCTTCTTGGTTGTGCACCTTGCTGTCCCTATCTATATGCTTGCACAATTTGAGCATCATGGACTCTCAGAGAATCAGCAATAAATTCACACACTATGGCCTTGGTATCTTCCTTCTCAATCTCTGGCAAACCTGAAATCCTCAAGTTTTTCATTTTCACCAGTTGGTTCTCCTTTTCAACCTCATGCTCTTGCAAGTAAGAGATTTGAGCCACCTTAGTAGCTTCAGCATAAGACTTCATCTTCACTTCTAATGTGTCCACAATCTGTTGGAGCCCTCCGCTTTGTGTAGCAATGTTGTTGGCTTGTACTCCCAAAGATGCAACCTTCTCAGTAGCATCCACCATCCCCTTGGTTGATGTTAACAGCGAGATAGTACTCTTCTTTAGGTCTTGAATCTCTTGGTTGACCAAGTTCAATGACTCTTTTATAGTGCTGATCTCAACCTTTACAACATCCATATCAGTCATGAGAGTACTCATGCACTGGGACATAGGTGCAAAGAAATTTCTAAGCTCTTTGTGGAAATCATTAGATTTCCTGTACATTTCAGCTAATTGTTGTTGCTTCAAGGCTATATCTGCAATGTCTTTCACCATCTTGGACTCTTCCATTATGCCAATCACTAATCACTCACAATAAATCTAGAAGTTTTACTTCCAACACCAAAACTTCAAGATTTTCAAGGTAGCTTAGCTGTGATTTTACATCACTAAGTACTACTAGCTAGGTATTGAAAGAAGGAACTGGAGAAGTTGGTTCTAATGAGATAATAATCACCTCAAATGGACATGTGAATGTAAAGCTATTACATTCCAAATCAGTGGTGCACAAAGCTACCAAAGGCTGCGAAAATTGGGGTACCCAGAGCTCCAAATCTATCCTCTAAACTCTGTCAATAATTTTTCAATGTAAAGGCTTGACTGAGCTGATTCTAATGACACAAAGATCACTTCATTTGGATCATTGAGTACAAAGATACAATGGTCTGAATTTGCACTTCACAATGTTGTGATGTACAAAGAGTCACAGATCTCAAATTGTCACAACTTCCTTGTCTGATCTCCAATTGCAACAAATCAAAGCTCAAAAGAAACCTTGCATAGTGCTTGTTCTATTGCCACAAAAACCATTTGATTTGGACCTATAAGTACAGAGCAATCCTACTTCACATGTGTAGAATTTAACACCAAGTACTTGGAAGTATTGCAATGAAGCAAATGGTCATATCATCAGCGTTGGATATCCAAATTCTTCAAATATGAAGTCAATAGAAAGCCTATGACAATGTGGTTCTTGTGACACAAGAATCAACTGGATTGGGTTTGTGAGTGAGGAGAACTGGCCCTGCAAAGTTGGAACTCTAAACACCAAGATGCATGAAATGTGACAGAATGGGAATTGCCACCACTGCTTGCTCAGACCTCCATGTGCTACAAATTTGGACTTGAAACAGAGCTTGTAACTCACAGATTCTGATGCCGCAATTTTCACTGGATTTGCAATTTTGACTGCAGAGCAATCCTCTCCCAATTCTCGCACATTCACATAGATTACCGAGAGCTTCCTCAGAATTGAAAAATCCAGAACTCTCTGTTTACTCCTCCAAACTGGACAAGATTTACCTTGAAAGAAAGCTCTCAGCATAAGGGTTCGAATGAGATTCAAATCACTCCATTTGCTCGTGTATTCGCAGAGGTACAATCATTTGAAATTGCAGCTCAAACCCTAAAATCTGCCAAAGAGAATAGAATTCGAACCCTTGTAACTTTCTGCACAAAACCGGTCTTCAAACGCGCTTGATATCAATCGAAAGAGCAGGTCAAGGCGCATCCAATGCCGCAAAAATCACTCCATTTGGACTTTTGATGATGAAGAAACAAACTCTCAAATGTGGATCCTCTGTCAGAATATTCAATCACTGATAACTCTCTGCACAAAGCTCAGAATGTAACAATCTTGATGGCCATGGAAAGATATTGGCAAGGCGCTTCTAACAAGATCAAAATCACAAGGTTTAGACATGTATCGGTTGAGATATGACACTTCAAACTTTCGAGAAATCTACTCTCTCTTCTCCTTCTAATCTTAGTGACCCTTAGTACTGAAATCAGATTTTCAAAGCTGGAGCTACAGGTGTACAGATTGGATCTCTGATGATACATGCACTCCTTTATGCAGATGATGTAGTGCTTCTCTCCACCAACCCACAGAGTTTACAGAAGCTATTGGATTCTCTTCTCTTGTTTTGCAATGAAACACAGATGGAAGTGAACCTTGACAAGTCCAAGGTGATTGTGGTGGGTTCTAAAGGTGTCACACCTTTCTTTTTTGACGGACAGCAACTGGAGCAGGTTTCTTCTTACAAGTACTTGGGCCTTGAGTTTTCTCATGACTATAGTTGGTCTACTTGTGTGAAGATGAGAATCAATGTAGGCTTTAGAGCTTTGTATTCACTCATGAATTGCTCTAGACTTGCTCACCTTACCACATGGGAGTTGAAGAAGGTGCTGTTCAGATCTCTTGTGCAGCCGGTGGTTCTCTATGGTGCTCAAATTTGGGGTCCAGGTACTAAGAAGACATGGTGGCAAAAGGTGGAGAAAGTTCAGAAATTGTTTTTGAGTGATGAACTTGGAGTGAGGACTCAAACTCTTTATCTATTGCTGCTTGCTGAAACAGGGTTTTTGCCTCTTGAGGCTGAAGCTTTGTTTTTAGCTATCACATATGCCACTAAGGTGAGGTCCATGGAGCATGAGAGACTTCCCTACCAAGCTTTTTGTGCCACTCTATCTGTCGGTTGGTATACAGATCTAATTGCATGGGCCACTAGGTGGAATGTTTCTGAGCGACATTGGAGATTGGAGCCTATTGCACTACGAGAAGTGATCAAGGAGCAGTTCTTACTTCGCCTATGGCAGCAACCCGGTACCAAGATGGTGTTCTATCAGCAGTTTGTAAATCCTATGTTGGTGTATTGTGAGCAAGATTATCTGTTAGCTAGGATTTCTACTTCACTTAGACATGTTATCGCTCAATATAGAACTAGTTCTCATAGACTAGCAGTAGAACAAGGACGTTGGCAGCAGATAGAGCACTCCATGCGACTTTGCAAATTGTGTATTATGAGCAAAGTTGAGGATGAGCATCATGTGTTGATTGTTTGCCCTTTTGACATGCAGATTAGAGTTAGACATCAGATTACTTGTAGTGATTTCTCAACTCTCTTACAGGTTGAAGCTTTAGCATTAGGGAAGTACATGACTGAGGTTGGTATACATCGGACCAATTTGTTATGGATTGGTCAGATGCCCTAGGCCCTTGCCTAGGCTCACATTTCATGTGTTTTGTATTGTGTTTCTAGCCTTTTGACTCTTTGGGTCTCTCGGGCTTTATATTTCATTGTTCATTGTTCATTGTTCATCAAGGTCTTCAGCCTTACCATTGGCCAACTTCTTCAATTGGTACTGGACATCAGCTTCAGAGATGGTGAGAGCAGATCCAAGGCAAGGTGCCATGCTTGGAGCATCTGGGAAAAAGTACATTTTCTTCACATATTCACAAAGCTCATTCACATCCAGCGATGGAGATGGAGATCTGATGGTTACCTTCTGCCAAAAAGCCTTGGGATTGCTCCTCAATTCAATGCTCAACTCAACCCCCTTGAGTCTCAAGAACCGCTCGCTTCTTGCACTTCACCAACTTTCTATAAGAGACAAAAGCCTGATTTTGTGCAATCTGATCAAGAGACCTATCCATAGCTTTGATCCTTGCCATTTTACAGTCAGCATCAAACCACCTATTGCAAGGGAGACCAAGTCTCTTCTTGTAAGAACCTCGTGGAAATAGAGTTGTTGATGTAGATTGAAGAAGCTCAATCAGCTGATCACTACGTTGTTGAAAATCAGAACTCCACTCCATAGAGCTCAATTTCTCATGGATAGCTTGTTGGTACAAATCTCGCTTGTGAAAATCAAGATGGAGTTTCCTTCTAAAGGCATGATAAGGTGCTTAGGAAATCTCTAAGTGAGAGACTCACTCAAGTTGGTGTTACAGCTGATCTGATTGGTGCTATCTCTAGACTCTATCAGAAGGTGGTTGTGAAACTTTCATCTTTGAGCTCTCAAGATATCCTTAGCACAATGGGTGTGATTCAAGGTTGCTCTCTATCTCCAACATTGTTTGGAATCTTCATCAATGATCTAGAGAGGGTGCTTATGGAAGCTGGAGCTACAGGTGTACAGGTTGGCTCTTTGATGATACATGCACTACAGTATGCGGATGATGTGTTGTTTCATGCGGATGATGTAGTGCTCCTCTCTACCAATCCACAAAGTTTACAGAAGTTGTTGGATTCTCTTCTCTTGTTTTGCAATCAAACAAAGATGGAGGTGAACCTTGACAAGTCCAAGGTGATTGCGGTCGGTTCTAAAGGAGTCACACCTTTCTTTTTTGATGGACAGCAATTGGAGCAGGTTTCTTTTTACAAGTACTTGGGTCTTGAGTTTTCTCATGACTATAGTTGGTCCACTTGTGTGAAGATGAGAATCAATGTAGGCTTTAGAGCTTTGTATTCACTCATGAACCGCTCTAGACTTGCTCACCTTACCACATGGGAGTTGAAGAAGGTGTTGTTCAGATCTCTTGTGCAGCCGGTGGTTCTCTATGGTGCTCAGATTTGGGGTCCAGGTACTAAGAAGACATGGTGGCAAAAGGTGGAGAAAGTTCAAAAGTTGTTTTTGTGTGATGAACTTGCGATGTTGGGCTGAATGCAAATATAATAGTTGGAAGACCTCTTGAATTCCTACATTCTAAGTTTGTCATTGACACACAAATGTCTAGTTTCCCTTGTGGTCTTGCAGGAACGATGCGGGTCTAGCTGCTGCTGAGCTTAGTTTGGCAGTCGAAAAACATGTTTTAGCATCGGGATCGATCGACACTGTTGGTACAACAGGTAGGTCTTACTTCTCACGAAGGACCCCTTTTAGTTACTTAGTGTCTGCAGTGTTACAAGCTTATAAGATTTTCCACATATGAATAGGTTTGCTGTTTGGGTGGTGTTCAAGGGTGGTTGAGATGCATCCTGGAGCTGTGAACAGCATTCCCCGAGAAGCACGTCTTGAGATAGGTGTGGTTGATTGAGTTACATTTGATACTCCACTCATGGAAACACATCTGGAAGTCAGTAATCTTTGATACATGTCAATGCTGAACTGTTTCCTTGACTTAGAGTGTTGGAGAGTGGTATTCAGGATGAAGGTGATCTTAGGTCTTCCATATGATCACATACCACATACCTGTCGTATTCAACTTCCAGAGGGGTATGGTTGAGAAAGAATGAACGCCTCTCATAATTCAGCAAAAATTTCCTTTCCCAGATGTTCACGATATCAATGGGGAAAGGCGAGATTCGATTCGCAAGCTGTAGTATGATGGTTAGTTGTTTAAGTGCACAGCAAAGAGATATCTGTACAAGAGCATTCACTAGAAGATAAAAGTGAGCATTTGTGTGAACTTGCAAGATTTTCAACAGATCATGAAAAGGTTGGAGGAAGTTATTTCGTTTTATTTGCTTGTAGATGTCTTTGTAATATATACAAAAGCTTGTAGAAAATGAGGGACATCACGTACATATGGAGCGTAAGATGACGAAAGATCACCTTGTTGTTTAGGGTTTTGCTAGAGATATTAAAGATTTTAGTGGATCATTGAGTTTTATCTCATGCAATCTTTTTATAATTTTTTTCTTTGCCAAAGTTTTTACAAGAGTCATTGTTCTTCAACTGGTTGGTTGTGGGTACATACAAGGAAATCTGTTATGGAATATTTATGTGCCATGCTTCAACTTTGAGTCATTTTACTTATTATATTGGTCATGTAGGTTTTACTTTCCTTTCTTTTGCTAATGACATTTTTATGATGTGCCTTGTAACTAGATCAGGCATATCTTTGATCCACTATCGAGGCTTCTTTTTGAAGAGTTGAGAGTGAAAATGTCAAACTGTAAGACTTCATCGTCTTTTAGATATTCTTGTTAAGCTCCAACTTCCAAAGAGGTATATTACTTTTACAAATAATTTTTACATTCTTGAAGTATTAGTACTGGTACAGCCTTTCATATTTTACTTGCACTAACAAAAGTCCTTAAAGTACTAGAGGTGAAACGGGCGTTCATATTTTACTTGCCCTAACAAAATTCTTTGTAAATTTAGTCTAGTGCTATGAGATTAAAAGAAATTGTGAAGATTAAAGTTTCAAGATTCAAATTGATTCACATGGGAGTTAAAACACAAAAGTTTTCCTTAGTTTGGGGACATTTTTTTTAAAGTACAAGGATGTTTACTATTATCTTTGCTTTGTTAGAAAGCTTTCATCATGGTTATTGCAAAAAAATTATAATAAATTTTGTCAATCCTATTCAATCTTTAGCGTATGGATGTAGGTGAAGACCAAAAGTGTTCATAGTTCTTTGATAACCAAGTAGTTAAGGCAATAATTGCTAACTGGAGAAAGAATAAACTAGTTAAGAAAGAACTTCATGTCTTGAGATGTAGTTCTTAGAACAAGCATGCTTTTCGTCTTGATTTTGTTTTTCTAAAAATCTTATCAAGATACTTCTAATGAGAACTACATCTTTGAATGCAAGCGGTAATAAGCCAAGTTTGATATGAGTAAATGGATTTTATTGTTTTTGTTAGGTGATATCTTCTTGAAACACAAACAAAAACCATAAGGAAGTCCTCAACAACCTAGATTGTATTTAAATAGAAACAATTCAAAGGTTACAAAGTTGATCTACAGGTTTGTGGTGGACTTTGGAGTTCTTGAGAGTGGTTGTTATTGACCTAAGATATAATGGCAGTTCCAAGAGTAATAATTGAAACAATGAAATATAAGGCCTAAGAGACCCAAAGAGTCAAAAGTTTGAGAACACGATACAAATCATATACAATGTGAGCTTAGTCAAAAGCTTAGGGCACCTAAAAAAATCTATATACCACATATTAGTACTCCATGTTTTGTGGTGGAAATCTAAGGTTGTTGGGAAAGTTCTCTATGTTGCATTTATTGGTTTCAAGAAGGTCTTTGATAAGGGGCTTACAAAATCTCTAAGTGAGAGACTCATTGAAGTTGGTATTTCACCGGATTTTATTGGTTCTATCTCTAGACTCTATGAGAAAGTGCTTATGAGACTTCATCTTTGAGCTCTCAAGATATACTAGCACAATGAGTGTGATTTAAGGCTGCTCTCTATCCCCAACTCTCTTTGGAATCTTCATCAATGACCTAGAGAGACTCTCATGGAAGTTGGAGCTATTGGTGTACATGTTGGCTCTTTGATGATACATGCATCAATTTATGCAAATGATCTTGTGCTCCTCTCCACCAAGCCAAAGAGTTTATTGAAGCTATTGGAATCTCTTCTTTGCATTTGCAAACAAACAAAGATGGAGGTGAACCTTGACAAGTTCAAGGTGATTGTTGTCAATTCTAAAGGCATGATGCCTTTGCTCTTTGATGTAAAGCATTTGAGCAAGTTTCTTCTTACAAGTACTTCGGGATTTGAGTTTTCTCATGACTATAGTTGGTCTACTTGCGTGAAGAATCAAATAAATGCAGGGTTTAAAGCTTTGGATTCACTCATGAATCTCTCTAGACTTGCTCATCTTACCACAAGGGAGTTGAAGAAGATGTTATTCAAAGTTCTTGTATAGCCGGTGGTTCTATATGATGCTCAGATGTGGGGTCCAAGTACTAAGAAGACATGGTGGCAAAACAATGAAATATAATCTGTTGCTCTATGTATCTGAGCTATGTTGCGAATGTTATGAGTGATTGAATATTTTAACAATGGGTCAAATTTTGGGAATTCGTATCTTCATCATACGATGTCTAAATGGAATGCTTTTGGTGGCAGTGGATGTGAATTGAGAATCTCTTTTGATTAATACCAAGAACACTCATAGATCAAATCAGGACACCAAGTTACAAAGGTTCAAATTCTGCCATCTTGACCAAATTTTAGGGATTGGAGCTCCAATTTCAAAACACTATACTCAAATGATTGTATCTCTGCAAATACTTGAGCAAATGGAGCAATTCAGGTCTCAATAGAAGCACCATGTTGAGGGCTTTCTTTCAAGGCTAAACTTGGGCAGTTGGAGTAGTACACAAGGAGTTATGGATTTTTTAATTCTGAGAAAAGTTTTGAGAAGTCTATGTGATTGGGCGCAAATTTAGAAGAGAATTGCTTTGTGATCACAAGTGCAAATCCAGTGATAATTAGGGTATCAAAATTTGTGACTTACAAGGTCTCTTTCAAGGCCAAGCTTGCTGCATATAGAGGTCTAAGCAAGTAGTTGTGACAATTCTCATTCTATAACACCTGGAGCCGATGTCAAGTACCAACTCAAGAAGTTGGCTAATGGTAAGGTTGAAGACCTTGATAGACTATGTGTTGAACTTCTCAAATGGTGTGGTAGCCATTTGATTCTAGTATATACTTCTCTCTTTGAATGAGAACATGTGGCTTTCTTGTGGCAGTGGATGCGCATTGACCAGCTCTTTTGATATCAAGCACACTCAAAGATCACATCTCTGGAGGAAGTTACAAGGATTCGAATTCTGTCTTCTTTGGCAGATTTTAGGGTTTGAACTGAAATTTCGAATGACTGTATCTCTACCAATACTTCTGCAAATGGAGTGATATTAGGCATTCAATAGAAGCTTTATGATGAGAGCTTTCATTCAAGGTAAAGCTTGTGCAGTTTGGAGCAGTACACAAAGAATTCTAGAATTTTGAATCCTGAGGAAACCGTGAGGAGTTTATGTGATTGTGCGAAAATTTGGAGGGGTATTGCTCTGCAGTCACAAGTGGAAATCCAGTGAAGATTGTTGCATCAGAATCTGTGCCTTACAAGCTCTCTTTCAAGGCCAAGCTCGCAGCATATGGAGGTCTGAGCAAGCAGTGGTGACAATTCTAATTCTCATCTATTCTTCATGAAGGGTTTTTGATTTTGGAATTTCTTTGGCAGACACTCAGATGCTTGTATCTTTTCCAATACTTGAGCAAATGGAGCTATTGAGGTTTCATTAGAAGCACCATTCCAAGAGCTTTGTTTCAAGCTAAATTGTGTGTAGTTTAGAGCAGTATACAAGGAGTTGTCGATTTTTGAATTCTCTAGAAGTTTTGAGAACTCCATGTGATAGGTCAAAAATTTGGAGAGGTGTTGCTCTGTGGTCACAAGTGCAAATCCAGTGATTATTGATGCATCAGAACCTATGACTTACAAGCTCTGTTTCAAGTGAAAACTCGAAGCATATGGAAGTCTGAGCACACAGTGGTGACAATTCTCATTCTGTCACAACTCTCGAATCTTGGTGTTTGGAGTACCAGCTTTGGAGGGCCAGTTCTCTTCACTCACAGACCCAATGCAGGTGATTCTTATATCATAAAAACCACACAGTCATAAGCTTTCTATTGAATCTTTAGTTTGGAGAAGTTGAGTATCCAAGGCAGATGATATGACCAATTGATTCACTCTGATACTGCCAAATACTTTGAGTTAAGATTTACTACTTTGTGTGTAGATTCAAGCTATTGTATCTTTGTACTCAATGATCCAAATGAAGTGATCTTTGTGTCATTAGAATCAACTCACTCAGACCTTTACATTGGAAATTCATTGTTGAAGGTTAGAGGACAGATTATCAGCTTTAGGTACCTCAAATTTTGCAGTCTTTGGTAGCTCTAAGCATTGCAAATTTGGAAGGTAGTATATTTGTGCTTACATATTCAAATGAGGTGATTTTTATCTCATTAGAACCAGTTTCTCAAGGCCCTTACTTCAACACCCACCTAGTAGTGCTCTGACCTGTAAAACAGAACTTCTTTGTTTCCAACTTCTTTGTTTCCAAGAGGCTCCCACAGGAAGAGACTTGGTCTCCCTTGCAATAGATGGTATGATGCTGATTGCAAAATGGCAAGGATCAAAGCTATGGATAGATCTCTTGATCAGATTGCACAAAATCAAGCTTTTGTTTTATACAGAAAGTTGGTGAAGTGCAAAAAGCGTGCATTTCTAAGACTCAAAGGAGTTGAGTTGAGCACTGAATTGAGGAGCAATCCTAAGGCTTTCTGGAAGAAAGTAACCATCAGATCTCCATCTCCATCGCTGGACCTGAATGAGCTTTGTGACTATGTGAAGGATTTGTACTTTTTCCCAAATGCTCCAAGCATGGCACCTTGCCTTGGATCTGCTCTCACCATCTCTGAAGCTGATGTCAAGTACCAATTGAAGAAGTTGGCCAATGGTAAGGCTGAAGATCTTGATGGACTATGTGTTGAACTTCTGAAGTGGGGCGGTAGCCAACTGATTTCAATACTCACTTCTCATTTGAATGAGGCAATCAAGTGTGGCTTTCCGGATAGATGGTGCTTCAAGAAGGTAGTTCCTATTCACAAGTCTGGCCAAAGAGATGTTGTCACCAATTACCGTACCATACTTGTTGGAAGTGTCTTTGCCAAGTTATATGGTCAAATTTTGGAGTCAAGGTTGAGCACTTGGGCTGAAAAGCACAAAATTCGAGCTAAGTGCCAAGCTGGTTTCAGATTAGGCTTTAGTACTTTGGACCACCTATTGGTACTTCATGTTGTGTGGTGCAAATCCAAGGGGGTTGGGAGAGCTCTCTATGTTGCCTTTATTGATTTCAGGAAGGCCTTTGATAAGGTGCTCAGGAAATCTCTAAGTGAGAGACTCATTGAAGTGGGTGTTTCAGCTGATCTGATTGGTGCTATCTCTAGACTCTATGAGAAAGTGATTGTGAAACTTTCATCTTTGAGCTCTCAAGATGTCCTTAGCACAATGGGTGTGATCCAAGGCTGCTCTCTGTCTCCAACTCTGTTCGGAATCTTCATCGATGATCTAGAGAGTCTACTCATGGAAGCTGGAGCTACAGGTGTACAGGTTGGCTCTTTGATGATACATGCACTCCTTTATGCAGATGATGTAGCGCTTCTCTCCACAAATCCACAGAGTTTACAGAAGCTGTTGGATTCTCTACTTTGCTTTTGCAATCAAACAAAGATGGAGGTGAACCTTGACAAGTCCAAGGTCATTGTGGTGGGTTCTAAAGGTGTCACACCTTTCTTTTTTGATGGACAGCAATTGGAGCAGGTTTCTTCTTATAAGTACTTGGGCCTTGAGTTTTCTCATGACTATAGTTGGTCTACTTGTGTGAAGATGAGAATCAATGCAGGCTTTAGAGCTTTGTATTCACTCATGAACCGCAGTAGACTTGCTCACCTCACCACATGGGAGTTGAAGAAGGTGCTGTTCAGATCTCTTGTGCAGCCGGTGGTTCTCTATGGTGCTCAGATTTGGGGTCCAGGTACTAAGAAGACATGGTGGCAAAAGGTGGAGAAAGTTCAGAAATTGTTTTTGTGTGATGAACTTGGGGTGAGGACTCAAACTCCTTATGTATTCCTGCTTGCTGAAACAGGATTTTTACCTCTTGAGGCTGAAGCTTTGTTTTTAGCTATCACATATGCCACTAAGGTGAGGTCCATGGACCATGAGAGACTTCCCTACCAAGCTTTTTGTGCCACTCTATCTGTCGGTTGGTATACAGATCTGATTGCATGGGCCACAAGGTGGAATGTTTCTGAGCGACATTGGAGATTGGAGCCTATTGCACTTCGAGAGGTGATCAAGGAGCAGTTTTTACTTCGCTTATGGCAGCAACCCGGTACCAAGATGGTGTTCTATCAGCAGTTTGTAAATCCTATGTTGGTGTATTGTGAGCAAGATTATCTCTTGGCTAGGATTTCTACTTCACTTAGACATGTTATCGCTCAATATAGAACTAGTTCTCATAGACTAGAAGTAGAACAAGGACGTTGGCAGCAGATAGAGCACTCCATGCGACTTTGCAAATTGTGTATTATGAGCAAAGTTGAGGATGAGCATCATGTGTTTGTTGATTGCCCTTGTTACATGCAGATTAGAGTTAGACATCAGATTACTTGCAGTGACTTCTCAACTCTCTTACAGGTTGAAGCTTTAGCATTAGGGAAGTACATGACAGAAGTTACTTTACATCGGACCAATTTGTTACAAATTGGTCCGATGCCCTAGGCCCTTGCCTAGGCTCACATTTCATGTGTTTTGTATTGTGTTTCCAGCCTTTTGACTCTTTGGGTCTTTCAGGCTTTATATTTCATTGTTTCATTGTTTCATTGTTTCATTGTTTCAGAAGCAATGTCTACTTGAAAATCTAGAAGTTTTGGTGTTGAAAGTAAAACTTCTAGATTGATTGTGACTGATTAGTGATTAGCGATTGGCACAATGGAGGAGTCCCAAATGGTGAAAGATGTTGCTGATATAGCCTTGAAGCAACAACAATTAGCAGAAATGTATAGGAAATCTAATGATTTCCACAAAGAGCTTAGAAGCTTCTTTGCACCTATGTCCCAGTGCATGAGTACTCTCATGACTGATATGGAAATTGTAAAGGTTGAGATCAGTAGCGTAAAAGAGTCCTTGAACCTAGTCAACCAAGAGATTCAAGACCTGAAAAAGAGTACTATCTCGCTGTTAACATCAACCAAGGGGATGGTTGATGCTTCCGAGAAAGTTGCTTCCTTGGGAACACAAGCCAGTGACACCAACTTGTAAGGACACCAACTTGTAAGGAGTAGGAGTTTCGAAAGTTTGAGAGGAGAGGAGTCTGGAAAGTTTGAGAAGCTATATCTCCTTACATACATGTCCACACGTTGCGGTTTTGGTCTTGTTCGAAGCGCCTTGCCAAGACCTTTCCATAGCCACCAAGATTGTGTCATTCTGAGCTTTGTGCGAAACGTTTAGATATTTCTGACACAGGAGCTAGACTTGAAATTTCTGACACAAGAGCTAGACTTGAGAGTTTGAATCTTCATCATTTGGTGTCCAAATGGAGTGCTTTTTGTGGCATTGGAAGCGCCTTTGAAAGCTCTTTCGATTGATACTAATGTGGCTTGCACAGCACATACACAAAGAAAGTTATGAAGATTCGAATTCTGCCATCTCTCGTAGATTTTAGGGTTTGAGCTCAATTTTCAACACCTTGTAACTTTTTGGTTCCATGTCCAAATCTTTCAATCTTGGACTTATTGGAAACAGCTGAGAGAGTGCTTTCTTTTGAATTCCTGGTTTCTGAAGTTGGAGTTCTGTGGAAGAAGTATCGAAATTCATCAATCTGTGTTCTTGTGCGGTTGGTGGTTCTCAAATTTGCAACTCTTAGAGGCTTGAACTTTGGACTCACATCTTCAAATGAGGTGACCTTAACTCATTAGAAGCATCTTGTCAAGAGCTATTGATTGAAATCCATTTCATAGAATTTGAAGCTTTGTGCTTGCAGTTATGAGCATTTGAATTCTGTGATTCCATGAGGTTTAGAAGTTTACCATAGAGACCTCTAGAAGCCATAACTTCATGTCTATTGGCTCAAATGAGTTCATTTTTGATTCATTGGATAGAATTTCTCAAGAGCTTTTGATTGATCCATCTATTGTAGATTTTAAAGTACTGTAGCCAAAGTTATAAATTTTCGAAATCTGTAGGATTTCAAAATTTTCATGTAGGAAAAACTCAAATTCAAAAGTTTATAACTTTTGATTTACAAGTCCAAAGGAGTTGATTTTTGGTGTAGAGCAATTGGTGTTCACAGAGTGTGAGTGAACCAGAGGATACATTCTTATGGTATCTGTTAGAACTTTTAGAATGGAAGCTTCCAAGATGATGCAAGACATTGCTGGGATAGCTTCAAAACAGCAACAGCTTGCTGAAATGTATAGAAAAGCAAATGACTTCCACAAGGAACTCAAGAGCTTTTTTGCCCCCATGTCTCAATGCATGAACACTCTTATGGCAGATTTGCAAACCGTAAGAGTTGATGTCTTGACTGTGAAAGAATCTCTGAATTCAATCACCGTAGATATCCAAGAACTCAAGAAGAGTAGCAATTTGATATTAGACTCCACCAAGGGTATGGTGGATGCTACTGAGAAGGTTGCTTCCTTGGGAGCACAAGCCACCAACATTGCTTCACAAAATGGAGGGCTGCAAGAGATGGTTGACACATTAGAGGTCAAGATGAAGTCATATGCTGAAGCTACGAAGGTGGCTCAAATCTCTTACTTGCTCTTGCAAGTAAGAGATTTGAGCCATGGTTGAGAAGGAGAACCAATTGGTGAGAATGAAGAACTTGAGGATTTCAGGTTTGCCTGAGATTGAAAAGGAAGACACCAAGGCCATAGTGTGTGAGTTTATTGCTGATTCTTTGAGAGTCCATGATCCTCAGATTTTGCAAGCATATAGATTGGGACAACAAGGTGCACAACCAAGAAGCATTTTGGTGAGGTTTGGCTCAAAAACTCAAAGGAATGCAGTGATGGGGAACAAAGCTATACTAAAGGGGCGCCGTATCTGGTTGGACCTTGATCTCACACCTCTCCAATGGCAAGCAAAGAAGGGAGAATTAGCAAAAGTGAACGAGGCTCAACAAGCAGGTTTTGTTGCATTCTTGAGAGATAATAGAGCTGTGATTACTCAAAAGAAATTATCAGCTACTGCATAGCAATTCCAGATCTTTAGAGTACTATTTTGGAATGTTCATGGGCTCACACATACCAAGTACTCCAGCGCTAAGCCTTTGTGGGATGATGCTGATCTGATCAATCTTGTGGAGACATGGGAACATGAAGGAAACACCATTCAAGACATTGAAGGATTCACTCTTGTTGGTTCAACCTGGAACAAGCGGAGACAACACAAAGGAAGGGGCTTTGGAGGTATTGCTACTTACGTCAGATTTGGCTTTGAGAAATCAGTCTCTTTGATAGGTCAAGATTCAAGTGAACAATACCAATGGCTGAGGATTGGAGGAGTTGCCACACCTTGCTTCATTGCTGTTTGTTACTTTGCCCCGTTGACATCACCAATCTATTCAAGTGGACTTCTCAACACCATGCAACCTTTCCATTCCTTGACAAAGGATGTGTTAGAGTTTCAAAGTAAAGGTGCAGTACTTGTTCTTGGTGATTTCAATGCTAGGATCCAAGCCTCTCAGATCCCTGACTTGAGCGACCTTGAGAATGATCCTTTCCACAGCTTGATAGACCATTCCAGTGCTTGGTCACGCTCTTCCAAAGATCCTATGTCCAATTCCATGAGTGAGTACTTTTTGAGCTTTGGTGCCAATTGTAGCTTGAAGATCTTGAATGGCCTTTCTCAATTTCCAGAAACTTGTAAAAGCACATGCTTTGCTTCAGGTGGATCAAGCACCATAGATTATATGCTCACTTCAGCTAATGATATCCATCTTGTCTCAGGTTTTGCTATTTTAGATCCTCAACCAGAATCAGACCATGCACCTCTATCTTGTACCATCCTTTTTCCTTGCCTCAATAGAACCACATTACCTATAGACCATGCTTTTAGAGGCAAACTTCGTCTAGATTTTCACAAGAGAGACTTGTACCAACAAGCTATCCAAGAGAAACTGAGTTCTATGGAGTGGAGTTCTGATTTTCAACAACGTAGTGATCAATTGATTGAACTTCTTCAATCTACATCAACTTCTTTGTTTCCAAGAGGCTCCCACAGGAAGAGACTTGGTCTCCCTTGCAATAGGTGGTATGATGCTGATTGCAAAATGGCAAGGATCAAAGCTATGGATAGATCTCTTGGTCAGATTGCACAAAATCAAGCCTTTGTTTCATACAGAAAGTTGGTGAAGTGCAAAAAGCGGGCATTTCTTAGACTCAAAGGAGTTGAGTTGAGCACTGAACTGAGGAGCAATCCCAAGGCTTTCTGGAAGAAGGTAACCATCAGATCTCCATCTCCATCGCTGGACCTGAATGAGCTTTGTGACTATGTGAAGGATTTGTACTTTTTCCCAAATGCTCCAAGCATGGCACCTTGCCTTGGATCTACTCTCACCATCTCTGAAGCTGATGTCAGAGGAGCACTACATCATCCGCATGAAACAACACATCATCCGCATACTGTTGTGCATGTATCATCAAGGAGCCAACCTGTACACATGTAGCTCCAGCTTCCATCAGCACCCTCTCTAGATCATCGATGAAGATTCCAAACAATGTTGGAGATAGAGAGCAACCTTGGATCACACCCATTGTGCTAAGGATATCTTGAGAGCTCAAAGATGAAAGTTTCACAACCACCTTCTCATAGAGTCTAGAGATAGCACCAATCAGATCAGCTGAAACACCAACTTGAGTGAGTCTCTCACTTAGAGATTTCCTAAGCACCTTATCAAAGGCCTTCCTAAAATCAATAAATGCAACATAGAGAGCTCTCCCAACACCTTTAGATTTCCACCACAAAACATGGAGTACCAATAGATGATCCAAAGTACTAAAGCCTGATCTGAAACCCGCTTGGCACTTAGCTCGAATTTTGTGCTTTTCAGCCCAAGTACTCAACCTAGACTCCAAAATTTGACCGTACAACTTGGCAAAGATACTACCCACTAGAATGGTACGGTAATTGGTGACAATATCTCTATGACCAGACTTGTGAATAGGAACTACCTTCTTGAAGCACCATCTATCAAGAAAGCCACACCTGATGGCCTCATTCAAGAGAGAAGTGAGTACTGAAATCAGATGGCTACCACCCCACTTAAGTAGTTCAACACATAGTCCATCAAGGTCTTTGGCCTTACCATTGGCCAACTTCTTCAATTGGTAGTGGACATCAGCTTCAGAGATGGTGAGAGCAGATCCAAGGCAAGGTGCCATGCTTGGAGCATCTGGGTAAAAGTACAGATCCTTCACATATTCACAAAGCTCATTCACGTCCAGCGAATTACCGTACCATACTTGTTGGTAGTGTCTTTGCCAAGTTGTATGGTCGAATTTTGGAGTCAAGGTTGAGCACTTGGGCTGAAAAGCACATAATTCGAGCTAAGTGCCAAGCTGGTTTCAGATCAAGCTTTAGTACTTTGGACCACCTATTAGTACTTCATGTTTTGTGGTGGAAATCCAAGGGTGTTGGGAGAGCTCTCTATGTTGCCTTTATTGATTTCAGGAAGGCCTTTGACAAGGTGCTCAGGAAATCTCTAAGTGAGATACTCATTGAAGTGGGTGTTTCAGCTGATCTGATTGGTGCTATCTCAAGACTCTATGATAAAGTGATTGTGAAACTTTCATCTTTGAGCTCTCAAGATGTTCTTAGCACAATGGGTGTGATCCAAGGCTGCTCTCTATCTCCAACTCTGTTCGGAATCTTCATTGATGATCTAGAGAGTCTACTCATGGAAGCTGGAGCTACAGGTGTACAGGTTGGCTCTTTGATGATACATGTACTCCTTTATGCAGATGATGTAGTGGTTCTCTCCACAAATCCACAAAGTTTACAGAAGCTGGTGGATTCTCTACTTTGCTTTTGCAATCAAACAAAGATGGAAGTGAACCTTGACAAGTCCAAGGTCATTGTGGTGGGTTCTAAAGGTGTCACACCTTTCTTTTTTGATGGACAGCAATTGGAGCAGGTTTCTTCTTATAAGTACTTGGGCCTTGAGTTTTCTCATGACTATAGTTGGTCCACTTGTGTGAAGATGAGAATCAATGCAGGCTTTAGAGCTTTGTATTCACTCATGAACCGCTCTAGACTTGCCCACCTTACCACATGGGAGTTGAAGAAGGTGTTGTTCAGATCTCTTGTGCAGCCGGTGGTTCTCTATGGTGCTCAGATTTGGGGTCCAGGTACTAAGAAGACATGGTGGCAAAAGGTGGAGAAAGTTCAGAAATTGTTTTTGTGTGATGAACTTGGGGTGAGGACTCAAACTCCTTATGTATTGCTGCTTGCTGAAACCGGGTTTTTGCCACTTGAAGCTGAAGCTTTGTTTTTAGCTATCACATATGCCACTAAGGTGAGGTCTATGGAGCATGAGAGACTTCCCTACCAAGCTTTTTGTGCCACTCTATCTGTCGGTTGGTATACAGATCTGATTGCATGGGCCACAAGGTGGAATGTTTGTGAGCGACATTGGAGGTTGGAGCCTATTGCACTACGAGAAGTGATCAAGGAGCAGTTCTTACTTCGCTTATGGCAGCAGCCCGGTACCAAGATGGTGTTCTATCAGCAGTTTGTAAATCCTATGTTGGTGTATTGTGAGCAAGATTATCTCTTGGCTAGGATTTCTACTTCACTTAGACATGTTATTGCTCAGTATAGAACTAGTTCTCATAGACTAGAAGTAGAACAAGGACGTTGGCAGCAGGTAGAGCACTCCATGCGACTTTGCAAATTGTGTACTATGAGCAAAGTTGAGGATGAGCATCATGTGTTGATTGTTTGCCCTTGTTACATGCAGATTAGAGTTAGACATCAGATTACTTGTAGTGATTTCTCAACTCTCTTACAGGTTGAAGCTTTAGCGTTAGGGAAGTACATGACAGAGGTTAGTTTACATCGGACCAATTTGTTACAGATTGGTCAGATGCCCTAGACCCTTGCCTAGGCTCACATTTGATGTGTTTTGTATTGTGTTTCTAGCCTTTTGACTCTTTGGGTCTTTTGGGCTTTATATTTCATTGTTCATTGTTCATTGTTCATTGATAGAGCACTCCATGCGACTTTGCAAATTGTGTATTATGAGCAAAGTTGAGGATGAGCATCATGTGTTGATTGTTTGCCCTTGTTAAATGCAGATAAGAGTTAGACATCAGATTACTTGTAGTGATTTCTCAACTCTCTTACAGGTTGAAGCTTTAGCATTAAGGAAGTACATGACTGAGGTTAGTATACATCGGACCAATTTGTTATAGATTGGTCAGATTCCCTAGGCCCTTGCCTAGGCTCACATTTGATGTGTTTTGTATTGTGTTTCTAGCCTTTTGACTCTTTGGGTCTTTCAGGCTTTATATTTCATTGTTCATTTCATTGTTCATATGCCACTAAGGTGAGGTCCATGGAGCATGAGAGACTTCCCTACCAAGCTTTCTGTGCCACTCTATCTTTTGGTTGGTATACAGATCTGATTGCATGGGCCACAAGGTGGAATGTTTGTGAGCAACATTGGAGATTGGAGCCTATTGCACTTCGAGAGGTCATCAAGGAGCAGTTCTTACTTCGCTTATGGCAGCAACCCGGTACCAAGATGGTGTTCTATCAGCAGTTTGTAAATCCTATGTTGGTGTATTGTGAGCAAGATTATCTCTTGGCTAGGATTTCTACTTCACTTAGACATGTTATCGCTCAATATAGAACTAGTTCTCATAGACTAGAAGTAGAACAATGATGTTGGCAGTAGATAGAGCACTCCATGCGACTTTGCAAATTGTGTATTATGAGCAAAGTTGAGGATGAACATCATGTGTTTGTTGATTGCCCTTGTTACATGCAGATTAGAGTTAGACATCAGATTACTTGTAGTGACTTCTCAACTCTCTTGCAAGTTGAAGCTTTAGCATTAGGGAAGTACATGACAGAAGTTACTTTACATCGGACCAATTTGTTAGAGATTAGTCCGATGCCCTAGGACCTTGCCTAGGCTCACATTTCATGTGTTTTATATTGTGTTTACAGCCTTTTGACTCTTAGGGTCTTTCGGGCTTTAAATTTCATTGTTTCATTGTTTGTTACTTTGCTCCATTGACATCACCAATCTATTCAAGCGGATCTCTCAACAACCATGCAGCCATGACAAAGGATGTGTTGGAATTTCAAAGAAAAGGTGCAGTATTTATTCTTGGTGATTTCAATGCTAGGATCCAAACCTCTTAGATTCCTGAGTTTAGTGACCTTGAGAATGACACTTTCCATAGCTTGATAGATCAGTCTAGTGCTTGGTCCCGCTCTTCCAAAGATCTCATATCCAACTCCATGAGTGAGCACTTTTTGAGCTTTGGTACCAATTGTAGCTTGAAGATCTTGAATGGCCTTTCTCAATTTCCAGAAACTTGTAAGAGCACATGCTTTGCTTCTGGTGGATCCAACACTGTAGATTATATGCTCACCTCACCCAGTGATATACACATTGTCTCAGATTTTGTTATTTTAGATCCTCAACCTGAATCTGACCATGCTCCTTTATCTTGTGTCATCCTTCTTTCTTGCCTCAATAGAACCACATTACCTATTGACCATGCCTTTAGACCATGCCTCACTTAATGATTTCCTAAGCACCTTCAATACTTCACTAAGATTCGAAGGAGAAGAGAGAGTAGATTTCCCTAAAGTTTGAAGTGTCATATCTCAACCGATACATGTCTAAACCTTGTGATTTTGATTTTGTTAGAAGCGCCTTGCCAAGATCTTTCCATGGCCATCAAGATTGTTACATTCTGAGCTTTTTGCAGAGAGTTATGAGTGATTGAATATTCTGACCGAGGATCCACATTTGAGAGTTCGTTTCTTCATCATCAAAATTTCAAATGGAGTGATTTTTGAAGCATTGGATGCGCCTTGACCTGCTCTTTAGATTGATATCAAGCAAGTTTGAAGACCAGTTTTGTGCAGAAAGTTACAAGGGTTCGAATTCTGTTCTCTTTGGTAGATTTTAAAGTTTGAGCTGCAATTTCAAATGATTGTACCTCTGCGAATACTCAAGCAAATGGAGTGATTTGGATCTCATTCGGACCCTTATGCTGAGAGCTTTCTTTCAAGGTAAAGCTTGTCCAGTTTGGAGGAGTACACAGAGAGTTCTGGATTTTTCAATTCTGAGGAAGCTCTCGGTAATCTATGTGAATGTGCAAGAATTGGGAGAGGATTGCTCTGCAATCAAAAGTGCAAATCCAGTGAAAATTGCGGCATCAGAATTTGTGAGTTACAAGCTCTGTTTCAAGTTGGAATTCGTAGCACATGGAGGTCTGAGCAAGGAGTGGTGGCAATTCCCATTCTGTCACATTTCATGCATCTTGGTGTTTAGAGTTCCAACTTTGCAGGGCCAGTTCTCCTCACTCACAAACCCAATCTAGGTGATAATTGTGTCATAAGAACCACATTGTCATAGGCTTTCTATTGACTTCATATTTGAAGAATTTGGATATCCAACGCTGATGATATGACCATTTGCTTCATTGCAATACTTCCAAGTAGTGAAGTGCAAATTGAAGTGAATTGAAGTGCAAATTTGAAGTGCAAATTTAGACCATTGTATCTTTGTACTCAATGATCCAAATGAAGTGATCTTTGTGTCATTAGAATCAGCTCAGTCAAGCCTTTACATTGAAAAATTATTGACAGAGCTTAGAGGATAGATTTGGAGCTCTGGGTACCCCAATTTTTGCAGCCTTTGGTAGCTTTGTGCACCACTGATTTGGAATGTAATAGTTTTACATTCACATGTCCATTTGAGGTGATTCTTATCTCATGAGAACCAACTTCTCCAGTTCCTTCTTGCAATACCTAGCTAGTAGTACTTAGTGATGTAAAATCACAGCTAAGCTACCTTGAAAATCTTGAAGTTTTGGTGTTGGAAGTAAAACTTCTAGATTTATTGTGAGTGATTTTCTACTTCACTTAGACATGTTATTGCTCAATATAGAACTAGTTCTCATAGACTAGAAGTAGAACAAGGACGTTGGCAGCAGATAGAGCACTCCATGCGACTTTGCAAATTGTGTATTATGAGCAAAGTTGAGGATGAGCATCATGTGTTGATTGTTTGCTCTTGTTACATGCAGATTAGAGTTAGACATCAGATTACTTGTAGTGATTTCTAAACTCTCTTACAGGTTGAAGCTTTAGCGTTAGGGAAGTACATGACAGAGGTTAGTTTACATCGGACCAATTTGTTACAGATTGGTCAGATGCCCTAGGCCCTTGCCTAGGCTCACATTTGATGTGTTTTGTATTGTGTTTCCAGCCTTTTGACTCTTTGGGTCTTTCGGGCTTTATATTTCATTGTTCATTGTTCATATCAAAGGCCTTCTTGAACAATGCAATCAATGCAACATAAAGAGCTCTCCCAACACCTTTAGATTTCCACCACCAAACATGGAGTACCAATAGATGATCCAAAGTACTAAAGCCGTATCTAAAACCCGCTTGGCACTTCGCTTGAATTCTTTGCTTTTCAGCCCAAGTACTCAACCTAGACTCCAAAATTTGACGGTACAACTTGGCAAAGATACTACCCACTAGAATGGTACGGTAGTGATTTCTCAACACTCTTACAGGTTGAAGCTTTAGCATTAGGGAAGTACATGACAGAGGTTAGTTTACATCAGACCAATTTGTTACAAATTGGTCAGATGCCCTAGGCCCTTGCCTAGGCTCACATTTCATGTGTTTTATATTGTGTTTCCAGCCTTTTGACTCTTTGGGTCTTTCGGGCTTTATATTTCATTGTTCATTGTTAATGCTAAAGCTTCAACCTGTAAGAGAGTTGAGAAGTCACTACAAGTAATCTGATGTCTAACTCTAATCTGCATGTAACAAGGGCAATCAACAAACACATGATGCTCATCCTCAACTTTGCTCATAATACACAATTTGCAAAGTCGAATGGAGTGCACTATCTGCTGCCAACGTCCTTGTTCTACTTCTAGTCTATGAGAACTAGTTCTATATTGAGCGATAACATGTCTCAATGAAGTAGAAATCCTAGCCAAGAGATAATCTTGCTCACAATACACCAACATAGGATTTACAAACTGCTGATAGAACACCATCTTGGTACCGGGTTGCTGCCATAAGTGAAGTAAGAACTGCTCCTTGATCACCTCTCGAAGTGCAATAGGCTCCAATCTCCAATGTCGCTCATAATCATTCCACCTTGTGGCCCATGCAATCAGATCTGTATACCAACCAATAGATAGAGTGGCACAGAAAGCTTGGTAGGGAAGTCTCTCATGCTCCATGGACCTCACCTTAGTGGCATATGTGACAGCTAAAAACAAAGCTTCAGCCTCAAGTGGTAAAAACCCTGTTTCAGCAAGCAACAATACATAAGGAGTTTGAGTCCTCACTCCAAGTTAATCACACAAAAACAATTTCTGAACTTTCTCCACCTTTTGCCACCATGTCTTCTTAGTACCTGAACCCCAAATCTGAGCACCATAGAGAACCACCGGCTGCACAAGAGATCTGAACAACACCTTCTTCAACTCCCATGTGGTAAGGTGAGCAAGTCTAGAGCGGTTCATGAGTGAATACAAAGCTCTAAAGCCTGCATTGATTCTCATCTTCACACAAGTGGACCAACTATAGTCATGAGAAAACTCAAGACCCAAGTACTTGTAAGAAGAAACCTGCTCCAATTGCTGTCCATCAAAAAAGAAAGGTGTGACACCTTTAGAACCCACCACAATCACCTTGCACTTGTCAAGGTTCACTTCCATCTTTGTTTGATCTAGAGAGGGTGCTTATGGAAGCTGGAGCTACAGGTGTACAAGTTGGCTCTTTGATGATACATGCACTACTGTATGCGGATGATGTAGTGCTCTTCTCACCCAATCCACAAAGTTTACAGAAGTTGTTGGATTCTCTTCTCTTGTTTTGCAATCAAACAAAAATGGAGGTGAACCTTGACAAGTCCAAGGTGATTGTGGTGGGTTCTAAAGGTGTCACACCTTTCTTTTTTGATGGACAGCAATTGGAGCAGGTTTCTTCTTATAAGTACTTGGGCCTTGAGTTTTCTCGTGACTATAGTTGGTCTACTTGTGTGAAGATGAGAATCAATGCAGGCTTCAGAGCTTTGTATTCACTCATGAACTGCTCTAGACTTGCTCACCTTACCACATGGGAGTTGAAGAAGGTGTTGTTCAGATCTCTTGTGCAGCCGGTGGTTCTCTATGGTGCTCAGATTTGGGGTCCAAGTACTTAGAAGACATGGTGGCAAAAGGTGGAGAAAGTTCAGAAATTGTTTTTGTGTGATGAACTTGGGGTGAGGACTCAAACTCCCTATGTATTGCTGCTTGCTGAAACCGGGTTTTTGCCTCTTGAGGCTGAAGCTTTGTTTTTAGCTATCACATATGCCACTAAGGTGAGGTCCATGGAGCATGAGAGACTTCCCTACCAAGCTTTTTGTGCCACTCTATCTGTCGGTTGGTATACAGATCTGGTTGCATGGGCCACCAGGTGGAATGTTTGTGAGCAACATTAGAAATTGGAGCCTATTGCACTACGATAAGTGATCAAGGAGCAGTTTTTACTTCACTTATGGCAGCAGCCCGGTACCAAGATGGTGTTCTATCAGCAGTTTGTAAATTCTATGTTGGTGTATTGTGACCAAGATTATCTCTTGGCTAGGATTTCTACTTCACTTAGACATGTTATCGCTCAATATAGAACTAGTTCTCATAGACTAGAAGTAGAACAAGGACGTTGGCAGCAGATAGAGCACTCCATGCGACTTTGCAAATTGTGTATTATGAGCAAAGTTGAGGATGAGCATCATGTGTTGATTGTTTGCCCTTGATACATGGAGATTAGAGTTAGACATCAGATTACTTGTAGTGATTTCTCAACTCAGATCTCCATCTCCATCGCTGGACCCGAACGAGCTTTGTGAATATGTGAAGGATCTGTATTTTTTCCTTGATGCTCCAAGCATGGCACCTTGCCTTGGATCTGCTCTCACCATCTCTGAAGCTGATGTCCACTACCAATTGAAGAAGTTGGCCAATGGTAAGGCTGAAGACCTTGATGGACTATGTGTTGAACTACTTAAGGGGGTGGTAGCCATCTGATTTCAGTACTCACTTCTCTCTTGAATGAGGCCATCAGGTGTGGTTTTCCTGATAGATGGTGCTTCAAGAAGGTTGTTCCTATTCACAAGTCTGGTCAGAGAGATATTGTCACCAATTACCGTACCATTCTAGTGGGTAGTATCTTTGCCAAGTTGTACGGTCGAATTTTGGAGACTAGGTTGAGTACTTGGGCTGAAAAGTACAGAATTCGAGCTAAGTGCCAAGCGGGTTTCAGATCAGGCTTTAGTACCTTGGATCATCTATTGGTACTCCATGTTTTGTGGTGGAAATCTAAAGGTGTTGGGAGAGCTCTCTTTGTTGCATTTATTGATTTCAGGAAGGCCTTTGATAAGGTGCTTAGGAAATCATTAAGTGAGAGACTCATGGAAGTTGGTGTTTCAGCCGATCTGATTGGTGCTATCTCTAGACTCTATGAGAAGGTGGTTGTGAAACTTTCATCTTTGAGCTCTCAAGATGTCCTTAGCACAATGGGTGTGATTCAAGGTTGCTCTCTATCCCCAACATTGTTTGGAATCTTCATCGATGATCTAGAGAGGGTGCTCATGGAAGCTGGAGCTACAGGTGTACAAGTTGGCTCTTTGATGATACATGCACTACTGTATGCGGATGATGTAGTGCTCCTCTCACCCAATCCACAAAGTTTACAGAAGTTGTTGGATTCTCTTCTCTTGTTTTGCAATCAAACAAAGATGGAGGTGAACCTTGACAAGTCCAAGGTGATGGTGGTGGGTTCTAAAGGTGTCACACCTTTCTTTTTCGACGGACGGCAATTGGAGCAGGTTTCTTCTTACAAGTACTTGGGCCTTGAGTTTTCTCATGACTATAGTTGGTCTACTTGTGTGAAGATGAGAATCAATGCAGGCTTTAGAGCTTTGTATTCACTCATGAATCGCTCTAGACTTGCTCACCTTACCACATGGGAGTTGAAGAATGTGCTGTTCAGATCTCTTGTGCAGCCGGTGGTTCTCTATGGTGCTCAGATTTGGGGTCCAGGTACTAAGAAGACATGGTGGCAAAAGGTGGAGAAAGTTCAGAAATTGTTTTTGTGTGATGAACTTGGGGTGAGGACTCAAACTCCTTATGTATTGCTGCTTGCTGAAACCGGGTTTTTGCCTCTTGAGGCTGAAGCTTTGTTTTTAGCTATCACATATGCCACTAAGGTGAGGTCCATGGAGCATGAGAGACTTCCCTACCAAGCTTTTTGTGCCACTCTATCTGTCGGTTGGTATACAGATCTGGTTGCATGGGCCACCAGGTGGAATGTTTGTGAGCAACATTAGAAATTGGAGCCTATTGCACTACGAGAAGTGATCAAGGAGCAGTTTTTACTTCACTTATGGCAGCAACCCGGTACCAAGATGGTGTTCTATCAGCAGTTTGTAAATCCTATGTTGGTGTATTGTGAGCAAGATTATCTCTTGGCTAGGATTTCTACTTCACTTAGACATGTTATCGCTCAATATAGAACTAGTTCTCATAGACTAGAAGTAGAACAAGGACGTTGGCTCCAGCCTTTTGACTCTTTGGGTCTTTCGGGCTTTATATTTCATTGTTTCATTGTTTCATAGAGCACTCCATGCGACTTTGCAAATTGTGTATTATGAGCAAAGTTGAGGATGAGCATCATGTGTTGATTGTTTGCCCTTGTTACATGCAGATTAGAGTTAGACATCAGATTACTTGTAGTGATTTCTCAACTCTCTTACAAGTTGAAGCTTTAGCGTTAGGGAAGTACATGACCGAGGTTAGTTTACATCGGACCAATTTGTTACAGATTGGTCAGATGCCCTAGGCCCTTGCCTAGGCTCACATTTCATGTGTTTTGTATTGTGTTTCTAGCCTTTTGACTCTTTGGGTCTTTCAGGCTTTATATTTCATTGTTTCATTGTTTCATTGTTTCAACTCTCTTACAAGTTGAAGCTTTAGCGTTAGGGAAGTACATGACCGAGGTTAGTTTACATCGGACCAATTTGTTACAGATTGGTCGGATGCCCTAGGCCCTTGCCTGGGCTCACATTTGATGTGTTTTGTATTGTGTTTTCAGCCTTTTGACTCTTTGGGTCTTTCGGGCTTTATATTTCATTGTTTCATTGTTTCATTGCAAAACAAGAGAAGAGAATCCAACAACTTCTGTAAACTTTATGGATTGGTAGAGAGGAGCACTACATCATCTGCATATAGTAGTGCATGTATCATCAAAGAGCCAACCTGTACACCTGTAGCTCCAGCTTCCATAAGCACCCTCTCTAGATCATTGATGAAGATTCCAAACAATGTTGGAGATAGAGAGCAACCTTGGATCACACCCATTGTGCTAAGGATATCTTGAGAGCTCAAAGATGAAAGTTTCTTAACCACCTTCTCATAGAGTCTAGAGATAGCACCAATCAGATCAGTTGAAACACCAACTTGAGTGAGTCTCTCACTTAGAGATTTCCTAAGCACCTTATCAAAGGCCTTCCTGAAATCAATAAATGCAACATAGAGAGCTCTCCCAACACCTTTAGATTTCCACCACAAAACATGGAGTACCAATAGATGATCCAAAGTACTAAAGCCTGATCTGAAACCCGCTTGGCACTTAGCTTGAATTTTGTGTTTTTCAGCCCAAGTACTTTCTCAAGAGTGTGAGAGGCTTTTTCGAGAGTGTGAAAGAGAAGAAATTTCCCGAAAGTTTGGCATGTCATTTCTCAACACCTACCAGTCCAAACTTTACAATCTTGGTCTTGTTAGAAGCGCCTTGCCAAGGGCTTTCTATGACCACCTAGATTGTAATATTCTGAGTTTTGTATCGAAAGTTATGGCCAATTGAATTTTCTGACAAATGATCCATATTTGAGAGTACATTTCTTCCTCGTTATGAGTCCAAATGTAATGATTTTTGTGGTTGTGGATGCGCATTGACCAGCTCTTTCTATTGATATCAAGCACGCTCAAAGATCACATCTCTCCATGAAGTTACAAGGATTCGAATTCTGTCTTCTTTGGCAGATTTAAGGGTTTGAACTAAAATTTCGAATGACTGTATCTCTACCAATACTTCTGCAAATGGAGTGATATTAGGCATTCAATAGAAGCTTTATGATGAAAGATTTCATTCAAGGTAAAGCTTGTGCAGTTTGGAGCAGTACACAAAGAGTTCTAGAATTTTGAATCCTGAGGAAACCGTGAGGAGTTTATGTGATTGTGCGAAAATTTGGAGGGGTATTGCTCTGCAGTCACAAGTGGAAATCCAGTGAAGATTGTTGCATCAGAATCTGTGCCTTACAAGCTCTCTTTCAAGGCCAAGCTCGCAGCATATGGAGGTCTGAGCAAGCAGTGGTGACAATTCTAATTCTCATCTATTCTTCATGAAGGGTTTTTGATTTTGGAGTTTCTTTGGCAGACACTCAAATGCTTGTATCTTTTCCAATACTTGAGCAAATGGAGCTATTGAGGTTTCATTAGAAGCACCATTCCAAGAGCTTTTTTTCAAGCTAAATTGTGTGGAGTTTGGAGCAGTATACAAGGAGTTGTCGATTTTTGAATTCTCTGGAAGTTTTGAGAACTCCATGTGATAGGTCGAAAATTTGGAGAGGTGTTGCTCTGTGGTCACAAGTGCAAATCCAGTGATAATTGATGCATCAGAACCTATGACTTACAAGCTCTGTTTCAAGTGGAAAACTCAAAGCATATGGAAGTCTAAGCAAACAGTGGTGACAATTCTCATTCTGTCACAACTCTCGAATCTTGGTGTTTGGTGTACCAGCTTTGGAGGGCCAGTTCTCTTCACTCACAGACCCAATGCAGGTGATTCTTATATCATAAGAACCACACAGTCATAAGCTTTCTATTGAATCTTTAGTTTGGAGAATTTGAGTATCCAAGGCAGATGATATGACCAATTGATTCACTCTGATACTGCCAAATACTTTGAGTTAAGATTTACTACTTTGTGGGTAGATTCAAGCTATTGTATCTTTGTACTCAATGATCCAAATGAAGTGATCTTTGTGTTATTAGAATCAACTGACTCAGACCTTTACATTGGAAATTCATTGTTGAAGGTTAGAGGACAGATTATCAGCTTTAGGTACCTCAAATTTCGCAGTCTTTGGTAGCTCTAAGCATTGCAAATTTAGAAGGTAGTATCTTTGTGCTTACATATTCAAATGAGGTGATTTTTATCTCATTAGAACCAGTTTCTCAAGGCCCTTACTTCAACACCCACCAAGTAGTGCTCTGACCTGTAAAACAGAAGCAATGTCTACTTGAAAATCTAGAAGTTTTGGTGTTGAAAGTAAAACTTCTAGATTGATTGTGACTGATTAGTGATTAGCGATTGGCACAATGGAGGAGTCCCAGATGGTGAAAGATGTTGCTGATATAGCCTTGAAGCAACAACAATTAGCAGAAATGTATAGGAAATCTAATGATTTCCACAAAGAGCTTAGAAGTTTCTTTGCACCCATGTCCCAATGCATGAGTACTCTCATGACTGATATGGAAATTGTAAAGGTTGAGATCAGTAGCGTAAAAGAGTCCTTGAACCTAGTCAACCAAGAGATTCAAGACTTGAAGAAGAGTACTATCTCACTGTTAACATCAACCAAGGGGATGGTTGATGCTACCGAGAAAGTTACTTCCTTGGGAACACAAGCCAGTGACATTGCTACACAAAGCGGAGGGCTCCAACAGATTGTGGACACATTAGAAGTGAAGATGAGGTCATATGCTGAAGCTACTAAGGTGGCTCAAATTTCTTACTTGCAAGAGCATGAGGTTGAGAAGGAGAACCAACAAGTCAAATTGAAGAACTTGAGGATTTCTGGTTTGCCAGAGACTGAGAAGGAAGACACCAAGGCCATAGTGTGTGAGTTTCTTACTGATTCTCTGAGAGTCCATGATCCTCAGATTTTGCAAGCATGTAGATTGGGACAACAAGGTGCACAACCAAGAAGCATTTTGGTGAGGTTTGGCTCAGAAACTCAGAGGAATTCAGTGATGGCAAACAAGGCTTTACTGAAGGGGCGGCGTATCTGGTTGGATCTTGATCTCACATCTCTCCAATGGCAAGCAAAGAAGGGAGAATTAGCAAAGGTGAAGGAGGCTCAACAAGCAGGTTTTGTTGCATTCTTGAGAGACAATAGAGCTGTGATCACCCAAAGGAAATTGTCAACTACCGCATAGCAATTCCAGACCCTTAGAGTGTTGTTTTGGAATGTTCATGGTCTCACACATACCAAGTACTCAAGCGCTAAACCTTTGTGGGATGATGCTGATTTGATCAATCTTGTGGAGACATGGGAACATGAAGGAAACACCATTCAAGACATTGAAGGTTTCATTCATGTTGGTTCAACTTGGAACAAGCGGAGGCAACACAGAGGAAGGGGCTTTGGAGGTATTGCTACTTACGTCAGATTTGGTTTTGAAAACTCAGTCTCTTTGATAGGCCAAGACTCAAGTGGACAATACCAATGGCTGAGGATTGGAGGAGTTGGTACACCTTGCTTCCTTGCTGTTTGTTACTTTGCCCCATTGACATCACCAATCTATTCAAGCGGATCTCTCAACACCATGCAGCCTTTCCACTCCTTGACAAAGGATGTGTTGCAATTTCAAAGTAAAGGTGCAGTACTTATTCTTGGTGATTTCAATGCTAGGATCCAAACCTCTCAGATTCCTGAGTTTAGTGACCTTGAGAATGACCCTTTCCATAGCTTGATAGATCAGTCTAGTGCTTGGTCCCGCTCTTCCAAAGATCTCATATCCAACTCCATGAGTGAGCACTTTTTGAGCTTTGGTACCAATTGTAGCTTGAAGATCTTGAATGGCCTTTCTCAATTTCCAGAAACTTGTAAGAGCACATGCTTTGCTTCTGGTGGATCCAGCACTATAGATTATATGCTCACCTCACCCAGTGATATACACATTGTCTCAGATTTTGTTGTTTTAGATCCTCAACCTGAATCTGACCATGCACCTTTATCTTGTGTCATCCTTCTTTCTTGCCTCAATAGAACCACATTACCTATTGACCATGCCTTTAGAGGGAAACTCCGTCTTGATTTTCACAAGCAAGATTTGTACCAACAAGCTATCCATGAGAAATTGAGCTCTATGGAGTGGAGTTCTGATTTTCAACAACGTAGTGATCAGTTGATTGAGCTTCTTCAATCTACATCAACAACTCTATTTCCACGAGGTTCTCACAGGAAGAGACTTGGTCTCCCTCGCAATCAGTGGTTTGATGCTGACTGTAAAATGGCAAGAATGAAAGCTATGGATAGGTCTCTTGATCAGATTGCACAAAATCAGGCTTTTGTCTCTTATAGAAAGTTGGTGAAGTGCAAGAAGCGAGCGTTCTTGAGACTCAAGGGGGTTGAGTTGAGCATTGAATTGAGGAGCAATCCTAAGGCTTTTTGGCAGAAGGTAACCATCAGATCTCCATCTCCATCGCTGGATGTGAATGAGCTTTGTGAATATGTGAAGGATCTGTGCTTTTTCCCAGATGCTCCAAGCATGGCACCTTGCCTTGGATCTGCTCTCACCATCTCTGAAGCTGATGTCCACTACCAATTGAAGAAGTTGGCCAATGGTAAGGCTGAAGACCTTGATGGACTATGTGTTGAACTTCTAAAGTGGGGTGGTAGCCATCTGATTTTGGTACTCACTTCTCTCTTGAATGAGGTCATCAGGTGTGGCTTTCCTAATAGATGGTGCTTCAAGAAGGTAGTTCCTATTCACAAGTCTGGTCATAGAGATATTGTCACCAATTACCGTACCATTCTAGTGGGTAGTATCTTTGCCAAGTTGTACGGTCGAATTTTGGAGTCTAGGTTGAGTACTTGGGCTGAAAAGCATAAAATTTGAGCTAAGTGCCAAGCGGGTTTCAGATGAGTCTTTAGTACTCTGGATCATCTATTGGTACTCCATGTTTTGTGGTGGAAATCCAAAGGTGTTGGGAGAGCTCTCTATGTTGCATTTATTGATTTCAGGAAGGCCTTTGATAAGGTGCTTAGGAAATCTCTAAGTGAGAGACTCACTCAAGTTGGTGTTTCAGCTGATCTGATTGGTGCTATCTCTAGACTCTATGAGAAAGTGGTTGTGAAACTTTCATCTTTGAGCTCTCAAGATGTCCTTAGCACAATGGGTGTGATTCAAGGCTGCTCTCTATCTCCAACTCTATTTGGAATCTTCATCGATGATCTGGAGAGATTACTCATGGAAACTGGAGCTACTGGTGTACAGGTTGGCTCTTTGATGATACATGCACTATTGTATGCAGATGATGTAGTGCTTCTCTCCACCAATCCAGAGGGTTTACAGAAGCTGTTGGATTCTCTTCTCTTGTTTTGCAATGAAACAAAGATGGAAGTGAACCTTGACAAGTCCAAGTGCATGTGCTCTTACAAGTTTCTGGAAATTGAGAAAGGCCATTCAAGATCTTCAAGCTACAATTGGTACCAAAGCTCAAAAAGTGCTCACTCATGGAGTTGGATATGAGATCTTTGGAAGAGCGGGACCAAGCACTAGAATGATCTATCAAGCTATGGAAAGGGTCATTCTCAAGTTCACTAAACTCAAGAATCTGAGAGGTTTGGATCTTAGCATTGAAATCACCAAGGATAAATACTGCACCTTAACTTTGAAATTCCAACACATCCTTTGTCAAGGAGTGGAAAGGTTGCATGGTGTTGAGAGATCCGCTTGAATAGATTGGTGATGTCAATGAGGCAAAGTAACAAACAGCAAGGAAGCAAGGTGTAGCAACTCCTCCAATCCTCAGCCATTGGTATTGTCCACTTGAGTCTTGACCTATCAAAGAGACTGACTTTTCAAAGCCAAATCTGACATAAGTAGCAATACCTCCAAAGCCCCTTCCTCTGTGCTGCCTCCGCTTGTTCCAAGTTGAACCAACAAGAATGAAACCTTCAATGTCTTGAATGGTGTTTCATTCATGTTCGCATGTCTCCACAAGATTGATCAAATCAACATTATCCCACACAGGTTTAGCGCTTGAGTACTTGGTATGTGTGAGACCATGAACATTCCAAAACAACACTCTAAAGGTCTGGAATTGCTATGCGGTAGTTGACAACTTCCTTTGGGTGATCACAGCTCTATTGTCTCTCAAGAATGCAACAATGAAACAATGAAATATAAAGCCCGAAAGACCCAAAGAGTCAAAAGGCTGGAAACAAAACCTGCTTGTTGAGCCTCCTTCACTTTTGCTAATTCTCCCTTCTTTGCTTGCCATTGGAGAGGTGTGAGATCAAGGTCCAACCAAATACGCCGCCCCTTCAGTATAGCCTTGTTATCCATCACTGTAGTCCTTTGAGTTTTTGAGCCAAACCTCACCAAAATGCTTCTTGGTTGTGCACCTTGTTGTCCCAATCTATATGCTTGCAAAATCTGAGGATCATGGACTCTCAAAGAATCAGTAATAAACTTACACACTATGGCCTTGGTGTCTTCCTTCTCAGTCTCTGGCAAACCTGAAATTCTCAAGTTCTTCATTCTGACCAATTCGTTCTCCTTCTCAACCTCATGCTCTTGCAAACAAGAGATTTGAGTCACGTTAGTAGCTTCAGCATAAGACTTCATCTTCACTTCTAATGTGTCCACAATTTGTTGGAGCCCTCCACCTTGTATAACAATATTGTTGGCTTGTGCTCCCAAGGAAGCAACTTTCTCGGTAGCATCAACCAATGAACAATGAATAATGAAATATAAAGCCCGAAAGACCCAAAGAGTCAAAAAGCTGGAAACACAATACAAAACACATGAAATGTGAGCCTAGGCAAGGGCCTAGGGCATCTGACCAATCTGTAACAAATTGGTCCGATGTAAACTAACCTCTGTCATGTACTTCCCTAACGCTAAAGCTTCAACCTGTAAGAGAGTTGAGAAATCACTACAAGTAATCTGATGTCTAACTCTAATCTGCATGTAACAAGGGCAAACAATCAACACATGATGCTCATCCTCAACTTTGCTCATAGAACACAATTTGCAAAGTTGCATGGAGTGCTCTATCTGCTGCCAACGTCCTTGTTCTACTTCTAGTCTATGAGAACTAGTTCTATACTGAGCAATAACATGTCTAAGTGAAGTAGAAATCCTAGCCAATAGATAATCTTGCTCACAATACACCAACATAGGATTTACAAACTGCTGATAGAACACCATCTTGGTACCGGGCTGCTGCCATAAGCAAAGTAAGAACTGCTCCTTGATCACATCTCGTAGTGCAATAGGCTCCAACCTCCAATGTCGCTCACAAACATTCCACCTTGTGGCCCATGCAATCAGATCTGTATACCAACCAACAGATAGAGTGGCACAAAAAGCTTGGTAAGGAAGTCTCTCATGCTCCATGGATCTCACCTTAGTGGCATATGTGATAGCTAAAAACAAAGCTTCAGCCTCAAGTGGCAAAAACCCGGTTTCAGCAAGCAGCAATACATAAGGAGTTTGAGTCCTCACCCCAAGTTCATCACACAAAAACAATTTTTGAACTTTCTCCACCTTCTGCCACCATGTCTTCTTAGTACCTGGACCCCAAATCTGAGCACCATAGAGAACCACCGGCTGCACAAGAGATCTGAACAACACCTTCTTCAACTCCCATGTGGTAAGGTGGGCAAGTCTAGAGCGGTTCATGAGTGAATACAAAGCTCTAAAGCCTGCATTGATTCTCATCTTCACACAAGTGGACCAACTATAGTCATGAGAAAACTCAAGGCCCAAGTACTTATAAGAAGAAACCTGCTCCAATTGCTGTCCATCAAAAAAGAAAGGTGTGACACCTTTAGAACCCACCACAATCACCTTGGACTTGTCAAGGTTCACTTCCATCTTTGTTTGATTGCAAAAGCAAAGTAGAGAATCCAACAGCTTCTGTAAACTTTGTGGATTTGTGGAGAGAAGCACTACATCATCTGCATAAAGGAGTTCATGTATCATCAAAGAGCCAACCTGTACACCTGTAGCTCCAGCTTCCATGAGTAGACTCTCTAGATCATCGATGAAGATTCCGAACAGGGTTGGAGATAGAGAGCAGCCTTGGATCACACCCATTGTGCTAAGGACATCTTGAGAGCTCAAAGATGAAAGTTTCACAATCACTTTCTCATAGAGTCTTGAGATAGCACCAATCAGATCAGCTGAAACACCAACTTGAGTGAGTCTCTCACTTAGAGATTTCCTAAGCACCTTATCAAAGGCCTTCCTGAAATCAATAAATGCAACATAGAGAGCTCTCCCAACCCCCTTTGGATTTCCACCACAAAACATGGAGTACCAATAGATGATCCAGAGTACTAAAGACTCATCTGAAACCCGCTTGGCACTTAGCTCAAATTTTATGCTTTTCAGCCCAAGTACTCAACCTAGACTCCAAAATTCGACCGTACAACTTGGCAAAGATACTACCCACTAGAATGGTACGGTAATTGGTGACAATATCTCTATGACCAGACTTGTGAATAGGAACTACCTTCTTGAAGCACCATCTATTAGGAAAGCCACACCTGATGACCTCATTCAAGAGAGAAGTGAGTACCAAAATCAGATGGCTACCACCCCACTTTAGAAGTTCAACACATAGTCCATCAAGGTCTTTAGCCTTACCATTGGCCAACTTCTTCAATTGGTAGTGGACATCAGCTTCAGAGATGGTGAGAGCAGATCCAAGGCAAGGTGCCATGCTTGGAGCATCTGGGAAAAAGTACAGATCCTTCACATATTCACAAAGCTCATTCACATCCAGCGATGGAGATGGAGATCCACTTCTCATTTGAATGAGGCAATCAAGTGTGGCTTTCCGGATAGATGGTGCTTCAAGAAGGTAGTTCCTATTCACAAGTCTGGCCAAAGAGATGTTGTCACCAATTACCGTACCATACTTGTTGGTAGTGTCTTTGCCAAGTTGTATGGTCGAATTTTGGAGTCGAATGAGTATTGAAATCAGTTGGCTACCGCCCCACTTCAGAAGTTCAACACATAGTCCATCAAGGTCTTCAGCCTTACCATTGGCCAACTTCTTCAATTGGTACTTGACATCAGCTTCAGAGATGGTGAGAGCAGATCCAAGGCAAGGTGCCATGCTTGGAGCATTTGGGAAAAAGTACAAATCCTTCACATAGTCACAAAGCTCATTCAGGTCCAGCGATGGAGATGGAGATATGATGGTTACTTTCTTCCAGAAAGCCTTGGGATTGCTCCTCAATTCAGTGCTCAACTCAACTCCTTTGAGTCTTAGAAATGCCCGCTTTTTGCACTTCACCAACTTTCTGTATAAAACAAAAGCTTGATTTTGTGCAATCTGATCAAGAGATCTATCCATAGCTTTGATCCTTGCCATTTTGCAATCAGCATCAAACCATCTATTGACTGGAGTGCTCTATCTGCTGGAGTGCTCTTTCTGCTGCCAACGTCCTTGTTCTACTTCTAGTCTATGAGAACTAGTTCTATATTGAGCGATAACATGTCTCAATGAAGTAGAAATCCTAGCCAAGAGATAATCTTGCTCACAATACACCAACATAGGATTTAAAAACTGCTGATAGAAAACCATCTTGGTATCGGGTTGCTGCCATAGGCGAAGTAAGAACTGCTCCTTGATCGCTTCTCGTAGTGCAATAGGCTCCAATCTCCAATGTCGCTCCAAAACATTCCACCTAGTGGCCCATGCAATCAGATCTGTATACCAACCGACAGATAGAGTGGCACAAAAAGCTTGCTAGGGAAGTCTCTCATGCTCCATGGACCTCACCTTAGTGGCGTATGTGATAGCTAAAAACAAAGCTTCAGCCTCAAGAGGCAAAAACCCTGTTTCAGCAAGCAGCAATACATAAGGAGTTTGAGTCCTCACCCCAAGTTCATCACACAAAAACAATTTCTGAACTTTCTCCACCTTTTGCCACCATGTCTTCTTAGTACCTAGACCCCAAATTTGAGCACCATAGAGAACCACCGGCTGCACAAGAGATCTCAATAGCACCTTCTTCAACTCCCATGTGGTAAGGTGAGCAAGTCTACTGCGGTTCATGAGTGAATACAAAGCTCTAAAGCCTGCATTGATTCTCATCTTCACACAAGTAGACCAACTATAGTCATGAGAAAACTCAAGGCCCAAGTACTTATAAGAAGAAACCTGCTCCAATTGCTGTCCATCAAAAAAGAAAGGTGTGACACCTTTAGAACCCACCACAATGACCTTGGACTTGTCAAGGTTCACCTCCATCTTTGTTTGATTGCAAAAGCAAAGTAGAGAATCCAACAGCTTCTGTAAACTTTGTGGATTTGTGGAGAGAAGCACTACATCATCTGCATAAAGGAGTGCATGTATCATCAAAGAGCCAACCTGTACACCTGTAGCTCCAGCTTCCATGAGTAGACTCTCTAGATCATCAATGAAGATTCCGAACAGAGTTGGAGACAGAGAGCAGCCTTGGATCGCACCCATTGTGCTAAGGACATCTTGAGAGCTCAAAGATGAAAGTTTCACAATCACTTTCTCATAGAGTCTAGAGATAGCACCAATCAGATCAGCTGAAACACCCACTTCAATGAGTCTCTCACTTAGAGATTTCCTAAGCACCTTATCAAAGGCCTTCCTGAAATCAATAAAGGCAACATAGAGAGCTCTCCCAACACCCTTGGATTTCCACCACAAAACATGGAGTACCAATAGGTGGTCCAAAGTACTAAAGCCTAATCTGAAACCAGCTTGGCACTTAGCTCAAATTTTGTGCTTTTCAGCCCAAGTGCTCAACCTTGACTCCAAAATTCGACCATACAACTTGGCAAAGACACTACCAACAAGTATGGTACGGTAATTGGTGACAACATCTCTCTGGCCAGACTTGTGAATAGGAACTACATTCTTGAAGCACCATCTATCCGGAAAGCCACACTTGATTGCCTCAAGGCCATAGTGTGTGAGTTTATTGCTGATTCTTTGAGAGTCCATGATCCTCAGATTTTGCAAGCATATAGATTGGGACAACAAGGTGCACAACCAAGAAGCATTTTGGTGAGGTTTGGCTCAGAAACTCAAAGGAATGCAGTGATGGGGAACAAAGCTATACTAAAGGGGCGGCGTATCTGGTTGGACCTTGATCTCACACCTCTCCAATGGCAAGCAAAGAAGGAAGAATTAGCAAAAGTGAAGGAGGCTCAACAAGCAGGTTTTGTTGCATTCTTGAGAGATAATAGAGCTGTGATTACTCAAAAGAAATTGTCAGCTATTGCATAGCAATTCCAGACCTTTAGAGTACTGTTTTGGAATGTTCATGGGCTCACACATACCAAGTACTCCAGCGCTAAGCCTTTGTGGGATGATGCTCATCTGATCAATCTTGTGGAGACATGGGAACATGAAGGAAACACCATTCAAGACATTGAAGGATTCACTCTTGTTGGTTCAACCTGGAACAAGCGGAGACAACACAAAGGAAGGGGCTTTGGAGGTATTGCTACTTACGTCAGATTTGGCTTTGAGAAATCAGTCTCTTTGATAGGTCAAGATTCAAGTGGACAATACCATTGGCTGAGGATTGGAGGAGTTGCCACACCTTGCTTCATTGCTGTTTGTTACTTTGCCCCGTTGACATCACCAATCTATTCAAGTGGACTTCTCAACACCATGCAGCCTTTCCATTCCTTGACGAAGGATGTGTTAGAGTTTCAAAGTAAAGGTGCAGTCCTTGTTCTTGGTGATTTCAATGCTAGGATCCAAGCCTCTCAGATCCCTGACTTGAGCGACCTTGAGAATGATCCTTTCCACAGCTTGATAGACCATTCCAGTGCTTGGTCACGCTCTTCCAAAGATCCTATGTCCAATTCCATGAGTGAGCACTTTTTGAGCTTTGGTGCCAATTGTAGCTTGAAGATCTTGAATGGCCTTTCTCAATTTCCAGAAACTTGTAAAAGCACATGCTTTGCCTCAGGTGGATCAAGCACCATAGATTATATGCTCACTTCAGCTAATGATATCCATCTTGTCTCAGATTTTGCTGTTTTAGATCCTCAACCAGAATCAGACCATGCACCTCTATCCTGTACCATCCTTTTTCCTTGCCTCAATAGAACCACATTACCTATAGACCATGCTTTTAGAGGCAAACTTCGTCTAGATTTTCACAAGAGAGACTTGTACCAACAAGCTATCCAAGAGAAATTGAGTTCTATGGAGTGGAGTTCTGATTTTCAACAACGTAGTGATCAATTGATTGAACTTCTTCAATCTACATCAACTTCTTTGTTTCCAAGAGGCTCCCACAGGAAGAGACTTGGTCTCCCTTGCAATAGATGGTATGATGCTGATTGCAAAATGGCAAGGATCAAAGCTATGGATAGATCTCTTGATCAGATTGCACAAAATCAAGCTTTTGTTTTATACAGAAAGTTGGTGAAGTACAAAAAGCGGGCATTTCTAAGACTCAAAGGAGTTGAGTTGAGCACTGAATTGAGGAGCAATCCCAAGGCTTTCTGGAAGAAAGTAACCATCAGATCTCCATCTCCATCGCTGGACCTGAATGAGCTTTGTGACTATGTGAAGGATTTGTACTTTTTCCCAAATGCTCCAAGCATGGCACCTTGCCTTGGATCTGCTCTCACCATCTCTGAAGCTGATGTCAAGTACCAATTGAAGAAGTTGGCCAATGGTAAGGCTGAAGACCTTGATGGACTATGTGTTGAACTTCTGAAGTGGGGCGGTAGCCAACTGATTTCAATACTCACTCATGGAATTGGACATAGGATCTTTGGAAAAGCGTGACCAAGCACTAGAATAGTCTATCAAGCTATGGAAAGGATCATTCTCAAGGTTGCTCAAGTCAGGGATCTGAGAGGCTTGGATCCTAGCATTGAAATCACCAAGAACAAGGACTGCACCTTTACTTTGAAACTCTAACACATCCTTCGTCAAGGAATGGAAAGGCTGCATGGTGTTGAGAAGTCCACTTGAATAGATTGGTGATGTCAACGGGGCAAAGTAACAAACAGCAATGAAGCAAGGTGTGGCAACTCCTCCAATCCTCAGCCATTAGTATTGTCCACTTGAATCTTGACCTATCAAAGAGACTGATTTCTCAAAGCCAAATCTGACGTAAGTAGCAATACCTCCAAAGCCCCTTCCTTTGTGTTGTCTCCGCTTGTTCCAGATTGAACCAACAAGAGTGAATCCTTCAATGTATTGAATGGTGTTTCGTTCATGTTCCTATGTCTCCACAAGATTGATCAGATCAGCATCATCCCACAAAGGCTTAGAGCTAGAGTACTTGGTATGTGTGAGCCCATGAACATTTCAAAACAGTACTCTAAAGGTCTGGAATTGCTATGCAGTAGCTAATAATTTCTTTTGAGTAATCACAGCTCTATTATCTCTCAAGAATGCAACAAAACCTGCTTGTTGAGCCTCCTTCACTTTTGCTAATTCTCCCTTCTTTGCTTGCCATTGGAGAGGTGTGAGATCAAGGTCTAACCAGATACACCGCCCCTTTAGTATAGCTTTGTTCCCCATCTCTGCATTCCTTAGAGTTTCTGAGCCAAACCTCACCAAAATGCTTCTTGGTTGTGCACCTTGTTGTCCCAATCTATATGCTTGCAAAATCTGAGGATCGTGGACTCTCAAAGAATCAGCAATAAACTCACACACTATGGCCTTGGTGTCTTCCTTCTCAATCTCAGGCAAACCTGAAATCCTCAAGTTCTTCATTCTCACCAATTGGTTCTCCTTCTCAACCTCATGCTCTTGCAAGTAAGAGATTTGAGCCACCTTCGTAGCTTCAGCATATGACTTCATCTTGACCTCTAATGTGTCAACCATCTCTTGCAGCCCTCCATTTTGTGAAGCAATGTTGGTGGCTTGTGCTCCCAAGGAAGCAACCTTCTCAGTAGCATCCACCATACCCTTGGTGAAGTCTAACATCAAATTGCTACTCTTCTTGAGTTCTTGGATATCTACGTTGATTGAATTCAGAGATTCTTTCACAGTCAAGACATCAGCTCTTACGGTTTGCAAATCTGCCATAAGAGTGTTCATGCATTGAGACATAGGGACAAAAAAGCTCTTGAGTTCCTTGTGGAAGTCATTTGCTTTTCTAAACATTTCAACAAGCTATTGCTGTTTTGAAACTATCTCAACAATGCCTTGCATCATCTTAGAAGCTTCCATTCTAAAATTTCTAACAGATACTATGAGAATGTATCCTCTGGTTCACTCAGGCTCTGTGAACACCAATAGCTTTAAACCAAAAATCAACTCCTTTGGACTTGTAAATCAAAAGTTACAAACTTTTGATTTTGAGTTTTTCTTACATGAAAATTTTGAAATCTTACAGATTTTGAAAATTCATAACCTTGGCTACAGTACTTCAAAATCTACAAGTGATGACGCAATCAAAAGCTCTTGAAAAGTTCTATCCAATGAACTAAATATGAACTCATTTGAGCCAATAGACATGAAGTTATGGCCTCTAGAGTTCTCTATGGTAAACTTCTAAACCTCATTGAATCACAGAATTGAAATGCTCATAACTGCAAGCACAAAGCTTCAAATTCTATGAAATGACTTTCAATCAATAGCTCTTGACAAGATGCTTCTAATGAGTCCAAGATCACCTCATTTGAAGATGTAAGTCCAAAGTTCCAGCCTCTGAAAGTTCAAGATTTGAGCACCACCAACCCCACAAGAACACAGATTGATGAATGTCGAAAATTCTTCCACAGAACTCCAAATTCAGCAAGCAGGAATTCAAAAGACAGCCCTCTCACATCTGTTTCCAATGAGTCAAAGATTGAAAGATTTGGACATGGAACCAAAAAGTTACATGGTGTTGAAAATTGAGCTCAAACACTAAAATCTTCGAGAGATGGCAGAATTTGAATCTTCATAACTTTTTTTTACTATGTGCTCTGCAAGCCAGCCTAGTATCAATCGAAAGAGCTTCCAAAGGCGCTTCCAATGCCACAAAAATCACTCCATTTGGACACCATATGATGAAGATTCGAACCCTCAAGTCTAGCTCCTGTTTCAGAAATTTCAATCACTCATAACGTTTTGCAAAAAGCTCAAAATGACACAATCTTTGTGGCTATGGAAAGGTCTTTGCAAGAGCTTCGAACAAGACCAAAACCGCAACGTTTGGACATGTTTGTGGGGAGATATGGCTTCTCAAACTTTCAGGACTCCTCTCCTCTCAAACTTTCGAAACTCCACTCCTCTACTCCTCACTCCTCACATAGTCACAAAGCTCATTCAGAGAGTGGTATTTGACAATCTACATTCTATTATGATAATATGGATATGAATGTCCCAAATCCTCTCCCTTTCAACACTCAAGTAGAAATCCGTTATGTAGGGAGGCCAAAAGTAATGTTTAGAGATTTTGTGGTTAGGAATTTTGGTGAGGAGTATTATCAACGAGTGATAGCTTCTGAGGTCCCAATGGTAGTTTCGATAGTTTGTGTGCCTTCGAGAGTGATTATATTGACTTTGTATTGAAGTAGACGTTAGCAATTGGGTGTTGTAAGAGCCATGGATCCGCAGTTGCAAGAGTTGGTGCAAGGAATGCAAGGGATGTTGAATGAATTTCGAAAGATAAAGATGACCATGGAGACATTACAAAGTCAAGTGCAGATCCTGAGGAACGATCAAGCCATGCAAGAAGAAGAGCCATCTCAAAACCTTGTACTTGCAACTGAAGTGCTTGGAGAGGCACCCGTGCCTACGAACCCTATCAACGGTGAAGCCACATTGCTACTCCGGATGAAGAAGACCTGCAACATCAAGCCTTACAAGGGGCAGCGTACGATGGGAGTAGTGGAAAATTGGATCTTGAGAATGAATCAATATTTCCGATTGTTCTCAACAGAGATCACAGAGCATGTTGTAGGCGTGTTTGCATGTGGGTACTTGACCGATAAAGCCCTCACATGGTATGATGCTTGGGAACGATCCATGCTGGCAGAACAATAAACAATGAAATATAAAGCCCGAAAGACCCAAAGAGTCAAAAGGCTAGAAACACAATACAAAACACATGAAATGTGAGCCTAGGCAAGGGCCTAGGGCATCTGACCAATCTATAACAAATTGGTCCGATGTAAAGTAACCTCGATCATGTAGCACGATGACAAAACACAAACAACATTTACAAGAGGTCCTCCAGATTCTAAGACAGAATCAATTGTATGCCAAAATCTCAAAGTGTGAGTTCGGCAAGTCTGAAGTAGACTACTTAGGGCATAGAGTAAGTGTAGAGGGCATTCAAGTATTGACAAATAAAATAGAGATCATTCAAAAATAGAGTGCCACAGAAGATCAGACTCAACTTAAGAGCTTCTTAGGGTTGACAGGATTCTATCATTGATTTGTCAAGGACTTCTCCAAGGTTGCACAACCTTTAACGGCACTACTTGGCAAGGGGAAAAAGTGGACATGGGGAACTGCACAAGAGTTGGCCTTTCAAGAATTGAAGGCCACCTTGCTACATGCACCAATCTTGAAGTGGTATGACCCAAAACGTCCAATCAAGTTGGCTATAGATGCATCAGGCGTAGCAATAGGAGCAGTCCTACAACAAGAGTGGCATGACGGATGGCATCCAATTGCATATTTCTCTCAAAAGTTGTTACCGGCAGAGCGCAACTACCACACCACAGAACGAGAAGAGCTGGCCATTGTTCTAGCAACCAAGCATTGGAAGCACTACTTGGGCGAGAAGGCATTTGTAGTAGAGACAGACCACAAACCTCTAGTCTACCTCGAGACGCAAAAGGATCTATCTTGTCGCCAAATTCTGTGGGGAGAGTGGCAACAACGCTTCAATATGACAATCACCTACGTGGAAGGTAAGAAGCAACTTGCAGATGCGTTCACCCGCATGCCAATGGCCAACAACTTGGTGGCAGAGGTTAAGATTAACCTTGAATTCAAGTAAGAGATTCTAGTTGCTACAAAAACTGATCCATAGATTGTCAAAGCGCAATCGTCCAAAGGTGTAACCAACACCCAAGGACTCACCTTTTGGGATGGCAGATTATGGACCCTAAATGTCCCAGAATTACACACCACCATTCTAGCGGAATGTCATGATTCGGCTATTGTAGCTCATGTCGGAGTGGACAAGACCTTGGATGCAGTCAAGCGCCATTACTATTGGCCCAAGATGAGCAACAACGTGATGGACTATGTGCGTAGCTGCTTACTTTGTCAACAGAACAAAGCTTCTAATCAAGCTCATGCAAGGCTCCTTCAACCTCTCCCCACTCCTACCCAACGTTGTGAACAAGTAAGTATGGATCTCGTCTGTGAATTACCCAAGACCACCTCAGGGTTTGACTCCATTGTGGTCATATACTTCCCTAACGCTAAAGCTTCAACCTGTAAGAGAGTAGAGAAATCACTACAAGTAATCTGATGTCTAAATCTAATCTGCATGTAACAAGGGTAATCAACAAACACATGATGCTCATCTCAACTTTGCTCAGAATACACAATTTGCAAAGTTGCATGGAGTGCTCTATCTGCTTCCAACGTCCTTGTTCTACTTCTAGTCTATGAGAACTAGTTCTATATTGAGCGATAACATGTCTAAGTGAAGTAGAAATCCTAGCCAAGAGATAATCTTGCTCACAATACACCAACATAGGATTTACAAACTGCTGATAGAACACACAAAAAGCTTGGGAGGGAAGTCTCTCATGCTCCATGGACCTCACCTTAGTGAACAATGAACAATGAACAATGAAATATAAAGCCTGAAAGACCCAAAGAGTCAAAAGGCTAGAAACACAACACAAAACACATGAAATGTGAGCCTAGGGAAGGGCCTAGGGCATCTGACCAATCTGTAACAAATTGGTCCGATGTAAACTAACATATGCGATAGCTAAAAACAAAGCTTCAGCCTCAAGAGGTAAAAATCCGGTTTCAACAAGCATCAATACATATGGAGTTTGAGTTCTCACCCCAAGTTCATCACACAAAAACACTTTTTGAACTTTCTCCACCTTTTGCCACCATGTCTTCTTAGTACCTGGACCCCAAATCTGAGCACCATACAGAACCACCAGCTGCACAAGAGATCTGAACAGCACCTTCTTCAACTCCCATGTGGTAAGATGAGCAAGTCTAGAGCGATCCATGAGTGAATAAAAAGCTCTAAACCCTGCATTGATTCTCATCTTCACACAAGTAGACCAACTATAGTCATGAGAAAACTCAAGGCCCAAGTACTTGTAAAAAGAGACCTACTCCAATTTCTGTCCATCAAAAAAGAAAGGTGTGACACCTTTAAAACACACCACAATCACCTTGGACTTGTCAAGGTTCACCTCCATCTTTGTTTCATTGCAAAACAAGAGAAGAGAATCCAACAACTTCTGTAAACTTTGTGGATCGGTAGAGAAGAGCACTATATCATCCGCATACAGTAGTGCATGTATTATCAAGGAGCCAACCTGTATACCTATAGCTCCAGCTTCCATAAGCACCCTCTCTAGATCATCGAATACTCAATTGTGTATTATGAGCAAAGTTGAGGATGAGCATCATGTGTTTGTTGATTTCCCTTGTTACATGCAGATAAGAGTTAGACATCAGATTACTTGTAGTGACTTCTCAACTCTCTTACAGGTTGAAGTTTTAGCGTTAGGGAAGTACATGACCGAGGTAAGTTTACATCAGACCAATTTGTACAGATTGGTCAAATGCCCTAGGCCCTTGCCTAGGCTCACATTTCATGTGTTTTGTATTGTATTTCCAGCCTTTTGACTCTTTGGGTCTTTTGGGCTTTATATTTCATTGTCTCATTGTTTCATTGTGAGCAAGATTATCTCTTGGCTAGGATTTCTATTTCACCTAGACATGTTATTGCTCAATATAGAACTAGTTCTCAATGTAGAACAAGGGCATTGGCAGCAGATAGAGCACTCCATGCAACTTTGCAAATTGTGTACTATGAGCAAAGTTGAGGATGATCAAAGAACAATGAACAATAAAATATAAAGCCCAAAAGACCTAAAGAGTCAAAAGGCTGTAAACACAATACAAAACACATGAAATGTGAGCCTAGGCAAGGGCCTAGGGCATCTGACCAATCTGTAACAAATTGGTCCGATGTACACTAACCTCAGTCATGTACTTCCCTAACGCTAAAGCTTCAACACCTTCTTCAACTCCCATGTGGTAAGATGAGCAAGTCTAGAGCGATTCATGAGTGAATACAAAGCTCTAAAGCCTGCATTGATTTTCATCTTCACACAAGTAGACCAACTATAGTCATGAGAAAACTCAAGGCCCAAGTACTTATAAGAAGAAACCTGCTCCAATTGCTATCCATCAAAAAAGAAAGGTGTGACACCTTTAGAACCCACCACAATCACCTTGGACTTGTCAAGGTTCACCTCCATCTTTGTTTGATTGCAAAAGCAAAGTAGAGAATCCAATAGCTTCTATAAACTTTGTGGATTTGTAGAGAGAAGCACTACATCATTTGCATAAAGGATTGCATGTATCATCAAAGAGCCAACCTGTACACCTGGAGCTCCAGCTTCCATGAGTAGACTCTCTAGATCATCGATGAAGATTCCGAATAGAGGTGGAGATAGAGAGCAGCCTTGGATCACACCCATTGTGCTAAGGACATCTTGATTGTGAAACTTTCAAAGATGAAAGTTTCACAATCACTTTCTCATAGAGTCTAGCGATAGCACCAATCAGATCAGCTGAAACACCCACTTCAATGAGTCTCTCACTTAGAGATTTCCTGAGCACCTTATCAAAGGCCTTCCTGAAATCAATAAAGGCAACATAGAGAGCTCTCCCAAGACCCATGGATTTCCACCACAAAACATGGAGTACCAATAGGTGATTCAAAGTACTAAAGCCTGATCTGAAACCAGATTGGCACTAAGCTCAAATTTTGTACTTTTCAGCCCAAGTGCTCAACCTGGACTCCAAAATGCGACCATACAACTTGGCAAAGACACTACTAACAAGTATGGTACGGTAATTGGTGACAATTCTTGCAGCCCTCCATTTTGTGAAGCAATGTTGGTGGCTTGTGCTCCCAATGAAGCAACCTTCTCAGTAGCATCCACCATACCCTTGGTGGAGTCCAACATCAAATTGCTCCTCTTCTTGAGTTCTTGGATATCTACGGTGATCGAATTCAAAGATTCTTTCACAGTCAAGACATCAGCTCTTACGGTTTGCAAATCTGCCATAAGAGTGTTCAGGCATTGAGACATAGAGGCAAAAATGCTCTTGAGTTCATTGTGGAAGTCATTTGCTTTTCTATACATTTCAGCAAGCTATTGTTGTTTTGAAGCTATCTCAGCAATGTCTTGCATCATTCTGGAAGCTTCCATTCTAAAAGTTCTAACAGATACTATGAGAATGTATCCTCTAGTTCACTCAGACTCTGTGAACACCAATAGCTCTACACCAAAAATCAACTCCTTTGGACTTGTAAATCAAAAGTTATAAACTTTTGAATTTGAGTTTTTCTTACATGAAAATTTTGAAATCCTATAGATTTCAAAAATTCTTAACCTTGGCTAAAGTACTTCAAAATCTACAAGTGATGACTCAATCAAAAGCTCTTGAGAAATACTATCCAATGAACCAAAAATGAACTCATTTGAGCTAATAGACATGAAGGTATGGCCTCTAGAGTTCTCTATGGAAAACTTCTAAACCTCATTGAATCACAGAATTCAAATACTCATAACTTCAAGCACAAATCTTCAAATTCTATGAAATGAATTTCAATCAATAGCTCTTGACAAGATGCTTCTAATGAGTCCAAGATCACCTCATTTAAAGATGTGAGACCAAAGTTCCAGCCTCTGGTTGCAAAGTAGAGTGGAGGTTCGAAAGTTTGAGAGGAGAGGAGTCCTGAACGTTTGAGAAGCCATATCTCCCTACATACATGTCCAAACGTTGCGGTTTTGGTCTCGTTCGAAGCGCCTTGCCAAGACCTTTCCATACCCACCAAGATTGTAACATTCTGAGCTTTGTGCAAAACGTTATGAGTGATTGAAATTTCTGACATAGGAGCTAGACTTGAGAGTTTGAATCTTCATCATATGGTGTCCAAATGGAGTGATTTTTGTGGCATTGGAAGCGCCTTTGGAATCTCTTTCGATTGATACTAGGCCGGCTTGCAGAGCACATATACAAAGAAAGTTATGAAGATTCGAATTCTGCCATCTCTCGGAGATTTTAGGGTTTGAGCTCAATTTTCAACACCTTGTAACTTTTTCGTTCCATGTCCAAATCTTTCAATCTTGGACTCATTGGAAACAGCTCTGAGAGGGCTTTCTTTTGAATTCCTGTTTGCTGAAGTTGGAGTTCTGTGGAAGAAGTTTCGAAATTCATCAATCTGTGTTCTTGTGCGGTTGGTGGTGCTCAAATTTGCAACTTTCAGAGGCTGGAACTTTGGACTCACATCTTCAAATGAGGTGATCTTGGACTCATTAGAAGCATCTTGTCAAGAGCTATTGATTGAAATTCATTTCATAGAATTTGAAGCTTTGTGCTTGCAGTTATGAGCATTTGAATTCTGTGATTCAATGAGGTTTAGAAGTTTACCATAGAGAACTCTAGAGGCCATAACTGCATGTCTATTGGCTCAAATGACTTCATTTTTGATTCATTGGATAGAATTTCTCAAGAGCTTTTGATTGAGTCATCTATTGTAGATTTTAAAGTACTGTAGCCAAGGTTATGAATTTTCGAAATGTGTAGGATTTCAAAATCTTCATGTAGGAAAAACTCAAATTCAGAAGTTTGTAACTTTTGATTTACAAGTCCAAAGGAGTTGATTTTTGGTGTAGAGCTATTGGTGTTCACAGAGTGTGAGTGAACCAGAAGATACATTCTCATAGTATCTGTTAGAAATTTTAGAATGGAAGCTTCCAAGATGATGCAAGACATTGCTGAGATAGCTTCAAAACAGCAACAGCTTGCTGAAATGTATAGAAAAGCAAATGACTTCCACAAGGAAATCAAGAGCTTTTTTGCCCCCATGTCTCAATGCATGAACACTCTTATGATGATGATGAAGTGCAATGGGAGTGGAGTGGAGTTTTGAAAGTTTGAGAGGAGAGGAGTCCCGAAAGTTTGAGAAGCTATATCTCCCTACATACATGTCCAAACGTTGCGATTTTGGTCTCGTTCGAAGCTCCTTGCCAAGACCATTCTATAGCCACCAAGATTGTGTCATTCTAAGCTTTGAGCGAAACGTTATGAGTGATTGAAATTTCTGACACAGGAGCTAGACTTGAGAGTTCGAATCTTCATCATATGGTGTCCAAATGGAGTGATTTTTGTGGCATTAGAAGCGCCTTTGGAAGCTCTTTCGATTGATACTACACTGGCTTGCAGAGCACGTACACAAAGAAAGTTATGAAGATTCGAATTCTGCCATCTCTTGGAGATTTTAGGGTTTGAGCTCAATTTTAAACCCCTTGTAACTTTTTCGTTCCATGTCCAAATCTTTCAATCTTGGACTCATTGGAAAGAGCTGTGAGAGGGCTTTCTTTTGAACTCCTGGTTGCTGAAGTTGGAAATCTGTGGAAGAAGTTTCGAAATTCATCAATCTGTGTTCTTGTGCGGTTGGTGGTGCTCAAATCTGCAACTTTCAGAGGCTGGAACTTTGGACTCACATCTTCAAATGAGGTGATCTTGGACTCATTAGAAGCATCTTGTCAAGAGCTATTGATTGAAATTCATTTCATAGAGTTTGAAGCTTTGTACTTGCAGTTATCAGCATTTGAATTCTGTGATTCAATGAGGTTTAGAAGTTTACCATAGAGAACTCTAGAGGCCATAACTTCATGTCTATTAGCTCAAATGAGTTCATTTTTGATTCATTGGATAGAATTTCTCAAGAGCTTTTGATTGAGTCATCTATTGTAGATTTTAAAGTACTGTAGCCAAGGTTATGAATTTTCGAAATGTGTAGGATTTCAAAATTTTCATGTAGGAAAAACTCAAATTCAAAAGTTTGCAACTTTTGATTTACAAGTCCAAAGGAGTTGATTTTTGGTGTAGAGCTATTGGTGTTCACAGAGTGTGAGTGAACCAGAAGATACATTCTCATAGTATCTGTTAGAAATTTTAGAATGGAAGCTTCCAAGATAATGCAAGACATTGCTGAGATAGCTTCAAAACAGCAACAGCTTGCTGAAATGTTTAGAAAAGCAAATGACTTCCACAAGGAACTCAAGAGCTTTTTTGCCCCCATGTCTCAATGCATGAACACTCTTATGGCAGATTTGCAAACCGTAAGAGTTGATGTCTTGACTGTGAAAGAATCTCTGAATTCGATCACCGTAGATATCCAAGAACTCAAGAAGAGTAGCAATTTGATGTTAGACTCCACCAAGGGTATGGTGGATGCTACTGAGAAGGTTGCTTCCTTGGGAGCACAAGCCACCAACATTGCTTCACAAAATGGAGGGCTGCAAGAGATGGTTGACACATTAGAGGTCAAGATGAAGTCATATGCTGAAGCTACGAAGGTGGCTCAAATCTCTTACTTGCAAGAGCATGAGGTTGAGAAGGAGAACCAATTGGTGAGAATGAAGAACTTGAGGATTTCAGGTTTGCCTGAGATTGAGAAGGAAGACACCAAGGCCATAGTGTGTGAGTTTATTGCTGATTCTTTGAGAGTCCATGATCCTCAGATTTTGCAAGCATATAGATTCGGACAACAAGGTGCACAACCAAGAAGCATTTTGGTGAGGTTTGGCTCAGAAACTCAAAGGAATGCAGTGATGGGGAACAAAGCTATACTAAAGGGGCGGCGTATCTGGTTGGACCCTGATCTCACACCTCTCCAATGGCAAGCAAAGAAGGGAGAATTAGCAAAAGTGAAGGAGGCTCAACAAGCAGGTTTTGTTGCATTCTTGAGAGATAATAGAGCTGTGATTACTCAAAAGAAATTGTCAGCTATTGCATAGCAATTCCAGAACTTTAGAGTACTGTTTTGGAATGTTCATGGGCTCACACATACCAAGTACTCCAGCGCTAAGCCTTTGTGGGATGATGCTCATCTGATCAATCTTGTGGAGACATGGGAACATGAAGGAAACATCATTCAAGACATTGAAGGATTCACTCTTGTTGGTTCAACCTGGAACAAGCGGAGACAACACAAAGGAAGGGGCTTTGGAGGTATTGCTACTTACATCAGATTTGGCTTTGAGAAATCAGTCTCTTTGATAGGTCAAGATTCAAGTGGACAATACCAATGGCTGAGGATTGGAGGAGTTGCCACACCTTGCTTCATTGCTGTTTGTTACTTTGCCCCATTGACATCACCAATCTATTCAAGTGGACTTCTCAACACCATGCAGCCTTTCCATTCCTTGACGAAGGATGTGTTAGAGTTTCAAAGTAAAGGTGCAGTCCTTGTTCTTGGTGATTTCAATGCTAGGATCCAAGCCTCTCAGATCCCTGACTTGAGCGACCTTGAGAATGATCCTTTCCACAGCTTGATAGACCATTCCAGTGCTTGGTCACGCTCTTCCAAAGATCCTATGTCCAATTCCATGAGTGAGCACTTTTTGAGCTTTGGTGCCAATTGTAGCTTGAAGATCTTGAATGGCCTTTCTCAATTTCCAGAAACTTGTAAAAGTACATGCTTTGCCTCAGGTGGATCAAGCACCATAGATTATATGCTCACTTCAGCTAATGATATCCATCTTGTCTCAGATTTTGCTATTTTAGATCCTCAACCAGAATCAGACCATGCACCTCTATCCTGTACCATCCTTTTTCCTTGCCTCAATAGAACCACATTAATGAAACAATGAAACAATGAAACAATGAAATATAAAGCCCGAAAGACCCAAAGAGTCAAAAGGCTGGAAACACAATACAAAACACATGAAATGTGAGCCTAGGCAAGGGCCTAGGGCATCTGACCAATTTGTAACAAATTGGTCCGATGTAAAGTAACTTCTGTCATGTACTTCCCTAATGCTAAAGCTTCAACCTGTAAGAGAGTTGAGAAGTCACTGCAAGTAATCTGATGTCTAACTCTAATCTGTATGTAACAAGGGCAATCAACAAACACATGATGCTCATCCTCAACTTTGCTCATAATACACAATTTGCAAAGTCGCATGGAGTGCTCTATCTGCTGCCAACGTCCTTGTTCTACTTCTAGTCTATGAGAACTAGTTCTATATTGAGCGATAACATGTCTCAATGAAGTAGAAATCCTAGCCAAGAGATAATCTTGCTCACAATACACCAACATAGGATTTACAAACTGCTGATAGAACACCATCTTGGTACCGGGTTGCTGCCATAAGCGAAGTAAAAACTGCTCCTTGATCACCTCTTGAAGTGCAATAGGCTCCAATCTCCAATGTCGCTCAGAAACATTCCACCTTGTGGCCCATGCAATCAGATCTGTATACCAACCGACAGATAGAGTGGCACAAAAAGCTTGGTAGGGAAGTCTCTCATGCTCCATGGACCTCACCTTAGTGGCATATGTGATAGCTAAAAACAAAGCTTCAGCCTCAAGAGGTAAAAATCCTGTTTCAGCAAGCAGCAATACATAAGGAGTTTGAGTCCTCACCCCAAGTTCATCACACAAAAACAATTTCTGAACTTTCTCCACCTTTTGCCACCATGTCTTCTTAGTACCTAGACCCCAAATCTGAGCACCATAGAGAACCACCGGCTGCACAAGAGATCTGAACAACACCTTCTTCAACTCCCATGTGGTGAGGTGAGCAAGTCTACTGCGGTTCATGAGTGAATACAAAGCTCTAAAGCCTGCATTGATTCTCATCTTCACACAAGTAGACCAACTATAGTCATGAGAAAACTCAAGGCCCAAGTACTTATAAGAAGAAACCTGCTCCAATTGCTATCCATCAAAAAAGAAAGGTGTGACACCTTTAGAACCCACCACAATCACCTTGGACTTGTCAAGGTTCACCTCCATCTTTGTTTGATTGCAAAAGCAAAGTAGAGAATCCAACAGCTTCTGTAAACTCTGTGGATTTGTGGAGAGAAGCACTACATCATCTGCATAAAGGAGTGCATGTATCATCAAAGAGCCAACCTGTACACCTGTAGCTCCAGCTTCCATGAGTAGACTCTCTAGATCATCGATGAAGATTCTGAACAGAGTTGGAGACAGAGAGCAGCCTTGGATCACACCCATTGTGCTAAGGACATCTTGAGAGCTCAAAGATGAAAGTTTCACAATCACTTTCTCATAGAGTCTAGAGATAGCACCAATCAAATCAGCTGAAACACCCACTTCAATGAGTCTCTCACTTAGAGATTTCCTGAGCACCTTATCAAAGGCCTTCCTGAAATCAATAAAGGCAACATAGAGAGCTCTCCCAACCCCCTTGGATTTGCACCACAAAACATGAAGTACCAATAGGTGGTCCAAAGTACTAAAGCCTAATCTGAAACCAGCTTGGCACTTAGCTCAAATTTTGTGCTTTTCAGCCCAAGTGCTCAACCTTGACTCCAAAATTCGACCAAACAACTTGGCAAAGACACTACCAACAAGTATGGTACGGTAATTGGTGACAACATCTCTTTGGCCAGACTTGTGAATAGGAACTTCCTTCTTGAAGCACCATCTATCCGGAAAGCCACACTTGATTGCCTCATTCAAATGAGAAGTGAGTATTGAAATCAGTTGGCTACCGCCCCACTTCAGAAGTTCAACACATAGTCCATCAAGGTCTTCAGCCTTACCATTGGCCAACTTCTTCAATTGGTACTTGACATCAGCTTCAGAGATGGTGAGAGCAGATCCAAGGCAAGGTGCCATGCTTGGAGCATTTGGGAAAAAGTACAAATCCTTCACATAGTCACAAGGCTCATTCAGGTCCAGCAATGGAGATGGAGATCTGATGGTTACTTTCTTCCAGAAAGCCTTGGGATTGCTCCTCAATTCAGTGCTCAACTCAACTCCTTTGAGTCTTAGAAATGCCCGCTTTTTGCACTTCACCAACTTTCTGTATAAAACAAAAGCTTGATTTTGTGCAATCTGATCAAGAGATCTATCCATAGCTTTGATCCTTGCCATTTTGCAATCAGCATCATACCATCTATTGCAAGGGAGACCAAGTCTCTTCCTGTGGGAGCCTCTTGGAAACAAAGAAGTTGATGTAGATTGAAAAAGTTCAATCAATTGATCACTACGTTGTTGAAAATCAGAACTCCACTCCATAGAACTCAATTTCTCTTGGATAGCTTGTTGGTACAAGTCTCTCTTGTGAAAATCTAGACGAAGTTTGCCTCTAAAAGCATGGTCTATAGGTAATGTGGTTCTATTGAGGCAAGGAAAAAGGATGGTATAGGATAGAGGTGCATGGTCTGATTCTGGTTGAGGATCTAAAACAGCAAAATCTGAGACAAGATGGATATCATTAGCTGAAGTGAGCATATAATCTATGGTGCTTGATCCACCTGAGGCAAAGCATGTGCTTTTACAAGTTTCTGGAAATTGAGAAAGGCCATTCAAGATCTTCAAGCTACAATTGGCACCAAAGCTCAAAAAGTGCTCACTCATGGAATTGGACATAGGATCTTTGGAAGAGCGTGACCAAGCACTGGAATGGTCTATCAAGCTGTGGAAAGGATCATTCTCAAGGTCGCTCAAGTCAGGGATCTGAGAGGCTTGGATCCTAGCATTGAAATCACCAAGAACAAGGACTGCACCTTTACTTTGAAACTCTAACACATCCTTCGTCAAGGAATGGAAAGGCTGCATGGTGTTGAGAAGTCCACTTGAATAGATTGGTGATGTCAATGGGGCAAAGTAACAAACAGCAATGAAGCAAGGTGTGGCAACTCCTCCAATCCTCAGCCAATGGTATTGTCCACTTGAATCTTGACCTATCAAAGAGACTGATTTCTCAAAGCCAAATCTGACGTAAGTAGCAATACCTCCAAAGCCCCTTCCTTTGTGTTGTCTCCGCTTGTTCCAGGTTGAACCAACAAGAGTGAATCCTTCAATGTCTTGAATGGTGTTTCCTTCATGTTCCCATGTCTCCACAAGATTGATCAGATGAGCATCATCCCACAAAGGCTTAGCGCTGGAGTACTTGGTATGTGTGAGCCCATGAACATTCCAAAACAGTACTCTAAAGGTCTGGAATTGCTATGCAATAGTTGACAATTTCTTTTGAGTAATCACAGCTCTATTATCTCTCAAGAATGCAACAAAACCTGCTTGTTGAGCCTCCTTCACTTTTGCTAATTCTCCCTTCTTTGCTTGCCATTGGAGAGGTGTGAGATCAGGGTCCAACCAGATACGCCGCCCCTTTAGTATAGCTTTGTTCCCCATCACTGCATTCCTTTGAGTTTCTAAGCCAAACCTCACCAAAATGCTTCTTGGTTGTGCACCTTGTTGTCCCAATCTATATGCTTGCAAAATCTGAGGATCATGGACTCTCAAAGAATCAGCAATAAACTCACACACTATGGCCTTGGTGTCTTCCTTCTCAATCTCAGGCAAACCTGAAATCCTCAAGTTCTTCATTCTCACCAATTGGTTCTCCTTCTCAACCTCATGCTCTTGCAAGTAAGAGATTTGAGCCACCTTCGTAGCTTCAGCATATGACTTCATCTTGACCTCTAATGTGTCAACCATCTCTTGCAGCCCTCCATTTTGTGAAGCAATGTTGGTGGCTTGTGCTCCCAAGGAAGCAACCTTCTCAGTAGCATCCACCATACCCTTGGTGGAGTCTAACATCAAATTGCTACTCTTCTTGAGTTCTTGGATATCTACGGTGATCGAATTCAGAGATTCTTTCACAGTCAAGACATCAACTCTTACGGTTTGCAAATCTGCCATAAGAGTGTTCATGCATTGAGACATGGGGGCAAAAAAGCTCTTGAGTTCCTTGTGGAAGTCATTTGCTTTTCTATACATTTCAGCAAGCTGTTGCTGTTTTGAAGCTATCTCAACAATGTCTTGCATCATCTTGGAAGCTTCCATTCTAAAATTTCTAATAGATACTATGAGAATGTATCCTCTGGTTCACTCACACTCTGTGAACACCAATAGCTCTACACCAAAAATCAACTCCTTTGGACTTATAAATCAAAAGTTGCAAACTTTTGAATTTGAGTTTTTCCTACATGAAAATTTTGAAATCCTATAGATTTCAAAAATTCTTAACCTTGGCTACAGTACTTCAAAATCTACAATAGATGACTCAATCAAAAGCTCTTGAGAAATTCTATCCAATGAATCAAAAATAAACTCATTTGAGCCGATAGACATGAAGTTATGGCCTCTAGAGTTCTCTATGGAAACTTCTAAACCTCATTGAATCAAAGAATTCAAATGCTGATAACTGCAAGCACAAAGCTTCAAATTCTATGAAATGAATTTCAATCAATAGCTCTTGACAAGATGCTTCTAATGAGTCCAAGATCACCTCATTTGAAGATGTGAATCCAAAGTTCCAGCCTCTAAAACTTGCAGATTTGAGCACCACCAACCGCACAAGAACACAGATTGATGAATTTCGAAACTTCTTCCACAGAACTCCAACTTCAGCAACCAGGAGTTCAAAAGAAAGCCCTCTCATAGCTCTTTCCAATGAGTCCAAGATTGAAAGATTTGGACATGGAACCAAAAAGTTACAAGGTGTTGAAAATTGAGTTCAAACCCTAAAATCTCCGAGAGATGGCAGAATTCGAATCTTCATAACTTTCTTTTTGTATGTGCTCTACAAGCCAGCGTAGTATCAATCGAAAGAGCTTCCAAAGGCGCTTCTAATGCCACAAAAATCACTCCATTTGGACACCATATGATGAAGATTCGAACTCTCAAGTCTAGCTCCTGTGTCAGAAATTTCAATCACTCATAACGTTTCGCTCAAATCTTGGTGGCTATGGAAAGGTCAATGACATAATGACACAATCTTGGTGGCTATGGAAAGGTCTTGGCAAGGTGCTTCGAACGAGACCAAAACCGCAACGTTTGGACATGTATGTAGGGAGATATGGCTTCTCAAACTTTCGGGACTCCTCTCCTCTCAAACTTTCGAAACTCCACTCCACTCCACTCCAATCAAACTCTCATGGATAGTTTATCCATGTAACAAGGGCAAACAAACAACACATGATGCTCATCCTCAACTTTGCTCATAGTACACAATTTGCAAAGTCGCATGGAGTGCTCTATCTGCTGCCAACGTCCTTGTTCTACTTCTTGTTCTTTCCAAGAGGCTCTACTTGATGTAGAGCCTCTTGGAAACAAAGAAGTTGATGTAGATTGAAGAAGTTCAATCAATTGATCACTACGTTGTTGAAAATCAGAACTCCGCTCCATAGAACTCAATTTCTCTTGGATAGCTTGTTGGTACAAGTCTCTCTTGTGAAAATCTAGACGAAGTTTGCCTCTAAAAGCATGGTCTATAGGTAATGTGGTTCTATTGAGGCAAGGAAAAAGGATGGTACAGGATAGAGGTGCATGGTCTGATTCTGGTTGAGGATCTAAAACAGCAAAATCTGAGACAAGATGGATATCATTAGCTGAAGTGAGCATATAATCTATGGTGCTTGATCCACCTGAGGCAAAGCATGTGCTTTTACAAGTTTCTGGAAATTGAGAAAGGCCATTCAAGATCTTCAAGCTACAATTGGCACCAAAGCTCAAAAAGTACTCACTCATGGAATTGGACATAGGATCTTTGGAAGAGCGTGACCAAGCACTAGAATGGTCTATCAAGCTGTGGAAATGATCATTCTCAAGGTCGCTCAAGTCAGGGATCTGAGAGGCTTGGATCCTAGTATTGAAATCACCAAGAACAAGGACTGCACCTTTACTTTGAAACTCTAACACATCCTCGGTCAAGGAATGGAAAGGATGCATGGTGTTGAGAAGTCCACTTGAATAGATTGGTGATGTCAACGGGGCAAAGTAACAAACAGCAATGAAGCAAGGTGTGGCAACTCCTCCAATCCTCAGCCATTGGTATTGTCCACTTGAATCTTGACCTATCAAAGAGACTGATTTCTCAAAGCCAAATCTGACGTAAGTAGCAATACCTCCAAAGCCCCTTCCTTTGTGTTGTCTCCGCTTGTTCCAGGTTGAACCAACAAGAGTGAATCCTTTAATGTCTTGAATGGTCCATGTACCTCACCTTAGTGGCATATGTGATAGCTAAAAACAAAGCTTCAGCCTCAAGAGGTAAAAACCTGGTTTCAGCAAGCATCAATACAAAGGGAGTTTGAGTCCTCACCCCAAGTTCATCACACAAACACAATTTCTGAACTTTCTCCACGTTTTGCCACCATGTCTTCTTAGTTCTTGGACCCCAAATCTGAGCACCATAGAGAACCGCCGGCTGCACAAGAGATCTAAACAACACCTTCTTCAACTCCCATGTGGTAAGGTGAGCAAGTCTAGAGCGGTTCATGAAAGTCTAGAGCGGTTCATAAACCCAGCATTGATTCTCATCTTCACACAAGTAGACCAACTATAGTCATGAGAAAACTCAAGGCCCAAGTACTTGTACAAGGGAAGGAAGATTTTCAAAAGTTTGAGAGAGTAGATTTTCCCAAAAATTCAGATAGTCATATCTCAGCAGTTGCTCATCCAAATCGTGTGCTTTTGGTTTTTTTTTAAGCGCCTTGCCAAGAGCTTTCTATGGACACCAAGATTGCACCATTCTCGACTTTGTGGCGAAAGTTATGAGTGCTTAAATTTTCTGTCAGAGGTTCAATACTTGAGAGATTGTTTCTTCATCATCAGGAGTCCAAATGGAGTGATTTTTGTGGCAATGGATGCGCCTTGAAGAGTTCTTTCGATTGAAAGCAAGCATGCTGAAAACCCGCAACTGTGTAGAGAGTTACAAGGATTTGAATTCTGTCATCTTTGGCAGATTTTAGGGTTTGGACTATAACTTCGATTGACTGTATCTCTTCCAACACTTGGGCAAATGGAGTGATTGGAGTCTAATTGGAAGTGTTTTGTTGAGAGCTTTCTTTCAAAGTAACACTTGTCCAGTTTGGATCAGTACTCATGGAGATCTGAATTTTTCAATTTTGAGACAATTTTGAGTAGTCCTTGTTATTGTGCGGGAATTGAGAAGGCTATTGCTCTGTGGTCACAAGCAAATCCAGTGAAAATTACTGCATCAGAATCTGTGAATTACAAGCTATCTTTCAAGGCCAAGCTTGCATCACATGGAGGTCTGAGCAAGCAGTGGTGGTAATTCTCATTCTGTCACATCTTGTGCATCTTGGTGTTTGGAGTACCAACTTTGCAGTGCCAGTTCTCCTCACTCATAGATCCAATCCAGGTGATTATTCTGTCATAAGAACCACATGATCATAGGCTTTCTATTGACTCTATACTTGAAAGATTTGGATATCCAACGCAGATGATATGACCATTTGTTTCACTATAGCACTGGCAACTACTTGGTGTTAAAATCTGCACATGTGAAGGAGGATTTCTCTCTACTTATAGGTCCAAATCAAGTGGTTTTTGTGACAATAGAACAAGCATTGTGCAAGGTTTCTATTGAGGTCTGATTTGTAGAAATTGAAGTTAAGATAAGGAAGTTGTGACAGTTTGAAATCTGTGACTCTTTGGACATCATAACATTGTGAAGTGCAAATTCAAGCTATTGTATCTTTGTACTCAATGATCCAAATGAAGTGATCTTTGTGTCTTTAGAATCAGCACACTCAAACCTTTAGACTGAAAATTGATTGCTACAGGTTAGGTCACAGATTAGAAGCTCTAGGTACCTCAAATTTCGTAGCCTTTGGTATCTCTGTGCACTGCCAATTTGAAAGAGAGTATCTTTGCACTCACATATTCAAATGAGATGATTCTTATCTCATTAGAATCAGCTTTTCAAGGTCTTTACTTCAACACCAGCCTAGTAGTGCTTACAATTGTAAAACATTAGTGCTACCTACTTGAAAATCCTAAATTTTTGGTGTTGGAAGTAAAACTTCCAGATTTACTGTGAATGAAACAATAATACAATGAAACAATGAAACAATGAAATATAATGATAAGTGATTGTCACAATGGAGGAGTCCAAGATGGTGAAAGACATTGCTGATATAGCCATGAAGCAACAACAATTAGCTGAAATGTACAGGAAAGCAAATGATTTCCACAAGGACCTTAGAAGCTTCATGGCACCTATGTCCCAGTGCATGAGTACTCTCATGACTGATATGGAATTTGTAAAGGTTGAGATTAGTAGTGTCAAAGAGTCTTTGAACCTAGTCAACTAAGAGATTCAAGACCTCAAGAAGAGTTCTATCTCTCTGTTAACATCAACTAAGGGGATGGTTGATGCTACCAAGAAAGTTCCTTCCTTGGGAGCACAAGCCAACGATATTGCTACACAAGGCGGAGGGCTCCAACAGATTGTGGACACATTAGAAGTCAAGATGAAGTCTTATGCTGAAGCTACTAAGGTGACTCAAATCTCTTGCTTGCAAGAGCATGAGGTTGAGAAGGAGAACCAATTGGTCAGGATGAAGAACTTGAGAATTTTAGGTTTGCCAGAGACTGAGAAGGAAGACACCAAGGCCATAGTGTGTGAGTTTATTGCTGATTCTTTGAGAGTCCATGATCCTCAGATTTTGCAAGCATATAGATTGGGACAACAAGGTGCACAACCAAGAAGCATTTTAGTGAGGTTTGGCTCAGAAACTCAAAGGAATGCAGTGATGGAAAACAAGGCTATACTGAAGGGGCGGCGTATTTGGTTGGACCCTGATCTCACACCTCTCCAATGGCAAGCAAAGAAGGGAGAATTAGCAAAAGTGAAGGAGGCTCAACAAGCAAGTTTTGTTGCATTCTTGAGAGACAATAGAGCTGTGATCACCCAAAGGAAATTGTCAACTACCGCATAGCAATTCCAGACCCTAAGAGTGTTGTTTTGATCCTTGCCATTTTGCAAGGATCAAAATTTTATCGGATGTCCCTTCGGGGACATCCAATAAAATTGGAACGATACAGAGAAGATTAGCATGGCCCCTGCTATGGATAGATCTCTTGATCAGATTGCACAAAATCAAGCTTTTGTTTTATACAGAAAGTTGGTGAAGTGCAAAAAGCGGGCATTTCTAAGACTCAAAGGAGTTGAGTTGAGCACTGAATTGAGGAGCAATCCCAAGGCTTTCTGGAAGAAAGTAACCATCAGATCTCCATCTCCATCGCTGGACCTGAATGAGCTTTGTGACTATGTGAAGGATTTGTACTTTTTCCCAAATGCTCCAAGCATGGCACCTTGCCTTGGATCTGCTCTCACCATCTCTGAAGCTGATGTCAAGTACCAATTGAAGAAGTTGGCCAATGGTAAGGCTGAAGACCTTGATGGACTATGTGTTGAACTTCTGAAGTGGGGCGGTAGCCAACTGATTTCAATACTCACTTCTCATTTGAATGAGGCAATCAAGTGTGGCTTTCCGGATAGATGGTGCTTCAAGAAGGTAGTTCCTATTCACAAGTCTGGCCAGAGAGATGTTGTCACCAATTACCGTACCATACTTGTTGGTAGTGTCTTTGCCAAGTTGTATGGTCGAATTTTGGAGTCAAGGTTGAGCACTTGGGCTGAAAAGCACAAAATTCGAGCTAAGTGCCAAGCTGGTTTCAGATTAGGCTTTAGTACTTTGGACCACCTATTGGTACTTCATGTTTTGTGGTGCAAATCCAAGGGGGTTGGGAGAGCTCTCTATGTTGCCTTTATTGATTTCAGGAAGGCCTTAGATAAGGTGCTCAGGAATTCTCTAAGTGAGAGACTCATTGAAGTGGGTGTTTCAGCTGATCTGATTGGTGCTATCTCTAGACTCTATGAGAAAGTGATTGTGAAACTTTCATCTTTGAGCTCTCAAGATGTCCTTAGCACAATGGGTGTGATCCAAGGCTGCTCTCTGTCTCCAACTCTGTTCGGAATCTTCATCGATGATCTAGAGAGTCTACTCATGAAAGCTGGAGCTACAAGTGTACAGGTTGGCTCTTTGATGATACATGCACTCCTTTATGCAGATGATGTAGTGCTTCTCTCCACAAATCCACAAAGTTTACAGAAGCTGTTGGATTCTCTACTTTGCTTTTGCAATCAAACAAAGATGGAGGTGAACCTTGACAAGTCCAAGGTCATTGTGGTGGGTTCTAAAGGTGTCACACCTTTCTTTTTTGATGGACAGCAATTGGAGCAGGTTTCTTCTTATAAGTACTTGGGCCTTGAGTTTTCTCATGACTATAGTTGGTCTACTTGTGTGAAGATGAGAATCAATGTAGGCTTTAGAGCTTTGTATTCATTCATGAACCGTAGTAGACTTGCTCACCTCACCACATGGGAGTTGAAGAAGGTGCTGTTCAGATCTCTTGTGCAGCCGGTGGTTCTCTATGGTGCTCAGATTTGGGGTCCAGGTACTAAGAAGACATGGTGGCAAAAGGTGGAGAAAGTTCAGAAATTGTTTTTGTGTGATGAACTTGGGGTGAGGACTCAAACTCCTTATGTATTCCTGCTTGCTGAAACAGGATTTTTACCTCTTGAGGCTGAAGCTTTGTTTTTAGCTATCACATATGCCACTAAGGTGAGGTCCATGGAGCATGAGAGACTTCCCTACCAAGCTTTTTGTGCCACTCTATCTGTCGGTTGGTATACAGATCTGATTGCATGGGCCACAAGGTGGAATGTTTCTGAGCGACATTGGAGATTGGAGCCTATTGCACTTTGAGAGGTGATCAAGGAGCAGTTTTTACTTCGCTTATGGCAGCAACCCGGTACCAAGATGGTGTTCTATCAGCAGTTTGTAAATCCTATGTTGGTGTATTGTGAGCAAGATTATCTCTTGGCTAGGATTTCTACTTCATTGAGACATGTTATCGCTCAATGTAGAACTAGTTCTCATAGACTAGAAGTAGAACAAGGACGTTGGCAGCAGATAGAGCACTCCATGCGACTTTGCAAATTGTGTATTATGAGCAAAGTTGAGGATGAGCATCATGTGTTTGTTGATTGCCCTTGTTACATGCAGATTAGAGTTAAACATCAGATTACTTGTAGTGACTTCTCAACTCTCTTACAGGTTGAAGCTTTAGCATTAGGGAAGTACATGACAGAAGTTACTTTACATCGGACCAATTTGTTACAAATTGGTCAGATGCCCTAGGCCCTTGCCTAGGCTCACATTTCATGTGTTTTGTATTATGTTTCCAACCTTTTGACTCTTTGGATCTTTCGGGCTTTATATTTCATTGTTTCATTGTTTCATTGAATACAAAGCTCTAAAGCCTGCATTGATTCTCATCTTCACACAAGTAGACCAACTATAGTCATGAGAAAACTCAAGGCCCAAGTACTTATAAGAAGAAACCTGCTCCAATTGCTATCCATCAAAAAAGAAAGGTGTGACACCTTTAGAACCCACCACAATCACCTTGGACTTGTCAAGGTTCACCTCCATCTTTGTTTGATTGCAAAAGCAAAGTAGAGAATCCAACAGCTTCTGTAAACTCTGTGGATTTGTGGAGAGAAGCACTACATCATCTGCATAAAGGAGTGCATGTATCATCAAAGAGCCAGCCTGTACACCTGTAGCTCCAGCTTCCATGAGTAGACTCTCTAGATCATCGATGAAGATTCTGAACAGAGTTGGAGACAGAGAGCAGCCTTGGATCACACCCATTGTGCTAAGGACATCTTGAGAGCTCAAAGATGAAAGTTTCACAATCACTTTCTCATAGAGTCTAGAGATAGCACCAATCAGATCAGCTGAAACACCCACTTCAATGAGTCTCTCACTTAGAGAATTCCTGAGCACCTTATCTAAGGCCTTCCTGAAATCAATAAAGGCAACATAGAGAGCTCTCCCAACCCCCTTGGATTTGCACCACAAAACATGAAGTACCAATAGGTGGTCCAAAGTACTAAAGCCTAATCTGAAACCAGCTTGGCACTTAGCTCGAATTTTGTGCTTTTCAGCCCAAGTGCTCAACCTTGACTCCAAAATTCGACCATACAACTTGGCAAAGACACTACCAACAAGTATGGTACGGTTATTGGTGACAACATCTCTCTGGCCAGACTTGTGAATAGGAACTACCTTCTTGAAGCACCATCTATCCGGAAAGCCACACTTGATTGCCTCATTCAAATGAGAAGTGAGTATTGAAATCAGTTGGCTACTGCCCCACTTCAGAAGTTCAACACATAGTCCATCAAGGTCTTCAGCCTTACCATTGGCCAACTTCTTCAATTGGTACTTGACATCAGCTTCAGAGATGGTGAGAGCAGATCCAAGGCAAGGTGCCATGCTTGGAGCATTTGGGAAAAAGTACAAATCCTTCACAAAGTCACAAAGCTCATTCAGGTCCAGCGATGGAGATGGAGATCTGATGGTTACTTTCTTCCAGAAAGCCTTGGGATTGCTCCTCAATTCAGTGCTCAACTCAACTCCTTTGAGTCTTAGAAATGCCCGCTTTTTGCACTTCACCAACTTTCTGTATAAAACAAAAGCTTGATTTTGTGCAATCTGATCAAGAGATCTATCCATAGCTTTGATCCTTGCCATTTTGCAATCAGCATCATACCATCTATTGCAAGGGAGACCAAGTCTCTTCCTGTGGGAGCCTCTTGGAAACAAAGAAGTTGATGTAGATTGAAGAAGTTCAATCAATTGATCACTACGTTGTTGAAAATCAGAACTCCACTCCATAGAACTCAATTTCTCTTGGATAGCTTGTTGGTACAAGTCTCTCTTGTGAAAATCTAGACGAAGTTTGCCTCTAAAAGCATGGTATATCTAAAAGCATGGTATGGGGCAAAGTAGCAAACAGCAATGAAGCAAGGTGTGGCAACTCCTCCAATCCTCAGCCATTGGTATTGTCCATTTGAATCTTGACCTATCAAAGAGACTGATTTCTCAAAGCCAAATCTGACGTAGGTAGCAATACCTCCAAAGCCCCTTCCTTTGTGTTGCCTCCGCTTGTTCCAAGTTGACCCAATAAGAGTGAAACCTTCAATGTCTTGAATGGTGTTTCCTTCATGTTCCCATGTCTCCACAAGATTGATCAGATCAGCATCATCCCACAAAGGCTTAGCGCTGGAGTACTTGGTTTGTGTGAGCCCATGTACATTCCAAAACAACACTCTAAGGGTCTGGAATTGCTATGCAACAGCTGACAATTTCTTTTGAGTAATCACAGCTCTATTATCTCTCAAGAATGCAACAAAGCCTGCTTGTTGAGCCTCCTTCACTTTTGCTAATTCTCCCTTCTTTGCTTGCCATTGGAGAGATGTGAGATCAGGATCTAACCAGATGCGCCGCCCCTTCAATACAGCCTTGTTTTCCATCACTAAATTCCTTTGAGCTCTCTATGTTGCATTTATTGATTTCAGGAAGGCCTTTGATAAGGTGCTTAGGAAATCATTAAGTGAGAGACTCATGGAAATTGGTGTTTCAGCCGATGTGATTGGTGCTATCTCAAGACTCTATGAGAAGGTGGTTGTGAAACTTTCATCTTTGAGCTCTCAAGATGTCCTTAGCACAATGGGTGTGATTCAAGGTTGCTCTCTATCCCCAACATTGTTTGGAATCTTCATCAATGATCTAGAGAGGGTGCTTATGGAAGCTGGAGCTACAGGTGTACAAGTTGGCTTTTTGATGATACATGCACTACTGTATGCAGATGATGTAGTGCTCCTCTCACCCAATCCACAGAGTTTACAGAAGTTGTTGGATTCTCTTCTCTTGTTTTGCAATCAAACAAAGATGGAGGTGAACCTTGACAAGTCCAAGGTGATTGTGGTGGGTTCTAAAGGTGTCACACCTTTCTTTTTTGATGGACAACAATTGGAGCAGGTTTTTTCTTACAAGTACTTGGGCCTTGAGTTTTCTCATGACTATAGTTGGTCCACTTGTGTGAAGATGAGAATCAATGCAAGCTTTAGAGCTTTGTATTCACTCATGAACCGCTCTAGACTTGCTCACCTTACCACATGGGAGTTGAAGAAGGTGCTGTTCAGATCTCTTGTGCAGCCGGTGGTTCTCTATGGTGCTCAGATTTGGGGTCCAGGTACTAAGAAGACATGGTGGCAAAAGGTGGAGAAAGTTCAGAAATTGTTTTTGTGTGATGAACTTGGGGTGAGGACTCAAACTCCCTATGAATTGCTGCTTGCTGAAACAGGATTTTTACCTCTTGAGGCTGAAGCTTTGTTTTTAGCTATCACATATGCCACTAAGGTGAGGTCCATGGAGCATGAGAGACTTCCCTACCAAGCTTTTTGTGCCACTCTATCTGTCGGTTGGTATACAGATCTGGTTGCATGGGCCACCAGGTGGAATGTTTGTGAGCGACATTGGAAGTTGGAGCCTATTGCACTACGAGAAGTGATCAAGGAGCAGTTTTTACTTCGCTTATGGCAGCAACCCAGTACCAAGATGGTGTTCTATCAGCAGTTTGTAAATCCTATGTTGGTGTATTGTGAGCAAGATTATCTCTTGGCTAGGATTTCTACTTCACTTAGACATGTTATCACTCAATATAGAACTAGTTCTCATAGACTAGAAGTAGAAGGGAGACTTCACCTCACCACATGGGAGTTGAAGAAGGTGCTGTTCAGATCTCTTGTGCAGCCGGTGGTTCTCTATGGTGCTCAGATTTGGGGTCCAGGTACTAAGAAGACATGGTGGCAAAAGGTGGAGAAAGTTCAGAAATTGTTTTTGTGTGATGAACTTGGGGTGAGGACTCAAACTCCTTATGTATTCCTGCTTGCTGAAACAGGATTTTTACCTCTTGAGGCTGAAGCTTTGTTTTTAGCTATCACATATGCCACTAAGGTGAGGTCCATGGAGCATGAGAGACTTCCCTACCAAGCTTTTTGTGCCACTCTATCTGTCGGTTGGTATACAGATCTGATTGCATGGGCCACAAGGTGGAATGTTTCTGAGCGACATTGGAGATTGGAGCCTATTGCACTTCGAGAGGTGATCAAGGAGCAGTTTTTACTTCGCTTATGGCAGCAACCCGGTACCAAGATGGTGTTCTATCAGCAGTTTGTAAATCCTATGTTGGTGTATTGTGAGCAAGATTATCTCTTGGCTAGGATTTCTACTTCATTGAGACATGTTATCGCTCAATATAGAACTAGTTCTCATAGACTAGAAGTAGAACAAGGACGTTGGCAGCAGATAGAGCACTCCATGCGACTTTGCAAATTGTGTATTATGAGCAAAGTTGAGGATGAGCATCATGTGTTTGTTGATTGCCCTTGTTACATGCAGATTAGAGTTAAACATCAGATTACTTGTAGTGACTTCTCAACTCTCTTACAGGTTGAAGCTTTAGCATTAGGGAAGTACATGACAGAAGTTACTTTACATCGGACCAATTTGTTACAAATTGGTCAGATGCCCTAGGCCCTTGCCTAGGCTCACATTTCATGTGTTTTGTATTGTGTTTCTAGCCTTTTGACTCTTTGGGTCTTTCAGGCTTTATATTTCATTGTTTCATTGTTTCATTTTTCACTGATTTGGAATGTAATAGCTTTACATTCACATGTCCATTTGAGGTGATTCTTATCTCATTAGAACCAACTTCTCCAGTTCCTTCTTTCAATACCTAGCTAGTAGTACTTAGTGATGTAAAATCACAGCTAAGCTACCTTGAAAATCTTGAATTTTTGGTGTTGGAAATAAAACTTCTAGATTTATTGTGAGTGATTAGTGATTGGCATAATGGAGGAGTCCAAGATGGTGAAAGACATTGCAGAAATAGCCTTGAAGCAACAACAATTAGCTGAAATGTAAAGGAAATCTAATGATTTCCACAAAGAGCTTAGAAGCTTCTTTGCACCTATGTCCCAGTGCATGAGTACTCTCATGACTGATATGGATGTTGTAAAGGTTGAGATCAGCACTATAATGAAACAATGAAACAATGAAATATAAAGCCCGAAAGACCCAAAGAGTCAAAAGGCTGGAAACACAATACAAAACATATGAAATGTGAGCCTAGGCAAGGGCCTAGGGCATCGGACCAATCTGTAACAAATTGGTCCGATGTAAAGTAACTTCTTTCATGTACTTCCCTAATGCTAAAGCTTCAACCTGTTAGAGAGTTGAGAAGTCACTACAAGTAATCTGATGTTTAACTCTAATCTGCATGTAACAAGGGCAATCAACAAACACATGATGCTCATCCTCAACTTTGCTCAAAGAGTCATTGAACTTGGTCAACCAAGAGATTCAAGACCTAAAGAAGAGTATTGTCTCGCTGTTAACATCAACCAAGAGGATGGTGAAACAACAATGAAACAATGAAACAATGAAATATAAAGCCCGAAAGACCCAAAGAGTCAAAAGGCTGGAAACACAATACAAAACACATGAAATGTGAGCCTAGGCAAGGGCCTAGGGCATTGGACCAATTTGTAACAAATTGGTCCGATGTAAAGTAACTTCTGTCATGTACTTCCCTAATGCTAAAGCTTCAACCTGTAAGAGAGTTGAGAAGTCACTGCAAGTAATCTGATGTCTAACTCTAATCTGCATGTAACAAGGGCAATCAACAAACACATGATGCTCATCCTCAACTTTGCTCATAATACACAATTTGCAAAGTCGCATGGAGTGCTCTATCTGCTGCCAACGTCCTTGTTCTACTTCTAGTCTATGAGAACTAGTTCTATATTGAGCGATAACATGTCTCAATGAAGTAGAAATCCTAGCCAAGAGATAATCTTGCTCACAATACACCAACATAGGATTTACAAACTGCTGATAGAACACCATCTTGGTACCGGGTTGCTGCCATAAGCGAACTAAAAACTGCTCCTTGATCACCTCTCGAAGTGCAATTATGGATGGTGGATGCTACTGAGACGCTACTGAGACGGTTGCATCTTTGGATGGATGCTGTGGATGCTACTGAGACGGTTGCATCTTTGGGAGTACAAGCCAACGACATTGCTACACAAAGCAGAGGGCTCCAACAGATTGTGGACACATTAGAAGTGAAGATGAAGTCTTATGCTAAAGCTACTAAGGTGGCTCAAATCTCTTACTTGCAAAAGCATGAGGTTGAAAAGGAGAACCAACTGGTGAAAATGAAAAACTTGAGGATTTCAGGTTTGCCAAAGATTGAGAAGGAAGATACCAAGGCCATAGTGTGTGAATTTATTACTGATTCTCTGAGAGTCCATGATCCTCAAAATTGTGCAAGCATATAGATTGGGACAGCAAGGTGCACAACCAAGAAGCATTTTGGTGAGGTTTGGCTCAGAAACTGAAAGGAATTTAGTGATGGCAAACAAGGTTGTATTGAAGGGGTGGCGCATCTGGTTAGATCCTGATCTCACATCTCTCCAATGGCAAGCAAAGAAGGGAGAATTAGCAAAAGTGAAGGAGGCTCAACAAGCAGGCTTTGTTGCATTCTTGAGAGATAATAGAGCTGTGATTACTCAAAAGAAATTGTCAGCTGTTGCATAGCAATTCCAGACCTTTAGAGTACTGTTTTGGAATGTTCATGGGCTCACACATACCAAGTACTCCAGCGCTAAGCCTTTGTGGGATGATGCTGATCTGATCAATCTTGTGGAGACATGGGAACATGAAGGAAACACCATTCAAGACATTGAATGGTGTTTCCTTCCTTTCCATTCCTTGACAAAGGATGTGTTAGAGTTTCAAAGTAAAGGTGCAGTCCTTGTTCTTGGTGATTTCAATGCTAGGATCCAAGCCACTCAGATTCCTGACTTGAGTGACCTTGAGAATGATCATCTCCATAGTTTGATAGATCATTCTAGTGCTTGGTCCCGCTCTTCCAAAGATCTTATGTCCAACCCCATGAGTGAGCACTTTTTGAGCTTTGGTACCAATTGTAGCTTGAAGATCTTGAATGGCCTTTCTCAATTTCCAGAAACTTGTAAAAGCACATGCTTTGCCTCAGGTGGATCAAGCACCATAGATTATATGCTCACTTCAGCTAATGATATACACTTTGTCTCAGATTTTATTGTTTTAGATCCTCAACCAAAATCAGACCATGCACCTCTATCTTGTACCATCCTTCTTCCTTGCCTCAATAGAACCACATTACCTATTGACCATACCTTTAGAGAAAAACTTCATCTAGATTTTCACAAGAGAGACTTGTACCAACAAGTTATCCAAGAGAAATTGAGTTCTATGGAGTGGAGTTCTGATTTTCAATAACGTAGTGATCAGTTGGTTGAGCTTCTTCAATCTACATCAACTACTTTCTTTCCAAGAGGCTCCCACAAGAAGAGACTTGGTCTCCCTTGCAATAGGTGGTATGATGCTGATTGCAAAATGGCAAGGATCAAAGCTATGGATAGGTCTCTTGATCAGATTGCACAAAATCAAGCCTTTGTTTCATACAAAAAGTTGGTGAAGTGCAAAAAGTGAGCATTTTTGAGACTCAAAGGGGTTGTTGAGTTGAGCACTGAACTGAGGAGCAATCCTAAGGCTTTTTGGAAGAAGGTAACCATCAGATCTCCATCTCCATCGCTGGACCTAAACAAGCTTTGTGACTATGTGAAAGATCTGTACTTTTTCCCTGATGCTCCAAGCATGGCACCTTGCCTTGGATCTGCTCTCACCATCTCTGAAGCTGATGTCAAGTATCAATTGAAGAAGTTGGCCAATGGTAAGGCTGAAGACCTTGATGGACTATGTGTTGAACTTCTGAAGTGGGGCGGTAGCCATCTGATTTCAGTACTCACTTCTCATTTGAATGAGGCAATCAAGTGTGGCTTTCCAGATAGATGAAACAATGAAACAATGAAATATAAAGCCCGAAAGACCCAAAGAGTCAAAAGGCTGGAAACAAAATACAAAACACATGAAATGTGAGCCTAGGCAAGGGCCTAGGGCATCTGACCAATCTGTAACAAATTGGTCCGATGTAAACTAACTTTTGTCATGTACTTCCCTAACGCTAAAGCTTCAACTTGTAAGAGAGTAGAGAAATCACTACAAGTAATCTGATGTCTAACTCTAATTTGCATGTAACAAGGGCAAACAATCAACACATGATGCTCATCCTCAACTTTGCTCATAATACACAATTTGCAAAGACGCATGGAGTGCTCTATCTGCTGCCAACGTCCTTCTTCGGAAACAATGAAACAATGAAATATAAAGCCCGAAAGACCCAAAGAGTCAAAAGGCTAGAAACACAATACAAAACACATGAAATGTGAGCCTAGGCAAGGGCCTAGGGCATCGGACCAATTTGTAACAAATTGGTCCGATGTAAAGTAACTTCTGTCATGTACTTCCCTAATGCTAAAGCTTCAACCTGTAAGAGAGTTGAGAAGTCACTACAAGTAATCTGATGTCTAACTCTAATCTGCATGTAACAAGGGCAATCAACAAACACATGATGCTCATCCTCAACTTTGCTCATAATACACAATTTGCAAAGTCGCATGGAGTGCTCTATCTGCTGCCAACGTCCTTGTTCTACTTCTAGTCTATGAGAACTAGTTCTATATTGAGCGATAACATGTCTCAATGAAGTAGAAATCCTAGCCAAGAGATAATCTTGCTCACAATACACCAACATAGGATTTACAAACTGCTGATAGAACACCATCTTGGTACCGGGTTGCTGCCATAAGCGAAGTAAAAACTGCTCCTTGATCACCTCTCGAAGTGCAATAGGCTCCAATCTCCAATGTCGCTCAGAAACATTCCACCTTGTGGCCCATGCAATCAGATCTGTATACCAACCGACAGATAGAGTGGCACAAAAAGCTTGGTAGGGAAGTCTCTCATGCTCCATGGACCTCACCTTAGTGGCATATGTGATAGCTAAAAACAAAGCTTCAGCCTCAAGAGGTAAAAATCCTGTTTCAGCAAGCAGGAATACATAAGGAGTTTGAGTCCTCACCCCAAGTTCATCACACAAAAACAATTTCTGAACTTTCTCCACCTTTTGCCACCATGTCTTCTTAGTACCTGGACCCCAAATCTGAGCACCATAGAGAACCACCGGCTGCACAAGAGATCTGAACAGCACCTTCTTCAACTCCCATGTGGTGAGGTGAGCAAGTCTACTGCGGTTCATGAGTGAATACAAAGCTCTAAAGCCTGCATTGATGCACAAAGCTACCAAAGGCTGCGAAAATTGGGGTACCCAGAGCTCCAAATCTATCCTCTAAACTCTGTCAACAATTTTTCAATGTAAAGGCTTGACTGAGCTGATTCTTATGACACAAAGATCACTTCATTTGGATCATTGAGTATAAAGATATAATGGTCTGAATTTGCACTTCATAATGTTGTGACGTACAAAGAGTAACAGATCTCAAATTGTCACAACTTCCTTGTCTGATCTCCAATTGCAACAAATCAAAGCTCAAAAGAAACCTTGCATAGTGCTTGTTCTATTGCCACAAAAACCACTTGATTTGGACCTATAAGTACAGAGCAATCCTACTTCACATGTGTAGAATTTAACACCAAGTACTTGGAAGTATTGCAATGAAGCAAATGGTCATATCATCAGCGTTGGATATCCAAATTCTTCAAATATGAAGTCAATAGAAAGCCTATGCCAATGTGGTTCTTATGACACAAGAATCACCTGGATTGGGTTTGTGAGTGAGGAGAACTGGCCCTGCAAAGTTGGAACTCTAAACACCAAGATGCATGAAATGTGACAGAATGGGAATTGCCACCAATGCTTGCTCAGACCTCCATGTGCTACAAATTTGGACTTGAAACAGAGCTTGTAACTCACAAATTCTGATGCCGCAATTTTCACTGGATTTGCACTTTTGATTGCAGTGCAATCCTCTCCCAATTCTTGCACATTCACATAGATTACCGAGAGCTTCCTCAGAATTGAAAAATGCAGAACTCTCTGTGTACTCCTCCAAACTGGACAAGCTTTACCTTGAAAGAAAGCTCTTAGCATAAGGGTCCGAATGAGATCCAAATAACTCCATTTGCTCAAGTATTTGCAGAGGTTCAATCATTTGAAATTGCAGCTCAAACCCTAAAATCTGCCAAAGAGAACAGAATTCGAACCCTTGTAACTTTCTGCACAAAACTGGTCTTCAAACGTGCTTGATATCAATCGAAAGAGCAAGTCAAGGCACATCCAATGCCACAAAAATCACTCTATTTGGACTTTTGATGACGAAGAAACAAACTCTCAAATGTGGATCCTCTATCAGAATCTTCAATCACTCATAACTCTTTGCACAAATCTCAGAATGTAACAATCTTGACAGCCATGGAAAGATATTGGCAAGGCGCTTCTAACAAGATCAAAATCACAAGGTTTAGACATGTATCGGTTGAGATATAACACTTCAAACTTTTGGGAAATCTACTCTCTCTTCTCCTTCGAATCTTAGTGAAGTAGATCTTCCCCTAAACTTGCTCCAATTGTTGTCCATAAAAAAAGAAAGGTGTGACACCTTTAGAGCCAACCACAATCACCTTGGCCTTGTCAAGGTTCACCTCCATCTTTGTTTGATTGCAAAAGCAAAGTAGAGAATCCAAGAGGAGAGGAGTCCTGAAAGTTTGAGAAGTCATATCTCCCTACATACATGTCCAAACGTTGCGGTTTTGATCTCGTTCGAAGCGCCTTGCCAAGACCTTTTCATAGCCACCAAGATTGTGTCATTCTGAGCTTTGGGCGAAACGTTATGAGTGATTGAAATTTCTGACACAGGAGCTAGACTTGACAGTTCGAATCTTCATCATATGGTGTCCAAATGGAGTGATTTTTGTGGCATTAGAAGCGCCTTTGGACGCTCTTTCGATTGATACTACGCTGGCTTGCAGAGCACATACACAAAGAAAGTTTTGAAGATTCGAATTCTGCCATCTCTCGGAGATTTTAGGGTTTGAGCTCAATTTTCAACACCTTGTAAGTTTTTGGTTCTATGTCCAAATCTTTCAATCTTGGACTCATTGGAAAGAGCTGTGAGAGGGCTTTCTTTTGAACTCCTGGTTGCTGAAGTTGGAGTTCTGTGGAAGAAGTTTCGAAATTCATCAATCTGTGTTCCTGTGCGGTTGGTGGTGCTCAAATCTGGAACTTTCAGAGGCTGGAACTTTGGACTCACATCTTCAAATGAGGTGAACTTGGGCTCATTAGAAGCATCTTGTCAAGAGCTATTAATTGAAATTCATTTCATAGAATTTGAAGCTTTGTGCTTGCAGTTATCAGCATTTGAATTCTTTGATTCAATGAGGTTTAGAAGTTTCCATAGAGAACTCTAGAGGCCATAACTTCATGTCTATTGGCTCAAATGAGTTCATTTTTGATTCATTGGATAGAATTTCTCAAGAGCTTTTGATTGAGTCATCTATTGTAGATTTTAAAGTACTGTAGCCAAGGTTATGAATTTTTGAAATCTATAGGATTTCAAAATTTTCATGTAGGAAAAACTCAAATTCAAAAGTTTGTAACTTTTGATTTACAAGTCCAAAGGAGTTGATTTTTGGTGTAGAGCTATTGGTGTTCACAGAGTGTGAGTGAACCAAAGGATACGTTCTCATAGTATCTGTTAGAAATTTTAGAATGGAAGCTTCCAAGATGATGCAAGACATTGCTGAGATAGCTTCAAAACAGCAACAGCTTGCTGAAATGTATAGAAAAGCAAATGACTCCACAAGGAACTCAAGAGCTTTTTTGCCCCCATGTCTCAATGCATGAACACTCTTATGGCAGATTTGCAAACCGTAAGAGTTGATGTCTTGACTGTGAAAGAATCTCTGAATTCGATCACCGTAGATATCCAAGAACTCAAGAAGAGTAGCAATTTGATGTTAGACTCCACCAAGGGTATGGTGGATGCTACTGAGAAGGTTGCTTCCTTGGGAGCACAAGCCACCAACATTGCTTCACAAAATGGAGGGCTGCAAGAGATGGTTGACACATTAGAGGTCAAGATGAAGTCATATGCTGAAGCTACGAAGGTGGCTCAAATCTCTTACTTGCAAGAGCATGAGGTTGAGAAGGAGAACCAATTGGTGAGAATGAAGAACTTGAGGATTTCAGGTTTGCCTGAGATTGAGAAGGAAGACACCAAGGCCATAGTGTGTGAGTTTATTGCTGATTCTTTGAGAGTCCATGATCCTCAGATTTTGCAAGCATATAGATTGGGACAACAAGGTGCACAACCAAGAAGCATTTTGGTGAGGTTTGGCTCAGAAACTCTAAGGAATGCAGTGATGGGGAACAAAGCTATACTAAAGGGGCGGCGTATCTGGTTGGACCCTGATCTCACACCTCTCCAATGGCAAGCAAAGAAGTGAGAATTAGCAAAAGTGAAGGAGGCTCAACAAGCAGGTTTTGTTGCATTCTTGAGAGATAATAGAGCTGTGATTACTCAAAAGAAATTATCAGCTATTGCATAGCAATTCCAGACCTTTAGAGTACTATTTTGGAATGTTCATGGGCTCACACATACCAAGTACTCCAGCGCTAAGCCTTTGTGGGATGATGCTGATCTGATCAATCTTGTGGAGACATGGGAACATGAAGGAAACACCATTCAAGACATTGAAGGATTCACTCTTGTTGGTTCAACCTGGAACAAGCGGAGACAACACAAAGGAAGGGGCTTTGGAGGTATTGCTACTTACGTCAGATTTGGCTTTGAGAAATCAGTCTCTTTGATAGGTCAAGATTCAAGTGGACAATACCATTGGCTGAGGATTGGAGGAGTTGCCACACCTTGCTTCATTGCTGTTTGTTACTTTGCCCCGTTGACATCACCAATCTATTCAAGTGGACTTCTTAACACCATGCAGCCTTTCCATTCCTTGACGAAGGATGTGTTAGAGTTTCAAAGTAAAGGTGCAGTCCTTGTTCTTGGTGATTTCAATGCTAGGATCCAAGCCTCTCAGATCCCTGACTTGAGCGACCTTGAGAATGATCCTTTCCACAGCTTGATAGACCATTCCAGTGCTTGGTCACGCTCTTCCAAAGATCCTATGTCCAATTCCATGAGTGAGCACTTTTTGAGCTTTGGTGCCAATTGTAGCTTGAAGATCTTGAATGGCCTTTCTCAATTTCCAGAAACTTGTAAAAGCACATGCTTTGCCTCAGGTGGATCAAGCACCATAGATTATATGCTCACTTCAGCTAATGATATCCATCTTGTCTCAGATTTTGCTGTTTTAGATCCTCAACCAGAATCAGACCATGCACCTCTATCCTGTACCATCCTTTTTCCTTGCCTCAATAGAACCACATTACCTATAGACCATGCTTTTAGAGGCAAACTTCATCTAGATTTTCACAAGAGAGACTTGTACCAACAAGCTATCCAAGAGAAATTGAGTTCTATGGAGTGGAGTTCTGATTTTCAACAACGTAGTGATCAATTGATTGAACTTCTTCAATCTACATCAACTTCTTTGTTTCCAAGAGGCTCCCACAGGAAGAGACTTGGTCTCCCTTGCAATAGATGGTATGATGCTGATTGCAAAATGGCAAGGATCAAAGCTATGGATAGATCTCTTGGTCAGATTGCACAAAATCAAGCTTTTGTTTTATACAGAAAGTTAGTGAAGTGCAAAAAGCGTGCATTTCTGAGACTCAAAGGAGTTGAGTTGAGCACTGACCTGAGGAGTAATCCCAAGGCTTTCTGGAAGAAAGTAACCATCAGATCTCCATCTCCATCGCTGGACCTGAATGAGCTTTGTGACTATGTGAAGGATTTGTACTTTTTCCCAAATGCTCCAAGCATGGTACCTTGCCTTGGATCTGCTCTCACCATCTCTGAAGCTGATGTCAAGTACCAATTGAAGAAGTTGGCCAATGGTAAGGCTGAAGACCTTGATGGACTATGTGTTGAACTTCTGAACTGGGGCGGTAGCCATCTGATTTCAGTACTCACTTCTCATTTGAATGAGGCAATCAAGTGTGGCTTTCCGGATAGATGGTGCTTCAAGAAGGTAGTTCCTATTCACAAGTCTGGCCAGAGAGATGTTGTCACCAATTACCGTACCATACTTGTTGGTAGTGTCTTTGCCAAGTTGTATGGTCGAATTTTGGAGTCAAGGTTGAGCACTTGGGCTGAAAAGCACAAAATTTGAGCTAAGTGCCAAGCTGGTTTCAGATTAGGCTTTAGTACTTTGGACCACCTATTGGTACTTCATGTTTTGTGGTGCAAATCCAAGGGGGTTTGGAGAGCTCTCTATGTTGCCTTTATTGATTTCAGGAAGGCCTTAGATAAGGTGCTCAGGAATTCTCTAAGTGAGAGACTCATTGAAGTGGGTGTTTCAGCTGATCTGATTGGTGCTATCTCTAGACTCTATGAGAAAGTGATTGTGAAACTTTCATCTTTGAGCTCTCAAGATGTCCTTAGCACAATGGGTGTGATCCAAGGCTGCTCTCTGTCTCCAACTCTGTTCGGAATCTTCATCAATGATCTAGAGAGTCTACTCATGGAAGCTGGAGCTACAGGTGTACAGGTTGGCTCTTTGATGATACATGCACTCCTTTATGCAGATGATGTAGTGCTTCTCTCCACAAATCCACAAAGTTTACAGAAGCTGTTGGATTCTCTACTTTGCTTTTGCAATCAAACAAAGATGGAGGTGAACCTTGACAAGTCCAAGGTCATTGTGGTGGGTTCTAAAGGTGTCACACCTTTCTTTTTTGATGGACAGCAATTGGAGCAGGTTTCTTCTTATAAGTACTTGGGCCTTGAGTTTTCTCATGACTATAGTTGGTCTACTTGTGTGAAGATGAGAATCAATGCAGGCTTTAGAGCTTTGTATTCACTCATGAACCGCAGTAGACTTGCTCACCTCACCACATGGGAGTTGAAGAAGGTGCTGTTCAGATCTCTTGTGCAGCCGGTGGTTCTCTATGGTGCTCAGATTTGGGGTCCAGGTACTAAGAAGACATGGTGGCAAAAGGTGGAGAAAGTTCAGAAATTGTTTTTGTGTGATGAACTTGGGGTGAGGACTCAAACTCCTTATGTATTCCTGCTTGCTGAAATAGGATTTTTACCTCTTGAGGCTGAAGCTTTGTTTTTAGCTATCACATATGCCACTAAGGTGAGGTCCATGGAGCATGAGAGACTTCCCTACCAAGCTTTTTGTGCCACTCTATCTGTCGGTTGGTATACAGATCTGATTGCATGGGCCACAAGGTGGAATGTTTCTGAGCGACATTGGAGATTGGAGCCTATTGCACTTCGAGAGGTGATCAAGGAGCAGTTTTTACTTCGCTTATGGCAGCAACCCGGTACCAAGATGGTGTTCTATCAGCAGTTTGTAAATCCTATGTTGGTGTATTGTGAGCAAGATTATCTCTTGGCTAGGATTTCTACTTCATTGAGACATGTTATCGCTCAATATAGAACTAGTTCTCATAGACTAGAAGTAGAATAAGGACGTTGGCAGCAGATAGAGCACTCCATGCGACTTTGCAAATTGTGTATTATGAGCAAAGTTGAGGATGAGCATCATGTGTTTGTTGATTGCCCTTGTTACATGCAGATTAGAGTTAGACATCAGATTACTTGCAGTGACTTTTCAACTCTCTTACAGGTTGAAGCTTTAGCATTAGGGAAGTACTTGACAGAAGTTACTTTACATCGGACCAATTTGTTACAAATTGGTCCGATGCCCTAGGCCCTTGCCTAGGCTCACATTTCATGTGTTTTGTATTGTCTTTCCAGCCTTTTGACTCTTTGGGTCTTTCGGGCTTTATATTTCATTGTTTCATTGTTTCATTGCAAGAGATGGTTGACACATTAGAGGTCAAGATGAAGTCATATGCTGAAGCTACGAAGGTGGCTCAAATCTCTTACTTGCAAGAGCATGAGGTTGAGAAGGAGAACCAATTGGTGAGAATGAAGAACTTGAGGATTTCAGGTTTGCCTGAGATTGAGAAGGAAGACACCAAGGCCATAGTGTGTGAGTTTATTGCTGATTCTTTGAGAGTCCATGATCCTCAGATTTTGCAAGCATATAGATTGGGACAACAAGGTGCACAACCAAGAAGCATTTTGGTGAGGTTTGGCTCAGAAACTCTAAGGAATGCAGTGATGGGGAACAAAGCTATACTAAAGGGGCGGCGTATCTGGTTGGACCCTGATCTCACACCTCTCCAATGGCAAGCAAAGAAGTGAGAATTAGCAAAAGTGAAGGAGGCTCAACAAGCAGGTTTTGTTGCATTCTTGAGAGATAATAGAGCTGTGATTACTCAAAAGAAATTATCAGCTATTGCATAGCAATTCCAGACCTTTAGAGTACTATTTTGGAATGTTCATGGGCTCACACATACCAAGTACTCCAGCGCTAAGCCTTTGTGGGATGATGCTGATCTGATCAATCTTGTGGAGACATGGGAACATGAAGGAAACACCATTCAAGACATTGAAGGATTCACTCTTGTTGGTTCAACCTGGAACAAGCGGAGACAACACAAAGGAAGGGGCTTTGGAGGTATTGCTACTTACGTCAGATTTGGCTTTGAGAAATCAGTCTCTTTGATAGGTCAAGATTCAAGTGGACAATACCATTGGCTGAGGATTGGAGGAGTTGCCACACCTTGCTTCATTGCTGTTTGTTACTTTGCCCCGTTGACATCACCAATCTATTCAAGTGGACTTCTTAACACCATGCAGCCTTTCCATTCCTTGACGAAGGATGTGTTAGAGTTTCAAAGTAAAGGTGCAGTCCTTGTTCTTGGTGATTTCAATGCTAGGATCCAAGCCTCTCAGATCCCTGACTTGAGCGACCTTGAGAATGATCCTTTCCACAGCTTGATAGACCATTCCAGTGCTTGGTCACGCTCTTCCAAAGATCCTATGTCCAATTCCATGAGTGAGCACTTTTTGAGCTTTGGTGCCAATTGTAGCTTGAAGATCTTGAATGGCCTTTCTCAATTTCCAGAAACTTGTAAAAGCACATGCTTTGCCTCAGGTGGATCAAGCACCATAGATTATATGCTCACTTCAGCTAATGATATCCATCTTGTCTCAGATTTTGCTGTTTTAGATCCTCAACCAGAATCAGACCATGCACCTCTATCCTGTACCATCCTTTTTCCTTGCCTCAATAGAACCACATTACCTATAGACCATGCTTTTAGAGGCAAACTTCGTCTAGATTTTCACAAGAGAGACTTGTACCAACAAGCTATCCAAGAGAAATTGAGTTCTATGGAGTGGAGTTCTGATTTTCAACAACGTAGTGATCAATTGATTGAACTTCTTCAATCTACATCAACTTCTTTGTTTCCAAGAGGCTCCCACAGGAAGAGACTTGGTCTCCCTTGCAATAGATGGTATGATGCTGATTGCAAAATGGCAAGGATCAAAGCTATGGATAGATCTCTTGATCAGATTGCACAAAATCAAGCTTTTGTTTTATACAGAAAGTTGGTGAAGTGCAAAAAGCGGGCATTTCTAAGACTCAAAGGAGTTGAGTTGAGCACTGAATTGAGGAGCAATCCCAAGGCTTTCTGGAAGAAAGTAACCATCAGATCTCCATCTCCATCGCTGGACCTGAATGAGCTTTGTGACTTTGTGAAGGATTTGTACTTTTTCCCAAATGCTCCAAGCATGGCACCTTGCCTTGGATCTGCTCTCACCATCTCTGAAGCTGATGTCAAGTACCAATTGAAGAAGTTGGCCAATGGTAAGGCTGAAGACCTTGATGGACTATGTGTTGAACTTCTGAAGTGGGGCGGTAGCCAACTGATTTCAATACTCACTTCTCATTTGAATGAGGCAATCAAGTGTGGCTTTCCGGATAGATGGTGCTTCAAGAAGGTAGTTCCTATTCACAAGTCTGGCCAGAGAGATGTTGTCACCAATTACCGTACCATACTTGTTGGTAGTGTCTTTGCCAAGTTGTATGGTCGAATTTTGGAGTCAAGGTTGAGCACTTGGGCTGAAAAGCACAAAATTCGAGCTAAGTGCCAAGCTGGTTTCAGATTAGGCTTTAGTACTTTGGACCACCTATTGGTACTTCATGTTTTGTGGTGCAAATCCAAGGGGGTTGGGAGAGCTCTCTATGTTGCCTTTATTGATTTCAGGAAGGCCTTAGATAAGGTGCGCAGGAATTCTCTAAGTGAGAGACTCATTGAAGTGGGTGTTTCAGCTAATCTGATTGGTGCTATCTCTAGACTCTATGAGAAAGTGATTGTGAAACTTTCATCTTTGAGCTCTCAAGATGTCCTTAGCACAATGGGTGTGATCCAAGGCTGCTCTCTGTCTCCAACTCTGTTCGGAATCTTCATCGATGATCTAGAGAGTCTACTCATGGAAGCTGGAGCTACAGGTGTACAGGTTGGCTCTTTGATGATACATGCACTCCTTTATGCAGATGATGTAGTGCTTCTCTCCACAAATCCACAAAGTTTACAGAAGCTGTTGGATTCTCTACTTTGCTTTTGCAATCAAACAAAGATGGAGGTGAACCTTGACAAGTCCAAGGTCATTGTGGTGGGTTCTAAAGGTGTCACACCTTTCTTTTTTGATGGACAGCAATTGGAGCAGGTTTCTTCTTATAAGTACTTGGGCCTTGAGTTTTCTCATGACTATAGTTGGTCTACTTGTGTGAAGATGAGAATCAATGCAGGCTTTAGAGCTTTGTATTCACTCATGAACCGCAGTAGACTTGCTCACCTCACCACATGGGAGTTGAAGAAGGTGCTGTTCAGATCTCTTGTGCAGCCGGTGGTTCTCTATGGTGCTCAGATTTGGGGTCCAGGTACTAAGAAGACATGGTGGCAAAAGGTGGAGAAAGTTCAGAAATTGTTTTTGTGTGATGAACTTGGGGTGAGGACTCAAACTCCTTATGTATTCCTGCTTGCTGAAACAGGATTTTTACCTCTTGAGGCTGAAGCTTTGTTTTTAGCTATCACATATGCCACTAAGGTGAGGTCCATGGAGCATGAGAGACTTCCCTACCAAGCTTTTTGTGCCACTCTATCTGTCGGTTGGTATACAGATCTGATTGCATGGGCCACAAGGTGGAATGTTTCTGAGCGACATTGGAGATTGGAGCCTATTGCACTTCGAGAGGTGATCAAGGAGCAGTTTTTACTTCGCTTATGGCAGCAACCCGGTACCAAGATGGTGTTCTATCAGCAGTTTGTAAATCCTATGTTGGTGTATTGTGAGCAAGATTATCTCTTGGCTAGGATTTCTACTTCATTGAGACATGTTATCGCTCAATATAGAACTAGTTCTCATAGACTAGAAGTAGAACAAGGACATTGGCAGCAGATAGAGCACTCCATGCAACTTTGCAAATTGTGTATTATGAGCAAAGTTGAGGATGAGCATCATGTGTTTGTTGATTGCCCTTGTTACATGCAGATTAGAGTTAAACATCAGATTACTTGTAGTGACTTCTCAACTCTCTTACAGGTCGAAGCTTTAGCATTAGGGAAGTACATGACAGAAGTTACTTTACATCGGACCAATTTGTTACAAATTGGTCAGATGCCCTAGGCCCTTGCCTAGGCTCACATTTCATGTGTTTTGTATTATGTTTCCAGCCTTTTGACTCTTTGGGTCTTTCGGGCTTTATATTTCATTGTTTCATTGTTTCATTGAATACAAAGCTCTAAAGCCTGCATTGATTCTCATCTTCACACAAGTAGACCAACTATAGTCATGAGAAAATCAAGGCCCAAGTACTTATAAGAAGAAACCTGCTCCAATTGCTGTCCATAAAAAAAGAAAGGTGTGACACCTTTAGAACCCACCACAATGACCTTGGACTTGTCAAGGTTCACCTCCATCTTTGTTTGATTGCAAAAGCAAAGTAGAGAATCCAACAGCTTCTGTAAACTCTGTGGATTTGTGGAGAGAAGCACTACATCATCTGCATAAAGGAGTGCATGTATCATCAAAGAGCCAACCTGTACACCTATAGCTCCAGCTTCCATGAGTAGACTCTCTAGATCAACGATAGAGATTCCGAACAGAGTTGGAGACAGAGAGCAGCCTGGATCACACCCATTGTGCTAAGGACATCTTGAGAGCTCAAAGATGAAAGTTTCACAATCACTTTCTCATAGAGTCTAGAGATAGCACCAATCAGATCAGCTGAAACACCCACTTCAATGAGTCTCTCACTTAGAGATTTCCTGAGCACCTTATCAAATGCCTTCCTGAAATCAATAAAGG